>CM026428.1:6883470-7483470 GCA_014871385.1 Ceratodon purpureus | reverse complement strand
GAAAGTCTTAGAAGTATGAGGTCCGGGGAGGCTGCCCAAAAAGTGGAACGACTAGAATATGGTCGCGAAGAATTTTAGGTGTTAATCCCTAACTACCAAAATGGGTTTTTGCAATTTTGGGGAGTGTGGATGGGGAAGTTAAAAGTAATATTTTTTTTTCAAGATTTTTCCAGGATGCTCCCTTTACAATAAGGTCTACGTAGTAAAATTTTTGAAGCCAAATTCCATTTTTAGAACCTTCATCTAGAAATTTTAGGTTTCAAGTCCAAAACGGTCAGTCTAAAATTAGGTCTTTTAAAAAAAACAAAAAATTGAAATATATCCATAACCAAAATTACTACCCAAATTCCATAGTGACCCAAGTAAAAAAGTTTACCAATTTTACAAGGGCAGCCTCCAAAACTTACAAAGACAAGCTTCAAAGTTTTTAGTAATTTTTGAATTTTTCCTTTAAAAATTTATCAAAATTCGAGTATTTTGAATTTTTTAAAAATTGTTTTTCTTGAAAAGCACAAAGTTATAAAGGTACCTACTCATTGTTTACTTTTTCTTTAACTCACAAATTGTTTTTGTAATGCATGTTTTACTATTTTGTCAATTTCATACCTTCTTATAGAAAATAATTTGCATGAAGGTCTAATTAGCGTTTTGAGTCCCTAAAATTTTGCATGAGCATACCTAACCTAGTCACCTACATGAAAAAAAATGAGACCAACATGTTTGAAGTAATAATCATCAAGTCTCCCTTTGACCCATTTGCACCATGCCTCTCGCCCAAGGTCCAAAAAAATATCTGCTGAAACTTTGAATACTATGATGTCACTAATGAAAAACATCCAACGGTTGAAATTTGAATCAGTTCTTCCGAGTAGGGTTAGGTACAAGACCTTACGGTTGAAATTCCAAAAAAAGTTAAAAAAATTGTTTCATATCCTCGGGAAGGCATAGTGGTAGAAAATCGCAGTTTTTAGGATTCAAGCTCTCAAAAACACAAGGAAATTTAGGGGTTAAAGGCTTCATTTTCTCCGAGATAAGTGAGCACCAAATCTTTATAATCAAACTAAGATATGACGCATCTGAACTTCAAACATTTTCCATACACTGCAGTATGCACAAATTTTTCTGATGCATACCTTTGAAAATAATATTAGGATGTAGGTCATTCAACCTCTCACTACTTTCCCTGGAGATTTCCCTGGAGATTCTGTAACTCCTCCAATACGAATCCAAGGTAGGAGCACCACTCTGAAGTACAAATGCTGAGTCTAGAACAACTGCCAATTCTAGGTGCACCAATAATTGCAAGTACCATAAATCAATAAGTGGCACCATAGAAGTAGCTCAAATGAACACGACTCCATGCAGCTAAAAATGACTAGTATCAGTTATAAGAACTCATTTTCAGACCTTGAAAAATTCACAAAAAACTCAATGCAACTCCTAAATATTACAATTTTTTTTACACATATTCTCAATGATTGCCCCACCTTTGTGTATTTTTTCTCAACACTTGTGCTTGTTGATCACCACCAGAAAGAAAGGCTCCAAGAGTGGCGGTTCCTAATGCTGCTTCCAAGTTCCTTAATTCATACCCCTTCCTGTACCGTCTTGAATCGTATCTTCTCAGAATGCTCATAAATGCTCATAAATCGCACCTGGAAGTGCCGAAACGAAGCAGCTGCAACCAAATCTCTGCCAATGCGCCGCCATGCATTCAAACCCGATCACCACATCGATCAACCCTCATTCTCCCGATCCACAAACCATGCACTTGTCCAACAATCTGTGAACGCATCAACATACAATCCAAAACTTCACCACTCTGCAATTCCACGTCCAGATTGTGTACACCTCATTGCATCACATTATAAAATTCTGCACCGAAACACTAGAAGAAGACCCGTCGTTTTGGATGCCTGTAATTAGTAAAAGGCGATCAAGCAGCGCCATCTTCGACAGGGCCTCGGAGCCGCAAGGGACGGGTACTTCTGTTCGAATCGGTCACAAAAAACAAGGGATGGGCCCCCTGACAGCGTCTTCGGCGGTCGCTTGCTGGTGCGTCGATTCGATTTCGTCAATCTAATATGGACGGCTACTGCATGTCCTCCGGCATCGACCATTGCAATTCATGGTAAGAAATGTATATCTGATAAAGTACTGCATCAGATTTACTGATCTCCGATGCCGTCCAATCCACATCCCGTCATTTAATCGGGACGAAGCTGTTGTAGCATGTGTCTCCATAGTTATGGTTCTTGATGTCCCCTTCTGATGTAAGCTTCGGACTTCGGCGACGGCTTCGATTGCGGCACGACTCTGACTGTATCTGTGTAGATCGACGTCCACCCCGAATTTGCGAATACTGGGATAGGGTTTGGGTCATAGCCCTATATGCGATTGGGAGGAGTAGCATGGAACAGTGTACACGGTTTCTGATTGGAAACGAAATCATTGTATTCATTACAAACGTCACAGACGTAAAATACACTGGTGTTTGAGGTTCTACTACCTATTCCTGATAACAAACTTCATTCTGAATACGATTCAGAGCCTGCTGAGTTCCTAAACAGCCCGAGGAGGCCTTGTTCATAACTATTTAATCTACTTACACCACATGCCCATAGACATGTTACTGGCTTGTAGAGAAAGTCGGGTACACACACATGGTGATACTGCACACGGTACTGATGTAAAACGATATCCATATATTGATGATGTGATCTTCCTTTTAGAAGAAAACCGCACATAGGTCACTGATTATACCATCACGTTACATGAACCAGGTCAGTCCTGCATAGGACGACGTTAGGAGAGCAGAGACCGTCATTGCTGAGTGCGAGGCTTTGTTCTCCATTTCCTCCTCACCATATCCTCCTCTGCATGTATATGTCATACAGTCTTCTATGCTGTTCAGTAAGGCAGGAGCCTCTAGTATTCCACATTCTGTGTACTGAAATCATTGAGCTTGTTAGTGAACGTGATGAGCGCGGTACATCCTACATTTGTTACAGATGTGAACAGTCCTCTCATGTCATGCTTGGGATAATTTGAAGACTCCACATACCTTGGTTATTTCTTCGCAGCTTGGACATAGTTGAGGTAGTTTGTTCTCCACAAGATGGTTGAGTCCTCTGCGAATTCGCCGTTCATTGCATCAGCCATGGTTTGAAGCCCCTGACGCTGCTTCTCTGGATACATTGGAATAACATGTGCCCACTGAGGATAAACATGTTCAATTGTCACGAGTTGCATTCCAGGTTCCCAAGGCACCCCGGATACATTAGGGACGTATTTTGTTTTCTTCGAATTCCAATGGGGACCGCTTTGTCCAAGAGCCACAGTTTCATTCTGATGGTCCGGGTGCATCACCCAAACGTACCGCTTTGGATGCAAGGGGCCCGCCTGCAGAAAAAAATGTACCATTACATTACATTGTTCAACGTTACCTTCAGTATACTTCAAAAGTCATTTCTACGCAATTGATATATAGTTGAGAACATCTATAACATTTCAAAACCTGTTCAGATAAGTGTGAAGCGGGTTGGCTCTCTGACCTTCTCTATTCGTGGGCGATTCTGAGATGGGGGTACATGTTCCAAGTACTTGGACGGCTTCTTCGTCGTTCTCTTGCTTCGCTCTCGTGCCGGAAGTAATGCCTTCCGTCCCTGTCCATGTACAGGGATTAGGGCGTCGGCCGCAGATCCCTTCCATGCAGCTCCCTCGGTGTGTGGGTCTCCCATGCCGGAGTTGGTGTCATCTGTTCGTACAATCAGTTCGAGTCATCGACGTTTCCAATATAGAGTTGTACATAATGTAGAATACGGAATGCAAGTGAAGTGGAAGAGAAAGTAGGTATGACTGCACCTGTGACATGCTCGTAACATGTCCTCTTCAGTGGCGGATCGTCGTTCTCAGATTCACCTGCAGAAGTTGCGACTTTCAATGAATAGGATTTGAACCACTGCAAATGTTAAATGGTTCACATTTGCTGTTACTGAACAGGATGGTAATGCTGGATTTTTACAATGGAACAAGGATATCTACTGACGAAGGTCCACCTGAATCAGATAGTGCACGCCTCCGTTGTGTGCAGAGAATTTCATCGTCAAATGATCCCAGAGCAACCTGCATTGCATTATGCGTGACTAGGGGGGGAATAGAAGTGCCGCTAACTACTGCCGAAGACATTTCTCCGTGCTCCGGGACGCTACATGGGAGGACCACTGCGGCATGTCCATCGGGCAGGTCTTCTTTGTGCAAAGGTGGAGTGAAATTATTTGGCCGTTGTTCGATGTTAGACTCCCCGCCATCCCCTGGGACAGATAAAGCCAACTTATTGTACTAAACATTCATGGCACATGGGGCGACATTTATTTATGAAATATAAGATAGGAACGTGTATGAAATATACGTGAACATCGTGAAATTCTGGGCGACGGTATGGTTAGTGTCGTACCAATCTCCTGAAAAGCTTGGCCGCCACTCCCTCCGTCGTGTGAAACCACCGACATCGAGCATGTCCTCACACCCGAACCTGATACAGATCGAACTTCCTTTCCAACTGTTTCGAACTGTACTCGAGAGGTAGGGGGAGTGCCTGCGGTTTCCCTCCGTTGATGTGTGGATTCATTTCCAACATTACCATGGTCTCTTTTTGATAGCAGAGTGTCTATGATGAAGTCCATTTTTTTATGTAAAGACAATACCTCAGACGCATTTCTTTCGAGTCTCTTGTCAAATTCTTCCTTCCATTGCGTATCATTATCGACGAGTGAATGCAGAGGTTGCAGCTCCCTCCTAATTCGAGAGTCTTCATTACGGAGGTTGTTTCTTGTTGTCCCCGGAAACAACGCATGCGCAGGGCTTCCCAAGATAGAAGTACGTCCCACAATCTACTCATCCTCCACCCATGTTAGATAACATTACTCTACACAGACGATCTAACACCTGTAATGTGCCGAACAAAGACTGGAATTACTTTATGCAGGACTCATAACCATGATAACGTACCTCCCTCCTCTGTGCTGCTCCGTCGGGAGGACTCGGCGTGGAAGACGTTGCTCCCTCCGTCGACTGCCATCAAATAAACTGTCAGATTTCATATCACAGCTATAATGCATTACTACACATAGGTAACCGATGCTGTGCGTAATGTACTACACGCAAGTACTCTGTAAGATTTTGCTTTATACAACCTATCTCCTATCAGTAAAACATAGATGATCCACCCAACTCTCCACGTAATCCCCGAATGCCGACGTTCCCTGAGCACTATGTCTCCAAGACCTACAGACACTTCTAATTGTTGCCATCGACCGAATCGTAGCCGTGAAGTTCCGGCCGTCACGGAGAACCGCAGGCCACACTACACAAACTAATATATCCTCAGGCAGGTCTGAAATTTCCGTCACTTGCTCTGCAGTGGTGGTAGAGGTGATCTGAATTCGCGCATTCTGTTCTGATTCGATGTCGGGCATGCCCTCGAAAACAACGTCGCCATCTGAAAAGTCGGATACGGGCAAGCTCATATAGTCCTCTGCATCGTAGAAGATTTCTGGAGGGCTATCATGAACCCCGTCCGCATTACCGGAGAGGGGTCTCTGGGATCCTTCCAATGGGAGACAATACCCCAACATTGCCGACAGTGAGGCTACAACAGAGGCCCCGAAGATTCCAAAGGAAAACAAGTGACATAGGCCTAATACACATACAACTACGAGTACTGACCGCATCATCCTGTCGATCTTCCAAAACTTTGGTGGTTCCCACTGGGGGTTACAATAGAAGAAGTGAAGGAATGATCATTTAGAAGTACACTTATACTTCCAAAGACATCAACTTTGAAATTGGAGCCGTTTCTTCAAGTGGACTTACATTCTAATTGTGGACTTTACCGTTGCATTCGAACGATCAGGTTGAATAGAGTGTAATGGCCACGGTTGTAAATCTATTTCAAAAAGTGTAGAGCGCAATCTACAGCAATAGAAACGCACTGACAGCGTGTCTTACCTGTACATATGGGTATCGCACAGACTCAGACGGCGTTGTCATTGTGTCAGAATGCGAAGGAGCATCCATGCTCCCCCATAATCCGGAGTCCTCGTCGCCTTCATCCAGCGCCCCCTGCAGCATACACGTCATAATTGTGCGTCATCTCTGTCATTCAGATGTGTTCCCTCAACTCGTCGATTGTAAGCTGACAATAACATAAATAAATAATGCAGTGGAAAGTACATGGCAATACATATTCGTAACTATATCTAAATGTTCTGTTATGGCGGATCGTCCCTACCACCCATGGTGTACCGATAGTAGCCGCAGCTCCACCTCCAACGAGACTTTGAGCTCTGGCTTTTTCTTGATTTTGAATAAGCTCTAATTCCAACGCTCGAGCTTCCTCTTCCGACTCTAATGTCTGCCAGTATGTGACAAGTGCGGGGAATGACTCATCAGGGCACTGCTCGTGTTTGTTTCCTCTTCCAGTAGCCTTCCAGAAATTTCTCCACTGGTAACGGCAGTGACTCATAGCCTTCTCGAGGTTGTTCAGTATGTACTCGTCCGGAAGTTCCGGCTCAAAAGTGAACTGCCTCCGTATGATCTTCAGCGTCTGCTCCACATCCTTCTTAGGGTGGTTTTTGAATTTGATCACTTCAACTTTTAGGAACCTGCGAGCCTGAGCTCTAAACAAACGATGCACAAACAGTCTATAACCTTCATCTATCTCTCCACTTGTCGTTGTTGGAACCTTTATAGGCCAGTCACGGGAGTTATCTTTAAATGTCGTTTTTGCCAATCTCTGCAGTTTTCTTTGCCTTGTCCTCTTCGACTCTTCCCACAACTCTATTCGCTTGTCCCGGTCCCCTCCCAGAGATCCTGCCTCGTTCTGAACCGTTCCAGAACAGTGCTTCCCATGTGCGTTCTCCGTCATTGGTGTAAGTGCTGCGCTAGAGGTAGGGGATCCGAACTGCGTAGAGGGGAATTGAGGACGCCGAATTGACCCTTCCTGTGGCCGACTCTGCGGGGTATTATCATTTCGCCTTTGTATGTCACTCCCGGGCACAAATATCTGACCGACGCTGTGAGAGCTCGAACTACCAACCGTAACGGACGTTGAGTTCCCGCCCTGTAGGAAAGATGATCTGGCATTTATGAATCCCGCATTACCAACATACGCCAAACCCGCATTCGCATGAGCGATGGGGGAAGGTCCCATCGGCGGAGATCCAAACCTTCCTCCGTGACCATGTACATGTTGGTTTTGACCATGCTGCACTGACTCTGCCGGAAATTCAGAATACAAAAATTGCATCTGCCCGTGTGCGGGATGACTACCCCCGGCAGACTGTGTCCCACTCCCCTCATAGACGACGTGTCCACCCCATGGTTGCACATACATCGGTCGCTGCTGGTAGGTTGGAATCACCGGGATGCTGGAGTGGTCTCCGCTCTGTGAAGGTCTTGGAACAGTCATAAGAGGCACTTCTACCTGCGACCACATCAATTTCTATGGTGAAGACGTCCTCCTAACTCAATAAAAAAATATGGAGAAAACGTTCACGACCAAATACATTATACGGAGCATGCATTTCTAAGTACTCATTTTAATTATGAGACACACCTGGCTTTGAGGCCTCACAGGTATAAACCCTGTTGAAGACATAATCCTCCCCGAATTGCAGCCGCTGCAATCCTGCCTACAGCTACAGAGGCAAAACCCCCGTACAATATCCTGCAAGACGTAATACAAACAGGGATTACCAAGAAACGTTGTCGAATTTAAGCATGCATAACCATAGACGAGAGTTACAATGGACGTTTAAAAGATTATGATATTAAGCACAGTCTTCAATACAGGAGGAATTCGTACAACAGTACGAAGAATTCCAGGGATTTCTACTGTGACTGGCACATAGAACACGACTCCTGGAGCAGATTCACTGAACTGCTGCGGTTTAGGGTTTACGCCAATAAGTTTAGAACAGAGGGAGATTACACTCCATTTCCCGCATCACATAACTAAGAGCACTTATTCCTACTGCAACTCGCCTATCAAATTTACAGATGTAGTCCCTTCTCAATGATGCACAAGTCTAAAGTAATAGACTTCAAGTCTGCGTCAGATTGTCGTCCTTCCTCGACCAGTGGAGACAGAATCTTGAACGACACTCCATGGTCATCATCGCATTCTAAAAGTCGTGGTCGTAGTTGGAGCTACTGTCCGAGTTATCCGACCTATCCTCGGGAAGACGTTCACCCTCTAACCATGCATCCCAGCCTTCCTCGTACGCTTTCGAATTGTCCACGTATTGCATCCAAGTCTTGCAGACACCCCGGAGTGAAGTACAGATTAGGTAATTCTCATATGCGTTGGCCCCGTACATTAGGCGTGGCCAGATACAATTCTCTACAATGTCGTCGTCCAGCTCTCCGAAGAACTTGGTCTGGAGTTCCGGCGTCGGATTACCCACATTCATATACAACTGACCGTTCACGAGGTCGATAGGGTTCCCGTCGTCGTCAAAGTCCTCTATAAGGACGCCCCATACAACTTCAGGGATAGAACTTGAAGCCTCCATATCCAACGACAACAACGACACGGTACTGAGGAGAAGGACGTAATAAAACGAGCGAGGACAGTCGATTGAAATTGTGACTTACCTCAGCAGAGGAATGCTGGGAAAACGAAGGTCGAAATGCGCCCTTCTCTTGGAACCCTGATTTGCAACTTTCGCATCCGCAGCCTCTATTAAGAGCCCGTCCATGGGCCACCGGCCACATAATCGTCATGCTTCCTTCTGCAGATATTCCGCAGTAGACGACAGGATGATTTATATACTGCGCCGCCTCTGAGATCCACAGCCCCTGACAACCTATCTCTTCCGCGGACGCATTCACTTCCGGCGGCCACAATATAACACAATAAACCAAGTGCCAAAGCCGATCAGTCACAAAATCCAAAACGACAGTACTAAGAAAAGCCTAAGAGGAACAATTCCAGAGGTCGTGAAAGCCACGAAGCATACGCCTCTGCTGACAAGGCCTTCCACCGAAATCCAATGTGCTCTTCGTCCGTGGTCCACGATGTTCCAAGGACATGTGAATTTCGCGCAGAGAGGCGTGTAACATCTCCTCTGTTTACCGATGGCCCCTCTACGACGGCCCCTACGGCGCATGTTGCCCCACTACATTAGAAGAGAGTATGGTTTCTAAACAAAGTACTACCCTATTGACCTCCGCCTGGGATTCCATACTATGCGCCGTCCTCATGTGGATATATCCACCCTCTTGCTTCCTGATCCATGCTCGCACACCGGTCCCTCCGAGAGTCGTCCGTCCGCTACGACGACCATGTCCTCCGCTATAGGACGGACTGCCCTCTGTTCTTGGTAGTGGCCCCCACAGGAGTGAAGATTCAGTCTTCTACAGAGAATGGATGGGCAATGCAGGGGCTGGGTTTCAGCAGCGTCTATGGAAGTACAGCCCCGGGGGTGGGACACATTGCATGCCATAAGCCCCTTCTCATACATCTTCTCGAAATGAAGTGCCAAGCGACTATCTATTCTATTGAGTACTATAATCCCTACGAATGGAATATTAAATACTCATAACTCACTTTTTAATGTTGAAATGTATGAGCAGCCCATACCCACATTTTCTCTGATCAAATGAATATCTGATCAGAGAATAACGTAAAAATTAAGCAATTAAAACTGGAGGTAATTTTAAGAAATTCGTTATATTTTTGTAAATTATAAAAAGTTTTACACACGTACACATGAACCTTAAAATGACAGTGTGGCAATGAATTTCTTATTGCCATGTTCAACAAATAATAAATAAGCTTCATGGAGTGCACTACATACATTATACAGATATTAATAAGTACTCCCTTTCATATTAATTATAACATATACTTTGTTAACATACAATTAACCTGATAAAATATGGTAATAGATAAATATACAGAAAAGAGTCAGTACAAATACACCAAGTACTGTGAACCACCAATACTCAAAATATGTGCACCCTTTAAATCATACTTAATTGTTGAAACTGCTATACATTAATCAAATACAGTTGTTATCATATTTAAATTTAAAATTATAGGAATTCGTAGTACAATTACTAATGCTGATCCTGTTTATATTTTATAAAATGTAAAAAACTTAATAAAAGCAACATTGGCCACTTTAAAATCATAAACTATTTTCAATTATTGAATTTTAAAATATTTAAAAATTTAAAATAAGTTTTCATGGATGTAAAAAGAAATCGTCAGAAATTATTACTTATTTAAAACTTTTAAAAAAAATTCAGTCTTACAATGTACGTACCACTAGCATGTATTATTAACGATAACCGTACCTCATGCAATCCTTGAAATAAACCAATACATTCAACAGTAACAATAGATAGAATATATGTACTTACATGACATATTTTTCTATTTTATAAAAAAATATATTAAATGTATTCAGTGATAGTCGAACTAATATAAATGATTAGTTCTTGCACCATAAGATCAGATATAAAAAGTAATAGAAAAATTAAACATTTTTATTGTTGTTTAAAACTATGATTCTTTGAATTTGATTATATATTAATACTAATTACAATTGCTATTCACTTTATGCATATATAGAGGTTTAAGAATAATACTAATAAAATGAAGTTTTAATTGAATGAATGAGTACAACAAATGAACTAGTAAATTTCAATTGTGTAATTAATAAACATAAGTAAAGTTTTACTTAAATCATGGTTTATTATCTTGGCGGTGTATGAAATTGGTGGTGTAATTTGACTTGAATATGGAAACAGAGAAATGGATTTGTTTTCTATGTAAAAAAGTTATTTACATACATAATATAATTCCATGGATAAAGTATCGTTGTCACTCACAACTACAAACAGGTTCTTACCTACAACGGCAAAAGGGCGAAGGCAGTGCGTTCTATACTCATAGGAATGCAGATCTTAATGGCCTATGATACCAGACAACTTCTAGAGTTCCTAATCTCCGATGTCTGGATGTGGTTCGAGACGGACACAATCGACGGTTCTGACCTGAAGGATTACCTGGTGGAGAACATGAAGCACTTTAATCGGTCACAAGAGACAATTTCGCGGGCCCCTTTCCTCTACTAAGATTGGATGACTTCTCAACGTTCCGAGTTCTCTAGGATCAAGAACGACAGGTTTGCTAGTAGTGCTTGGATAATCAAGTACCTTTTAAATAGGTACATCCTTTAATTACAAATTAAATATCTTGTACATATTTCATTTCAATATTCAATTAATAATGAAAAATTGTCATAAATTTCACACTTTGAAGATCATAAATTCGAATTGCGGATGCAATCTTCAGATTTGAACTACAATCAAGTAAAAAACTATTGAATATAATTTAAAATTTACTTAAATTTTGGTTATTAAAATAAAGTTTTTAAAAAAAATTGGTTATTTAAATGAAGTTTATTAAAAACTTCTGAGGCAACAATAATAATTAAACCAATCAAAATGTACAAATCAGTTAATACAGTCATGTCCTTTGTTTCATAAACGAACATTTTAATAAAACATGATAAATTAAAATGATTATGGTATATAATTACTCTACTATTAACATGATAATATGCATTTGTTTATAGGATCAGAAAGAACTTTTAAGATTTTTAAAAATTTCTGTTGTCACTGCATGCCCATACTGGTTTATTAGCGTAGTCATGTAGAGAATGAACAAATGTCAGTGAAATGTGCATTGTGGTGGTTCCGCATTACGCACGATTACATTATTAATTTCATTTGTAACACGCCTTCTCAAATATCCAGCTGACATCTCTACAACCATAGCTCATGTCCCATGTTATACGTGCGTAATCGTTGTGCTTGTAGTTTAATTAATTTAATATGAAATCGAAATCATAAGTTACTGAGTATAAATTTTTATTACAAAAAGGGATTTGCCTTAAGAAATACAGATTGAATAGATTGCCCCCTCTAAACTTTAAATATAAAGACTCTAGAACCGAAATGTTTTAAAACTTTTGATGTGTTGATATTTATGAATCTTAAATATGCGGACTTCTAAACCAAACTGTTCGAAAACCTTATCTTGTGATGATATGTTTTAAGTGGAATAATTATATTATGGTAGATTATGTTTATGTTACAAAAACCTTTAAATAACATAAAATATGAAGATATTTATGCCACTGTTTTAATAATTGTTTAAATGTATTGTGCATAAGGTTTTTTTTTTAAATTATCCAAACTTATGATATTCCTTCATTTAGGAAGCGCAAGTGTCGGAGTAATCGATGGAGTTTAGTACATCTGTGATTTAATTATTCAATACTTTTACAAAGAACTGTGTATAATGCTTTTTTAAAAATCATTTTATGTTTTTTTTACATAAAATGTTAAAAAATCATTTTATGTTTTTTATACTCAAACTGTAAATCTGCTTAAATTCTATCAGAAGAAAGCTCGTACCAAAGTTACTGTAGTGCAAAATAATAATTTGCTGCCTTTACGTAACGCATGTCATTTTAAAGGAATTTTTAATTTAAATTGCATTCAAAATATTAGTTTTTGTTATATATTACAACCGGGGATTACAGGACATAGTTATAAAGCATAAGTACAATATAAAAAACAATGGATACAATGATGAAGCATGACAACAATCGAACAGTGGTTTGTCGAAAAGAACTCCTGGAAATTAGCACTAATCGTTCATACCTGGGGATTTTAATACTAATAATAATAATAAAAATATGAACTCTACCTGCCCAGTTGAAGACTACTTTCATTAGAACTCAGGAACAGTAACATCAAAACTCAGCCTTACACTCATACAAGTATATACTTCTTAATATGGATCTCCAAGAACCCTTTTCATTAAGCACAAACTGTATGAAATCAGGTTACCTCCAGTACAAAGAAACTGCAAAAGGCAGCCAAATCTCCGAAAGAAGACCACATCTGATCCTGGAGCCTCTGTCCTTCTCAAATTACATCACCACCAAAAACTCGGAAACCACTATCTAGGGCTAAAACCTTTTCATAATAAAGGGCTATTTATCCTGTCATAGTTTATACAGTTTTCAGGAACCCAGGTATGTAGATACTACAATCTCATCACTGAGATACCGCACTATTTACAAAGGAGAGCTGGTACTCAGATAGAGCACACACACACAGTAGCCTTGCAAGGTCGGCCAGGGAAGAACTCCAAGGAGCAGAGTAAGATAACATCTGAGCACACTCTACTTTAGTAGGAATCATAACCAGCCCAAGGAGAATCAGCTGGAGAGGAAGCCCCGGAATCACCCTCCGACTCCCGGGTAGTGAAGGAATTGATGGCACTATCCTCGGTGGAAGTAGATGATGCCTTGTAGTATTGGGCGGCGTCATCGCTGAGGGGATCCTCGGGCACAGGAGACTCAACAACCACCATTTCTTCACCATCCGGACTCGCATCGCCACTCGTATCGGAACCGTCCCCAGTAGAAGTCGACTTCGCAAATGTCTCGGTATCACCTCCAATAGACATGGCAGAAGAGGAGGAAGAAGATCCGTCGTAGGCATCACTGATCACCATCGGATACGCCTCGCAAGTCCCGGGCTCATACTGCGGAGCATTCAAGCTGCGCACGTAAGAGAAGAAAGAAATACCAGCTGCACAACCCATGAGGAATATTTCATTGTAACAAGCCTGGGTCCACTCTTGCTTGCCGGAAGAAAACAACACGCGACTCAGAGAAGGCATAGCAGGCAGATCCAGTCGTTCCACCTCCCCCCGATGATAAACTACTGACAGCCATTGAAGTAGAATGCTGCGTGAACCCGACATCCTAAGCAACAGAAACAAGCAATTCAACGGAGAATCACGCAGGAGCAACAGAAACGAGAAAACAAAACAACCGAAGTGTTTTGGGGAAGGATCGCACACCTCATTTATAACCCTCACAACCTCCGCGACAACCCTAACAAAAGCTGATGAAGAACAGGAAGTTGGGGTGGATCTCTCAGATAGCAGAATCGAGTGCTCGGATCAAAGAGGATCGACAAATCCCAGCACATGATGGTTGTCATTACAATCGAAGTGACCCCAACAGGGCCCCAAAATATCACATCACAAACGTCAATGAGTAAGTCACTCATGAGACATAACCCCTCCCAGTTATGGTCGTCAAACCCAAAACCGCGAAACAATACCATTCGAGCAGCAGTACCCTAAGCAACGAGCAAATCAGACGACAAGAAGAAGAGCGGAATTGGGGACCAAAGAGTGAAGGCAGACTGCCCCACGCGCTCTATTCAACCATCTGCAGATATGGAAAGTGGAGAAGAAGAGAACACAACCACAGAAGGCATGGACATATTCTACACACCACCAACCTCCAATACCTTCTCTCGTTCAACCAGACATTCGCATTAAGGTAGACCCTAAAGTGACCGTAAACAGATGGGGAGAGAAGGCTTTGGCTTGGAGATAGCAAGGGACTCAGCAAGACACCACCTTCGCCTGAGAAATACGCAGCAGCTCACCCTAATCCATATGGGACAAAGCGAAGACAGACAGAAGGGAGAGAAGAAGAACCAGAGGAGAAAACTCTGGTTGGACCGGAAGGAGGGCCTCCGTCAGCTGACGCAAGAAATAATGGTTACGCACTGAGGATGGGGGCTTTCATACAACACTGAGGCAAAGAGAACAAGTCAGTTTCCAGGAGAAAAAAATTGAGTTGGGGACAAACAACAAAAGCAAAAAAAAAAAGTGAATAGAGAAAATACAGAGGGATACCCACCCGGGTACTTTCACTACCCACCCGTCCCCCTTCCCTTTTTCTTTCTCTGGGTTAACTTAAATTATTTCTTCATTCCCCTTGCTGTCATTTCCCTCTGAGCCGATTAGTATTAGCTCTGCCCCTGTGCTTACTCCCTTCTTTTTTCCGATTATTCAGTTGGTCTTATCTGTAAGTTTTTTAATTTTTGCTTTTAAGCTGTCAGTCCGATTATATTTGGTCCCACGAGGACTAGTTCCGCTGGAGTTTCAGTTTGGGCCACGGAGTTAAAGTACGGTAGTATACTATCAGATTTAAGGCATCTAGGGTCAAGCTGGAAGTGAAGTAAACGTCTTTTCATACAACTGCAGCGCACAACGACACCTCCTCGCCAACACAGAAGACTTCAACCCAACTCCAACTTCAGTTTTGAAGCCCGGTTCAAAGTTAGGAATCCTGTACTTAGACAGCTGGGCTGCCCGTTTCCCAATGTCCTTAACTTAATCACCTTTTACTCTGTACCTAGCATTCATTACATCCTGATTACATCTTAAATGCTAGTTTATCAGATCATGGCAGATTGCTCGCAGATTGAGTCATCAAGTGGTCGAGATAAGAGGGACCATTTGCAATCTTATCGTTACAATGTTCAGATGCAACAAGGGATTCATAGATCCAACTGAATGGTAGAATACCATTTGCCGCAATCTGAATAGTCGGACTGCTGCCACAGGAGAACATTAATGTTCCCAATGAATAATTTAATGAATTAAAATTTACACGCCGGGTATAACCGGCGTCTCTGTATCCAGATTGGTACCTATAACTCCAATGGGAATTTGACGGTCTGACCGCAGCTGTTCGATCCACATTCCGATGCGTACATGAGCGATAAACGATCCGTCCATTCAGACGTGGCACGGCATCAGCCGAACCGCCTTGGCCATGGTAACAGGGCAGACATGTTTTTTACTCGAAGCCAGGCATCGGAATTTCCAGTACCCGGTAGGACGTGGACCTTATATGGGAGAGCGAACCGTGGATTGCCCCTCCACTTCCCCGCCATAGCCACCGCTCCGGAACATTGCTTCGAGGCGCTGTCGACCATACTTGTGGAACGTACATCCACCAATTCCAGTGCCCTCTGCTGCACTGTGTCTAAGGTCAGTTTCTTGGACTTTGCATGTTCCCTGTGTCCTATTCCAGTCCTCTTGTAGCATGAATGGGTTCCTTTGAAATTCAGTACCAAAAGCATTACGGAGAACCCTCAGTAGGGTTCGACTCTTTGGAGGGTCAGCCACGTTGGTTGGACACTGCAATTCGAGAGTACGAACTTGGGTTGCTGGGTCCGAAACATAACTGCGGAGGAGCGTGTGGGTGCATTGCGTGTGCAAGGTTAGACTGGTTGAGTAGTCCCAAATGCAATTGCAAGATGGGGTTGCTGTGGGGGAGGTTCCTAACCCTAGATGCTGCGATACGCGCCAAATGGGGACGATGTCAATGTAGGCCTGCAGAGGACAGATTTTATATGGAGTTGGAGTGCAGTTGCATCATGTTTGTGCTCACACAGCAGTACGTTCTACGGGATAGTGAGCGCAATTCCAGCCCTTCATCTGAGTATGAACTCGATATACCATACATGAATAGCGAAGGCGAGAGCGATAGTATCGCACTTCACAGTGCACGATCCCTTGATACCGGAGAGCATGTAAAAAACAATTCAGAGCCGGGTAGTGAGGGCAATGGACTAGAGGATCATCCCGTTGAAATCAACGACAACAGAGGGGACGTTGGAAGCCTTGACAGTTACACTCCTAGTTCTGGTCGTAAGCGTAGCCTAAATGCGGTTTCTTCTTCGTTGGACGACCTTGCCGACAGTGCATGCTCATCTCGCATGAAGAATGAAGTCATGAAGCAAACCAGCGACACCGATCACGATTGTTGAGAAAGGCATCCCATGGATAGGCCGACTTCCAACTGAGTTAGGGTTAATATGTCACGTTATACGTCTAGGCATAAGTTGAAGTACGTTTAGTCGAACAGATGTTGTAAAATTCACTAGGGTGCAGGAAGTTATACCCTGCATATATGGTGGAGTCGTCGTTTCTGTAAACGACTTCGGAGTCTATAAGGTACACCCTAATAAAGAGTTTATTACTTCCAGATTCAGCTGCGCCGTCTGTTTCCAAGTATCAGTGTCCTCTACAACATATACGTTCCTGTGTATGACAGTGTGGTGTGTATAGTCCCGACGAAGAGTATGAATCACTGTCATTTGGGTCGTATGATGAGCTGCCCGTGAATGGACACCCTGCAATTGTTATTGTCTTCCCTCTCATAGTTTTCTAATTACGGGTCCCCTCTATATGTTTCTCGAAGACTCCGAAACCATATCTGGTGGAGCAACGACTACCTTTCTAAACATGTGGGTCATTGGCTTCTCTCATAAACAGGTTTAATGGCAGCGAACATCCGACGCGCCGTTCCAGAGGAGAGGAGAATTCTAGCTCGGGAGGCGAAGCTCTTGCAAAGAGAACTTGACTTTGCTGTGGCTAAAGGGTTAAGTCGAATACGTTGCCCTTGCAATTTATGCATGAAGGAGCAGCACTCTCTAAAGAACTTCACAAGTTATCGGAGATGCCTTCGAGCAAATAGACGACATCCTTGGTTTTTCGGGTCGACGGAGGTACGGGTTTAATGGATATTATTTTTCCGAACTTTCCCTTGGCGACATGTAAATGGAAGTTCAGTAGGCAGGGACGGTTCATGTGTAAGCACTAAGGCGCCATGGCTAATTTTTGAAGGTAAACCAGTATCCGCTGACTTCGATTTACTGGCTGATGCCATCAGGGATATGAAGCTGATGCATCAGATGATGAGTGGGACGAACACGTTAGTTGGTTCTACGGAGCGCAAGCAGCTCTGGCCATGGCACGGGACGTTCCAGTAGAACTTGATTTAGGCATGGACGTACAACGAATGCTGATAGACTCCCTCGAATTGGCCGATCGCATACACAGGGAGGCTGCCGAGGCACGGGATACTACGAACGCAGGTCCGATCAACACTCATAGCGCATCAGAGGAAACTCAGGACGAAGATATACCGGTTCAAGGTACGCCAGAACCGCCTGTCCCCGATGTGCCCCCAGTACATAGCAGTCAGAGTGGAGCAGATGGGAATCCACTCAGAAGGGAATACGAAGAGGATCCTGTCAGTGAAGAAGCGGAGCCCATGCAAGAGGAAGAGAACGGGGCCGGCGTAGGTGACTTACCCGGCTCGCAAGGGGGAGTCTTCGCAGATTTCGTGTTGGACGAGGATTTGTCGTGGGGGGACAACGATAACGACGACGATGCAGCGGTTGCAGCACTGGAAGAGGCCGCCGCGACACCTCTGTACCACGGATCGGAGCACTCGAGCATGGGAGCAACGTACTTACTACTAAGTTCGGGGAAGCTTCACAACTGCTCTAATACTTACTTGGACGAACTGTTCCGGACACTTAGCATGACAGTCTTGCCACAGCCGAATTCACTCCCTCGATCGTACCAGGAAGCGTCTGAGTACTTGAAGCGCCTTGGCCACTCGTTCAAAACTGTAGACGTGTGCCCTAACAATTGTGTTCTGTACCATGGAGATTTGAAGGATGCTCGGATGTGCCCACAATGCCGTGCACCGAGGAAGAAGCCCTCCGGGAGGTCCGAGGTTTCTCAGAAGGTGGCTCGGTATTTTCCCCTCACAGCACGCTTGAAGAGAATGTTCCGTAGCCCGGAGCAGGCCGCTGCAATGACTTGGTGGGCTGTTCAACATTTCGACGGACGCATTATGCGACATGTATCGCAGTCTAAGCAGTGGGAGTATATCAACAGGCGCTTCCAGGACGAATTCGGCAGTGAGGACAGGAATGTCCGTCTCGCGTTGGTGGCGGACGGAATCAATCCGTCAAGTGACAAGCGCAGCGTCTACTCTCTTTGGCCAGTGCTTTTGTTAAACTACAATATCCCTCCGTGGCTGACCACGAAAAAATATTTTATGATGCTCGCTATACTCATACCGGGCCCACGGTCTGTCACAGGAGAGCAGTTCGATGTATTCCTGGATCCCCTGATTGATGAACTCCTTGAGTTGTGGAATCACGGCGTGTACTGCATGGATGCCGCGAATTACAAGCGCTCTTCCCACTTTGTGATGAAGGCTATGATAATCTGGACTGTGGGTGACTATCCTGCGTATGGTATGATGGCCGGATGCGTTACAAAGGGATTTGTTGGATGTACCGTTTGTGGGGAAGGATTTAGATCCAGGAGATCGAAGTATTTACATAAGAACGTATTTTGTAATTGTGCTAGGCGGTGGCTGTTCGATAACCACCCTCTGAGGGCAGACACTACGAACTTTGGAGGGCCTGAACATCGTCCCGCACCCACACCCATAACAGGTGCACAGGCCAAATCGGCGGGAGAGGAGCGACGGAGGTGGTTCGAGGACGTTGGTAGACGTCCTGAATTGGACCCCGTTCGACGGACCGGAATAAAGAGAGTGCCTGCTCTATTCCGTTTGCCGTATTGGCAGGTTCTGTCTATCACGATGCTCTCTGTTTTCTTTTCTAGAATGTTAGTAAATTTCATGGGAGGGTTCATGGAGTGTTTGGATAAGGTGCGCATTTCTAATCGTGGTGAGAGATTATTTGTCGTTGTGAGTATGATGGTGTGCTATGCAGCGTGTTAACTACCCGAGAACTGTCCCTTTCAGAACGACAGGGCATGTCCTCTGGTAGGTTCATCGCGTCAATTCAATTACATTATAGTGATTATGCTTCCGTTTCGGAGTTCTGTAATGTGTCAGGGTTCTTAGTGCATGTGGTTTTATTTCCTTTCTGTTAGCACGCAGAGTGAACAGGGTCGTTGTTCAGGGTGATACGTACGTTCTCTAATCTGGTCGGAGTGTGAGGATACGAGTATCCCGAGTGCTTGGAAGAGGATTTCACGACAATTTCTGATTACTGAAGTCATTACGCGTGTTCTCTTAATCGTCACGGCTTTAACATTTTCTAAACCAAGTGGAATGTGAATACAGTATCTCCAGTTTGTCTCAGTATTATTCAACTGTTTCGGGTGAGTCATGACTCATGACGAATGTGCTCATGCACTTCACCTACTGAGTACATGACGAAGCTCTTGGGTGTCATGATTCTGTTCCTATAGAGAATCACCTGCTCTTCGTCATTGTTGGAATCCCGTGTGTATTTATATTACGTTTACATCCTTAATTCGGGAGATCCTTGTTGAATTAATTTAGACATATGTAACGTACGATATTAATCTCACTCAAACTCTGTATAGTCCGTGTAACATGACGTGTCCTGAATCTCTGGAAGCGATTACTACGGCTTCACTTGTATTACTCTGTAGTTATCATATTCTATTTGCCATCCGTGGTTCAGTTACATTCGTCATTTGTTCCACATCACAGTGGGAGTCAGTAGTTTCAGGAGGCTCTGTAGGACAGCGATAGTATCGGAAGGGTGATTAAAAATGAACATTCTAAGTTGTGGAAGCATATCGGAATGCGTTAGAAGTATACGTAGAACAGGGCAATAGATCTCCGTAACGCCTCGGGATTGGTCTGAGCACCCGAGCGCTCTTGCACATGCTCATTCCAGCAATTTCACATTGCAATATGTACTGTCGTAGTTAGGATATGGAATTCTGTATGCCTGAATTAACCGTTTCCGTCATCTCTCACAGTGGACGTATTCTGAGGTTAATGGTTTGTTGAGAAGTAGGTGGCGTATGCATGTACACACTGTATTTCTAAATATTCATGATTTCTGTGGGCTACGCAGGATCTTCCGGTCCGGCATACACTAGATGTGATGCATATAGAAAAAAACATCGCTGCAACAACAATGGGGTTTCTCCTGGGGGAACTGGATACAATAGGTGTGAGGAAGGATGCGGAAGCGGAAGGAGTAATGCAGGGTATACATTTGGTCAGATCAGGTGATGGCAATCAGTACCTCAAACCGCAGGCGCCATACGTCCTCAGGCCCGAGGAGAAGAAGGTGGTCCTCGAGACCATTAAGTCTGTTCGAACACCAACTGGACACTGCGCTAATTTCGATAAACTAGTGAACTTGGAGAAGGGTAAAGTTCAGTTCATGAAAAGCCACGACTGGCACATACTTCTACAGGAGATTCTACCAGCTGCAATTCGGTCCTCTCTTCCACCTGGGCCAAGAGTTGCCATCATCAGACTTGGTCATTGTTTCAAGAGGTTCTGTGAGAAAGAGATAGACCGTACAACCATCACCAATCTCCAGAACTATGTTGCAGAAACGGCTGCTTTATTGGAGGTACACTTCCCCCCCGGATTCTGGAATGTTATGCCTCATCACATGATTCATATTCCAAGAGAACTTTACTGGTGCGGGCCGGTTCACGCGAGGTGGATGTATGGCGTCGAGAGGTACCTCGGTCATCTAAAGTCTTTCATCAGAAACAAGGCTCGCCCCGAAGGGTCAATTGCAATGGGGTACATGTATGAAGAGGCGCTTGGTTTTGTTACAGAGCACTTCCGATTATACCCCGGTGCCGCACGGGTTATTTGGGATATGGAGGAAGACGAAAAGGACTGTGGAGAAGTTCTAGAAGGAAAGCCAAAGGAGAAAGAATGGAATGTGGCAGACTTACAGGAGCTCCACGACTTTGTTATCCGGAATAACCACATAACTGAACCTCTCCTACAGTGAGTTTCATATTCAACTCCTTCACTGCGTATGATTGGTACTGCCGCTACTGTTCCATGTTCTCTGGATGGTAAGAGGAGATGTGCTTCAGACACATCAGTGCATCTTATATGTGTTAAATCACATGTCTAAATGTTTTAGAATGTAGTGATGAAGGGTAACCTGTGTTTACGAGAAACATGTACTCTCTTCTTATCCTGCAGAGAGTATACACTGTTACAGGCGGAATATGAGAGAGGAAGGGGAAGGCGATACATAGCATTCAGCGCCTGGCTGCAGAACCGTGTGAGCCAAATGGACAGAGATGGTCTTAACCCGGATCTATCCCTGGTCACAATGTCGAGGCTACCAACTCGTACAGTGAATCATTACAACTCAATGTCGGCATATGGATATCATTTTCGAACAGATGATGAACAGGGAAAGAGTCACGTGTCATTTGATTCTGGTGTGGCAGCCATCATCACCCAGACCTGCGTATCCTCTCGTGCAGACAGGAACCCTGTCGAGGCCGCACTGAACTACGTTGGAATTATAAAGGACATCGTTGTAGTCGACTATGGAATACTTAAATTTACAGCGTTGAAGTGCTCGTGGATTAAACCTAATCTCCATGGTCATCCCACAATTCGCCAAGATGAACATGGTTTCTGGTGTGTGAAATATGCTGCAAGACAAACACCTCTTGTTGAGCCTTATGTGTTTCCGAACCAAGTACAGCAGGTGTGGCATTCATCTGAGGCTCCGCGTCTTTTAGATTCATCTTTGTGTAAGTGAAGTACGTTCTTTTCATTGCTCTCTGTCTTGTGTGAACGTCTTTCCAATCATGGACACGGGGATTTTGTAATTACAGGTTTACTTTGTGGATGACGTTTGTGACCCCGAGTGGAAGATTGTAAGGCAGATAGAGCCACGATCAAGAAGGGTAACCTCCGAACAAGGTGGAGAGACACTGAGCGCAGCTGGAAGATTAGATGCGGTAGTGCTCTCCAACGTTGGGGGCGACAACATAGTGGAAGGTCCGGGAGGGGAAATTCCGCAGCCTATTCCAGCGGCCATGGTGGACCAAGTCTTGGCGGAGGAGGCGTTGGATGAGGAGGACACTCTACAGGAGGAGACGGATCCTATCGATGAAATGGAAGAGACGGAGGTGGATACGACAACGGTTCCTTTCCACTACACGAGCACCTGGGACAGAGCTCACGAATTCTGAAATGAGTACTGCGAACCGAATAGCCTAACGCAATGTTGAGTTCGAACAGTTCAGAGGACCCCTGTTTCCTTCCTTGAGGGTGTGAAGTGTTTCTAGGTACAGCTCTATTCGCTGTACACGTTCTTCGACTACGTACAGGAATTGTTCTGCTCCGGTACGCTGTTCATTGTGTTTCGGCATATATCAGCAGGTTATAATGTACCCTTCATGGCAAAGAGGAACGAACGATATATGAGGCTGTCTCCGTACCGGGTGACATTCTGAAGTATGTCAGTACCTGAGACTCTTCAATACAGAATTCAATACTTCAGTGCGTGGTTTATGCCAAATGTGCAGGTATGACACTTCATTTCATATCGAATATGTAGAGGTCTCTATGCTATAGTGATTATTTGATATGCAAGAGAAAGTGTTTTTCAATTAGGAATGTGGTTGTGTTAGGACCCATCCTAACAGCAGATTGTTTTTAAGTATTTGACGATTGTTTCTCATGAACTCGGCTTATACGCAACCTGTGCAGGAGTTGGGATCATATGAGATAATGGGATGAATAAAGTATCAGTGACGTACAGGAGCATACTCGAAGTCACAGTCACTGAGTATGAGAGGTATCGTTCTCTATATATTAAGAACTAATATATCAGCATTGAAGGATGACTTTGGAATTCCTGTAATTCGATAGACAATACGGGTGTCATTATAAGTATGTCAACGTTTTGAATCCGCACAGTATCAAGGGAATCAGTGGAGTATATGCTAGTAGATTATACAGTACAGTACCATTTGTTGAAATTCATAATCAGGACGGCATGTTGCGGATTGTATTCCCATGATGGACAGTGCAGGCAGGTTCAGGAGCACGAGTGTGGTGGTCACCTTTACTGTTGAAAAGAAAAGGAACAGCATCTTCCCCAGTACAAGTACGTATGATATTCTAATTGTACGTCACATACTCACTGGAGAAAAGTAATTCTCTTATTACTTGTGTGCTGGATGATATAACTGCATGTATTGATTCAGAAGAGCGACTCCTTGCAAATACTGAATTGTTTTCCTATTCCGGTTTTCTCTGTACTCTCCCACTGAGATAGGGAATGGTGGGATGACAAAGTCAATTTACACTGAGCGTTTAGCATATCCTTTGTACATTGTAATTGAATGCCTATGCTATTACGAATTGCCTAAAGAGACATCCTGAGTAGGCATAGGTGGAAAACAACTGAGCACTGTGTGTTAAATGAGGTTCAATTCGCAACTGACATCCACACTTGGAAACTGCAGTTATTTGGATGCGATCTGCCTTCTTTTCAAGTAGTGGGGGTCTGTTCTTTACTTCCGAGAGGCATGGCAGTCATGCAAGATTTTTTGAAGATGAGATTTTTGACAACATCGCGATTACTCATTCCAACGATGGTAGAGATTGATGCCACTTGTGCTTAGACCCTTTACAAGTCGGACACTTCAGAGGTCGCCTCCGATGATACCCGTATGCTGTGAACCAATGCGGGGCTTTCGGAGACGTGTAATCAGTTCTGTGACGTGGCTGAGATAACACTAGACCTGACAACATGGTGATAAGGTCACTTCACTGCGACCTCACCTGGAGAACAAGCATGATGGAACGCGCAGAAGGGACTTCACATTACAATGCCAAATGATTTCATTTCGTGGACATTTATCCCTCAAACGTCATTCTATTGAAATGAATTATGGTGTAGGCAGATGATGATGGTGGATGCGATCGAAGTGCCCACCACGAAGCCATACCCAGTCGCTGTCAATCACACTTTCCTCGAATGACTGGCGCTGAGGAGATTGACGTACCTCCCTTCTCTGCAAAACCCATGATACTTTCATTACCACCTATCTCGGAGGTGGGCTACTCATGTCGCCTGCCTCTGCCCTATTGCGTTCTGAGGAAGTCTCAAATTCCGACTATAAGTTGAGCATATGGGATGCGTTTGATCCGCAGTTCTTTTGCCACATCTTCCTTGCTCCGTCCCGCACTTCCTGAGGTATGCCCGTGCCTCGTATGAGTCTGTTTTTTTATGAGGGTTGTGCGTTGTGCTTCTTGCCTCACCACATTCTTCGTTCTGACATATCTCATGTGCTCCATCGTCCTTGTGGTTTCATTTCCTCATGAAGTCCTGTCTATTTTGGTCCTCGTCCGTGATTCTACAGTAGCCTTTCGGACGCATAGCGTTGTCGCGAAGAGTGTTAGCCGTTTCATGTTTCGCAGCAAAGTCTCTGTCCCGCAGAGCAGTACACACCATGTCATCTATGTTGAAGGTGTCTACTCGGACATAGCATAATGTTTTCTTCGTAGATGAGGGTTTCACGTATTGACAGATGATGTTGGGTTGTTTGTAATTTCTTCGTCAAGGCTTCCTCGGAATCGCATGTGTGTTTCATTTCCCGTGTTGGAAGTTCTTCCGGCCTTGAGAACTGATTGGGACGTGTGGCACATGTATCAATTACTGTGTCGATCTGTAATTGCAGTCGCATTCGCAGTGACCTGTGGGATGTTCGTTGCAACCTTGTGTTTTTTTTAACAAATCCACATTCATTTCGCAGACGGAGGGGAGCTGTGGCTGCCCTGTATTACTCTCGGATTTCTTATAGGTGAGTCCGTCTTCTATGTATTCAACATGGCACATTCGGGTAGTAGTCCTCCTCTCGTGTTCTATTGTCGTTAGTAGACGACATTGGAGAAAGAGTACAAGCGTTGGTTTTCTCAGCGAGGATACTGCGAAGTGGTCCACAATTCTAAACGTGTATCTTGCTGAATTCCATGATTAAGAATGCATTGAAGTGTGTGTCCTGTCTTGTATGTCCACACGTAATACTACTCCGCTGCCGTACTCCTCATGAGGAGGGGTGGGGGGTGGGGGGTGTTATGGGATCCTTTTGTAATATATGTAAATATCGAGTTCTATGTCTGGATGGAGTAATTCAGGTTTCTGCTTCGGCATGAGCTGCCGAGGAATGTGATAAGAGTATGGGTTCTTATTTGGGGTTTCTATATCACTGTTATTGAGCTTCGTCTGTTGTAATCATCGATCTGTACGAATAACGGAGATGTCGTTCCTTGTGCAACAGATCCGGCCGAAGCTGACTCCTCTTCTCCCGCAATGGAGACCCAGGACGACCTGAAAACGGAGGGCCCACCCAAGGGTAGCATAGAATGGTTTCACGTAGATCAGGGACTGAATAACAAGGGCTACATTCCGGGAATCAAACGAGGAAAAGAAGGGTACATGGACTCCCTAATCGCGAACCGGGAAGATTGCATCAAGAGGTGGGGAGTTAATTCCCATGGCACTTACAATTTCACTCGCCGAGGATGGAGCGAAAGTCCCCGTATGGTTCACCGGATCAAGGCACTCTACCGCAAGTGTCACCAGCGACCCTTCCCCAGATCGAAGCGAATTGGACTCGCTTTTGCGCGTGGCATAATTGCAGAGAAGAGGGGGTACCTGGTTAATTGGGCTGCTTTCGCGTTCAAGCAGTGCCACCGAGGGAACGTCGACATAGCTAATTGGGGGAGCAACCTCGAGAACGGAACGCAGCCTCCGGGAGAAGGTCAAGACTCCGCAGCGGCAGAAGACGACCTCGAGGGTGCCTTGGACGATTGGGATCTCAATAGGCAATGGAAGGACTTCCCGGATACGAGGTCACTTCCGTTCAACATTCAGAGCCAGCTTATGCCGCCACCCCATTACGGAGTGGACCGCACTCTCTATGGAAAAGCGCAGGAACGCCAAGGTTCAATTTCTTCCCTGGCTCTGTATTTGCGGACCTCTGATTCTCCATTATCTGAATGTACTAAACCATCTACACATATCATAGGTTTCAAATCTCCGCATTTCTGACCTTAGGCATTCCTGATTATTACCTTATACTGTGCTCCGGAATGTTTACAGATAATGCTGCATGAACAAACATTCGCCTTTGAAAACAGAGGAGGTCTTCGTAGTCATATGCTGGAGCAGACGCAATAGACCGAAGTGTTTACTGAATCATGACGTCCACTACACATTAGTCTCTTCCGAAGAAGAAGTGGCCATGAGAATGTCCATCACCTCCTATTTTGAACGACATATTTGAAGGTATACACGTACTGCGGGAACGGTAGTTCATTCTAATAGTAGCCCACGGTTGTAGTGACTGCACAGCGGGCACACAGTGCTGGAGTACAGACACAGAGTTTAGATAGGAATGACATGCTTGTTGTGAGTTTCCTGGTAGACATGCCTCTATCTGTAGTTCTTTTTGAACAGACTCTCCTAGAAAATGCTTTTTCTTCAATGATGTCCATATAGTTTTTTGAACGCTTCCGTACACACAAACTTAGCCTGTGTTAGACTGTCCACTGAAACTGTATTGAGGACGAAGAATGGCAGTACTGTGCCGACACCAATTACAGATTCTACTTGTAATTCTCCTCCTTTTTCAATATATGGAGCACAACTCTTTGAATGTTATACATTTTCCTTGCATGAGTACACGTATTGTTTTACTCTTTCAGTTTCTCATCGACACTGCAAGTGTATGACATTAGGAAATAATTATATATTAATGAAATGACATGTCGTCCTCATTGTAGACACATATTCTCACGTGGAAATCCTCCCATTCACGACGTTACCGAACTTCTCGAGGGTATTACACAGAAGGACAAGATAAAACTATTACTACAAGTAACTGACCAAATGGCGCGGACCCCTCCACTTATACATTCACTATTCACAGCCACATGCAACCCCCTGATAGGCTTCCGACGCTTACTACGTTTTCCCCTGCCATCGATTTCCGCGAACTCCTAAATTAGAATTTCTTCGATCAAAGGCGTCAAGCTCCGTCCTTCCTGGGCTCCAAAACGACGGGTCTTCTTCTAGTGAAACTAAACTACTCCTAATTATTCCTTCATATTCTAGCGAACTAACTTAGAATCCTACATATTAAACTAATTTAGTTTAAAACTTTAAGTGTTGATCGAGATAAGTCTAGATGATAATCGGTGTTGTTGACTTGATGATCACTAGGATTGCGTGAGTTCATGTCAACAGTGTTTTAAAGATATAAGTAAAGTGTGTGCAGCCTCACCAGCTCGGCGATGATCGACGGCTCCCCATGGAGCCCAGAAAGATGTGAACTGAATCGCAAACCCATTGCGTTTTCGATCAGGTTGTGTCAAGTGACCCACAAGTAACCTGCACAGCCACGCCAGGAGTCAGGACGGTGCTTGTGCCGCTCCTGGAGAGTGGTCGGGGCTGCCGGCCGGAAGGATTGGTTGATTAGTGTGAAGGTGAGTGTGTACAAGAGGAGCAAGGTGCAGCTTGTTGGCTGGACAAGTGTACGTTTGGTCTTGTCACGGAGAAGCAGTTGGGTTCGGAGGAGGAGCAGTTGAGATTTGAGCTGCAGTAGCGATGTCGAAGGAGCTGGTGGGGGAGTTTTTCCCCGAAACATTCAATGGATTTCTGAAGGATCATGCGCCCTGGCTTTACGACTTCTTGTTGCCGGATTGGGTCGCAGAACGATGCCCCATGCCGTCGATCGATCTCCAGGTACTCTCCATCGCTACAGAAAGCCCAATCGAATTTTGCACAGATTCAAATTTCGTTTCGAGTTCACATCCGATCTCTACACACCGTGCTTAGCTTTCAATTCAGGAGTTTCGCAACGAGGAATATGTAGATTTCTTAATCAATTGCTGATCAATCCTAGTAGCTTCACCCGGCACAGAACATGTCGATTTGGTGAGTGCAAAAGTTTTCTCGAGTGGTAGGTTTTAGGGTTCGATGGGTTACGACTGGAATTGGATTTGTCGACATGGTGGATGGATAAATCGATTCCCGGCACTGCTTCTCTAGTTGAGAGTGATCTCACCTTGTCTCGCTCTCGAATTTGGGTTTAGAAACGTGAGCTGATCAATAAGAATTGGTGTGTTGGTGCAGATTCCGGGGGTGTCATCTCCGGTGAAGCTCTTCTGGCCAGTGGTGGCCATCGTGATCCTCACAGGCTTCATCTCCAGCTTGTTCATGGGCACACGGATGTTCCTGCGCGTGCAGCGAGAAGGCTCCAGCGCTCGACAGGGGCTGTTCGTGTG
Source organism: Ceratodon purpureus (assembly GCA_014871385.1). Taxonomy (NCBI): domain Eukaryota; kingdom Viridiplantae; phylum Streptophyta; class Bryopsida; order Pseudoditrichales; family Ditrichaceae; genus Ceratodon; species Ceratodon purpureus. The sequence continues at coordinate 7,454,611 of CM026428.1, read as the reverse complement.
GTCGTGCTCGCTGCTCTCCTACGCGTGCATGTGCTGCGGCGGATTCTTCTTCCACTGCCTCCACATCCGCACGATCCCCCACATGCTCGACCTGGTCGGCACAGGCCTATCTTCGCTCTCCGCCATCGCCGGCTTCGCAGCGTACACGGGCAAGCTCGACGACCGCACGCCGGCACAGCGCCTCCGCTTACTCCTCTGCGCTCTGGCCTTCATCGCCGTGGCGTTCCTCTCCCCGCCTCTTCTCCAGGAGCAACTCTACATTGTCCCGTCTCTTCTCGCGACGTTCGCTGGCGTCTCCATCGTACGCAAATCGTCGGCGAAGATCCGGACAGTGGGCTTGACGACCCGGCTGCAAGAAGCGCATCGCGAAGCGCACCGGTGGCTTAAAATCTCTGGGCTGGGCGTGGTGGTCGGGTTGGCGTGCGTCTCGCTGGATAAGTTTCTGTGCGTGAACTTGGGTGCCAATTTCTCTCTCGTCTTCTGGTTCTTTCTGGGCTGCAACCTCGCCATCCTTTCCGCTAACAAGTTCGCCCTCGTGGCGGCTGACAACAATCTGCACTTCACGGATTTGAAATCACAATAGAGAAACGCCATCTGTTTCTAGTGTGTGCAGACTGTGACTGATCAGGAGTAATGCAGCTCGGTCAGCTTATTTTGCATCACTTGAAAGCCTGTGAAAGATCAAACTCAGAAATCCGAGCCTCACCGATGTATATGCAGTGATTTGTCTTGATTATTTGGATATTGTGGTTTGCTGGTCTGTGAACATGGACATTCTTCAGCCATGTCCGGGCCATATTGTCCTCCCCTGTTTTTGTTTTAAGGGGTTTTGGGGATATCATTACAGGATCCCTGTTCTACACTAAACGATTAAATGGGTTCTACTCATGTCTGGGAGTTTGAGAGTGGCGAGTGTGCTGCTGGTTTAGGGAGGGAGGATACTTGTAGAGGATTATGAGTACAGTTTAGTCGATAGAGATTTGTTCACCTTGAGTGATCACATATTATTTGTTCATCGATTTATTGGATAAGCATTCTGCAGATACATGTAATAGTAAGTCTTGAAATACATGCTTATGTTGTTTTAGTGGTGTGAGCTGAATCGGGTGGTTCTGTCTGCTCTCTTATCAACGTTAACATTTTTGCCAGAGATATGTTCATGATCAATGAAACATGTACAGTGTGCCAGGGGTAGTGATACTGGTGCAGACCGAATCTTTGTTGCTTTGAGTTGAATGAGTGCTGCTACAACATGTCAAGGAAAGCATAGCTCTAGCAGGATTGAGAGCTGCTGAATGTATATACAGTAAACAAAAATATACTTGAGAGCAAGAAACTGGATGCACAGGAGCCCGGCTGAAATGCCTCGATTAGTGTCAGTAATTATTACTGCATCAAACTGGTCAGCATAACTAGAGATCGATAGTGTGTGCGGAGGAAGTCCATCAACTTTCTGCTGAACTTCATGCTTGGCATCACTTCATAAGCCCTTAAATTTTCACATGTTCTATCTAAAAAGCAGAGTCAAATGGCCATCAACACCAGCTCCAATTAGTACATCAAATCATCAAGTCTAATTGTGCACAATTAGCTAGGAATCCACAACAGGACTTGAATCCTCCATTCTTAACATCATTCTCATTCAATGAGCTACTCATATTTTCATCGAACGACATCTTCTCATATCACAACAAAAATCCAAGTACAAAGAACCCGATGATTCACAAAATCCTCGACTGTTCTCAATAACAAGTTAGCAAGGCGATGAGGTGCAGCGGCTAGTTCTGAAGACTAAAATCAAGGAGACCTGTAGGTGGGTGGAGGGTACTAAATTTGTGTAACCGAGCTACACTGATGACCATGTGTGCAGGCCCTCATCCAGGATCATAATCTTGAGGAACACACTCAGAGGATGGACTTCTAAACAATGTGGGAAACATTTGATGATTTTTAGAAGGAAATATTCTCACTGTAGGAAGAATTTTTTTGTGGTTGACTTGCCCCTTGTCTAGAAAAAATGAGTTTGGCTTTTTCCTAGAGCTCCAATGAAAAAAAGAAATTATACTCCCATTAAGCTCTTGTAATTTCCATGTCCACAAAAATTTTCCAAACATAATATTTAAAAATTAACAATGTAGGAACCTGCTCAAAATTCCAATTATTTATGGAATTTACACTTGATCCTTACGAGTTAGTATGGTGGGAAGGTAGATATCTATTTTTAGGTATTTGTTTATTCTTAATGATGTAAATATTCAATCAATCATGTAAAATGTCAATTGTTTGTAAGTAGTTTAAAGTAATTACTTCTGCATCACATTTTCTTCTAAATAAAATTCGTCTCTAATTCTTCTCATTCATAAAATTTCATAAATAATTGTCATTGCAATACTTGCTTTCGTTGCTCCAAGGCTCAAGCAGACATTCTCTTTGTCCTGGTGAATCTCAACATGCTTACCATATTAAGGACTATAGTAGAAACTGTGCAGGACTAACTAAGTGTAGTAAGCATATTAGGTGCAGGACCAACTGTTACATTCTTCACTCCAAGCTATCATGCTCCAGGAATCAATGTTTGGACTCCAAAGTGATGGCAAAAGATGACAGATGCTTGCTTGGGAACAACCTTGAATGATCCCGAATGCAATTACAATTCAGACGCTCACCTCACAACGAGGAACCTGGATGATGGAAACCCGACGAGGCTGGAACTGGACCTGTTTCATTTCAAAATGAGACACATTCTGAAGTGAAGCTTTGAAATGTTGCCGAACATGGTTCACTGCACCAATGAAGTATGTAGCATTCTCATCAAGGAAGTGATCATCATACATAGCATGTTATGAGACAATGTGTTGTCGATTAAAGTACCTTTAAATCGTTGAGTGAAACTTCTAAATGTTAAACACCAAGCAACTAGTTACTAGACCTTCAACTGTAAGTTGATAAGTGGAAGTACAGGTCTAACAGTGACATGAGCATCTGCATCTGAGAGTGTATCAATGCAAGATATTCCATGAGGTTCTACTAGTTAAGTCACCATGTTCGTCAAGACGCATAACATAAAAGGGAAGCAAATTACAGACGCACGCCGACCTAATGTAACCGCACATGAATCATCTACTATCTTATGAAAATTGGGACAAATTGACTCTGCTCTACTGAAGCAGCCTAAACATCAAATTCACACTGTAGTTGCACTTACACTAGCACTAACACATGTGTACCACTAACACATGGAGCTTTTATTAATAAGAAACACAGTATGCTCTCTTGTGAAGCCAAGCTTCCCTGCTTATACAACTCATTCCGTAGTTAAGTCATCGAGCTATATTCTCTTACAACGTCGGGAAACTGGCAACAAAAAGAGCATCAAAAGTGCACACGGTCCACCGGGAAATTAACTACTTCCCCGATAATCTCCGTGAGTATACATTAAGTTCGTGCTAGCTTAACTACACACCAAAATTATTAAGTAATTTATAAATAGCCGAATATGAGCCTCAGCACATTCATCACCAGTCTGTTTGTGCTAATATTAAAAGCCACACCTTCAGAATTTTCAACAAATAAAGCTCAGAAGGAATAGAGTCTACGAATTATTCTAGGTCGATAGTTCACATGGAACTGCGACATATTTAGACCAAGACGGCTGGTAAACCAGCAACATCTGTGAAAAACTTCAGCGTTGAGTAGCCTAAGGGTTCTGCAAGCAGCGAGATGGAGTTCCTTCGGTGGCTTGTGCGCGATGATCTCATTCACCTCAACCCTGTGTGGACTTGATCCACTGAAGAACGCTTGCAACAGCATCTGGATCGGAATACATCTTCAGAGTGGGCTTGTAACTCTGCATTCGCTTCTGCTCCTTGAAGCTCGAAGCAACAAAATTCTTCCCGGAATCGACCTCGAATATCGACCCCACCGGCTTCTCATACTCCTCCACCAATGCATCCACCATCTCCTGCACCGGCTGCCCAGCCTGGATCCACCGAAACTGACGAACATCGCTTCGGGATGACTTCCGCCACCAGGCAACCTGCTTCTTCACCAAACCCCTGCAATTGTGCTGGAAGAGCGTCAGAAAATCCAGAAACCTCTCCTCAGTAACAACCCCCTCATTGCAACGAGCATCAAGGAGAAGGTCGATGGCCTCCTCGTAGCCAATGGCATCAGCAGCCTGGTTGCTGTGAGGCTCGACACCCTGGTCCAGTAACCATGAGGTCTCCTCCAGCAACTCAGGCACCTGTATCTCACACCGAATGTCCACTCGTGGGAACAGGTCAGCTCGGTGCTGGTACAAGAAGTAGGCCTGGAAGTCGTAATCCCAATCCGCCCCAGAGTCGAATTCCCCTGTGAGATCCTCGCCCGAGAAGGGGTGGGAGGTGATGCTGGCCGTGTTGTGCATGAAGCAGCGCATGTACATGCCTGTGCCGCCTATGATGATGGGAACCAGGCCCCGGGCAATGATGTCTTCGGTGGCGGCTCTGGAGTCCGCGACGAAGCGCTCGTACGGGTAGTCGACGGTGGGAGGGACCATGTCCATGAGGTGGTGGGGGATGCCCTGGCGCTCCTCGAGAGTTGCCTTGGCCGCTCCGATGTCGAGGCCTTGGTAGACTTGCACTGAGTCGGCATTGACGATCTCACCTCCTATGGCCTTGGCAAGCTCGATGGACAGGCGGGTCTTCCCAACTCTGCATCAGAAACAGGGGACAACATGATGCACATTGTTTAGTATTAGAGGATGAACTACATATATGTCGTACGAGATTTTTGTCTAAGCAAAAGTTTAACAAATTATCGAGCTGTAAAACATGCCATTGTAAAGAGTCACCCACATATCAATCTGCTTCTAAGTTACGAATATGAGTTGTAAGGCGAAAACCAAACTAGGCCGTTTAGGACAGGAAACATTTGGAAAATTATCATGAAGATGTCTCTGCTACAAAGGAAATTGGATTTCGGCAAGTCTAGAGTAGTTCCAGAGAAAGAAATGCACTTACGCAGTGGGGCCTGCAATGAGAATCACTCGGGACTTCACTGCTGGACGAGAAATGGACTTGATATTGTCTATACGGGTGGACAGTCCGTCCAGCCAGAGTTCAGTGAGGCTGAGTTTCGACTCGTCCACAGAGTAGGGCTCATACCCCTTGGCGATCTTAAAACTGCGACAGGAAACGTCGCTGTTGTCCAAATGGTCCAGGGAGCAGCGGACGAGTGGGAGAGTGGAGGATTTTCTTCCACATGATTCTGGTCCAACTTTAACAGAGCATGTTCCGAAGCTAGGCCTCAGAGGGCGTCCTGCACCCAGAAATCCAGCTGACAGAGCGATGGAAGTCGACATTGTCGTAGCTGGATTCAGACAAACAAACGAATCCAGATCAGTTCTTGCGATGTGACATTGTAAACCCCTCATTTTCAAGAATAGTATTGTGGTAAGCATAAACAATATCGGGATCAAGAGTGTCTTCAAAACTTCTGGAAACATATAACCGATTGAGGAAAGCTGTTTGTATCGTCGCGGCCATACAGCTTGTATCTAGACCGTGGACATCAAATCTTAGTCCTGCTGTTTCCAGAGTGCGATTGGACGCAACGAAGACAATCTCAACAAACTACTTAAAGACCAACATGCGCCTTAAAAAACTGAAGGAAATCTTATGTGTGCTGCGAATTCAATTAAAACAAAATCAGCCTGCTGAGAGCACAATATCCCAACCAGGATGCAAATTATTCAGAGGAGAAGCCGGTGATCCATTTAAATTAAACGGCCGGAACATACAGCACCAAATGCGAGAGAGAACTTGCAAACCAACCCCACCATTTGATACATCTAAAGAAAGCCGGCTACAAGATATAGGAAACGAGAAAAAAAGGAACAAAAAGCATACATGTATATAAATTCCCTTGTTTTGGAAAACGTTTAAGAGTGCGTAACACATCCACAGTGCGTCAGCTTTGAATGTTTTTTCGCCTGCTATTCGAAGTTCCTGACCAGCTTCTTTCAGATTAGTGGATTTCAGGCTGCTCTTTTGTGCGACCAAAAAAAAAACAAAAAAACAGCACGCTTTGGAACCAAAAAAATCGTGTACTGTGAAACCCAAGGTCTACCATACAACTAGAACCTGTAGCCAACTATTAAAAAAATATGAAACGCTACAGTTCATTACAATCAAACTGTATACCTCGAAGAGTGAAAACTGATGGAGGCTGGGGGATTACATGATTTTGCAGGCGGCGGGAGCTAGAAGGCAAACCTGAATCTGTAGTCGAAGCTGAGAAGGTGATGGTGCTGCAAGTAATGCGAGTTCGAGAGCGCAACACCTTCTGAAAATTGCGGAAGTAGAGAAACGGTAGAGAAGGGGCCGGCATCGCTTGTCTTATATATACCCTGGTCCTCGAACTGACGAGACGAGACAAGATATGTAAAATCTGAATCTTCGCGTATCCTCGCCGGGCGGTTTGCGTTGGATGACCCTCCTCTATCGTGACCCTGCGTAGATTGTACTCTAGGTGTTGCACTCCATAAACACCGCATTTTGTCCATTTCCCGCGATGTATTGAGAGCTCTTATGTTTAAGCTTGTTATGCGGCGTCATGAAAACTCCTTCATCATTGAGCAAATTTTGTTTAGGTGAGGGTTTTGAATGAATTGCAATTGCATACGTCGAGTCGTCAGGGGGCCGTATTCATCCCAATCTACGGTATCATCAAACAATGCTTCGATGAAGGGAGGACAAGCTCATTCAACCTGATGGATATATGACAGGTCCTCAGCTCCTTGGTTGACCTATTGGGATTTCCAAAATCCCATGGTTGGACGTACTGCATGTTGAAATATTCTCTTTTGATGAAATGATCAGTTTTGCAAAAATATAACACAATTTAGTCATTTTGAACCGTCCAGAGAACTCGAGTACAAATATCAAGACTGGAGACTCAGGTTCCAAATGCATATCCCTGGCATCTGAACCTGTTGCTTGCTCGATGATAAAACTTGTTTCCACCGTACCAATTTTTCGAAAGACACCATCCGTAACTAATCCAGTGCATCACATACTATTCTGAAATACAAATTGTGAGTTACACCACATATTACCAGTACACTACTACACTATGTAGCAACATCTCACTATCAGCCACTACATTTGCAATGGGTGCCACTAAACCTTCATTAAGGCAGTTTGGGGCAAATGTGAAGCATATATGAAGGTTTATACACTACTACACTCCTTCACTCCTACACTCCTACACTCCTACGCTCCTACACTCCTACACTAGTTCAAGTAATTACCAGTACACACTACTACACTAGTATCATCTCCATGTCGACAGTCGACGGTGACAACTAAAAGTCACCAAAGACTTCACCAACTATCAGCACACGTCTTACTAATCAATAACTCAATGATAATTAAGTCCACAAACATGCATCGTATAGTAACGAAGCTCACCACTCCGCATCTTGAAGACTGTAATTAAGATCCTCGTCAAAGTTGGAATCACTAATGTGTCCTAACACTCATCGCCTCTAGTGAGCTAACCTCCCCTATGAAACTGAACCAACATGCACCACCGCCCACTGGACCTAGACTAGTTATTCTCTTCATGGTGAAGTTGACAGCCTGCACGAAACTGCTTCGAGGCCTGAGGATCCGATAAGTTCAAGTTGATTCAGTGCAGCGTTGATCGCGGCATCATGGTGACTCCAACATTGCAGCCTGGTTTGCGACCGCTGCAGCAGGATAAGCACCAACACGGTAGTACAGAATATGCAGCGGCAACTTCATTCTCGGATCCAGTTTACATCTTCAAGGACCGTTTCACATGGGCAGGCACCGCAGCTGATCTCGGGAGACATGAGAAATCTGAACGTTGCTGTTGGTGGTTGGATGACAATATTGGTTTTGTTGCATGTGGACGAGAGATCCAACCCATTTTGGTGAGTAGAAAATAACAGAAATCATTCGGTCTGATTATCTGAGCTGCGCCAAATATATCTGAATTACCGGCAGATTTTTATTTTTTATTTTTTGTTAATTTGCGGGCGTTCTAGGCATCCGAGGCATCTTTGGAGCTTGTGAGAAATGATAAAATATTTATAATCAATTTTTATATGAAGCGATTTCGTTTGTTTCAAAATTAGTTTATTAATTATTGAGAATATAATATATACTATGTATAATACTATGTATAGATTAGAGGGTATTTGCATATAGCTTTTATTTTGGAGTGTCTCAAACTTTAATAGAATGTAGTTTAAGATTTTGTTTGAAGATATAAGGAATTTTCTCGTCTTCTCCGATGACTTTTATTCCGTTTGTTGTTGACAGGTGATCTAAAGAATAAGAAAAATATAATCATTGAATGTCTGTGACTTGAGTAAAATGTGATTTCGATTTTTTTTAAAGAGATAAGGATTTTTTTTGGGTCTTCTAGGCAACTTTGATTTGACTTGAACATGTGAGTAGGTATATCTGTTGTTGAACTTGTTGTTGACAATTGCTCCGGGGAGGAAAAAAATACTAATCATTGAACGTATCACAGTGCGGGAATGTACTTAGATTTGGTCGGAAGACATAAGGATTTTCATTGACCGTCTCATAGTGCAGGAATGTAACTTAGATTTGGTCGGAAGACATAAGGATTTTCTATCTGAGTCCTATATAACTTTAGTCTTTTATATGACTTGTACATGTAAGTACGAGTATTCGTTGTTATTGACAGTTGGAAGAAAGGTCCCTTTTTGTGTCCAACTTTGATTCAAATTGTATGTGTAAGTACACGTCTCTGGTGTTGTTGACAGTCAATCTAGAGAACTGAGATAACTCTAATCGTTGAATGTCTCAAACTTCAAGAGAATGTAATTTTAGATTTTGTTTGAAGCGACAAGGAATTATTTTTTTCTCTGGATAACTTTGATTTGACCTATAGTACATCTAAGTAAATATATTTATTGTTGTTGGCAGTGAGTTCAAAGAGCAAGAAAAATTTAATCATTGTACGTTCCAAAATTTATGAGGATATAGATATATTTTAAATTCATATATTTGTTTTAATTTCCTTTTGCTGTAACCACGGTACAAGGTCCATCCTCTATTTAGATTCCATATGTTAACCCTTCAATGCCTAAGGCGGTCTCAGCACAATGGTTCGGCAAAAAACACATCAGTTGAGCTATATCCCTCTTAGTGGTCCACGTCATTTAAAAAAGAGAATCTGCCTTCTCCAACCGTACGGATGTGAAGGGGATGATGTCACGATGTCGTCATCCTTAGATGAAATTCATACAACCGTGGATGAAGGGTCATTATAATAGAAATATGCCACCTTTCAGGTCATATCTGACACATAAAGTATGCGAATTCACTAAATTTTAGTGCATTGGACAGATTAACTACCTGCCCCTATTCGATGGGAAGAACTCATATCCAAATTCCACGTCATTCAGACACAGGCATCAATAAACATACTTTTGCAACCAAAATTGGTGCCGTAGGCATTAAAGGGTTAATATACATAACCAAGTTGCACATGCTTTTATGGTGCTTTATTAGTTGTTAAAAAAATCATATTTATGGTATCTAACAATGTGTAAGGGTCAAAAATCCTCTAAAGAATGCTAAACCTAAATAATTGAAAATTTCATTTTTTTTATATGAATATGTTGAGAATATTTTTTTAAATCCAATTTTTCAATCCATGGAAATTTGCTACCCTTAATATATGAAACTCTGGTCATCTAGTGGAAATGGTAAACAAGCATACTTCACAATGGCATGGACCGTGAAATCCCCACCGGGGCTAAAGGTATCAAATTGGGTACAGACATTCACAATGGCATGGACCATGATGCTCCAAAATTTCATCCCCTCTGCTGTTCAAGTATGTTAGGTTCTTGCCTGCTGAGACTGAGAATGTCAAGGCTTGGTGGCATGTCAAAAATCACTTAGAATGCTGCAATCAGTCACTCAGCATGTTGATAGCCAGGCAGTAGAGATGTTACAAATCCTACAATGAGCATCTGCATCTCTTTAAAAAGGCCCCACCAGTTTCCAGCATCAGGAGGTGGCGGCCTCTGCACATTATTGTTTAAACCTTGCTGATTACGATTTCCACCTTCATTCTGTTCAAGGCCTCCACCTATGGCACCTCCCATTGCAGGTGCCCCCAGAGGCTGGCCTTGAGCAGCGATATTTACATGTTCAGGCTGCTGAGGAGGCATCATAGCGCGCTGTGCTGATTGTGAAAACCAGCGCAAAAGTGGGGCAAGTGCACCCGTTTGATACCTAAGTTATTCCAACTGTTGTATGAGTCTAATTTCTTACTCAACACACATTACAGTAATAGAAGCATCAGGATCTTCCATTCAAAATATTACATGCACTCTGATTTAGTATCCTTTTAGCATTGTAATTTGTGTCTCTAGGATCATGCTTACATGTAGACAATGGCAGCCAGAAAGAGGAGAATGACAAGCCGATCCTTTGATCCATCTTGGTTGAACACAAACACCACAACAGCTAGTTTCAGCAGCAGCAGCAAATCCAGCTGAAAGCCCACTCTGAACCTGCTTCAACCATCCATAGAATCACTGACCATGTGCATCAATCAACCACATTACAGCAACCAAGGCCAGTCCTACCCAAAGCCTTAGTACATCCCATCTGTGGTCATGGATACAAGTTTTGGGTCTGTCTAATTAATACTATCCTCTGGTCACCTCAAAACTCCAATTCCACCAAGTCATTGCCTTACCCTAATTACCTATCAGGCAATCACTAACATCTTATTCAGTGCATTTATGCGCAGAGGTCCTTGCTTCTCTGTAAGAGCCTCATGATGGTCACCAGCCTGATTAAGAGCTCCGGTCACCATATCAACATTCCCGAACTCAGATAACAAGTTGAGGAATTATAATTGCCTCCTGCTGAACATCTCACAGATAATACATTGTGGATGGCATTGAGTGGACTGACCGGCGATTGACTTGCCGCTGGAGTTCGATGTTGGGCCTTTGTGCACCTTGAGCTCCACCCCATGGTGGCCCTTCTAGGCCTAGGGTATCCCCTGCGGCCTCTCCTTGGGGCACTCTATCTAGAGTTCCGGGGATCATCCGTCCTGGAACAGCAGACTGATCGTCCATTGTCATGGGTTGCCCCATGTTCATGGGCATCATCACAGGGAAAATGTTGGATGGGCTTGGCATGCCACCCAGTCCAAACATTGGGATGAGTGGGATGGCAACAAGGCCATGGCCACAAAATTGAGGAGGTCCCGCATTCTGTTGAGGGTCTGTTTGAAGAAGGGGACACTGAAAAATGGGAGTCAAATTGAATTGGTTTAAGTTTTGAACCCCTGGATACCAAAATGGTGGTATAATTGGCCTTAAAATTCCAGCTGAGTCCATCCCACCTCCACTCCCAAGTAGTGTTGTTGGAACTGGAGTTGCATTATTACTCCATCCCATGAAGTCAATCTACATTGCATATTTGTAATTAACAGTTAGAGAAAGCAGATATCTTTTAATGAATTTATCTCACTAACTACTAAGACTTTTTTAATTGCAATTCCTACATAGCATATGGTCAATAATTTTTTTCATCTTAAACTATATAAATTAAATGATTGTGCAATTGTTAAAGAATAAAATTTCGGGTGGAAAAAAAATGTGATTTTAGACTTCTAAAAACTGAAAAGATATGCTATAAATCACAGTGAAATCTATTTTTTGGTAATAATTTACCAATGAAATTATTATTTTAGTATGTCAAAGTGATTTTGTGTGATGTATCATGTGACAGAAGTCATTCCAGTATATGTAAGATCTTTCAATCTAAAATGTAATCCATTTTCTTTTATTAATATAAAAGCCAAACATCTGTGCAGCTAATAATTAGTAATTCTATGTCGTAATTCATAATAAGATACTGAGCAAGGTGCTGGACAATTTGTCTGGAGCCTGTGCATAGTTTGGATTAATTTCATTTATCCATATTACCTTCAAAGGGTCGGCTACAGCATGATAAGATTTTTTATTTTTTATTTTTTATTAGAAAATGGTGAGTTTATTCCACAGCCAATATCAAACAAATGCAAGCTTGATCAGATTTTGATCAAATGAAAGAAAATTTGGATAGAAGTGAGGTTGATGGGAGATTGGAATATTTTCAGTGATATTCTTACCACAGGTGGGGGTGAAGGTTGCATCCCTCCCAACCTTCCATCCTTATTTTCAGGAGCAGCTCCGTCAACTGGTTGCTTTTTGCTTGCTGGACCTTCAGGTTTCTTATCAGATTCCTCAACAATGGCTTCATCTGCCAAGATATCACAATTTGTCAAGATTTTCTCGTCACATGCATTTAGACCAGATGTGATGCCGGATCTTGGAACATATTTCTAAAACACTTCTGAAGTTCAGTTTGTAAGACATGGTGTACGTTGGTGAATTTAGCTGAGTCTTCCTGAAAGGATGTTCTAAGTTGCAGAAGTGAGCATCAATAAATCAATTATTTGAATCAACAAAGTTTTTTGCCAACTCATTCTACTCATTGCTAGGAGTGAAATTTGGTAGAAGAAATTAAAATAGAGCTACGTACGATATGATTATTCCCCAGTGACGGATTAAAATGAGCCAACTCTTCAAGAGGTGCTGTTACTTGAAGTTATGGAAGACTCCAAACATGTTACTGTAGTATCAAAGTACGTTCATCCAAAAACAATTCTAAAAATTAAAAAATGTAAAAATTAGAAAATTATGAAGATAGAAAAACGAAAATAGAATAAATTGGTTTTGCAATATTTTGATATGTCAATTTTCTTGATTTTTTGTTAAAAAACAAAATTTGAGAAATTCAGTTTTTTGAGAGGCAAACCTTATTTTTTCAAAAAAACTAAATATTCATTTGCTTGGTGACGAAATTGCTATGGTGTTACGGTATTATATGGGATAACCCTCTTCTTATTTGCTGCAATGCAGAAGAGACATTCAGAAGAAGTTACATCAGCACCTGACTGCCCTGGTTGCTCTGTTTCGTTGCCCATGCTTGACTCGCACCAGCTTCAGCAGGAGGGCCTGTTGTTTGTAGTAACATCCAGCTGCATATCAGAACATCTGAGTATGGATTCAGACTTGGATTAGCAGTCTCTTCATCCTCACAAATCTCATAATGAAATCCAAGTTTCTCACTCAGAATTGGATTTGTCACATGACCTAATGCACACAACGTTCCTATTATCAACTTGCACAGAATCCTTGATGAACAATACATTTTGATCAGCAGTTTGCCACTTGACATGTATTTGGGATTACCTTTGCAATGAAAAAAAGTTTTCAATTGTGTCAAGTACAAAAAGAAAAAATACTACATCTTTACAACCATGCTTAATTACTTCCAAAGAAGAAGTAACAGTAAAGCAGCCTGTGGAATTGTTTTGCAAAGCTTGTCAAAATTGGGTTTCTATCAAACCACAGAAATCTTTCAGTCCAGGTTGAACTGTGTATACTTGAAATATTTTCAAAATTTGAAGAAGAATGAATTCTGGTCTGTGGTGAGACCAGTTTGCCTACTCTCCTTGTGACCCATTTCAATCCTCTGACCCAAGGATTTAGAGAATGAGATCTAATTTGATATAATCATAATTAGAGCTAATTTGGACCCTGGTGGATGTCAAAAGTTGCAAGAGCATGAATTCTTAGGGTTTTCATAAATGATCACTCAACCCTTTTTGCCTCATCCACTGCAAATATGGTAAAATTTCAATGTTGAATTTGAACATATTTGTACTAAAAAATCACCTTTAATTAAATTGAGGATTAGATAGACTAATTGTGCACTTGCAAACCATCTACAGTCCACCCAAATCATCCAACTGTAGCTCTCTAGCCTCTTTCGCTGAGCAAATATGTGATCACCTTCTCAAGATGCACCAGCTTCTTATCATAAAGAAATATTATGCAATGCCTAAGTTACATTGTTTGTCTCACCATTGTGTCCATTTTCAACATCAGCAACCTAAGCAGACAACTTCCAGAAACCGGAAAAAGTGCAGCATCAGGCAATTGAAGATTCATCAAATTACAACCCTTTCAACCTAAGTTCAGTAATTTTGTGGTCATACAAGGTTTTTGATGGTATTTGGGAGGCTCAGAGATTAAAATCTGCATGCAATTTTACGCAATGTGATGTTTCATACTTCAAGTTTTAGTGCCACTTCTCAAAATCCTTGGTTTTGTGTTGGACCTCTCTCATGCAATGCAAGACCTCAAACCTATATCTGTATGAGAAACAAACTTAGGGAGTTCTCGTTGAAGAGGGTTTTGAATATCATGTGCTGCAAAGGGGTACTTTTCAGAGGGCTAAAAAGTGACAGAAATATTCTACATAATAATGAAATATAATACTCCCTCCGTCCCAAAATGATCTTCTTGTTTGATAAAATGATCTGGATTAAGGTTGAAAATGACAATTTTGAAATCATTTTCGAGCTAGAAGTAGAGTTTGGTGCACTCTTTTATTCCTGAAAATTTGAGTTTCTAAATCCTTTCAAAAGTGCAGATTTGGAGCATTGAAAAGTGGGATTTTTTGGCCATTTTTGAGGAGCACCGGTAGCCACTCATTTCCTTAGCTCCCTTGGTTCTTCTTGGAACATTCATCCATGTTATCCAAATGTTCATCCAAAATGTTCCAATTTTCATCCAAATTTCTAAAAATCATCCAATAAATTCCATCCATCCACCAGAAATATCATTTTGGGACAGGAAATGCAAGCCAACAGGAAGATCATTTTGGGACAGAGGGAGTAGTTAGTAATTATAATGACTTAATAATGAAATATAACTAGTGACATAACAATAGAATATATGGTTATGTAAATCACATATTCTGCAAATTTTATCTATGATAGTTTCAAAATAATTTGGTATTATTTGTAACAATATAAAGTACACTAAATTCACAAGCTTGTTTTACATCCATATTGCTTTAAGATTTTGCCTCAAAAGATTGCAATGCTCTTTGTTTGACTAGCTTGACCCGTGCTAGCCACTGGCACATAAAACAATTCAAATTTCCAAGCAGTTATTAAATCCAATTTCAAGAACAATCATTAGAATGCTAAGAATGCATCAAGCAGGTTCTACTCCAAAATTTAGTCAAATAACCACTTATTCCTTGTGTAAAATATCATGCGCAAACAGACATACAAACAAACACCATTCTTCCTTATTATGTAGATGTTGCTCAATGTTTTTTAAATTTTGGAAATGAACTCTTTGGAGACCTAAAACCATTGTGAAAAATACACTGTTTTTAGTCCCAAATTTGCCGTAGAAGTGCTCAATTTGTGTCTGATCACCTCCAAATCAAAACTAGTTTACTTATGAAAAGAAGATACTATTGTGCTATTCTATCCATGTCTTGTATTGATGAAATGAAGTTATAAATATTATAAATTCAAAATAGACCCAATTAACCCCTAAAGTTCTGAGGGTATTTTTCATCAAAACTGCCTCAAAACAGCCCCTCTTCAAAGCAAAGTGGATTTTGCAAACTTGGGGTCTTTTTTTAGTACATCTAACCGGAAGATCTTGTAGCTAACTTCTATGTCTACATGTCCACCAAATCTCAGACACTCATTCTTCACCAATTACAAGATCATAACGTTTAAAGTTGAAAAACAAGTTTTTTTTCCTGCGTCTAAGTTTTGAAGGCCAAAAAACCACTTTTTAAAGTAGATATGGAATGAGTCTCTCCATATTCTTGTTCCTAAGTGAATTAGGTACATGTCCAAAAAATATCATATTCAAAAAAATTGTGGAAGGTTGCCAAAAAAATCATTTTCCGCTAGAGGGTATGCTGAAATTCACAAACAAAGGCAATTTTTTGACGATTAAAGTAGCATATGAAAAATTATTGGATTGAAAATCCAAACAATGGGAACATGCTCTACTGCCTTCTCTATACACAGATTTTTTTTTTTTGAAAAATATCAAAATCTCAATTTTTGGTGGAATTTCAAAGTTTCGTCTTTAGGCAGATTTTGGAAGATTTTGGCAATGTTGGGCAATTTTGGGCAGAAATTGCCGCATTCACAGTGGCTGAGAGCTTGCCCAAAGTTTGGCTGAAATCCTTAAAACGCTCTAACTCATGAACCCTGAGTCCAAATGTTGCGTGTAGCAACTTTTGAAAAGCTACTGTCTACATCTACCACCCAAAAATGTCTCAAAAAATCTAAAAATAGAATGCATCCACAGTGGCCTGACCAGAATCGCAAACGGCCATTTTGGCTGTCTTAGAACTTAAGGGATTAAGTCAAGCCAATTCCACTCAAATCAACTTAGTATATTGTACCACTCAAATCTACAGCCAAAAGACTTCAAAAGTCAATAATGTTGTTCCTTGCGACAGATCTCTCCCTCCTTTCAACAATAGATCTTCAATCGGACATCCATTGATGAAGGCAAAAAAATCCATGTATTTTTATTTTTAAATGAATATAATTATATTCTCTCAAATTACCCAACTTGAGGTCTTTAAACCAAAAATATTTTCAAATTTTCTAAAAGAAGTTGCATTAATAAATATAAATATAAATTTAAAAACAACGAAAAAAAAGTTCTGGCCTCGTCAATAAAGTTAACCAATTTAAACGTGAAGTCCAAGGCCCAAGATTGTGCACAACTGAGGTAACCTTGCCGTTACAATATTTGGAGGTCAAAGGAAGCTTGTGATTGGAAGAGAGCTCCAAGAGAGGTGGAGAGCCTTCACAAGATTAGGGTTACAAATGGTGCAAACCGCTTTCATATCTATAACCGCCGTTTCACATGACCATACTACTTTAAACCGCACCCGTGTTACCAAGCCACGGTTACAGGCCATAGAAACTAAACCGCGCCCTGTGTTTCTAAACCACGGTCATAGGCCACCAAAACCAGGCCTGCACTCCCAGATCAAACATCCACTCACAACCTCCAGCTATACACTCATCGCGCTGATCTCAAACGAGCGTGATCCTAGCCACTCAATGAGTAGGTGATCGGACGGCCGTAGAGCAACAACATGTCCGAGATCGCACAATTCGGCCTTGGTCAGAATAATCCATCGCATCGCCTCCATGGCTTAGTGGTAGAGCGTTCCCTTCGTAAGGGAAAGGTCGTGAGTTCGATCCTCACTGGGGGCATTAACATTTTTAAATCTCACATCTATGTCTCTTTTCTACTGCAACGGGTGTGTATGAATTGAAGAATGTTGTTGGGTCACTCCACAACTCTCATAACTCTCATTTTTGCCAGCTTGTTACATGGGTCAGGTTTTTCTTCAATCAGAGGAAGTGCTCATGTTATGTGGACGCTGAGGAGGAGGTGATGTGATCAGTGGGGTGCGCATGAGAGATCGTTTCTGAATCTCACCACCATGTCCACGCCGTCCAATTTCTACAAGAATTCCGCATATCAGTATGCGCGCGACTTCGATGTCTCGTCTGTCCTGGAAAATCTGCACGGTATGTGTGATTCTGTTGCAGTTTCTCTCGGATGCTTGGCGTGTTGGTTTTAGGGTTTATGGATGTGGAACGAGTGTTTTAGATCAGGATTTATGGTCCAGGGTTTATGTCATAATTTGCAGTTTGATTGATCATATGAGAATTTCTTGGTATGGAGAATGATAGTGTAGTTTTATTTTGGAATTTAATGCGTGGTTATGTAGTTTGTTTGTTTTGAGATGAGAGAGGATGATATGTGGTGATGGTGGTTTAAGAGGAGGTGTGTGTTTTATTGCGTTTTGGCTTTGGATGGTGATTGTGGAGCTGGGTTGTAGAGTTGGGCTCTGATGATTTTTTACTGGATGCAGCTTACAGGCTTGCGACAGGCGGAGGTACAGAGTCTTCGGATCAAAAGTCTGAACAGGGCTTGCAGCACGGGAAAACCGAGGGTGCACATGGCGGTCAATGTATGTACTTAGTTTGCTCTTCTTTTTGGCTTGACATCTATTTGTGTTCTAGGAATTATCAGGAGTTCGTAACTGTTGTTGTAGTTCATGTCAACTGTGCATCGAGATGTCTCTGATTTGGACAATTGGCCGGGAAATATTCGGACTGGCAGTGGGTTTTTGTGATGGTGGATGCATCTTGTTTTATAGTTGATGCTGTTCTGTTTGTGGAGGGTTTGTTTTTGATGCAACTATGAGCCGTGCTTTTGCTAGGGAGACGAGAAAAGAGAAGACATCATCCTTATTCAAGAGGGGAAAATTCGAAGATTGAAGAAGAGGGATCACATGTCATGCAAGCCAGGTAAGCTACAGCCACGACACACACGCCGTGGTAATCTGTTTTCTAAGGAACCGATTGATTGATTGTACTGCCTTACCCTGCAATACTTTTCCTTAAAACTTTTGTTAGGCAGATGAAATTGTTTTAGCAATGTGGATGTATTAGCCTTTTTACGCCTCTGTTTGTGTTGTCATCGATTTCCTTAATAAACATCATGTTGAGTTTTAAGTATTTCCCGTGAGACTTCGTAAACACTCATGCTCAGTTTTGGTCTATTTTACTAAGCAGTGATGTGGCGAAGCTGAAGCTTGAAAGTTTAGGTTACAGACCTTTTGCCGACACAGAGCCACGCGGGAATGTACGTTATGATCTTCTTCATACTATTAGATTTAGCTCTTGCAAGTTCAATGAGTCGATGATCTTGTACAGGAATTTGCTAATTAGGTGTTCAACGATATGTGGGAACTGTCTAATACTTGTTGCGAAACGTTGGCAACATAGATTTCTGGTTTGAATATCATTAAGTGGTAGTTGGTTTTTAGACCACAGTTCATGTTGTTCTACTGCAGTTTAAATCATGTAATCAGTTGTTCATTCATGGTCAAATGCTCCACGTTAACGAGTTATCTATTTTGGTGCACAACAGGCCTCTTCTGTTCTAGGGTTTGATGCGTATGAAAGGAACTCCGGTAAGTTCTAAAACCGATGCTTTCCTCATCCTGGCCAGCGTTCATCGATGCTTATTCCAACTGGAAGTCTTCAGCATGTCTGACAAACTACGTGTTCAGTGCACACAATGATTGCCTTTTGAAGTTTTCTACCTGCAGAATTCTCTAGATGTCTATGCCTGCATGAAGTGGGTATCATTTAATTTTTTTTCAAACCGATAGCGCATTTCCACCATTAAGGGATTTATCTCTTTGAATTATAGTGAATCCTAGTCGTGTGTTTGGGGGCTCTGTTTGGAGCTATTTTGCTGTTGTAAAAACTATTTTGAATTGTCATTCTCAGATCCTAAAAATGCTTCCCAATCTGGTCGGGTGGATGTACAAGAACGAAATGCAGTTGCTTCGCTTCTGGGCTTTAATTCTGCAGGCAGCAGTTCGACTGATGATGAAGACAATGGTACTTGAATCAGACTTCACAGGCTGATTTATCTTTCCTTATTTCGACTTTCTTGCTCTGCACCTTGCTACGGGTTTTTGTAGCCTTCTGATACAATAAAAAGCACCCGAGTTCTAACTAACTAAAGTTCCAGGATGTCCCGAATTGCGAACCGGAGCTCGTGAACACTGTTACCTCTTGAGTCCAATGCTTTTGCTCTGCTGCTTGAATGCATGAGATGACAGTGTTGATCCATTTCAACAATATGCTACATTAGTCTCTTCACCTTAAATGTCCACTACATGTGACGAGTCGTCACCTTGTACTCATTTCTGAATAACAGCGTTATCAATAGCATCATTTTCTGATGTGCCCATTTCATGAAGATGCAGATGTTGCTGGAAGTCTCACTGAAATTACAAGCGACACTGCAACAGAGAAGGAGGTGTGTACAAAAAAATCAATATTTGTAATGTCTCTGCTTTTAGTCAAAGTGTTCATTTGTTGTTAGTTACGCAACATTCATTCTTGGGAATTCGTCATGAACTTCTACTTACTGCATGATCCCTTTCTCATTTTCTAGTGTACAAGTTGCCACCCAGAAGTGAATTACAGCCACTATCCACCAGTTGCCCAGACTGTTAGGTTTAGGCACTAATCACCCCGCAAGTGCCTAGTTCTCATGTTTTTAAATGCAGGCTTCTAGTGACCAGATTGTTGCTAAACGAGCTGACCAAAGGTTCGCATTGCCTGGTGAACCTGAATGCGTAGTGTGTGGGCGATTTGGAGCTTACATCTGTGACAAGGTGTGCTTGCATCCTCTCCATGTTTCTTGAATGTTGTTTCACTGTCCAGCACTTATAATAATATGCTTTACCATACCAGGAGACTGTGTTATCTAGGAGACATCACTGTGTTATCTAATGTTTTCGAGCTCATGAGGGATGGTGCGTGCCTTGAAGACAGAAGATGACGTGTGCAGCCTTGAGTGCAAGCAAGAGGTTCTGCAACTTCGAGCTGCAAATCCCCTCAAGGTTAGTGTCTGCAGATACTGTATGTGCGCACACTTCTTTGTTTTTAAATATTTCATTGATTCGTTTTCTCCTTTCCAACAGGACTTTTCAGAAGGAAACCTTCAAAGCTTAATCTTGTTTACAGCGTGCAGCAATAAATTTGTGTATCTAAGCTTTTTGGAATAGTGGCAGTTGGCAACTGAGGCAGATATCTCGTTTGTGGCACCTTCAACTCCCGCAGGGGCATTACAGCTTCCTGAGGAAGTAACTGACAAGTGGGATTATAAGAAGAATCGTTATAACTATCGGCATAGCAGCCTTTCCACTTTCCGATGGTGCGTTTACTTCCTCCTTGCGGATAGACGCCCCACCCCTAATTATCGTCATGATGTGAGTTTTGAACAGCACTTTGTTCAAGCTGAAATTTGGCAATGCGCTCGTGTTGACACAACTGTGACGATGTTGTTCTGGATTTGTTGAAACAATGTTTTCAGTTGAGGACTGCGTGTTTTGTACGTAAGTGCAAATTAAGTACTTAAGACATGCAAACAGATATTGAGTCCAACTTAAATACTGCATCATTTCGCATGAAATTAATTATATCTCGTCTTGTCTCACTCTTGTCTTTACAGTTGGAAGTGCAAGAGGCCCGGTCACCTTCCTGAGGACTGTCTTGTTAGCATGGGCGTTCCTGCTCAATCACCTGCGGATCCCACACAATATCATGTAAGAATAATTTTGTTCTCTTCGAGAGGAGTTCACCACGAGCAACACCCAGATAACTTTGACTTGTTAATGTTCAAATCTCTGATATCACGTGTCGTATTGCAGGTTCCATCAAAGCATAGTGCTGGACCAATGCTGCAGGCCCTTTACCGAAGGTTTGTTTTCCGTGTTGCCCGTCATTCTCTTGTTCTTCCACAGAACGGCCCTATTTTTTTACTAGGGCGACAAAAGCTTTTCTTGATTCTGAAGTGGTTTTCTCGAGGGTGAGTGTAGTAACTGCTTGGTTACATGTTTGCGTGCGGTTTTTAAACTCAAGGATTTCGAGCAGTACATATTCCAGGATGGGTTCTGTAAGGTTCTATATTCTTTTACAGGTGCAAAGAAATTGAAGGCCAAGCTAAAACCTCAAAGTGTGACAAATGTGGAACAAGCTTCAACCTAGCCTGCTGCCTTGACTGTGACAAGACTTTTTGTGACAGGTTTGTTGCTATCTTCATGAAGGAAATTTTGATTTTGCGTACGAAGTTAAAAATCCAAGTGTAATGAATCGCTTATACAAAAATTAGCCTAGTGAAGCGTCCACTGTCAATAAATCATGTTAACTATGGGAGCTTCTGTGTGGATATTTGATCTGATACGAGAGTAAAAAACCTAGAGCTGAAGACAACTTCAACTATTTCATGGGTCATTAATTGGAGCTCGCGCCCACGTCCTTAGGTGCTAATACTCTTAAGCTGTTGCAGTCAGGGCCATTTAACTTCTCATCTGCGAGATAATCCATCTCATCGCCGAATTTATTCACGCAAGCTCCACCGTTTGGTACTTGATTGCAATTTACCCAATCTCTCGTCACCTTGCTGTTATGTTCTCTTTGTACAGTCCAAATTTCGAATTTCACTCCCCTGTCGACCACTTTATCGAGTAGTTTATGTGGTGACAGTTTGGCGTTTCTCTGTTACTGAATGCTTTTGAAAGGAGGATGAGCACTTCTCTTGACTGCAAATTTTAGCCGCAAATGGATCGAGCAATGCATGTTACTATTTAACAATATCCTTTTGCTATGAAATTTTTCAAACAGGTTAAATGCTGCAAAGGTCCATGCCCTGTGGTTGACATGAGAGAATTACTTGCTTGTAATTCATGTCTCTCAAAGGCCTTTGATAAGTACTACAGCATGTACAATGCCACTTGGTGAGTGCACTTTTGGGGATGAATCTATGATTTCTTTGCAAAATGCTTACGTGTTGAGCTTATTGTCCCAGTCTCATTGTTTTATGACGTCATGACAGGAAAGGGGCTGGCTTGAAGCTGATTGTGAATGCCGTTTGTTGTGATGCTCACTTCAACTGGTAAATTGCCATGACCTCTTGTCGACCAAACGTTCTTGTGCCTTGTTTCTTTGAAACACACTTTTCCCTACTACGCCCTACACCAAGGCTGGACTAATTTATCATCTCTTGTGTAGAGCGCTTCATCATGGCTCAAAATTGAAAGTTGACATGTTCTCTGTTCACCTTGTTTGCAGGCATCGGATGAACTGTGAATGTGCAGATGTTGAAGACAGTGCGTCTCTTCTTAGAAAAGATGGATCTGATCTGCAAGGAAGCCAATTTAACGAATTCCTCTTCTGAGATGGAGGAAAGCCTCACCGATTGTGATCTATCGTGCTGTAGGGTGTTCCAGCTCTCTTGAAACAGGACAGAACGTAGTGGAGAAGGACGCCTGCTTCAGGTAGTAGACACCGCACATCCATCTATTTCCAGGTTCAATTATTGAGGATGACCTTCCTTTTCATCTGTAATCAACCGACAATCCAGCACAAAACGCGTGTATCATATTCAAATATTGCCTCGCATTCGAAACGCCTGTGCTGAAACGCCATGCCTGAGCTCCTAAGCTAACTGGCTATCCTTGTACACTTTCCATCCCCGCTCTTACATCTGATGATACAAATTCAGAATCAATCAAAAGCCACTGGAAGGGAAGCCACGCAAGGGCCATCTCATTCATTCGAGGCAGTTCGATAGTGGTTTGTTCTTGTCGTGACTATTATGGCCATCATTTTCAACTACCCTAACCGGTCGTTCCATTCTTGTACCGGAATGCCCGCTGTTCTACCGAGCTCGTACCTCGCTATACTGTACATTACACTCTTGATATAGAAATCCTAAATTTCAATCAAGAAATAAAAGTGGCTCTCCACAATGATTACTCTATTGTTATTTATTTCCTCGACAGCATTTCTTCTTTCATGACGAAATGCACATTCTAGTGAAAAATATCATCTCCGTTTTTCGGTAGTTAGTTCACCCTCATCGGCCGAGGCTTTGAACTTTTTCTTCTGCAATAACTCCTGTTCATTTGCCTCGAAAAAAAAAAGTAAGAAAAAGGAAAGAAAAAGATCACCTCCTGAACGTCATAAACAGGAGTCCTACCAAGCCTCAGAACATGGCCTACGAAGTACGAGCAAAAGATATCTCCCAGATCCTCCACAGCCCGGGCAATTAAAACCGAAGTCGTGACATCGAACACTCGGAGATGAAAGCACCGCACTCACCCACCCACCCAATAGGCTGCCACCAAATAGGATGAACTGACATAGACCAGGCAGGAGCCAAATAGCAACACTCAGAGGCTCGGCGGCCGAGGCCGCACCGAAACATAGTGCGAAATAAACGGCGTCTAGCCAACTGGACGCCCTCAGCGGCCGTTATTAGACGTCAACTTCTTACGTAAAAATAGAGCCGCATGAGAAGTTCATGCCACCCTAGTCGCGATACAAATCCATTCAAACCAGGGCCGCAACTGTTCTCCGAAGTTGCAGTGGGTGGGAAAGTCCCTCTCGCGGTGTAATTGCGGAGGAGGTGGGAGGGGTGGTGGGTGAGCTTTTTACGCCTCATGACCTCGTGGTAAATATTTTGAGTAATCGGTGATTTATGTACCGAATCTACGGATTGCTGCGATCTCGTCAAGTGCTGCTCCGACTTCGGCGCCCTGTGCTTCTCTTGTGTTGTGATGGTTTTTAGTAATAAGTTTTCTATTCTGATCTGTTTCCCTCTAAATTAGCCGGTCCCTGTGCTGAAGTTCCCTGCAGTAGCCCTGTGAGTCGCCCTCTCGTCTGCACGTCGACGCTCGTCTCTGTGCTCGAGGAGTCGGTTTGGTCACATTGCCGTTACAGGGGGGTGCAGGAGAGTTGTTTTCAGAGGTTTGCTTGGGTGTGGTGTGTGACTGTCGATTTTCGTCATGAGCTTCAGGGGACAGGAACACGATCTGTGAGGTTTGGCGAACAGGTAACACCGAAGGCTAACTTCGGCATTGCAGCAGCAGGCGTTTTGGGGATGGCAGGACGCAGCATTATGGGTCGTCTGCGTGGGGTTCAGGTGCTGGCTTTCGTACTGGGAGCGCTGCTTGTTGTGCAGCCAGTCGTGGCAATGGATTATGCCAGTGCACTAGAAAAGTCTCTCCTGTACTTCGAAGCACAAAGGTCTGGAAAGCTGCCGTCTGACCAGCGCGTCTCGTGGCGTGGGGATTCGGCTCTCAACGATGGCCAGGAGCAAGGAGTAAGTTTCTAAAACTTTTAGTATCATTTGAGGTTCAGTTCCAGCAGACTCAGTTTCAGTTTAGATTCTGTCATCATTGGTACTCCTGCTTGCCGCCATAAGAAGAAACAGTAAAACTTACCAAGGCAGAGATTTGAAAGTAAGAGAGAATTCTGCATCTAGCTGATGACTCACAGTGATATGCATGACTTTGGTTAGATTGATCTGACGGGAGGCTACTACGACGCGGGAGACAATGTCAAGTACGGTCTACCCATGGCATTCACCGTCTCAATGCTGTCATGGAGCGTGATCGAATACAGACACCAGCTGCAACAATCCGGTCAGTTGGACTACGCCCTCCAGGCAATAAGGTGGGGCACTGACTACTTCATCAAAGCACACCCAAGCGCGAACGTCTTATGGGGCGAAGTGGGCGACGGCGACACCGACCATCAGTGCTGGATGCGACCCGAGGACATGACAACGTCACGAACTGCCTACAAGATTGACGCCAACAACCCAGGCTCCGACCTCGCTGGTGAGACGGCCGCTGCTATGGCCTCAGCTTCCATCGTTTTTAAAGCCTCCGATCCTTCGTACTCCGCCACCCTTCTCACTCATGCTCGGCAGCTCTTCACCTTTGCCGATACTTACCGTGGAACTTACCACGATTCCATCCCAATTGCCAAAAAGTACTACCAATCGTGGAGTGGCTACAATGTAAGCACAGCTCTCGTCTCCCTCAAGATTTATCTTTTGTTTAGAAACTCTGGTTTATGTTTGGTGCATTCCCTGTGCATTCCTCTGTTCAGAGATTTCGTATGCATCCTCATTGCAACTTTTGAGGCACTGTTTACGCGTCCTTTTGCTCAAAGATTTTTGTGCATTTTTTGGGTTCAAAGGTCAAGTTTTGTGCGTACTTAAGCTGTGGTGGAACTTTTTGTGCATTCTTTAAGTTAAGCGTCATCTCAGTTGAGTGCTCTTGCAGTTCTAAGCTTGTTTCTGCATGTGATGGTGCTGACATTTCGAATCTCTTGATATTTTCAGGATGAGTTGTTGTGGGGAGCCATTTGGTTATACGAAGCGACAGGAGAAGCGCCCTATTTGCAGTACGTTATCGACAATGCGGCAAGCTTGGGCGGAACAGGGTGGGCGCTTGACCAATTCAGCTGGGATAACAAGTACGTTGGAGTGCAGCTCAAAGCTACTAAGATTTTGTTATCTGGAAAGGGTGGCTCCTTCACATCAACTCTTGAGGCTTATCGTGTGAAGGCGGAGTATTTCTTATGCGGCGCGTTGCAGAAGAACAGCGGCGCTCAGATTAGGAAGAGTCCGGGAGGCATGTTCTGGATTCAGGATTGGAACAACATGCAATACGTCACCACCTCCGCATTTCTCCTCACGGTGGCGTCGGATTACTACGAAGCCGCGCACGCGACTCTTAAGTACTGCACTTCTTCGGTGACAAACGCAGAGATGTTGGCCGCGGGGAAAGAGCAGGTGGATTACGTTCTGGGCAAGAATGGTCGCGGAACGAGCTACCTCGTTGGATTTGGAGCCTCGTATCCGCAGCGCGTTCATCACCGCGCTGCGTCCCTTCCTCAGCCCGTAGCATGCAAGGAGGGATTCGAACGCTTCTACTACGTCCAGAGCAGCAACCCCCATGTCATCGAGGGCGCCATCACGGGCGGCCCCGATGCCAACGACAACTACAACGACCAGCGCGACGAATACGCCATGGCGGAGCCATGCACGTACAACACCGCTCCTATGGTGGGCGTCTTCGCTCGCTTGAGCGTCGGCAGCAGCCTCGCATCGTCTCTCCCCGATTCTTCATCGCAAACTATCACCCCACTTGATGTCATCGGTAAGAGCTCAACATTTCACCTTCCCTCCAACAATCTCTGTACATTTTCCCATCCTCCGCTCATCACAACTCCCCATAGATTTGCATCCAAATGTGATTTTAGGTTCATAGATCTCATCTCTCTTCACATCCTATCTAAAACCTATTTGCTGAGCTATGGATATGGTACTTGAATGTTGTGTACAGTGTCCTCGTCATCCCTTGCGTCTTTACAAGAGATGGGAATACAATCCACCACCCATGAGAGCCGGCTAACGAGATCCCATCCCATTCGTAAGGCATTCAGTGGCGAGTGCATTGCCATCACGCAGCATTTGGTGGAGAAGTGGGCTGTCGGTCGGCATGTCTACTTCAAGAATGCGGGGAAGGTGACGAACAACTGCAAGACGGCGATCCAGGGGACGACGTTCGTGGTGCACGGCTTGTATGGAACACTGTGGGGGCTGGAGAAAGTGGGTGCGAATGGGAACATTTATACTCTTCCTCACACCATGCCGAAACTGGCACCGGGCCAGAGTCTGGATTTCTCGTATGTTCAGCAGCGCCCCTTCAAGGCCCAGATCTTTGTGCGCAAGGCTTGTCCAACCTGCAAAGTTGGGTATTCGTAGCCTGTGAACTCGTCTCGGTTTTCTTTATATGTTAAGATGCGCGTTGCACATGGCTTCTGGAAGCATCGGAGTCGTGGTTAGTTGATTTGTAGAGGTTGGTTGCACAGGGAGTTTCAGGGTTCTTGGCGTTTTTAAAGCAGATGTAGTGATGGTGGTTATGTAGTTGGATAAGCTCTTTATCTCTTCCGATTGATTTTGCTGTTCTGAGCTGCTGATTGGCGGCCGAACGTGTCTCCCGGATGTTGCCAGAGGAGGTATTAATGATGCCCTTGCTAGGGGTTTGTGTAATTTTATACGATTCAAGAGTAGGATCAAGGTGTTTCTTACGTTGCGAGTTCCTTTCTTTCGTTTGCGGAAGTTGTTGGGAATTTTTCTTGGCATGGACTTTGAACAGTGTTTGATCATGCAGGGCCTTGGCCACCGTATGATTGTTAGTTAGTAGGGAATCCTCACCTGTCCATATTTTGAAGTTGAGATTGTCTCTGTTACATTATCATACTGTGTGAAGAACTTGCCTGTTTATACAGGAGAAACCTTAGACAAGTTAGTGTGTGCTGAATGAACATCAATGCAATCATTTTGGGAATAATATACTGGTCTCACATGACAGCACGCTCACACAAACGTTACACACCGTAATTTGCATGATAAACAAAAAGGTCGTCTTATTGGTAATCTATGTTGATGACAAAAGAAAATAGTTGCATATTTGTTCTTGTATAGCAGAAATGTCTAATGTTTTTCATGTTGTTTTTGGAAAGTGCACCGCTAACTCATCACTGTAAACCTCTAAAACTTTTGACTCCTGCACTGGATTCGCAAATCGTCGAGGAAAACATGAAGGTTTGGAAACTTCTGAGATAACCTTCTAAAGTGGCAAAATGGCTGTCCTACGCTTTCATCACAGTGGAATAAAATCTTCTTTCATCTGTTCAAAATATATACATCTAATGCTGAACTCTCAATACTTTCAATGCTGATCTGAAGAGCTTCAAATACCACCATGTGCTATCACCATCTACCCTGACCACCCTGGTTACCATGATGCATTGGGCAGCATCAGGTTCATAGGTTTCCCAGCCTCGAAGTAGTCTTCATCAGTGATACGCCCTAGAGGAATTTGAGGCAACTGACTCCACGACCGTCTCTCCAAGTCATATACCATCAGCTTTCTAGATGATTTTGCAATGAACAGGATAGAGTTGCGCCCAAAGCCAGATGCAATTATCGGACAGAGATCGCACTGAACCCGCTCATTTTTTATGTCAAAAGCCTCCATCACCTCTTCATTTGCCATACAGAACAATGTCTTTTGAACCATATCAGAGATTTTGATTTCGCTAACTTCAAAGCGGCACCGTCTCGACATACCATTCAATTGGAACATGACCCGCTCCAACCACCAGGCCACTACGTACAAGCGATTGTCGCTTACGATGAGCTGAGGAATTATACATCTACCTGGCATGTTCATAGGCACATTCTCCCACACATCCTCGGAAAGGTTGTACCTCCAGAGCGGATAAGTACCTGCAGTAAACGTGCAACCCAACAGAAAGTACAGATAGCCTCGGAACATGACACAGCATACGTCAAGAATTCCTCGCGCGACGCACGAATAAGGGTTGGTCAGGCTCTTCCACTTGTTGGTGATTGAATCATAAACACGAACTAAGGGGTCGTTTAGAAGCTTTGAGCGATCTTCCTGACTTATACCGGGGCAAGCCAGAAACTCCACATTATTAAAATTATGGTTTATCAGGAAAATCTTGAAGCTCTGGGAAGAGCTGTCAACAATCATATGGAGCTCTGGAAATTCTGTGGAGGAAGAATGACACGGTGCAGTAGGCAACTCTTTCAACGTCTTTCCAATGGGATTATAGACAACGATTGCAAGGCCTTCACGTCGTTTTTTCAGTGAATATTGACAAACTAGTCCCCCATCCATCCCCGTATAGAAGTGGTGAAGCTCGTGGCGATATTTGATATCATCATCCTCAACTGTATGCCACCGCCGAGTGTTCAAATCCAGAAAGCAACATCCAGCAGGGGACTCTCCGGATGGTTCCGGGCTCCTTACAGAGCTCCTTTGAGGGCTATCGTGAACCCGCCGATAACGGATTACGATGAAAGAAGGATCTCGCTCCGCAGCATTTTGAGCACATAGAGCACCAAACTCACGGGTGGAGATAAGCCGGTTCCATCCCTTGCACACAAGACAGTATCTGCACAAATCCGGCACGGGTAGATACGACAGCACTCGGTCCACACAATTGAACGGGAGGAAACTCCACAAAGCAGCATTCAACTCCATCGATCCTGCACACCCCAACCCACCACATCCATTGGCTTCCAAAGTAAAACTCCCAACAAGGAAAAACTTATTGAAATTCTATGTCCTATCTTTCAAATACGATGCACCCCACTGCACTCTGATGGCACAGCTTGTATGGAAACTGTCCTCGTGTCTAGAAGCTATGGATTACTCCCCATTGACGTAAGGGCTTTTCCCTCAGCCTCAACAACTGCTAACAAAGAACCTCCCTTAAGTTTAATCGGCAGCTGGAGTTTAACAAATCATAGAGGAAACCCATGAGATGTTTCTCATTTTGAAGCCTCCCACAAATCCTATAGGCTTGCAACATCCACCATATGATCAGTGCAGCAACTCTACTACAATCTTCAATAACCTTAAATTTAATACCACCCACTGCCAGCGACATTAGCCATTGAACTTCACTTGTCCTATCCCAATTATCATCAACTGAGGTCGGACGAGCAAGAAGCAGCAAACCCTTATAAACAAAATCATCAGCGATCAACCATATGATCCCTAAACCTAACAAGATGATTCAGTTCTTGCCAAAACCCATCTTACATCTCCACAGAGAATTTCTCCCAATGCAGTGACCGAAACTAATCCGAATGATCCATACCTGACATATGTTGTACGCAGGATCAATATTCACAATTAACCCAACTCAAGAGGAGCTCTCTAATTACCTGCAAACAAAAAGTTGGCTACAACTCTGCAGACATTCTAAGTTACACACAGCCAGTGACCTGAATAAAGGCTGACCATGATATGTCATGAACTCTCCGCCTGACTTACACTATGATAGTGTCATGTTACGAAGTGCGCAAGACTAAGTTAGTGCTTCCATTTGAGTTTTATCCCTGCTGATTCCTATTTACTGTACCGGTAAACGTCCAATTTGCACATGATGATTACGTAAAGCAGGAAGGAAGAAGCTGAAGGTGGAAGGTTGTACTAAAGAGATAAGTTAACTTGCATTGATTTTACTTATATTCATGATAACTTCACATTGACAGATAATTTTACAATGAGCTCACCTTTTGAGCTTGTTTCCTTGAGACTTAACTGAAAGAAGGCTCTGGCAATGTGCTCAACAGCTGACTCAGATCAAGCCTGTCTGTGCTACTGCTGTCTGCGTAAAGACTTTAGAATTTTCACCAGGTTGAAGAATAGGATTAATATAAAAAAATAACATAACAGTTGCATGATCAAGAATTTAGCTGCAAACGTAACTCCTTGGGTTTTTTTAATTCAGGGATCCGGAGCACCTATCATGGGTTTGGAATCCTCCTACGCGGGAAAATCCACCAGGAGAGCCCCTCCCTGTTCACTTTGGTAGGACATCCCCCAGGCTGGGACTTACCTAGTGCAACGAGGGTTTTTCGGAGGGGCAGGGTTGATGAGCCCTTAGTTTTTGGTTTTTTATTTTAAAATTCCTAAGAGTGTCTCCCTAGAGTAATTCGGGGCCGCAGGCCCCATTTTTGAATTCAAAATTACCAAAAATGGTCTTGGGGGGGTCCAAATTGAAAATTTCAGGGTTTTGGAAGAAAAAAGCCAACCAATGGGAGTGGCTCCTAAAAACGCTCGTAGCACTAGGTAAATCCCAGCCTGGGGATGTCCTGTCCACGCCCTCCTTGTTAGGCCCTTTGATTCTAGTTGGGTTGCGTCTTTGCCTTTCGCCTTGGGACCCTCCTATGCCGTAAGCTCATGCCGGAAAGGGCTCTCCCTTTACATAACCCCCTTCTGAGATTTTTATGTAGAATTCAGAGCACCTCCCGTCTCAGAACATCCCGGACGGTTGGCCTCCCTGGCTTTCGGGTGGGATTCCTGTTCCGATCAAAAGCCCGCCACGCCCAAAAGCCCGGGCAGGACTATAAATTTTGGTAGAACATTCCGCGTTGATTGCGAAGTCCTAAGTTTGAGGCCTCGCAACGACATAGGCATCGTAGTTGAGCTGGTGACAGCGAAAAGCTTGATTTCTCGCGATCAGACATGTGGAATCGAACTCGCAACCTCTTGGGCACGAATCGATTGCCTCAGCTTGGACACTTTTCAATGGGCATGGTATTTAAAAGGTTTCAAGTGCACGCAGCAGAACACAAGTGTTACGACCGAGTAAGCCTTGTCCGTCGGGGCTCACGCAATGTAAGGTACCCCTTCAAAACGGGTCGAGCTTCGCCATACCCCTTACCATAGGGGTATGTCACATCGCGTAAGCCCCTCCGGATAGCGGCTCACCCTATACATATATATGTTTATACATGTATTGAAGGTAACAATTGTAGTGGTAATTGCATCACTCATCATGAAGTTGAAAGTCAATACATATCTACAAAAACTTGATTTTTCCATGAAGACAACCTCTTTGTGCAATTTCTGTGTATACTGTAACTCATAGGCAGCTTTGGCAAAAAAAAATCCAAATTATAAATGTTGGATTAAAAATAGAATTATGTTGCCTATTTGCTAGAATATCATGAAATATAATTAGATGAAGTGATGAAATATCTTGAAATCAAACACATGGACCAAACAAATAAAAAATGTTGAAAGTGATCATATGAAATTTACTAAAATAGCAAACATCCGATGAAACTTCATTAATTGTGGATGGAAATTGAATTTAAAGCTTTTTGTTTCTTAAAAAGTCAAATTTCAAAAAAAAAAAAAATTATTGCGTAACACTAAAATTTGAAATTAATCATTTATTTGATCGAGGGGTGATAAAGTTGCCTCTAAAGTACGGTATTGAGGATTATACTGCATTTAAGTAGTGGCATGGTATCATGGCAAGATGCAGCATGAAGGCCAAGAAGCTTGTCAAAGTTCACATTTTATTCTACTTGATGTGGACTAAGTTAGAATAATTCTACTTACTTTGAGCTACATTGTAATCTATTTTATTTGATCATTTAAGCTAAAAACATGATCTAGCAAGTCATGAATTGATATGTAAATTAACCCTTTGAAGATGTTGGTCGCTGGACACATTGACCCCGGCAACATCGTAATTTAGCAAACAGTGTGATACAAATGGGATTTACTCAGCAATGAAGAGGAATTTTGAAGTGCATATTTTTTCGTAGAATGCACAGTGAGGTGTGGAATACAATTGTACAATTGGATTTCGTGTGTGTGAAATCCAAAAATTTATGCAACTTTCTAAGTGACGCGGGTGCATGTGATCGGTTTTGTACATATGTATACAGAAAAGTACCGTATCCTATGGGGGAAGACAATTTACAGATACGGTATGGTCTCAAATTCAAAATAGTATGGGTCAACCCTCCCAGTTCTCCGGTCATGTACATGCCAAGTCGGTTTCCCAAAGACTGCTGAGGTCACCCACCAAGACAGTTGGTTCCTCCGTCCAATAGAAATCCAGCGCCCAGTGTCCCAAGACAATGGAGCGTAACTGCCCACTGAAGCAAACAGGAGCAACCACTAATAACAAACTATATGGAGACCCAACAACATTTGAAATTCCAAAAAATGCCGGTGCCTGGAAAACAATATTACACTAGAACTAATAGCATAGTAAGAAGAGTGTAGAGAAGTCGGAATTAGGAATTCACAGAGGAAATAAAAAAAAAAGTCCAAGAGGCATTGTACTTGTATTTATTTATTTATTTATTTTTTTGAACCAGTATATGTTTTACTAAGATAAAAAACACATACAAAAGCCTAAGCTGAAAGCTTAGCCAAAGCAAAAAGATTCCTTTTCCTAAACCTATGAGAATGCTATGATACACAGAAGAGCATGCTCGCTGAGAAGCAAGCACAAATTGACTCCTCATGGCTCGATACGTATTCTCGCCACAAATGCACAGCTCGATGATATGTGTTACCTCCAAGACGCTCCTCTTGTCGACTCCCTTCACCCTTCGGTGAGGACATACGCCGAAGCCCAAGCCAGCTTGTTTGCATGAGTTGTCTTGAATTCTCCGTCCCGGGACGTTCCACTCGGATGCTATCTTCCGCCAACAGTGTCGGTGCTCAAGCCCAGCCTGCTCCTGCACTCCTATCACTGGGCCTGTTCTGTAAAACCCACGAGCACGTTCCCTTTTGTAACATAGTAGCGCCCCCATATTCCCGACTGTATCACATTCACTCGAAGCTTGTCATCGGTCTAGACTGCATGTAATGAATCAAATCTCATATTAGTGTCGTAATCTTCATTGACCGATTGGAATAATACTTGAGACAACTGTGTCCAATTACAACAGGTTTTCCAAAAGCGAAGTAAGACGGTACTGCAATGAAATGGGATGCTTCACGCAACTTGAAGTTAAAAGTGTACCTTTTGGCGCCGGTAAATCCTATCGATTCCATTCTTTTTTCCCTTGCTTCGAGAACAATTTTTTTCACAGCCAACACAACTCCTAATTGGCTTTATCGAGTATCATTCCTCTTTATTCCGTGCCATATTTTAGATCCATCAAATATGGCCATTGTTCCCTGGGTTGGTTTTTAAAAAAATGGCAAAATCACGAAATCTAAAATTTATTCTGC
This sequence comes from Ceratodon purpureus, assembly GCA_014871385.1. Lineage (NCBI taxonomy): Eukaryota > Viridiplantae > Streptophyta > Bryopsida > Pseudoditrichales > Ditrichaceae > Ceratodon > Ceratodon purpureus. The sequence continues at coordinate 7,420,658 of CM026428.1, read as the reverse complement.
TAAAATCCGATTTGGAATCTTTCTCAAACCAAGAAATGATAGTATTTCCAACATCTTTTGTATCTTGATGCTCCTGCACAAAATAATTGAGTGTGGTTTCCATTGTGGTAAATGGGATATTACCCATCCGCACACCACAAGTTCCTACAGAAGGTGGGACAATCTTTTCAAGATCATCAATGAAAGATGGAATTTCATCTTTCAAATGAGTATACAGCTTTGATGCAACATAAGCTGAAGTAAATTCTAAATGCCACTTCACTGGTAGTATAAATCTAGGAATGCAACCCCCTCCAGATGCCTTCTGAGATTGAGAGTATCTATCTAAACGACCACAACAAACGCGGGCACCAAACATGAAAATCAAACCTCATTTTTTTTTTTCTTTTTTGATCGAGTTACCCACCGTGCTGTTAGACATGGGTTCAGTACTATGTCTCCTAACTCATTTGAAATTTTGTCATCATAAAAATTGAAAATAATTAATCCTACAACCTCTCCATCCTCAACCAAAATAGAATTTTCAACTACTTCTTCATAATCACTTTTTTTTGTGTAACCTATCACCTTATTCAAACGTTGAACTCGTTTCACACTACTCATGATGGAGTATCCACGCAGTCTAAAATCCTCAATTACTTTCTCATCATCACTCATCTCAATTTCATTACTACTTTCTATTTGACCATATTCATGTGTGTTCTTATCAAAAGTCACATGCATATTCAAAATTGTATTTTGAATTGCATTTCTAACAAGTTTTCGTTTGTGATCTTTCCCATCAACATGCATGTTCCAATTTAGGACCATGAATGTTCAAACCACACGTGGTACAGATATATACCTTTTCATCATCTCTTTGAGGCTTTTTCCGCTTACCTCCATTCCCATAATAATAAGTCTACCCAATAACACTAACAACAATCAAAAGCACCTACAAAACAACAACAAAATGTAAGTAAAACTTACAATATAATTGAAATATAAATGAGATTCATTTGCATAGTCTTTTATTAATCTTTGTCCTGTGATGCCTTCGCGTATCAATCTCCTAGCACTCAAAACCAAAGTTCTCGATGGTGGATCATGGTCGCTTCTTATTGCATCATTAGTGAACTAATTACTACAAGTGCATGTATTCTAAAAAAGAACACATTCAAAATGGTACGTGCAAACCCAAATCTTCAGATGAAATAGTTAATCACCTAATATCATCTTGGAGGTGAGCCATTCCGTCCGCTGTACCATTGACAGAATACACTTAAATCAATTACTACACTTTCATTACGAGAAACAGAGGTGACAACTCAAATAACAGCAAAATATCCCACTGTACTCATCGTGCGCCATCCTATTCCACTACAAGAATGACGCAGCCACCAAAAAATCAACCATCTTTTGGGAGAGAGGTTATATACGGAGCTGCTCCATAAGCACGCAATACCATATAAATTTTGGCGTAGGAGTAGATGGATTGGCATTCTACATGGCCATCCTACATGGTCGCATATTGATCTACCTAAAATTCGACTTCGTTAATTGAATTAGTTCAACCTATAGACAAGAGTACAAGTGAACTAATAAGATCTGTAGCAGAATAATAATACGTGTTGTCCTCAAGCAAGAGCAGAGATGATCAGCGGTATTGGGAACCTTGGCTTGAGTAAGAATTTGTGTCAGAGTTTGCCCTGTAGCTCTCGCTAAACCTCCAACATTCTCAGTTCCATCGGCGCCCGGTGCCAACAACGCAGCAAGTCCTGTTGCGACTCTTGTGAGTAGGACTGCTATAGAAGATGTTGACTCGAATAGAACGCGACCAGAGGAATCATGGGCATATGCCACAGCCTGTTATACAACGACATCAACATTCTCAAGGTATGAGAACACTATTTTATTCAGAAGGTATGACGATGCCGTAAAAAACCACCACTTCGTCAAGGAATCTCTAGGTAAAAGTCATAAGCGTTTAAGAAGCCAACCTAAGGATATAGCGTAAAAGTGCTACGCTTGGGTGAAGGAAGGAGCCATTTATTTTTACTGCTCCAACTTCAATAAGCTTGCGTAGAACACTAAGTCCCTGCAGCAAAGTACAAAATGTCATCCCCGGATCTACCAGATGGACATGACAGCAGTGCCCCACAAACAGAAGTCTTCGCAAAAAAATTGGTCCCCCACCTTGATGAGAAGATGAAAATATTGGCCATTACGGGCGGTCAGCGTTGCCTTCAACAAAACGACCACCGTTGGAATGACATCCTCAACAGCCACAGTCAAACTTCTAGCAAGCAGGTTCAATAAGCTCCGCAATGCTTGACTGGCTGCTGAACTTGCCTGCTCACTGTCAACCAAAGTCACAAATTCTTACGTTCCAAAGTCGCAGCAGAGGTTACACAAGAGATACTATTATTATCAATGAACTTCCATTATTAGTTGTAAAGTTGAATTTAAACTTGAATATAATCAAGTGGAATAAGTCAAATAGACTGTCACGACTTGCAAATTATTGTACAAGGTACAAGACCTATAAATTCATAGGCCGCTTTAGTAACATCAAATTCTTTGAAATATTTTAATATGTTTAAAAAATATTCCACCATGTTATATAGCCATAATTAAAAATGTTTATGATAAAGAAACAACTACGACCTTTCAGGTAGAATGTGTTAAAACTATCATGTGGAAAGTGATAGTTTGAATTACATGCCTTACAAAGAAATACATGAGAGCAATGTTTTTAATGTATAAACTTAATGGCAACATAATGAAATCATGTAACATTGGTTAAGCAAATCCATTAGTTTCTTATTTTGCCTTGACTATACAGGAAATTCATGATGTCTCTCATTAATCCGGAATTGGAGATCATCTCATCTCTCTACCAATTTCACGTAACTGTCATGTGTTCTACGCAAATCCATCCAAATGACGTCTCAGATTCCTTTTTACTGCACAGCGTCGTCTCTTTCCCAACGCAAAGCTCTAGATGTTCTCTCCTCATTCTGGAGGTTTTTTTCCAAAATCTTTATGGTATCTTCCAAAGCCTTCTTCATAGCGTCTGAACAGTCACAATAACATGGAGATTTTTATTTATTATTTATTATTTATTTTATTTTATTTTAATTTTTTTTCCTTCTATGAACTACCTCCTGACATCTTCAATGTATTTGGAGAGCTTTGAATTGAAAAAAAATAAATGGTTGTAATGCATGTTAAAAAATGTAAATACCCTTCATGCATGCTTATCATGAGGGGTCACACCTTTATAATGCAATCCTCTATATGTGATATGATATGGCATGACATGATACGGTATGATATGGCTAACTCTAATATTCAATATTAGTGTACTGCCTTCTCAAGTCCCTGCAACCTGTCTTTAAAGATTCTATAATGCAATGGCAACATAATGAAATCATATAAAATTCACATGTCAAAGATGTATAAGAAATTAACTTCAAAAAACCATACAACATCTTCATTTATGTAATATATAATTATGTTGTGCTATAAATTTTGCATATATTTTGTTTGATTATTATACTATTCAATGCAATTTTTATATAGAAACATGACAACTTATTTCAATGTAATTCATATGAAAAAAGAGATAAATCCTTTTATCTTATGTATAAATGAAAAAAATACTATCTCGTTTGTCTTCAAGAATTGATGAATCTTGAAAGCATTATGAAAGAAAGGAAATCTGAAAGAAATATTAATATTAATGTGAGAGAATATTAACATAAGAATGAAGTGAATCCTTGAGTATATTTTGGAAGATTCTTAGGTCAAGATTTGCAATCTAAATTTAAGAATCATAAACGACTTTGGTTTGTTGTTAGAATGGACATAAAGCAATCATTAAGGACTGATCACCCTTAGCAATTGATAGTTTTTTGCCACAAAAAAACATAGCATGTTCATCTAAAACTAATTACAAAGTTATTGCAGTATAACCAAATCTTGCAATAGGAGAGGAGAAGTAAATTAAGTGCTTAGGTATAAGTTTTAGACTTTGAGTTATTAAAAGTGAAGTAGTAAGAGATAGGAATTATTAGGTGTCAAATGGAGATGTGTTGGAGAGGAGGAAAAGGACAAAAATGAACCAAGAGATAACTTAACATAAGTGGAATTTACACAACATTTCTCAAATGCATCAATCATTGTGACAACTAGGTAAAATAATTAATTTTAACATAATAATGGAGGAACTTGCAATTGCATAAGAATGTATTGTCAAATTGAATATATAAGGGAGTGATGGCAAAACCTTAAAAGATGGAAATTCCAAATTTTTCTATTTTTGAACTCCTACAATCGTTGAGTAAGCTAAGGGTATAATTTTAAAAGATAGTTGAGAGACTTAGGTGTTAAGGACTTAAAAGTTGTAAAAAGTTGTTAAAAAGTTATTTTTAGAAAAGCAATTTGAATTCTACAAACCTTTATTAACTACAGGGACCTTTAGTTACGTAATAAACTAAATGAAAAGACCTATTCCCTTGACTTAGCACTAATTGCAGATTTTACTTTAATATACAGATTTTACTTTGATATAGTAAAATATCAAAATTTGATACAAATTTTACTTAATATAACAGTATTAAGGTTTCATACAGATTTTACTTTGATACAAGTTTTACTTTAATTGCAAATTTTACTTTGATACAATATATTAAGGTACTTTCTACTTTTTTTTAATAGCCTTGTAGTTGTGGTTGGTAAAACTAGGATTGGAGATGAAAATAGGATCTTTTGTTTTGGTTTTTTTATAGTTTGCTTTAAAAAAAATAATAAATAAAAATTTATTGATTTATTCACTTGGTCTAAATTTCCTATAATTGCCTTACTATCGCATATTTTTTTCACACCAATAGTACAAAAGTGGTGGTTATGGGTTAAAATTTGGTGCAATCGATATAAGACATGGTGGTGATTTTTTGACAAAAATCATAAGGTGAAAATAAGCTTGCTACAAGGTAACATTCAAATGAAAATCAATAACTTACAAACCCAATAAAAAGTGATGGTTAGTTGATAATTAGATGATCATGGGTTATTCTAGTAACAATCATTTCAATATCCTTTTAAAAATTCATAATTAACTCAATTTTTATCATAAAATTATGTCTACAAGTGCATTGGTCATCAAATCTTATTTTTTTTCAATGAAAAATATTTGATATTTCACACAATACCTGCCATAGGCAACATTTCTTATTGTGGTGGTCATAGGCTGGTTTACCTTAATATACTGTATCAAACCATCAGGTAAAGTTGACAACTTGGGAGGTTGGTTTGTGCGAGTACCGGAGGGGAGGCGGCTGCAGGCTGTGAAGGAGTGTGTAAGGTATGTGTGTTCGCTCAGGTTGGGTCAAGTAAGTTGTGAGTTTGCCCATTTGGGCCACAGCCACGGTGTCTGTGAGAGAGAGAGAGATGGATTGTTGAGAGATCGAAGGAAGGGAGGCATTTACAGAGGAGAGAGAGGGATGAAGGCAGCATCTGGGACTCGTGAAGGTGCAGGTAGGGGTGTGGGAGGAGGGGAGTGTCGCCTTCCGATACGGATGAGTTGATTGAGGGCGTGGAAGAATGTGCACGGGGGTGAGGTAATTCGATTGACCCAACCTAAATATTTTCCTCGATCGGGTTCGGGAGAGAGAGAGAGAGTGGCTGTATGAAGTTTACAAACACGGAAGTTTATAAAGTAGTAATGGAGTAGAGAGTGGTGGGTTTAGGTGCAGTGACGGATTTGCGTATTGGACTCGGACAAACAATCACAGACTGAAATTCTGCTCTCGCATTAGGGTTTGAAGCTCAAGGCAATGGCCATGGCGATGGTGCGGACATGGCGACCTCGGGCGCTGCCGGAGCGCATGGCCTCGGCGCTCGCCACCAGCCTCTTCGGATGCCGGTACGCTCTGTCCTCTCTGTAATTTTATTTTCCTCGGTCTTTTTCATGTTTTGGATTGCTTGGTTGAGAAGGGAGACTAGGATCCCGGAGTTGAGTTCGACTTGGATCACTTTCTGTTTGAACCTCTGTTGGATTTCGTCACCGAGAATTGATTGGATTCCTCTCTGTAGCTGCGAATTTACGATCGAGAAGTTGAGAAGAAGCTGAATTATATTCAGTTCTGTGAAGCTGTGTTGGATTCTGCAATTGAAAATTCGTTGCATTAAATTCAGTAGCTGCGGCTTGCAATTGTAGTTGCGAAGGACGACGTGATGAATCATTCTCTTTTTTCTAGCTCAGTATGGTTTTCAACGGTTTTCAGACGTTTTCAGTGTTCGTCTGTATGCTTAGTTCTTAGGGACACAGAGTTTTAGAGAGAATTCAGAAGAACGTAGAATTTGTCAGTTAGAATGGAGCTCAAAGTGATTGAATACAGAATTGTTCGTAACTATGGGATTTATTATTTTTTTCGTGATTTTCGGGGGGTTTGTTTTCTGGATTGAGCTCTGAGACTGTTTCTTGTTGTGAATGTTAGAAATGGCGTTAATTCAGCAGGCGGAGAGCTTCTGTTCTGGAGTTTAAGAAGCCTGAGTATCGCGGCAGGACAACAAAGGGATGGTCTCCAAGTCTGCATCGTCGGGAGTGGTCCAGCCGGATTTTACACTGCTGAGAAGGTGTGTGATTATCGGATTGCAAGGTCGTAGGGTTTGCTTTTCCTAGGTCACATTCTCCGCAGTGTAGATTGCGGACGTTGTAGTCCGTGCTCTGAAATTATAAGTGTAAGGATGGAAATCGGAGAAGATTTAAAAGCTTTCAAATCATTATTGAGGACTCCATTGAAGAAGTTGGAGTACCTCCTTGCTGTGTAATCTTGTTGAATTACGTGGTTCTTGAGTAGGTTTCTTTGTTTTGGATTGGCATTGGTATTGGACTGAATTGATGTTGAGCTTGGCACTGGTGCAGGTGTTGAAACGTTTTGAGAGGGCGAATGTTGATATTCTGGATCGGCTGCCTACTCCCTTTGGCTTGGTTCGCTCAGGGGTGGCTCCAGATCATCCGGAAACTAAGGTTTTCTATTTACTGTGTCGTGGATTATGGGAGTTCTAGGATTGCAGTAGTGTTTGTGAGTTCTAGAGTTGTAGTAGTGTTTGTTGTTTCCTTTATTCCCACCATCGTTCTAGCATGTGCATTTGCCTTGGAAGAAAAGAATCTTTGCTGTCATGTGTATGTTCGCAATAGTGTCTCATCTAGATGCCGATTGCAGGTGGTCATCAACCAATTTTCCCGAGTGGCAGTGAGCGACCGATGTTCGTATTTTGGGAATGTCAAACTTGGTACAGATATTTCACTGGAGGAGCTACGTAAATTGTATGATGTGGTTCGTTTTCTTCAACCTCCTATTACTTCCTTCTTTGATCAGGTTCGTAGTGAGATGCGTATTATTTTCTGTGTTGGATCCGAGCTTTGTGTCTCAGGTTTAGATGCTTACCTGTAAATGGATTCTGGTTGCATTCATTTTGGCCTTCCATGTTGAAACGACCAATGTTCAACGAGCATACATTGCATTTTTCCTCAATTGATAGAGCATAGTGGTGATTACCTATCACCGTTTCACTACTGATACCTACAGAAGTAGTACACATGGAGCAATTCAAATAGGACTGCACTTGATAGTGGCTCTTTGAATTGTTGGCCTGTTTATACAGACGATGTTAAACATACTATCATTTAAATTATTGGCAACGATTGTTTGTGTTGCCTTCATATTCTTCAAAGCTGAGTCTCCCCTTGGTGTGGAGCAGGTTGTTCTTGCGTATGGAGCAGAAAGTGATCGAAGATTAGGAGTTCCTGGAGAGGTTCGAATCCCTTGGCTCATTATTTCAAGTACAGTTTGATTGTGGGAATTATTGGTTTTATGCAAAATGCATACAGTTCTGTAGACGCCCTCTGAATCTGAGCGAATTGTATTTGCTGCTTCTGAACATGTAGGCTTGTGAGAAGGAAAGACTGTGCGTTCGAATGGTTTTGTCAATTGTGCATACTCTTATTTCTCTGTGTAATTGTGCTCTTTTGATTATCACAAAGTATTAAGATTACAGACGTGATTTTACGCCTTAAAGTATGGTTCGAGCCAGCTCAGGAGTTCATATTTTTTGATTCCTTTCTACTTAGTACCGGTCTTGAAGAGAAACCTTAAACATCCGAGTGAATGAGTTTCTACTATTAAATTTTAGTATTGACGTCCAGCTTTCGGCTCTTGGATTACCCATGAAACTACTCTCTCTATTGGACCCTGTGCTGACGATTCCTGTGTTGAGAATACAGGATCTGGTAGGTGTACATGCAGCTCGAGAGTTTGTCTGGTGGTATAACGGTCATCCTGATCAAGCCAACTTGCAACCAGATCTTCAATCTTCAGACACTGCAGTTATACTTGGCCAGGTGAGCTTCTAATTGCCATGCTTTTCTCTTGATAGCTGAATGTATGTCGAACTGACCACAAAATGTGGGGAGCGGGAGAGGAGGGAGCTCCATGAATTTATACATTTGCCAATTAGTTGAGATAGTTAGACCAGTGAAAGTTTTTTGTCGAATGTACCCGATAGTGGCATTGCTTGGTCGGATTCACAAGGCGAATAACAGTTCATGTGTATTTAGGCAAAAATATTTTTGCTGATTTGGACTAATGTGACATTAACAGCTGAGTTTCTTAAATGGTTGTAAACTGAAGATATCATTACATGTTAGTGAACTAACTGTTGGCACTGAATATTGCTTTCATGGTAACAGGGTAATGTAGCTCTAGATTGCGCTCGCATACTGTTGCGCTCCACAGAAGAGCTGGCTACTACAGATATTGCTGAACATGCCCTCGTCCAGCTCCGAGAGAGTCGTATCAGGTACACTTCTCTAATTACAATTTCCCCTGAAAGCTCTCCATCTAATATTGTATGCATTATTTATTGACAATTTCAGTTCTCCATTGCAGACCTAATTTTGAGCCTTATTTTTGTGCATTGATATGTAGTTTTGCATCTGTTGTTTTGGTGAACTAGGGTCGTCGATTTGCCCAAGTAGTGAATGCAGGGCTGGTTTGAATGCAGGCGTGTTCTTCTAGTTGGTCGTCGTGGACCTGTTCAGGCTGCTTGCACTGCTAAGGAGTTGCGGGAAATTATGGGTAAGTTATTTTAGGGGCATTTACTCTGAGTTATTGACGTTCTCCATTTTCTCCACCGTTTTGCTGCCTACTCACTATTGTTGTGGCTCACGTTTGGCCTTTCATGACTTTACCCAAGGAATGTTTGGGTCGCCTTAGTTTTCGTATCTTTGATTATTTTGAGAGGAAATTATTCCAAGTGATGTCCCTCTTATTATGTTCCTAAATCCTCGCGGTTTTAATAGGCTAGTAGAATATGCTGAGATGATGGTTAAAAGGTAGAATATGCTGCAGGAATTAAAGGGCTGTCCGTGAACGTGCATACGAGTGATCTTGTCACATCACCTGCTGACCTGGTGGGTTTTTTTCACGGCGACATTAATATACTCGCTTATTGTACATTCGATCACTTCATGTATACTTTGTATGCGATTTCTCTAGACTACTTGCTGCTTCATCTGGTATTTAGAAATAAAGTCTAGTTATTTTGGCGACCCATCCTCTTTTGGAGGTAACAGTATTTGGCTGCGTGCTGCAGCCACTACGGAATCTTGCAGGAGGAGATGAAAGTCAGTCGTAGTCACAAGCGTGTATATGAGCTCTTTGTAAAAGCTGCTGGATTGAAATCCTCCACCAGTCACGGCATAGGAGATCGGGAACTTCCATTTTTATTCTTCAAAAATCCTGTGGAAATATTACCATCAAGTGATGGCGCTCGAGTTGCAGGTGTAAAATTGGAGAAGACTGTCCTACAAGGTGACTTTCCTATATTTCACCTTATTCTGAATGTGAACAAGGACATGAATGTATGCTCTGCATCTTTTGGGAATAATAATTGGCACGATTTGAACCTCGTTAGATTTGTTTTCCTTCAATTTGTAATCCGAGATCTCAACTTTGCAAGAGATATTTTGGGGACGATCAGGTTTCCTCATTGGGTCATTCTTTCATCACTTTGCAGGCGAGAAGGGTAACCCTCAACGCGCAGTTGGTACTGGGGAGTTCGAGGATGTATCGTGCGGGTAATCTCCTTTTTGTTGAAATTTTATTGCTTCTGTACATTCTCTTTTAGAAACAATATACATCCCTGATAACTTCCGAGGACGGGAACGAAGAATCAATGTTTCCATGGAGCGACTTGCTTAAATTCTTGAGTCCTGACCCAACTGTTGTTGTATTCACCTTTTCCAGGCTGGTCTTGAAGAGTATTGGTTACAAGTCAATCCCTGTTCCTGGTTTGACTTTCGATCACCGTCAAGGTATGACTTTCAGAAACCATCTTTGTTGACCTTTGCTGTGTGATGACCAGTGATTTCCTTCTACATATATGTCGAAGTAGGCCTCCATGCGTTCACATTTGTATATATGACAAGCCATGCTTACATCTTGTACACTCACCTAGAGGTTGTGGAGATACTTGTTTGGTTTTTTAATTTTTAGATTGTGATGATTGATTGGCTTGCAGGCGTGGTTCCCAACCTGAAGGGTCGCGTGTTGAGCAACATGGAGGGAGATTCTAGCATTGAGGCAGGCCTTTTTGTTGTGGGCTGGCTTAAACGAGGTCCTACTGGGATCATAGGGACCAATCTCATCGATGCTGATGAAACGGTAATCTTGCTCCCTTTAATGTCGAAACCCTCTATGTTTTTTGAATGGCTCTGAGCCCTCCAAGTACTTCCCGTTATAAGTGATCTGTGATTGTGCTTTCCAAAAAAATCATTCACAAAGCTACTCTTACGCATGGCAGGTTGAAAGTATAGTCGAGGATTGGACAACTAGTGGTTTAGGTTCCCACTCCAACTCGTCTCCTCCAGGAAGCCAAGGGCTTCAGGCGCTGTTGGAGGAAAGATGCATTCCCATCGTCACATTTGAAGATTGGCTGAAGATTCATGAAACTGAGTTAGAACTTGGCTTACAAAAGGGAAAACCTCAGGAGAAAATAGTATCAAAGGAGGATATGCTTATGATTGCTAGACAAGTCTCTTCTCAAACTGGGGGATAGCATTTTCGCTTATTGCAGAAGCTCCTGCCAGGTCATTTTGTTGAGTTGAGTTGTGTAGTTCAGGGTGGACGGTGTGTGTGGAGGAACTGTGAGTCACCCCTTCTGAGTGACTTCGCACGAGGCTAATAAAGTTGTTGGGAGCGACATCGGTAAGTTTCATACAATGACTATCGGTTCACTTGTTCTTCAGAATTTTACTTCGGTTTATGATGAGGAGAATTAGTACTACTTTCTGCCGCTGCGTTCCTCAGCATGCATGGGAATAGATTGACAAGTGGTGAAACCAATTTCTTGTTGAGATGTGTATTCAACTGTAAGGGCTGGTGAAAAGTAGATACACAGTTTGAATGCCAAACAAGAACAAGTTGCATTCTTTTAGTATGACTGATAATGATGGATTTAAGCAATCCTGTCATCCAAGTCGTTTGAATGTTCATACTCAGTTAACTCTGCTAGCTACACATTGATGATTCTGTTGAATAACATCATACGGGGCTCTCCATATATCGGAAGCACTTTATTGTTACTGTATTCTTCACGGTAGTATTGAAGTTTTGATTTCCATCTTGTCCAACAAAACCTGTTCTATGTTCTGAAATTTAAGAGGCATCAGGGCTTACCATAGGTGAATCTCGGCTCCAACAGATGCTGTGGGGCAGAAGGTAACTGCGTAGTTAGTGCCAGTTCCACATGTAAATGTGGAACTTGGGTCGTCGACTGTGTATGAGTACGCATCTGGGCAGGCGTTTTTGAATGCCACGGTTCCGGTTGTCGGAGACGTCGCTGTAGGGCCATCGGTGTTATAGCAGCCTTCACCTGGAGCACCTGTGAGCGAGTTTGGCGCTTGGCAGAAAGCGTTTATATCGGCAATTGTGCAGGTGATAGGTACGCAGTGTTGTGTTGAGGGCGCATCTCCTGGAGCAATAGATGGCAAAGAGATGCCAATTGCCTCATTGTAAGCATTCTGCAAATGTTCAACATGTATTGTTAGCAGTCATCTGGAGGTCCAAACCGATTGGTTTTTGTTCAGAAATGATAGATTCACTAACAGGACCCTCTGTCAGCATTAACTACTCACCACATTGCTGATGTCGTAGAAGTCTTGTCCTCCTGATCCCCCAATAGTGAATTCAGCGAGGTCCGCTTGCGCTCTGGCCTGCACTCCAGTAGCAGGATCTCCACTGTTCCCTGGAAACCCCCAGATGGCCCCTGCCGGCCAGTTGCTGCCCACATCGATTTGCTGTGTTCCTCCGCCGCCGTTCAGCACGTAACAGTCAGCTGTATCCGATCCCGATTGAGCACAAGCTGTAATTACGTCACCGCAATTGTTGACGATGTCGATCGTGGCGGCTGCACAACATTCACAAGCTTTGGAATTAGTTTTTGTAAGAAGCTGCTAAAAACATCTATGACGTTATACGTACCAGCTACTTTAGAGCTGGGTTAAGGGAGCCAGCTACCAGCTTCAATCAGGACCAATGCTATTCATGTTACTATACCACCAAAGCAACATCCGAAACAGTAAGGTTGCTCAAGACATATCTACAGTTTTCCAGAAAATATTGAGAAGGTGTGGAGATGATTGATATACCGTCAACTGAGTTCATTGCTATGAGACTGGCTGCTACCGCAAGCACGAGCATTTTGGTCCTCCACCCGGTCGTCATGGCTGTTGATCGAAGGAGTTGTATATAAAACTTTGCCAAGCAAGGAGAAATGAAAGCAGAGTTAATCAGTGGAATTGTATCCTACATAAATGCACACTTTGAAGTTTGCCCTGGAATGGTTCTCCATGGCAATAAGGTCTGGTTTAAATAGGGGTAGAATTGATGCTCTTCCTCTTGTTCGAATCTCAAGATGATGATCACGGTCTTCATACTAAGACGATTTCTCGAAATTTTGGTATTACCGGTTTAATTAAAGATCCCTCTCCACTTGTAAAACACTTTGCACACATTTGAAACATGTCAAGAATCAGAACTACCAATGCTTGATGATTTTTCCAGATGACTTGGTTGTTAATATCAGTTGCTCAATTAGCAGGCGACCCTGCCACTGAATCAGCATTTAATTTCTCACTATTACCATTAAAGGCGCACTCTTTCTGCACCCTGTCTTGGTGCCGAGATTCAGGAATGTATACCAGCTCAGAAGAGCATGATTCTCATTTCACACGAGAATTTCAAGAAGTGTAAATTAGTTCCAAGAACACGCAAGAAATCTTTCAAGCTGCGCTTTGCAATCCAGTCGCTTCAGAAGAACGCACATAATATTACTCAAGAGGCCAGTTACAATTTAACCTCTGTGGGCGGGTAGATGAAGGTCCAGAGAAATTCACCTACTGTATCGTATCCTTTATCACAGTGCAATCAATATGCATCACGGCTTCCTTTCGGGCTTCTTGTATTGTACACAATGACTCTGAACAGAATCTTTCGGGCCGGCATTGTTCATTCCCCATGGCGTGGTAATTCCATCACCTCTAAAAAATTTCTTTAGTCGAGCACTTGAGTACATTTGCGACGTCAAAGAGAAATGTTTCTAATATATTGTTCATCAGTGCAGGATGCACTTGAACTCTCATCGTTGTTTTAGATAAATTCGGATAATTATTTTCAAAATCGATAAATGGAAGCATGATAGCATGCGGTAATTGTAGGAACAATATTACCATTTAGACGCCGGTAATCGGGCTGAAAAGATTCACAAGTACGCCAAGATCTAATTGTCACGCAAAGCTTCCACTGATGAGAGTCCTGTTTAAGATGTCCTGATCGAATGCTCGATCAGCAGAGTTACTCTGTAATTGATCAAGGATTTGCGACATAGTGAGCGATCTTGCTAATTCTAACACCAATATGTTGATATTGCATTGAATTTCTCAGAATGTAGGGATTTATGTAGTACTACACAGTTACAAATAAAACACACACCACCATTCCATTGATAAACAAGATCTCCTATTGCTCCACATTGATATTCACACAATATGTAACATTTTCTATGTTGTCAAGAAGCAGAGTCATTGTTTAATTCTGAGGATCCTAATACTATCCTAGTATAGCTTACAATGTTACAATTGGATTTCGGTATTCCACTTTCTATCAAAATTGCCTCCAATTTCTTTGAAAGTGGTGTCTCAAACTCATCGTTACTACCCATTGTTCATTGGACCATAATCTATTTTACAAATCTGTTTCCATACGCTTTTGTAAGGATTTTATACCTTTCTAAACACTAGATTACACCACTTCGCACTAGTAAGATGCACCTAATTTACAACTTGAAGCTTTTGGAAATGAGGTCCAGCAATGGCTTGATTTATTCTTAACCCTTTAGTGCCCGGACTGTTTTCACGAGAATGTGGATTTCGGTGACTCCTTCGCCTGAATCATCCGGTGACGTTGGACACAGAAGTTTTTTTGCATATCTGATCGTATCAAATGGAGATCAACTCGGTGCTTTGTCATTTGCTTCAGAAATTTGGGAATGTTTGCTGCAGAATTGAGAGATATTGTTCTGTATTTGGGCACGATGAGGTAGTCAAAAAGCAGTATACGGTTTAGGGACTGCCGAAGAATGTGAGCAAAGAGGTGAAGGGGAAATTGCTAAAAATGGAATTCGCCTTGGACCTACGTGCTAACAGATTGACTCAAACAATGAGCAAAGATTGACATGAAAAATAATTTTTCCGTAATTGATATTGAATTTTTAGTGGAGGAATCACAGGCAGGTATACGGTCCTCGCAAGAAATTTGATTGCTCAACTGAGGATCCTTCACTCTCAATTTCGCAAATCGCAACGGTGATCCTCTACCCAGAGATGCACAAAAGCAGTCCATAAACAAAAATCCGAAAGATAAGTCCTAATCTCCATGGAGGCTAGCAAAATACAAATCACCGTCAATACAGGTGCTTCCGAGCGTAGTTTTCCTTCAAGAAATCCTGCCTCCACTTCTGAACAGACAGTTGGCGTTTCTTTCCTCACTCCCACAGCGATACTTCTGGAACAGCAATGGGAGCAGCGCGCAGTCTACGTACCCTGCCTTTCTTTTCCCCCAAAACCCGGATTTCTTTTGTACAGTGATCCGTATTTATGGGTATTTGCAGACCTTCTGCAATTCCGAATTGGAATTTTTTTTGCTCAACGTGCAGGTCATGATCCAGCCCCAATCCGTCCCGGTTTGGCCATCACCAGGGAACCAACCGATCTTGATCCATTCCGAAAATTGGTGCCCCAGCGACCAGAAACTGGTCGCTTGGGCACTAAAGGGTTAATTTGGGCTGATGACACCATCATTCACTAAGAAGATCTTTAGCAAGTCCTTCGGGAACCCAAATACCATGGCCACACTTCTTTGTACTGTACTGGCAGGGCCCAAAATACAATCTCAGAAGGGAGGCGATATCCAACATCAGTGAACTTGTAAATTACTATGTAATGCCAACCATGGACTCTCCTACTGTAACCCTATTAGCTTGGTCAAACTCCATGTCAGTGAACACAAACAACCGTTTTCAAAGGATCAAGTACGGTTTCTTTGGTAAATTGTTTAACACAACCAAAGTTAAGATTTGGTCAAAAACTACCTAAAATTTGTATTGCATCCAATGTCCACGTTTTCTATAGATTGATACTTTTCCGCGAGAGAAGTCCCCGTCTTTTTGTGAATTCTGGGATTCTCAGTAGAAGAAATAACATTTCTCTTCCAAGGCTCCTCACACAGCTGAGAGGTTAACAATCCCAGTTCTATACTCACTTCTACAAGCTTTCAATTCATGCTCCTTGAAACATTACTCATAGAAAGGCAGTTTGACAAGATTTCCCGCTTGCTGCTGCAAGATCCTCTTCCACTTCAACTTTGCTACATTTGAAGTCATTCCTTCTTGCACAACTGCGTCTCAAATCACTTTGTGAGGGAACATGGCCCCTGCAGCAATCTTCTTACGTCTGTCTGCGGCTTACCATTTTTCAGAAACAGTTCCCTATGCTTATCAAACACGTCAATGTATGTTTTCATTGCAAAAGAAAATACACAATAATAGGGTAGCTCGTACCATATGTTGGCACTCTTGAAAATGTGGTGGGGCTACTCAAGTTTTTGCTTCAAAGGTACCAAAATCTCTTACCGGTATTGGTCTTGCAGCATTGTTCCTCCACACAAAGGACAATGTGCTCGAGTTCTTCAACATTGACATACCTAAGGTGACCATTTTTTGGAAAGAGACTTCAGGTAAGGTTGAGACACCCATAACCAACCAGCCACTCATAACTGATCAGTAGACTTCTTCATTTCCGAGAAGCATAACTGATTATCTCACAAATTTAAAATTTAAAATCTTGAGAGATTTAGAAAAAAGTATCAAGCATGATTGATAAAAAGAAAATCGTGTGGGAATATTTTGGTAGTAGTACAACGATTAAGTTTTGGTGTCATGGTGGTCGGTTTTAGATGGATCTACATATCAATTTTATGTATTACAAAATAATTGGCTTTCAAAATTCAAAATCTCCCTCGAGTCATATACCTCCAATTTCAGTGGAAATCTCTTATTTGGCCGGTTCTAGCCTTTAGGTGCCTCAACTTTAATGGCCTCATGTAAACTTAGAGTATGTTGGTTGCAAAAGAGATCCTACAAATAAATGCTCACTTGGTGGCCAAATTGTACCAAATTGTAGATATCCAAGTTTTACAAACACATAACCTCATTGTAGTAAAGGTGGTAGGTAGCGGACCACATTCCCGCCTTGGTCCAATTCACGACTCATATTGTTTGAAATCTGGGTCCCAGAAACCAGCGAGCTTGGTTTTAGAAAGTGTCCAAAAATTTGAGAGCTTTTGATTTGTGCAGAATTCAACTTCTCATGAAAACTAAGACCCTATGAGCAGTGAATGGCCACTCTAATTTTTTCTACTTAAAAATTCATAGAAAATTGTAGAAATGCTCAAAAATGTTTTTTTTTTTTTTTTTTTTTTTTTTTTTTTTTTTTTTTTTTTTTTTTTCCCCATTTCCTTCCAATAGCTTAGCGGAGCATCCAAAAATTATAATTTTTTTTCTTTCACAAGTCTAAATAAGCAAACCTGAAATCCAGTTGGGAATGTGCTACCTTAAGGGTGATAGTCATGTATATGTAGCCATAATTCAGAAGAACATGGATCACTGTAATGTAGTGCTACGAGCGTTTTTCGGGGGGTAGGGTTGATGAGCCCCCTAGTTTTTGGTTTTTTAGTTTAAAATTCCTAAAGGTGTTGTTTTAGAGTAATTTGGGACAACATGCCCCATTTTTGAATTCAAAATTACCAAAAATGGCCTTGGGGGTCCAAATTCAAAATTTTAGGGTTTTTGGAAGAAAAAAGCCCATTGGTTGGGAGTGGCTCCTAAAAACACTTGAAGCACTAAAATACGTGGATCCCAAGAACAGGGCTGCCAAGGCAGCAACCAAGTCTTTCCCACCTCCAACCAAGGACCAGCCAACGATCGACAAATCCCCAAACGCCCCGTCCACTGGTCGGCGACCTCCGAGCAGCCCGACCGGAACGCGTCTCGCCATATTGGCCATCACGGCATGCATTCCCCATCGCGAGCATCTGCGCCGCACGATCCCCATGCTTCAATCACGTCACTGCATACATTTGTCAAGACCAAAACATACACACACACACTCTTTCTCTCTCACCATTAATTTGGCGCCCGAATTCGCTCATCATGGCGCGTTTTCACGTCGCAGAACCAAGGCGTCAGGTCGGGGAACTGCCCCGGGCTGGACTCATGAGTGTTCAATGACGTCGTGACTAGGCCGAATGTAAGGATCCGGGTTCTGTGTGCGGAGTGGTTGTGGGTTGGGTTGGGTTGACTGGTGAGATTGAAGCTGCCGGGTTAGGGTTTGAGGTCGGCAGGAGGTCATGGCGGGACTGTGGCGAGCTCGGGCAGTGCAGAAGCGCATGGTCAGGGTGCTCTGCAGCAGCCTCTTTGGCGCCCATATTCGGTACCCCCGGTACTGCAACTATCAGCTAAATGTTCTTTGGCTTTCTTTGAATTTGACGATGCTGTGTGGCTGTGGGTCTTGGAATTGATTGGTGAATATCTTTACTGGCATTTGTGCGGAGAGGCTGTGATGAGAATGTGTTGGGGAGGTTGCCCCATGTACTCTGGATTTTGGAGTTGAAGTCTGGTAGGTTTTGGAGTCTGAGGACTGCTATGGATGGTGATGGTGGTGAGGAGTTTGGATTGTCGATTATTGCTGGCTCTTGAAGGTTAATTAGTCCATAGCTTTAGAGGGTGCTCTTAGACGATTGGAAATGTCAATGAGTTATGTACGCAAGCTAGGTCAATCTTTAAGTGGTGCAGTTGGAGCTGGTCTGTCTTGAGCTATTCCCTTGAGGGTTTAAGTGAGGGGTATTTGCACATGATTGACCTGGTATCAACACCGGTGTTGGACGTGGAGGTCCCTTTTGTTCTGACTGGATTGTACTGTTGCTTTTTTTGCATGATGTTTGAATTCCTCTCATGGTTGCAGTCCTCCTGCTGGCCAAGTAATGCAGTTGGATTCAGAACTGCTAAAGAGGTGGGTGTGTTATCGGCAGTGTAAGAGTTTCGCAGAGTTATTCATTCTCTATCACTGACCTACTCGCTCATCAGTAAAATCCTCAATTTCTCGAGATTGCACTGCGTGTTGCGACCTAATGTCATGTAATATGGTCACAGTATTATTGGTGCTTCATAAAGTCTACGTCTCTTTGACAATCTCCATTGTCATGTAAATACAGGAATGGCTTAACTACATTAGTGTTTATTGCGGAACGTCATGGGTTTTTGACTTCAAAGGTACATTTGGTTGTTGTGAAGAATATGCACCAAGTGCTTGGCACAAAGCTAGCGATTGGTTCAAGAGAGAAGCGCTTTTGGCAGGATTATTTTTGTTTTATTTTTATTTCAAAGAATAATCTGTTTAGAATATTGTTGAAAATCAGAGACCGTACATCCAAGGCATTTATCAAGTTGCAGCAAAGTATGTACAATTTGATTTGTTGTTCGATCGGATAAAATTGGTTTCTTTCTCTCTAGTACTGTACCCTCGTTCTAATACGTTGTACCTTCTCTGAAAGGTCTAAAAGGAACTTCGAAGGGTGTCTCAAAAATGCATATAAATGAATCGCATTTTAATGACTAATACCTTCGATTAATGGATAATATTAATCTGTTAAATATGGCTGCTTCCTACTCATATGTATGAGTGGATTCCTGTGATCAAGAGTTCGCTTGGTTTATGGTATTTGACGAATGCCTCTTATGGTTTGGGCTGGTGTATTGTCATTTGGGATGGTGCACAGTTTGCTGGTAGTATCCGTGGCTTTGCCTCTGGAAGTACGTTGTACTCATCTTCATAGCTTCCATTTTTGCGTGAAGACTCAAAAGCTATGCGTGTAGCTAGTGTGCAGTTCTACAGGCTCTGTCTCTATTTTATGTTATATCATGATTGATTTAGGATGTAAGAATGCTGGAAGTTGTGGTTTTGTTTCATTATTTGTAGACAAGAGTGTCTTATGTGCTCTGAACTTTTCTAACTGACCAGTCAATGTGTGAATTAATACGACAGATCTACCCCCTCATGAAATTGTGACAATGCCCGCGTTGTCCCCAACAATGGTAATTATTTTCACTATGTTTTAAAACCTAAATCAAATCAAATCAGTCTATGAAGTTTTGATTTATTAATTTCTAGTAAGAGTCCACTTTTTTTTTTGGTAATTTCTGTTTGAAAACACTTATGAACTGACGGTTTCTTGCAGACCCAAGGGAATGTTGGAAAGTGGAAAAAGCAAGAAGGAGATGAGGTGATAGTTGCTCCTACCATAGAATCTGTGTCCTCGTATGCCTTTCTGTACTTTCAATGGTGCAACTAGCTATTTTGATACTGAATAACATGAAACTGGTTTCAGGTAGCAGCTGGGGAGATCTTGTGTGACATTGAAACTGACAAGGCTACCCTTGATCTGGAGTGCATGGAAGATGGGTTAGTTCCATTTTTGTAGTTTTACTGATCTTTGAGAACCATCTCTACTATATGCAGAGAGGCTGGATTTCTGTATTGTTATGGAGAAGCACATTTCTGTGATTATTCGAATATGTTGTACTTCACTGCGTTGCTTTTGTCGTACTTGTGTGCAGAGTCTTGGCAAAAATCATTACACCAGCTGGAACAAAGGATGTGCCAGTTGGGAAACCCCTTTGTATTATTGTGCGCCCTGACTCACACTTGCACTTCTTAGATCTACCAGAAATTTATTCATCAATTTCATACGACTTCAACAGTGCAATTGAATTGAAAGTTATTTACTATGAGGCACCTTCATAACTAAGTATTGGAAGTGCTCTGCGGTTCTCTGGTGATCATTTTCAAAACCCTGTGGACGTAGATTGGTAACAAGATCTTGCATCCACGCTTTTGAAAAGCATCAGATAGTTAGGGCAGATTCTTTGTTGTTGTCGGTGCTTTCATGTGATCAAGAGGTCAGCGTAGTATTCCAAATTCCTTGGTTTTGAAGAGATATCAATTCATGGTTCAGAATATCTTCCATGACATTGTTATGTAGGCCGAGAGTAAAGAGGGCCTGGAAAAATTTGCAAGTCATACGGGAGATGGGGCAAGTTCAGGAAGTAGCCAGGCAGCTCCATCTGCGCCTCCTCCACCCAAGCAGCAAGCATCTCCATCTCCATCTCCAAGCGCAGCTCCACCTCAAGCTTCAGCACCTCCTCCTTCTAACCTGCCGCCTCATCAAGTTCTCAACATGCCAGCTTTGTCTCCAACAATGGTATGCATATGGTCTATTGCTTCCCTCAGAACAAAGGGGTGATCCCCTCAGTTATGTAGTTAGTATCCACTTTTCATGTTTAGGTGACCTTATTTAACGCACGTTTCAGCACTTAATATTTTTGTAGAATAATTAGAGTGACATTTAATGTCTGTTGTGGTATTTCAGAATAGTTCCAGGAAGTGAAACGCCATACCGTGATTATTCAATCTTAGTGAACAAAATTGTTTGGAGATAGATCAAAACATTTGTTCTGGTGCTTGATATAAGCTGTTTTTGAAGAAAACTAAGACTCGCACTGTTGGGTGTTGGCAGACTCAAGGAAATGTAGGCAATTGGAAGAAAAAAGAAGGAGATAAGGCATGCCGTTTATAGAACCTTTAAAAAGAACTTCAAAAATTAACAAATACTTCGAGTTTGATGTAACTTTCCCTTCCTGTGATCTTTGTAAATTGTCTTTGGAATTTGAAAAGCTGCTGTTAAGTGTTTTTTAGTGCCCGTTTCTAAAATTTTAATGAACAAGCAGGTCGCTGCAGGGGATGTTCTGTGTGACATTGAAACTGACAAAGCTACACTTGACTTTGAAACTCTGGAAGATGGGTATGAATTCGAAATTTTCAAGGAAAGCTTGTCTGGATGTGCTTAGTACTATGTCTCATTACTTTCTCAGGCTTTGACATCTTCATGACAGTACAGTGTCTTCGTGTTTACTTGATGCTGGATTATCGTATCTACACGATATTAAGTCGGGCAATTTTGACGATGCTGGTTGCGGCGTTGTTATGCAAAACGTACAATGTGTTAAGTCTTGCTGTGTTCGTTTGCAGAGTACTGGCCAAAATTCTGATGCCATCTGGTTCAAAAGATGTACCTGTTGGCAAAGCACTTTGTATAATTGTAAGTTTGCATTAGCTTCAGAGCAACCAAACGATGGGAAATATTCTGGAAGTATTAATTTCATAATAGTCATTTTATTTTGGAAGTGACGGTCTTCTTGAGGACTTCTAAAGGATTTAGGAACTTGAATCCGAATTGAGTTGAGATCGTGTTGAGTTGGTGATTATTGGTCATAGTTGCACATTTCTCTGGTCAGCTGCTGTCAATAACTTACAGGAGTAGCAAATCCAGAAATCACAGTTCATTGGTTTCATTCAACATGTAGTATGTATGGAAGGTTGAGACAAGTGGTTTTTGCCATGAAAGTGTACTTTGTCCCTCTACAAATTGTGAGGACTTCAAATTTGTGTATTGTCAGCTCTGGAAAGGAAACTGTAAACATTTAGTATTTTAGAGAGTCGGGACATGCAGGTGATGGACATTCAGGATATTCAGGTGATATATACGCGAGTTTCTGATTGCAGGCAGAGAGTGAGGAGGATCTGAGCAAGTTTGCTAACTACAGCGGGGGCGGAGGAGGGCAACCAGTACCTCAGGCGTCGCCACCAAAACAGCAAGCGGCTCCTGCGCCGTCCTCAGCACCCCCTCCTCCAAGAGCACCACGAGCTGATCTCCCAGCTCATCAAGTCTTGGCGATGCCTGCACTTTCTCCAACTATGGTACACTCATAGTTTAACACCATCTCATTTTATCACGACTAGGCTTGGACTGGTAATAACTGAATAAAAACTTGGAAAGCTTTCACAATACCAGTTCACTTTTTAATTAATTTTTTCAATCAATACTAAAATTTTGTGATTGATGTTAACATGCAGACACAGGGTAATGTTGGAAAGTGGAAGAAGAAGGAGGGAGATCAGGTACTGTGATTTCCTTATTCATACAACTATTATGTCTGGAACATTATTGTGTTTCTTGAAGTCTATTTCCATACTTCTTTGGCCAGTTTGAGTTGATGAGGTTGTGGATCATCAAACAGATAGCCGCCGGTGATGTACTATGCGATATTGAAACTGACAAAGCTACGCTGGATTTTGAGTCCCTCGAAGATGGGTGAGCACACAAGCTAACTTGAAAGTTCCCTACGTAAGGCTACATACTAGTGCTTGCGATTAAGAACTTTGTGACTAAAAAGCTTGGTTTAAGTTTTATTGCCTGTCTCTTCCTGTACTGAAATCTTCTATTTCCAGGCTTCAGCTTCTTTTTTGAAAGGTGGAGGCGTCATTGTACAATCCTTTGTGCTGCTGCAGGTATTTGGCAAAAATCATAATTCCATCTGGCAGCAAAGATGTGCAAGTGGGCATGGAGCTATGCATTATCGTAAGTTTCTGTACTGGCAAAGGATTAGTTTTCGCAACGATTTATGGTAAGGATATGGTTAGTTTGCAATTGAGATGCAAAAAGTTTTAAAATTTTCTTTCATGGCTGTGTTTTTTGGAAATTATGGCTTGTTTACTTTCCAAATGAACCAACTTTGGTAGCACTGGTTTGTGGAAGATCTATTGTCATGATTTTTCTTCAGTCTGTGGCTGTGGCACCTTCAAATCCTTTCATTACCATTTCAATGCCTTGACAGAGATAATTTCCATGTGCAGCACTTAAGGACATTACATGTAATAGTTGTAAATAAGAAATTATACACAATATCATAGCAAACTAAGTAATATGCGGAAAAGAAAATTTGATCTTTAAATTGAAAGTCCAAATATTCCCTACAATTTCCAGGCTTCGTAGGATCAGTGAACACAACCACTGAAATCGAATTTTATAATTTCGGCAATTGTCTGATGATTCAACTTTGGATTTATTTCCTGTAATGTCTGGATGACTCACTGAATGATCAACCCTCAAAATGCTCTTCAGGACAGTCAAGTGATTAATGTGCATTGACAGTGTCCAAACAGCTTCAGTGCCTGAACTGTGCGTTTCGTTTCACAGGCTGAATCAGCAGAGAATCTTGGAAAATTTGCAAGCTACAGCGGTGGATCTCCACCTGCAGCTGCAGCTCCGCCGGCTCAAGTTGCTGCGAGCCAAACATCTTCAAAGGCAACGCCAAGAGCATCAGCTCCAGCTCCAGCTCCCGCACAACGAACTGGTTCAGCTGCGAAGGGTAAATCAGGTCCTGCCGTTAAAAAACTTCTTGCCGAAAGTGGTCTAAATGCCTCACAAATAAAAGGCACAGGCCCTCGTGGAATGGTTGTAAAAGGCGACGTGTTGGCTGCTATGAAAAGTGGGATGAAGGCCCAAGCAGGTGGTCCTGCAAAAAGTGCTGGTGATAAGAAAGGGGAGAAATCTAAAGGACCTGACGCACCCTTAAGGTTCGAAGACATACCCAATACACCTATTCGCAAGGTACGGCACTGCCACTGCTCTCATGATGGTTTTTGACAACTGGTCACGATTGTCATGTTCGTAAATCCTTTGAATTGCATTTACATATTGATTTTAAGTGAATTCTCCATGATAGCATGATAACGTACGATTCACGAACTGAGGGAAGAGTTGTCATTCTATGTCAAATTTCATAAACTTGAATGAGATATCTAATTGTGAATGCTATGTTAATAATTGAGCTAGGTTTTCAGAGTAAATTCTCATGAAAAGTACGTCGAGTCGTACTAAATTAGATTTTGAATCAGTTAAATTGCTCACTTTAACATTTTCAACCTACATCAATTTGTGATTCACAAACATCTTGGCTTTCCAAAAACCCCAATTTTCAGATGATATAAACCAGAGTGTTGTGAGTAGCATTTTCCGTACTACTTGTATCTTCAGTTGTATAAAATTCCTGCAAATCAATGGAAGATTTATTAGGAGTGGATTATGAATAAAGAAGTTGTCTCTCAAATTTTTCTTTTCGATACCGCAGATTATTGCAAAGAGGCTGCTTGAGTCCAAGAATGGCACACCTCATTGCTACTTACAATTAGGTCAGGACAAGTGCAACCTTTGGCTTGGTGATGCAATGTTGCCGTTTGCTGTTGTTGCACCTAGCATTTGTTTTCTGATACTGGTTTTCCCCTTGCAGACACAATTCTGGATGCAACTTTACGGTTCAGGAAAGAACTAAAAGGTCTTTTACTCAATTCTTACTTCTATGTTAATTCGTTATTTATATTCTGGTCTTTTCTGAAGTTGATTCCTGTCTTGAAATCTGAATGCGCTTCTGCATTTGATAAAAAATAAGAATGTCCGATACAGATTTACAGCTGTTGGAAAGATAACTTTATACTGATAATAGAATGGAATTGGTTGTGTCAGACAAGCATGGGATCTCTGTTTCAGTGAATGACTTCGTGATCAAGGCTGCTGCACTGGCCTTGAAGGAGGTTCCTGAAGCAAATGGTAACATTTGAGCTATCATCTTGATGTGTACTGCAGGGTAGTAACATTGGTCGATGATGAATGTGAGAATCTTGAATATTTATTCGATGAAGTTATAAATAGATTATGTTGCTTGCATTTTACTACTATTGTTGATGTAGTAGAGTTTTATAAATAACAGTATGTTTAGCTTGGTAACTTGTGCATCATTAATGAAAATTAAATGGTTAAACAGACAAGATTCAAGGAACTCTTCATATCTACACTAAATTGTGATATGATACCCCCTTCAAATAGTGAACTTCACCTCGACTTCGCAACTCAGAGTGAAACTCCCGGTTCTCACTGCCAGGTAATCCCTGACCTTTACTGATAACTCAAGTAAATGATTTGTTCTGTGCAGCGTTTTGGGATGATAAAGCAGGCGATAGAAAAAACAACAAGACCGTTGACATATCAATTGCTGTTGCCACTGATAAGGTACAAATTCTTTCCAGAAATCCTAATTACTCATGGGCAGTAATGCATTCAAGCTGATATCTACTGACTGGAACTGAATCGCTTTTGGAAATATAGGGTTTAATAACGCCAATCGTGAAAAATGCTGATCAAAAGTCGTTGTCAACAATTTCGGCTGAGGTATCTCCTTATTTTCGCTAGGCTTTTATGATTTATGCTGATTCAGAGCTCAGTGATGAGCGGAGCAAAAGTGGACGTAAAATACTTTAGTGTTTAAGTGCACTTGCACTTAAAACAGACGTTAGCAGGAGTCTCAATTCTATTGTGACCTTGCTACAGGTGAAATCTTTAGCTGGAAAGGCTCGGGATGGGAAGTTGAAGCCACATGAATTTCAAGGTGGCACATTCAGGTCAGTTGTTCCTTCCAAAATGAGATGGCAAGATATATTTCAGTTTTCTCTAGTACGTACGTATAACCATATTTTTGTAATATTTAGAATGATTTTAGAATTCTTCCTAATGTTCTAGAGTTAGATGATGAACTTGTACTTCACTGATTACCAATAGCGTGTCCTGGCTCTGTGGCTGATCCACAGCATTTCAAACCTTGGAATGTTCGACGTTGACCACTTTTGTGCCATCATCAATCCACCTCAGGTGCGCCAACTTTTTTCAACAGCACAATATCTATTTGGCAACTTTCCTAAATTGTGGTCGTAGGACATTGTTCGTAATGGTTTTCTCTGGCATGTAGGCATGCATACTTGCGGTGGGCAGGGGTGTGCGGAAAGTGGTCTGGGATGAAGACAGTGATGGTATTGTATTCTTTGTTGACCACCTGAGTCATATCAATGCAAGCGTGCTTACTCCGATCACCCTTCAATGATCTTTTTTGCATGAGTGTAGAGAGTTGAGCACTTACGTCTCTAGATTCAGGGTTGCGAAGTAGGTTCATGTTTTGGGTCAACTTCTGGTATGTATTCAACAATGTCGACACAGCTGCTGTAACGACGTGAAGACTAGAGGTTCTGAACTTGGTTTTGCCACCGGATTAACGTCTCATATTGCTGTGATAGGCCCGAAGACTGTAACTGAAATGATGGTTACTATATCTGTTGACCATCGGGTTTATGACGGTGATACCACAGGTAAGTGCTCCTTGTATCAAAACAATTCTGTATTTGCAAGCGTGGATCCTTATCTACAATTTCAGGTTTTTGAATTTTGTGTAACAAGGAACAATATCAAAGAAACTGTAGCAGTAATGATCGATTCTGTTGTTAGAAATCATAGTGAATCTGTTATACTGGAATGAAGGAAAGTTACTAAGTATAATGTTCTGCAAACATTGCAGGCCGGTTCTTAGCATCCTTCAAGAAAAACTTGGGTAACCCCCAGAGAATGCTGCTATAACACTCTAAGCAACTCTCTGGTACAGTTATAGTATTTAACATCGAAAATGTATACCACACATCCTGTAGTACCTTTCAGAATTACCCTTAAACTACAATTTCCGTAATTTTCCTTGATCCCTAGATGTCCCACCCGGATGGTGAACAACCTTGGATGATCCCGAATGCAACAAATTCATACACTCTCTACACAAAGAGGCACCTGGATGATGGACACCCGTCCAGGCTGAAACTTCTGAAATGTGACATACTTACTGAAGTGAACTTTTGAATATGGAGCATAGAACGATGGGATATATATCGTTCTCATTAAGAAAGTGAATCATAGCATGTTACAAGGTAACAAGACGGTACGTTCATATGCATAAACATTTGTTATCAATTGACGTGACTTCAAAACATCAAAGTGGGACTTCTGTGTTTTAGACTAGACATTAATTGTAAGTATGAGTGATGAATCATCTAAGCCTGGAAGTGCAGAACACTGACATGAGCGCCATCTGCATCTAAGAGTGTAAAAATGAAAGACAATCCATGAGGTTCTACTTGTTGAGTGTCCATATTTTTCAAGACCAATAACATGACTGGAAAGCACTGTACCTGATCGAATCGCATATATTGCCTCTTATTTTATAAACAATAACGCTAAGTAACTCTGGTCTATTCAAAGTGCCCAAACATCACGTTCACACTGTAGTTACAGCACTTCCGCTTACAACTCTAACACATGGAGTATCTCTTATTATTGCTCCAAAGCCTTCTACGTTCTGATGTAAGGCCACATTGCCAAACTCATTCTGTGATCGGGTCATCCAGCTAGAGGCTCTCACCACATCGGGAAACTGATGATAAAAAGGAAGCACGCATATCATGGAAAGTCCATGTCATCCACCAGGAAATTAACTAGTTTCCAGCTAATCTCCATGGGTATACATTAAGTTCGTGCGACCCTGACTACAGTACACCAAACTCACGTAATCTATAAAAAGCCGAATATCAGAGCCTCAGGAGTCAGCACAAACATCTCCAGTCTGTTTCTGCCAACCTCTTTATGAAAGCATGCTAAGGCCATACCTGTAGTATTATGCACAAATTAAGCCCAGATGGAGATTCAGCTAAGGGCTCTGAACGTACGGTCGATGGATCACATACAGCTATATACATTGATCCTGGGATTGCCAGAAAACCAGTAAAATGGCCCCATTATGAAAATCTTCAGACATGAAAAGGGTTATGCAAGCGAGCAGCGAGATGCAGCCCGCCCGATGGCATGTGAGCGATGATCTCAATATTCACCTCGACCCCTGTGTCGACTTGATCCACCGAAGAACGCTTGCAACAGCATCTGGATCGGAATACATCTTCAAAGTGGGCTTGTAACTCTGCATTCGCTTCTGCTCCTTGAAGCTCGCAGCAACAAAGTTCTTCCCGGACTCGACCTCGAATTTCGACCCCGCCGGCTTCTCGTACTCCTGCACCAATGCATCCACCATCTGCTCCACCGGCTGCCCAGCCTGGATCCACCGAAACCGACGAACATCGCTTCGGCTTGTCTTCCGCCACCAGGCAACCTGCTTCTTCACCAAACCCCTGCAATTGTGCTGGAAGAGCGTCAGAAATTCCAGGAACCTCTCCTCTGTAACAACCCCATCGTTCCGGCGAGCCTCCAGGAGCAGGTCGATAGCCTCCTCGTAGCCAATGGCATCAGCAGCCTGGTTGCTGTGAGGCTGGACACCCAAGTCCAGTAACCATGAGGTCTCCTCCAGCAGCGCCGGCACCTGTATCTCACAGCGAATGTCCACTCGTGGGAACAGGTCAGCTCGGTGCTGGTACAAGAAATATGCCTGGAAGTCGTAGTCCCAATCCGCCCCAGAGTCGAATTCCCCTGTGAGATCCTCGCCCGAGAAGGGGTGGGAGGTGATGCTGGCCGTGTTGTGCATGAAGCAGCGCATGTACATGCCCGTGCCGCCTATGATGATGGGAACCAGGCCCCGGGCAATGATGTCTTCGGTGGCGGCTCTGGAGTCCGCGACAAAGCGCTCGTACGGGTAGTCGACGGTGGGAGGGACCATGTCCATGAGGTGGTGGGGGATGCCCTGCCGCTCCTCGAGAGTTGCCTTGGCCGCTCCGATGTCGAGGCCTTGGTAGACTTGCACTGAGTCGGCATTGACGATCTCGCCTCCTATGACCTTGGCAAGCTCGATGGACAGGCGGGTCTTCCCAACTCTGTACAAGACACAGAAAACAACAATAATTTCAGTAAAATGAGTGGAAGATGCACTAGCTAGATATCATGTACTACCACATTTTCGTCAATTCGATTGGCATGATTCCGTATTCTACACAGATCATGTATCTCGGTAGTAAAATAGGTGGGTGCCAAATCGATGACCTTCATTGGAATGTTGGCGTTGTGGATTCCACCTGCAATAAAGTTCGTACCTCTACATATACCGTGCGCTGAATTAACCTAATTAACAGACCCTAATCAACAAACGAAGAAAAACATTAATTTGTTGTATTTACCAGTTCTCCAGAATCACCTACATACATACAGGTCATGAGGATTCTGCTTTAGATCATTTGAAAATGATCACGAGTACTGGAACTAATATGCAAATCCACCTCGTCAGTTTCGAGCAGAAAAAGGATACATGGATTGTCAATTAGGCATGAAGAAGACTCTGCATCGGGAAAATGGAATTCTTACAACCTAGAGTAATTCCTGGGAAATGTAATGCACTTACGCAGTTGGGCCTGCAATGAGAATCACTCGAGGCTTCACGGCTGGAAGAGTCACGCTCTCTGCATCGTGAAGACGGGTCGACACACCGTCGAGCCAGAGTTCCGTGGGGCTGGGTTTTTTCTCGTGCACAGAGAACCCTGGCTCGAGCTGCTTGATGACCTCATAGCGCTCCCTGCTGCGATAGGCGACGTCGCTTCCATCCAAACGATCCCGGGAGCAGGTGACGAGTCGGAGACGGCTGGAGGACTTCTTCGCACGTGATTTGGCTCCGACGGGAACGGTGCATGATCCGAAGTAGGGCTTCAGAGGGCGGCCTGCGCCCAGGAATCCGGCCGACACAGCGTAGGAGGTCGACATTGCCGTGGCTGCATCCACGCACAAAAGCTAATTTTACTGATCAGTTCCTTGCGACACAAAAAGCAATCACAAAAGCTAATACTGATCAGTTGAACTTTGCGCCGCAAAAGCAAGCATGCTGTGGATTTAAACATTCTAAAATGCGGTCAATCATTCAACCCAAACTGCCAGCAATCTACCAAAAGAGAAACGGCACCCAGATGTTTTTAATCGAAACTGGATACCTCGAAGATTGGATTCTGATGCAGGCTGCGGGGAAGGGAAGACAGGAAAAGCAGACCTGAGACGTTCGAAGTCGAGGTCGACAAGGTGTTGTAGCTGCGCCAAGCAATGCGAATTCAAGAGCGCAATGCCTCCGGAAAAATGGAGAAGTAGCAATGTGGGAGAGGTGGGGGCGCATCGCTAGTCTTATATCCCAGGTTTTGGGATAAGCTGACGAGACCAGAGATCACCATGACGAATCTTAATCTTCACGTAGCCTCGCCAGGAGGATTGAAACGGAAGACAGGCCTCGCCAGGAGGATTGCAATGGAATTAGACAAGCCGAGTTGACGAACCT
This sequence comes from Ceratodon purpureus, assembly GCA_014871385.1. Lineage (NCBI taxonomy): Eukaryota > Viridiplantae > Streptophyta > Bryopsida > Pseudoditrichales > Ditrichaceae > Ceratodon > Ceratodon purpureus. The sequence goes on along the minus strand of CM026428.1, from coordinate 7,389,980 downwards.
GATCAATCATCTCCAAGCCTCGCAAGGAGGCTTGTTAATGTGGATGACGCTCCACCGCCGAGACCGTCCGTAGGATGCTGTGTAGGTCCCTAAGCATCGCATTCTGCCCATCTCGCACGACGCATGGAGAGCATTTATCATTTATGCTGCGGCGGCACGAGGATCCCCATGAATGGATCCTGGACCACCTTGGCAAGTTTGCTGTAGGTGAGGGTTTTATGAGAAGCGTCGTAATTGCATACCCCTCCCCCATTCACGGTACAATCAAACGCATCAAGGGAGGATATCAAGCTCGGAACTTCAGATTAGGTTAATACGGGTCATTCTCCGAGGCTGATGTTTACATGACAAGTCGAATTTGTGCCGCGCGATCATGATGTCTAGCTCGTGTGGGGTCGTGGCGACTCTGGGTTTCCGACTCCCTCCATGTCCTCAACAGTTGTGTTATCACCACATTCATGATTGCAAGCGCGAAATTCAGACATCCGCCGCTCCAACTTCATTACCAAGACTTGTAAACAGTAATACCGTAGCCAAAATAATTCTAAAAATAAAAAAAACGTAAAAATCAGAAAAGCATGGAATCATAAAAAACAAAATAGAACAAATTAGTTTTTGCAATATTTTGTTATTACTAAGGTCATTTTTACTGATTTTTTGTTACAAAATGAAAATTTAGAAATTCAATTGTGATAGGCAAATCTTATTTTTTCAAAAAGAAATAATATTTGTTTGCCATGTGGCAAACCTGCTATTGTATTAATGGTAGTTTAGAGAGAAGGATGCCAATTTCCATAATTTTCTTAGGGATTGGGGTATATGAAGAGTATGTTGATTTAACAACCCTATTGTTCAAAGTTAATATCCACTGCAGATGTGGATAGTAAATCTAACTACATTGCTTGTTTGGAAAGTAAATTCTATAGTTTGGGTGTGATAAGAAACGAAAATTCATATATTTTAGAATGTTGTGTGGGAAGATTTTTCTAATGGAAAGTCTTAGATTCATAAATGATCATGGTGATTTTTGGAGTGGTCATAGCCAATTACTAGGGGTTAATATGATGTAGATGAGGATACCTTGAATAAATTTTAGAAATGTCACATTTCATGCCTTCAATGTCCAAGATTTTGGAAGAATGGCATTACTTATTTTTATATCATCTTTTCTTAATATTAATATGAGTGCAAATTGTAATATCATGTTATCAACTAATGTACTAAGGTCGCTAAGGCTGGGGCATGAGGGTCCCTATGATTGAAGACTACTTTGGTGAGCATGAGGGTCCCTATGATTGAAGACTATTTTGGTGAAGTGTGAATATGTGGTTTGCAAAAATTTCCTTAGTAAGCATGTAATGTTGTGTTTTATTATGGTGTATTTTATTTTTAGGGTTCACGGTGAATGGATTGCAACATTGTCATAAGGGTTTTCTATTGTAATTTGTGCCTTGATGGAGGCCATTTCCGCCATAATGTCGTCATGTCATTGACGTCATGATAGTTGTTTGTCACAACATTATGACGAATCATGCCTTTACCGTAACAGTCTTAATAATAACCAAGTTTAGCATAAAACTACATTGCTCTAAAGGCTAATTTTGGACACGGAGGATGGAAGATGTCCATGTGTCATGACATGTCAGCAAATTATAGTAAATATGAAGAAAAATTTAAAGGGCATACGTTCTCAATGGATGGGAACAAAGGTCGGACAATAAAGAGCATGGGGCCGACGGCATGGAACGTGTTTCCAATGGTTGGAAACTTGGGGCGGACAATAGCCCCCACACTTACATATTGTATTTACTATTGATTCACATGTAAGAGGGTGAAGGAAAATACAGGGTAATTCCACTTTATATTCTATATCCATGTATGATGTAGGGAGAGAGTACAATAACGTGGACCACAAAGTGCAACATGTGATCACTAAGAAGTGAATATGAAGTATGCTGAATATGAAGTATGTTGTTTTTTAAAGCTCAAAGCTGATTTTGAGCATTCAGTCACTTTCTAGGGTGTTATAAAGTATCTTGGGGGGAAGCACGGTAAAGTGGACTACAAAGTGACATATGTGATCATTTTGAAGTGATTATGAAGTGTGCTGTTTTTCTAAGTTCAAGGGTAATTTTGAGCATATTGGTGTAGTTTTTGAGCTTTTTAGTCACTCTTTAAGGTGCCCTAAGTAATCTCATACACATCTACATGAAAAAAACATCTTTAATTGAAACTTGATTTGACCACTACTTCTAAATCATAAAAATGAATTTTTCCAAAGTCTTAATTTCTTCACTTGGTGCCCTCTATTGTCTTTAGAGGATTTTTTTCCAATTTAAAAAACAATGTTTGGTGAAAAAAACCTCACAAAAAGTACCGCAGAAGTGACCCTCTTAAAAAAATCCTTGTGGTACTTTTGGAACCCTAAATCAGTTAGCAAGAATATGAAATGACCATTTTGAATACCTCTTCAACTTATGGAGGGCACCACACCATCAAAAGTGATTTTTAAAGTAGTTTTGATTCTTTTTAAGCCACTTTTTCAAATGAGTGCATTCACTTTGCTTGGATTTAATCATTTAAAGCCTTCGTAGAATAACTTTAAAGTATCCAATTTGCACAAAACTTTTCTGAATTGTAAAAAAACAAGTTGAGAATCTATATTACTCAAAAAAATTGAACTCAATTACATCTTTCCATCACTTTTGTGCAATTTTTGCAAAAAGGCAGAAATTGACAATTAGATATTAAGCACTTTTTTGGTCAATTTTACCATGCTTCTCCCCACTTACACGCATCTTTATAAAAAGAACAACTTCATTTGAAACTCAATTTGACCAGTAGTTCTAAATCATTAAAATGAACTTTTCCAAAACAATGTTTGGTGAAAAAAAACTCACAAAAAGTACTACGCAAGAGATCCTCTTAAAAAACATCCTTGCGGTACTTTTGGAACCCTAAACCAATTAATGATTTTATGAATTGACTATTTTAGAATACCTCTTAAACATGGAAAGGGCACCACTTCATCAAAAGTGATTTTTCGATGGTTTTTTATTCTTTTCTGGCCACTTTTTCAAATGACTGCATTCACTTTGCTTGGATTTAAAGCCTTCATACAATAACTTTAAAATGTCTACTTTGAACAAAACTTTTCCAAGTTGTAGAAGAACAAGTTGAGAACTCATGTTAGCAAAAAAATTGACTTCAATTACATCTTTCCATCTATTTTGTGCAATTTTTGCAAAAGGGCTGAAACTGGCAAATAGCTAAGCACTTTTGTGGTCCACTTTATTGTGCTTCTCCCTGTATATTGTGTTACCATTACAAACTTCCCTAGACGTACTTGCCTCGATTTCATGAAGATGACTTCGGAAACCCTTGGCAAAAAAGGCCAATGGAAGTACTGCAAGCATGTGTACTACATTTTCCATTATCTATGTGAGATGGATTACAAAGTTGATACTTTTATGCACGCCCCTAGTTTCAGCTACAACGAAGTTATGCGTGTTTTGGAGCTGGCCAAAGTTGATGAACCCCTTCAGTAGTTTCTGAAGAATAGATTATGATCTTTAGTGCTCAAGAACACATCATATGAATAGCGGAATTGATTTGTTTTGGCTTTGTTTGGGATTGGAATCCGCAAAACATAAATAAAGGTCACCTATTTATTTATTTAAAGATTGGCCTATATTTTGTTGTCAGAAAATGAGATGGAATTTTTTTTTTGTATTTTTGCTCTTGGGAATATTCTTATCTCAAATCCGACTCCACAAAACTTGGAACAAAAAGTTTGAATATTTCCCGGCCATTTTTTCCGTATTATACCAAAACTGTTCAATATTTATATTTACCATGTACATTTATTACATTCCACGGATATAGGGCCCATTTTAAACTGAAAATTTCTAAAAAAAATCTTAAAAATTCAAATTTTTTCAAAAAAATGCAAATTTTTCACCTCATTACTTCAACTCACAAGATAGCGTTGCTAAGAATCTATATGAGCAAAAAACATTTGACTTTAATTACATCTTTCCATCACTTTTGAGCAATTTTTGCAAAAAGGCTGAAACTGGTAAATAGTTAAGCACTTTTTTGGTGCACTTTATTGTGCTTCTCCCTTGTACCTTCAGTATGCAGTCAATAATACTAACACATCAATGGAAGAAATAAACAGTGGTCTATATCAATATATTTTAGCTATACTTGGCATTATAATAGAAAATATTCACTGTGTAAGAATTTCAAGTTTGATAGCTAAATCTAGAAGATTTTCTCTTTAATTTCTACTAAAAACAAAAGATGGAATTTACCTAAATTTATCATTTTGCATAGTTTTCCACCCATAGTCTCATCACTGGAAATCAATTGGAAGAGAGAAGCCGACAACCTTTCAAGACTAAATTCTAATTTCTTCTTTAAATTATTCCATTAAATTCGATTTTACAACAAATCAAAATTAGATTAAATTACAATGCCAACTATTATACATTTAATGAATAACAACGACATTAAATTCTTGTTACTCTATTCCATTAAATTGACCAAAAGTGCAATTTGTAGTGTTAACACCTAAAGGTCTTTGAGACTACATTGTGGTCATAGCAACTCTAGGCATGCTATTCTAAGGTCCTATAATTTTTAAAAAAATGAATTTTTTTACTACGCATAGCTTCTAACAATAGTTTTCTAATGGCATAATTTTCAGAGTATTTGGAGTTACGATGCAAAAGTTATGAATTTTAGAAGAATATGTTCCAAATTTGGGCAGCCAGTAACGAAGCAAATCTGAAATCTCCCATTTTTTGCCAAAGTTGCTTGTCATTCATAACTTATAACCTGCTAGAAAGTGACAAGACTAAATTTCAAAAAGTGGGCACTTGCAAAATAATGGACCCAATAAATTTTCATCCATATACATTGGTGATAATTTTCATCCAATAGACACTTTTCATCCAGTTAACACTTTCCAGCTAGAGGGATTAAGCCCATGTTGTCTCTATGCAAACCCTATCTTATGGTGATGGCAAGATCTATTGGAATACGACCAGTCGTGACGGCACGTGAAATTATTTGTCGTGACAATAAACAACTTTTATTATCATGTGCACTTATTTCCAAAATGGTGATTTAACTAATAAAGGTTCTTATGGTGGATCCTATTAAAACATCCATTGGACCACTGCCAACTCGGAGGATGTCCCGAGGGAGCTCCTCTTCGTCATCCCACGAGAGCAGTATCAGTACACTACTACACGTCGACCATTTGCATCATTCTGCCCAAAGTAAGAAGCAAGATCGATATTGGAAAAGAATAAATCTGGACCGGTCCGTTTAGATCCTCACGAAAGCCCTCATGTAAGGCGGCCTCAACCCGAACTACAATGCAGTAAAAGGAGCTGGTCATGAATATAATTTGTGAGTCGGAAAACTAGGGCACCTCAACTGGGTCGGCTCCAACGACAACAGGGGCCTCTTCTTCCCCGTTGGTGTCTTCCAAAGCATTGATTTGAGGCTTTTCTTTCCGGTTTACTGCTTCTTCACCCAATGGTTTCTGCCTCATGCAATGTTTCATGTAAGCACTATTGCAAGCCTCATGCAATGTACATGACAGTTGATGTTTCATGTACTTGTAATACTGACAATGATTCATGGATGCAGTATTGCAACAAGTACCTTTGTATCCTATCTGTGTAGAGATGCAAAAACCTTATGACAGAGAAACATCCTGCACCCTACCTTTTTCTTCAGTCTCGGACGTCCATATGGACTAGAATGGTCCAAATCCCTCTAGAGTCTAAGACCTGCTCGAGTCGAAGACGTTCAGAAATGGCTACCACTAAAACACCCATTATCACATGATCCTAGAATCTGCTATTTCACCTGTACACTCCTGATAGTTGATACCCCCACAAGTTGCACATGATATATCATCAGTAACCGGTATACCAAGCCGAGGGTCCTTAAGACTGTTGAGTTCGTCCCTCGGTTCGTCACTCGGCTGGCCTTTCCTTCTCTGTTCAAGTACCGAAAACCGCACCTGGCCACATCCGCGTAGAAAAAAAATTATCAGAAATCGTTTATGGCTTACAACAAGCAGTCGACACCATACTCTCTCCATCACCATCAACCTTCTGCATGGAATCCCTCAAAGCTCAGAGTCAGGCCGATTAGAATCGCATGGTGAAAGAGGTGAGCCAAGTTTTTTTAAAGAGGCGGGCCGCAGTTCTTACATATTCATCATGCGTGGCGAGGCCAAACTGGTGGCCAACAAGTTCAGCGCAGGGAGGCTGCGATGGCTGAGACTGTGCTGCAGCCTCCATAACTTGCATTCCGATGATAGCTGCTAATCACGTGCGTTCAAGCACATGCCAAAGATGCTTTCTGCCAGTAACCTCAGCAGCTCCACCGTTCCAGAGCAACAAAAGTTTGATGAAGCAGCCGAGGACAGAGGCAGCTCAGTGTCCAACTGTGTCCAACACATGTGGCATCCGGACAGAGTCAAAAGGAGCCGCACAAACATTACGAGGGATAGACCCTGTAAACATGCAAGAAACAGAAAAGTGCTAAAATTGCCAACAAAGTCACAACCAGAAGCCCTTCCTTCTATATCCCACTGTTGCATAGGGCTCGCTTGCCGTGTCTTCCCCTTAACCCTCAACAAGGTCCTAAAGTCTAGAAAGCACTTGCAAGAATAGCACCAGTACATTTCACACGGCGTTCCATTACACGTCCAAGGATCATACCTGTTACGACAGTACTAACTAAGACTCTCTCCTCAGACAGCAACGCATCATCGATCCTCCGAAACGAACTCCTGCTAATCAAGACTCCACTCCAAACCCCAACAAACCTGAAACAAATGCACGGCATTCCACTTGGCCTCCAAGCCGGAGCACCTTACAGGGCAGCACCTACAACTCCCTTCCACAACACACCATCAATCATCGACATGTAATTGACGAGTTACTCTTCAAGACTCAACGGAACCTCACAGGAACGCACGGCATTTCACCTCACCTCGAAGCCTAATGAACTAACACAACAGCCACTAAAGCTCTCTCCACCTCTCCCCGGTCTCCAGCTCTGCAACTCTCCTCCACAATTGTGACATCATCATCAATCGCAATCGCAAATGAACTCTCCAAGACTTTATAAACCTCCAACTATCGAACACACGGCATTCATCTCACCTCCAACCCGAGCCTAATTACCATCGCTCTCTGTTTCGCACTTTCTTCATCTCTCACAACACCAATGCTCCTCCAAACCTCCTCACGCACCACTCTCCACGACTGAAGCTGCGAGCGGGTCGGGATTAAAGCACATACCTGACAGCAATGTTGGCGTGCCGACGAGCCTCTTGTGCTTCCACCGTAATTGCGCCTCGTGAGCCAAACTTAAGACGCAGTGAGCCGTTCGAAGCGAAGCGAAGCGCAGCTACCGCGACGAAGTGGAAACCTGAGTGCAGCGAGCGAGGTGAGGTCACAAAGGAGCGAATCATAGGCGGATGTCCATCGAGAGTGGTACCGTGGTGCCATCGTCCTTCCTTCGTGGTGCAAATTATGTAATTTAATTAGGAGGAGCCCTACAGCCTACACGTGACTCAGAGCCTGGAATTAACGGACTCCAGCTGAGCCTGGGAAGTCTATCTAAACTAGTACTGTTGCAATCTATGATTATGATTGATCACAATTAAGTAGCTCCACCACAAGCAGGGGACCTTGGTTAATTAGTACCTTAGTAAGCTAATCCCTGATGGTGGTCCTGTAATGAATCATATGAATCATGATTCGCAAACTGTACTCTCCTGAGATATCCTGAAATCCAACTTGGCCCTTGGCTGCTTACATGAGCAGGGGGCGGGGGCGGGGCTGGGCTCGGACCCGACATCAGACATGGCTGATTATCACACTGATCAGTCTAAGACCAGCAATCGAAGTTAGTCACAGTACTGTCGTAACAATCAATCGAACTCGTGAACTCGTCGAGTGAGGCTGATCATCACTGCCAACTCATGGTACTCCTCAACTAGACTTGTACTGCGGGGGGGCCGGGTAACGTTCATGTAACTCCTGACCTACATCGTCCAGCACTTGACGGGCTTGTAAAGTACAGGTGGTGTTGTAAATTAAGAAGCTGACTGACTGACTGAGCCTGTTCTTTTGTCACCTGAAATCCCTTGAGTGCAGATCAATTAAACATTGCCCGCCCCGCCGCCACGAGGGCGAACTGGTTAAGTTGGTGGAGACTCAGGTGGAACTAACTAACTTCTTATAAAACTCAGATCATCATAAAAATGGGATTATAAGGAGATGATTCAGCATTTTGATATAATAATTATTGAGAGTTTTAGGCCTAAAGAAGATGAAGAAGTAGTGAAGCTTCAGATTCCAACAAAGATGAGGGCCTTCAGGAATCAATATTAAAGTGTTTATTTGTTTTGCCATTGAATTATGTCCACACCATGCAGGAACTTATTACTATAATTTAACTATTGTCCAATTTCAATTTAAATCTTACCAGTCTCAACCGGTATTAACTAATAATAATTAATGGTTACTAACTAGAGCCTACAAGTAACCACAAACTGATAAACTTATGCTCTATTATACATCCAGTTCAGATTGAGTTTTTTGTTTTCATTGTCCACATCATGAATTCAGGCTTGATGCTTAAATGAGGTGTTGAACTATATCACTAATTTGGGTTTGAGATGATGTGAATTTTGTTTGAGTGGATGTATGATATGTAGTGGCTTGACATTGCAAGCAAGCAATTGGTGGGGAAAAAAAATTTAAAAACGTTATTAACCAAGCAACCTATCATGTAATAGAAGGAAGGACTTTTAGTATTTCAAAATAAAGTGTTCTTAATTATTAGCATTTCATTTTCTCAATGGTGTCTGGATCATGTAGTACCTAGGGTTTAATCATTGTATGATGCAGTGCATGATTTGGCGGTGCGCCGGTGTTTTGTGATTTTCAATGATTTGAATTCAAAGTTTGACAATTCTCCTTAGAAAATCAAATTAATCAATAGAACACAACTTTGTAAACTCGGAACTTTTATTCGTTATACTCACATAAATGCCCATCTATTTTGCAACTATGTGTTTTAGGATTCAAATGTAAAATAATCAGCAAATGTTATGAAGCATTATTGATTAATTGATGATTTATTCAAGCCTAGGCATATAAAAAACAACATTGAATCTTACTATGAATAGCTACACAGTTTTATGATTTATCAATTTCTAAGAAAAATTTGCCAAAGTTGCTATTTGAAAACTTCTTTTTAGATATACTAAATCATTAATAGATCAGATGTTGTAGTTTGTATTCTATGGCATAGATACTATAAGCATGGTGATTGTAGGCATCTACCTCCAAGTTCTTCAATGATATAGTATGTAAGGATTGAAATCCTTGGCTCCTAGTAGTAGGAAGATGGATATAAATTTATAATTGATGATTTTTTAAATTTTTTTTTTCTTGGAGCAAATGAACGAACTTCATTACAAACTTGAATTTAAAGTACAACCCTCATCATACAAATGTCTCTAAGCGACAACAGACTTCTGACTTTTGAACCATGTAACAAGAGCAAATGTCACAACGAGTTAAGAATAACATATTAACACCACGTAGAGGGTTAATTTCCATCTAACTGTGAGACCTGTTTTGTAACCAAATATATGTCTATTGAGCCATTTAGAGTCAAATGCTCTAATTGTACTTTGAATCTGTGCTTCTAACTGAGCTCTAGAAACTGCTTTGAGGGTGCGTTTCCAATCAATCCTTCCATAGTCCAACTGTTATTGGTTCCCAAATGAATTGCTTGACTTGAGTAGACCTCTAGCTTGCACCCTCAAAACCTGGCTCTTGTGGACAATTCTGCAAATTGTCCATAACCACACCCCCCTCAGCAAGGACCATAACTTCACAAAACATGTGCGTCTAAATCTTAGAGCATGTCCAAAGAGGCACTGGAGAATTGATGATTTTACACAAATGACTCAACGGTTGCATTACAACCTAGGAATAGATTTTCCAGCTCCACAACCCAGGAAAAGATTTTCTACCTTCTAGGAAAGTGACAGAATGACCATTTGAAGATACGACAGTTGCAAGAGAGTATCATTACATGAGAAGGCTCTAAAATTGAAGATTGTGACAGTTTGAAGGTGGTCTAGGGATAGAACTAATCATATGGGGGGAGAAGCACAATAAAGTGTACCAAAAAAGTGCTCCGCTCATGGTCAATTTCAGCCCCTACCGCAAAGACATAAGAAAGTGGCATCTCGAATGTTGGTATGTTGGGAAGAAGTATGGGTTTAGAAAATAGACTTGATTCTCTAAAGTGTGGGAAAATATGGTACGAATTCGCATCTTCTACAATGCGATACGAGAAGCTCAAAGTACGACAAAGTGAATGTCAAAATTTCAAAAAGTGACAAGAACAATGTCGAATGTTGTCGGAAATCACTTTTGACTCCACCGGGATCTCCGTTTGTGAATTGCGGATGTATAAATGGCAATGACCACTTGAAATGGGAGTTTGGGTGGACGAGAAGTATTTCAAGGACGTTTTTTAAAACATTGTTTTCCGTGAAACTTTTTGTGATGTTTTTTTCACCAAACATTGTTTTTTAAATTGGAAAAAACATCCTCTAAAGACAATAGAGGTCCCCAAGTGAAGAAATTAAAACTTTGAAAAAGTTCATTTTCATGATTTAGAACTAGCGGTCAAGTTAAGTTTCAATTGAAGATGTTCTTTTTATGGAGATGCGTATAAAATATCTTATGACATCTTAAAAAGTGACTAAAATGCTCAAAAACTACACCAAAATGCTCAAAATCAGCTTTGAGCTTTCAAAAACAGCACACTTCATATTCACTTCTTAGTCGTCACATATTGCACTTTGTGGTACACTTTATTGTGCTTCCCCTCATGGCAATGATATGATTGTTGTAGAGAATGTAGACAAGAAGGATTTGATGTTGAATCTACATAAGAATGTGACAGTCCTAAGATCATTGCAATCATTCATTACAAATTTGACTGAAAACATCATGGTCTGGAGAATTGATAGTCTGTACCTGAGAATTGATGGGTTAAAATACCTCATAATTGTAAAGTAAGACAATTTTGTTGCTCATCATTTGAGAGTGTGATAGTTTCAACATCGGATGACTATACATTTGATTATCTTCGAGGCTAATAGATCATGGGCACAAAACATTTCACATATTATATTGTTTAAAAATGCGAGAGCCCTTGAGCTAAAAAAATTTAGACTTGATTATATGAATATACAACCAAGAAATTTAAACTTATTTTTATAATTGATCAATAGTAGACAGTTTATAAGTAGAACAATTTAACAATGAAACCATTTCAATTACATAATCTTAAATAGATTCTTTGAGAATTTAGACAAATTTCTTTAACATCAATTTTGAATGTAATTTTTTGAAAAATGTTTTTGAATTTATGGAATTGAAAGAGCTTTGTAAATTATAATTATTCTATATACTAGCCACTATAATCAATGATGAAGCGTATTAAGTAATATTATCTATTGGACAAATCATTTAGAAAACAATGTTGTATCTCTCTGATTATACCTATAATTCTTTATACAATCACAATACATGAATATCTTTGAGATTGTAAGAAGAAAATCAAAAATCTAAGAAAATCCTCTTCTAATTTACAAAAATCATACGGTAAAAAAAATTAGTTAGTAATTTTTCTTTGCTACACATAAAAGAGAGATTTTGTTCTTAATTTTCTTTCTTTTTTTTAAGAGGAAAAAATATCAATTGTTTCAATTGAGTTTTTCTGATATTTCATATATTGAAAAAAATAAAATTTAAATGATATTAATATGGTACACATACCTTTATTTCTAAAATTTGATATAAAAGTAACTTAATTAATCTTCTTTTGTTATGGTCCAAGAATCCATAAGTTATAACTTCATGGTAAAAAATACCAATATAAGAAGGGTCAAAGTATGATGACTAAGTTTGAGATAGAATAAAAAAGAAGAATCACAATCCAAATGCTATAGATTATAATCTTCCAAATTTACGTGTTGCTAAACATGATGAAATATTATAAATAACACCATATTCATTTAATTGGAAATTTAACCCAATTTTGGAACTTCTGAAATTTTTCATATATTATTTCTAAGAATAATCTTATTCATGTTTTTGTCTTCAAACTTTGCAAAAACATTTAATGTATAATTATAATAACATCCAAAAATAACATAAAAAATATACAATTCATATACTTGGAAAAAATATTATAACTCGTGTAAATAATAATTACTTGGAACCATGAAAATTCCCAAAGTGATGAATATTGTGTTAAATAATCTGGTTTAGGAATCCACTTGAAGATCCTTCAATCAAAAACAAAATGAATTGTTTCTAGATCATTTGTATTCTTTACACTAAAAGTCACAAGTGGCAATTTGGAATATTTTCTATGAAACATAGTTATAGACTTTTAGAAGTTACAATTTTTTGATGGATAAAGACAAATAAAATTGGATGTAAAATCTACTTATAACAATAACTATTCCAAGACTAAAAATTGAACAATTATATGTTTTGAAGAAATAAATAGGCCAAATTTGAAATTTTCATTAAGGTTGCTGTATAAATTCAGATTTTCATGGGCTAATTTTTTAAAAAATAAATCATATTTTAAATCAACAATCATCATAAAACTAGCATATGTGTAACTACGGTATGTGTTAACAAAGTTTGACAATTTTCTTAAAAAAATTGATAGAAAACAACTTTGTAAACTTAGAACTTTTATTCTTTATGCTTACATAGATACCCATCTATTTTGCAACTATATGTTTTAAGATTCAAAGGTAAAATAATTAGCATTTTGAAGCATTATTTATATAATTGATGATGTACTTGTGAGGCATAAAAACAACATTGAATCTTATTATAAGTAGCTACACAATTTATTTTTATTTTTATACATATCACATTCATACAATCACAAAGAACTAAAGTTTTAAGAATTCATAAAAATATCTTTCATCCGTTTTCTAGGAAAAATTGCCAAAGATGCTATTTGAAAAAATAAAATGACAGATACTAAATCATTGTATCAGATGTTGTGGTTTGTATTTCATGGCATAAGTACTATAAACATGGTGATTGTAGGCATGTGCCTCCAACCTCAATAATACATAATTTATACAAGGATTGAAATTCTTGGCTCCTAAGAAGGCAGATAAAATTGATGATTTTACACAAGTAACAAGACAGCTGCATTACAACCTACAAATAGATTTTCCAGCTTTGCAAGTTAACAACCTAGAAATAGAAAGATTGTGATAGTGTGAAGGTGGTCCGTGGATAGAACTAATCATTTGGCAATAATATGACTGTTGTAGAGAATGTACAGAAGGAGGATCTATTCTTGAATCTACATAGGCATGTGACAGTCCTTAGATCTTTGGACCAATCATTAATTATAATGATTGAGAATATCATAGTTCGGAGAATTGATAGTCTGTACCTGAGAATTGATGATTGGTATACGAAATTTTTAATTCATACATGAATATTTTTATTTTGGTTTATTTCAAAGCAAATGAACGACTTCATTGCAAAAGTAACCAAGTACTTGCTCAAAGGTGAAGAAAGGCTGAATGGGAGGTAGGGAAGGCAGATGCTCACCAGCAATGGAGGAGGGTGGAGTCACCGGGAAAAAGTGCAGCGGGGGTAACTGGGGGGGGGGGGGGGGGGGGGGGGCTTGGCCCTCCGTGAGCGCACCATCGTGAATCCATCGTCAGGATTAGGCGGTGGATCAGCGGGAGCATGTTCTAATTGGGCCCGCAGCTTCCGGCAAGGGGTGACAATGGCGAGAGAAGGGCTAGGGTTATAAGCATGCGGACGAGCACCTGAACCTTTAGGGACCGACGGTGACACGCCTCCGTTGGACTTCAGTTCGTTGTAGTCTGCTACCTTGTGATTTAGGTCCAGGCAAAACCGGGAGGGAATGGAAGCATGGTCGTAATTCAAAATGATAGTGTTGAGGTGGTTACCGATGCCTCTCACCGCAAGGGCCGAAGGCCAGCCCACCCTCAGATCCAGCCCCACACAGAAGCGCGGGTCCCGAAGGAGCTTGTTTTGAGGATCCGCTTGGTAAACGGGACCGGGGGAAGCAACAATTAGCCCTTCGACTGGTTTGAGCTCGTGAGAGAGCTTGGTGAGACTAATCAAAGTTGGAAGCTTGAGGCCCGAGGGGTAGTCCGGATTAAAGTTGGGCTCCCACTCTTGAAAGATACATTGCCCCCACGGAGTTTGAAGCGGAGTCAGAGCGAATACCTTCCTTGAGATTTGAATACCAAGGGTGGAGAGGAAGATGAAGTCACAACCCATATCCATCTTGAGCGAAACAGCGTCCATCCCTAATTTCCGGTTGATCATTTGGACCCAGTCCACAAGCGCACATTGTGGTAGTTACTTCCTTCCTGTAAAGCTGGCAATCACTGTAGTTTCGCGGAGCCGGGCCGCTTCCTGCTCTAGTAAGGGTATGTCAAGCAGTGGGCCTTCGGAGAGGTGGCGGATGAGAAAGCCGTTGTAGTTGCGTCCATAGCCAGCTGGGAGCTTCTCGCCCTCCACGGCTTGGTACGGGTTTAGCAAACCTGAGTCACCGATATGATAGCAGAGAATGAGGCAGGCTAAAGAATCAGCAGGAACTGATTTGGAAAGTTGGGTCTGACCTGTGTGCGTCTTTTGTCTTGATCCGGGACCAGCTCTGCGATTCTCCATGTGCTCCCCTCTCCCGCGTGGATACTGACTAGTTGCGTCACAAGAAAGAACCTCCTTGAAAGTTGCCATGATTAGGGTTTGATTAGGCTAAACTCTGCATTAGGGTTAAGGTACTAATACGATCGGCTAAGCAGGGTACACGCCACTGGTGAATCCTATCTCACACAGTAAGATTCTAAGCAAACAAGCAAACACGTACTCTGAAAACGAGCAAAGTATGAGTGTTCAAAATAACCTCGGGATCAATAAAAAGGTCTATACATTTCATTGAATTTTGAGTTGATAAAAATGGCCTTTTGATCCTAAAAAAAAGATCAAGACTTGTAAATACTCTTGTAAAATAGTTGAGGTGAAAGTGGCCTTTGGTTTCAAAAGGTGTCCTTCGTATGTTATGTTTCTAAATTTTTTTGTTTTGTAGAAGTGGACTAAATACCATTTTCCTCCTATATTCGATCCAAAATTTATAGACTACACTCATTATAAAAGCTTTAAAAGCTAACTATGATAGAATGTTTTGAAGAAAACTTTTTGCATTTGAGCTATATCATCTTAACAAGTGGTTCTTTGGATCCAAAGTACGCGCAGACTATTGCATTGTACTCTTCAAGATTGATGATTTATAAAGAATTTTTAAAAAAAATTATTTATTCATTTTGATTTAATTTATAATTTTCCTTATTTGATGTACCAAAATTTTCTTTGTGTTATTTGATCCTTTGGTTTTGAGAGACATTAGTCTTAGCCATTCTTTCATTATAGTAATTTGAATCTTTTGATATTTTGAAACCATATTTTAATGTGTTTTCTTTAGAAAGAGTGATATTTAAAATTGAAACATACATTTATAGAATATAAAGCACAATTTGGACTTATTTTTCTTCTTCTCAATTCAAATTTGGTTCATACATTTAATGGAAAATAATTGAGTTGTTTTTTATCTTTTCTTTGATTGTCAATAAAGTATATGTAATGTGATCATGTGATGTGATCTATAAAAATATATGTAATGTGATCTATTGCATGTCAAACCCAAAATGCTTTGTGAAAAACATCAAATACTCTTGTAAAATAGTTGAGGTGAAAGTGGCCTTTGGTTACAACTTACAAAAGGTGTCCTTGGTATGTTGTGTTTCTAATTTTTTTTGTTTTGTAGAAGTGGACTAAATATTGTTTCCCTTCTATATTGGATCCAAAATTTATAGACTACACTTGTTATAAAAGCTTTAAAAGCTAACTATGATAGAATGTTTTGAAGAAACCTTTTATAGCCACTACAAATGTTAAAACATAAATTAATGATTTTGGATCAATTGGCTCAAGTGGTGGAATATGAGGATCAAACAAGGGTAGTTGATATATCTATTTGAAATCTTGATAAATCATGCTTAAGATTATCCTTCAAATCGTATGACAAGATTGATGCTTTTTAAGATGGCTAAGTTAAAAAGCTAATTTTTACCTTTGTATTCTATATGTTCTTTTATCTTTGGTTGTCTTTCAAACCCGAGATACCTTTATCTTTGGTTGAAATACTAGCCATACGAGCCTTTAGCCATATGAACCTTGGCCAAATGATGAAAAGACTCTAAGTCTTAGTATGGTTGTGAAACCTCTAAGTTCAAAAAAGAAAATATTGATGACCAATGAAGGCCACTAAAAAGGAACATAAAAGAACGAAGTGAAGTTGATGGGCTACCCTTAATCCAATAAGATTTTTCAATGTTTAAAAATCAAAATATATTCTATGTTATAGATCTCAATAACATCTGGATTTTTTATCTCTTTTGGTGTCTTTTTCTTCATCATTATCTAAAATGTTATCCACTCTATTTATTAAGGATGTCCATCTACAAATGTTAAATTAGGTGGCATAAACGGTGGAAATATTATATGTTTATTTTCAAGACTTTCTCTAATTGAATTTGGGTTTATTCTCAAAAAGATTCCAAAAATATTTCCACGGTTATACAAACACTTTTTCTTTTTTTACCTCAAAAATTCAAAATCTTGAAATGAACGTTCGTTGCTCACTGCTCTCTGCTTGCTGCTCACAAGATTGCATTCATGAGGATTGAATACAACTTTGGTGTTTATGAAAGAATATTGTGAAGCTATTAGAATTCATCTACAACTATTAGTTTTTATGAAATCAACACTTGTAAGGATGAAGATAACTGTTTCTAGTTTGAAGTATTACACCACATTCCGTTCATATTATGTTCAATAAATGACTGTCATATTCATATCCTAGGAGTGTTTTGTAATCCTATTTTATATTATTATAAAAATATATTATTATTCATATTTACTTATTATTAAGAAGACCATGAGAAGGTTCATTTTTATCTTTCAAATTCATTGATGATATTTAAATATTCCATACAACTTTGGTTTTGTCCACCATTCAAGGAGAAGATGGATGGTTTGCTCAAAAGAAAAATTCATAATTTGGAACTTCATTCAATCAAGCATTAATATGATTGTACAATAGGCATTTGGCATTCTTAAGGGAGGATGCACGTATTACTAAAAAGAATGGACATGCCACTTTGGAATGTACAAGATATAGTTACTGAAATTTACCTTTCATTGATGGAGGTCATTGATACAAGCTATTTAAAATTTCATAAATTATGCCACAAAAACTAAGAAGTAGGAATTTGTGTTGAGAACAATTTTTTTACAAAAGTTTTGGATTGTTTCAAAAACAATGGAAACATTTCCTTTATCAAATGTGATTCTAATCAATTTAAAGAGGTTTTTTAGAAGGGTTTTGAGAGATATAACTAAGTGGCTACAAATTTGTTATAGAACACAAATTTGTATGGAAAAGCAGATGTCTAAACTAATTTTGTTGTTAAATTATGGTTAAGAAGACTTGGAAAGATCAATGACAATGGACCATTAAGTACAAATTTCTAATGATTTCATTTAATAGTGACATGAAGTGGTGTAGGCTACGTTGTCTTTTTGCATGAATTGTAAGATTCTAAAACTAAGCATCATTTATACTTTAGGAGATACTTCCTTGATTAGCAATATTAGCATTAAAAAACAAAATAAGTGTCAATGTCTCTTTCTATAATTAAGCTTTTTTTTCTATTAAAAATGTTGAAGAATGGTTTCATAGAGGAAGGAAATGAAGTATACTTATTTACACAAAATTCTAGACAAATTGCCTTCATGTAGTATTATGTGCCATGTTAAAAAAAGACGTTGAACATAGGAAGTTGGCACCCAACAAAATTAGACATTACCTTAATAAAGCCACTACTTAGATCCTAATACTACTCTCAGACTCAATCATCATTCTGGCCAAAGATATTTTCTATTTGTCTTGTAAAATTACCACCCAATAATGTGTCCAAAGTTCATTCTTGTGTAGAAGAATTAATGTTTACATACAACGCTAATTTCAAGCTCAAAGTTGTGAATATAGAGTGCTCTAACATAGTATCCTTCAAGATTTGGATAATTCTAGAGCAACCAATAGACCTATTAATGTACATCCGGGCACTTTACAGGATTATGAGAAGGGGAAGAAGTAAAACGAGGTAAAGATGAAGGAGACAGGATCAGCTCTCAGCATGTTTTGGCTGCGGAAGTGGGCGTAGAAACTCTTTGAACCACTTCGCTGAGTCTTTAGCATGACGAGTCATATTGTTAACATAGTCCACATAATAGAGACCAAATCGCTTTGACAGCCCATCGTCCCACTCAAAATTGTCCAGAAGGGACCATATGAAATAACCTCGCACATCACACCCTTCTCTGCCAAAAGGGGGAAAAAAAAAAAATAAAAAAAAAATGTGCTGAGAGGACATGCATCATAAACGTGAAGGCAAACTATACATGTAAAGGTTGCAATATTTTCCAAGTGTTGCAAACTTTGTGAGCAGATTGCACGGCACTTCAGACAATCTGTCCTAAGAGCTGAAAGTTTCTACAAAGACATGGTTCAGATTCAATATGAGCTCTTTCAATTGATAGGATTTTAATACCTGATTGCCGCATTTACATAAGATAGGTAGTCAAGGTGGTACTTGATGCGGTAGGAATCCTTGAGGACAACCTTCAAGGGAGTTGCAGGGTCGTTATCCTCATCCACACCTGCTCAAATGAAATGTGTATATATGTAAGTTCACAAATGCTACTAAATTTACCAAGTTATCGGATCTCGAAATTTGCATGTATGTATGAGGCAGTAAAGACATACCATTCTCAGTAATGTAGATGATAGGGTTGTTGTATCGGATTCGGATGTAGTTGAGAATTTTGTGTATACCAAATGGTACAATATTCAGCCATGTGGAACCGGCCTGCATCAACAACCCTCTTCCTTTCATTCATGTGTTGGCTTTGACATGGTCTGCATCATGAACAACCTTTGCCAACAATAATGCTACTTGTGTGAATTCAAGGAGCTGTGAAGAAGATTACCAGAGGTCCTATTGGAACGCCCTCTTTTGAACCTGCAACAACATCACCATCAAACTCTTTTCGAAGCAGGAGTATCTTTCGACCAGAAACTCAGCAAACAACCTAAGAGTTCACAAGGCGTGTAAAAAAATGTTTATAGTTTTTTCTTGATGTTTTGTAAGAACAAGCTTAGAGAATGATAGGGAAGATGGGTGCATACCAACCGAAATGGCTCCAGAATCCATATAAGAAGCTGCAGATGAGTTCGATTGATCAATCGCATAATGTGTGGTATAGTGATTTAAGCCCACGAAGTCGACCGAGTCTTTTAAAGACTGCGCCTCCCTCTCTGAAAAACTGGGAAGGCGGTCGCCAAGCCGGCTAACTAACACCTCAGGATACCTACCGTAATATATTGGGTCAAGTACCCTGCACCATGCCAAAGAGGGAAGACTGTGTCAATGTTACAATCCAAGAGAGTTTACACCCATCCAAGACCACGCTACATGGAGATGATCTGCTAATACTTCCGGTGAAGAAATGATAAGGAGACACATACCACTGTAGTTGAAACGCTTGCATACGCTCGACGGCTTCAATATCCGCTGGAGAATCAGAGTAAGGCTCGTACCACTGTGCATCTGCGATTATACCAATTTTACCTTCCTGGCCTGCCTTTCAACAAAAACGAAGAAACAATTGGAAATGAGCACACTCTCAAGACAACTAGCTTGAATACATCACCATGACTGTTGAATCAGTTTAAATCTGGGCCTAAAACAACAGTGAACTTATTCAAAAACATTTGAGTTTCGTACACCAAAAAATGTCCATATACCTATGTATGACATTGTGAGAAGAAAAACATTGATGCAGGGTCAGGATAAACCTGAAACTTGGTGCGATAAAGCTCAACTGCAGAAGCATGAGAAAGGAGCATGTGATGGCCAGTTGTGTAAACCCAAGTGCTGATATTGCCAGTCCCACAGAGACCAGAGGACGCCATACAACCAAAGTTGGTGTACTTAAGTGCGAAGTTGTGGATCTCATTGAACGTAATCCAGTACTTCACCCGGTCTCCAAAGGCAGCAAAGCAAGCCTCAGCGAATGACCTGAATAGGGGTCTGCATACCCGAACAAGCTCGTCTTCAGTTGGCAACAGCATCCATGCATAACCTTATGGATCCCCAGGACATGCCTACTATGTCACAACCCAAAACATATTTTTACCAAAAACAGAAACTGAAGAAGCGACAATCTTTGAAGAATTCTTACACAATCTGGGGACTCCGCCAGCCGCCAAATTCATCCTGGAGAGTTTGAGGCAGGTCGTAATGGGAGAGGCAAACAAAAGGTTCTACACCTAGCCAACCCAAACTCAATATTAGTCCAAGAGTGATATTGTTTGGGAGGCAGCAAAACAGAGATATTCCAAGAGGTATTCAGGAGGTGTAGAACATACCTCTTGCAAGCAGACTATCAATTATACTGTTGTAGAATGCAATGCCCTCAGGATTTGCAACCGGTCCTCGTCCATCTGAAATATAGGCATTAAATATTAAAGTAAGAGGGGCAAAACTTAAAACCTGGACACAAGTGAATTTGGGTCGTATGTAAATCTATTATTTTATCATTTATCATTTTTCAATCAATAAGGAAGTATTCAATTTCCCTGTGACAGTTCATGGAAAACCTGGAAAAATACGCGGCCAAGCAATCGAGAAGCGATAATTGCCAACCTCCAGATCCGCCATTAGTTTTATGTCCTCCTACAGTTTGCCAATAATAAAATTCAAATGAATGCTCTTCTAGAAATCTTCATTCCACTTCTTAGTCTCTTCTCTCTTAATTATGTTCTTTCCTACAGGTTATAATGCAACAAAAAAATTCGGCAAACATCATCGTTGAAAAGGATTAGAAAATGTGGTGAGGTCGTCGAACCTGATAGCGGTGGTAGTGGTCGTTCGCAACGTCGCCTGTACTGTTGTCATGTATTATCCCTACTTGCACAAACGAGCTAAGCTTTAAATTATTGAACCATAATTTGAACACAAATTTGAGTCACCTAGAATTCTAAACGAGAAAGTAATACCTGGCATGTGAGAAGCAGAATCCCAAATGCAAGGCCCTCGACCGCCTTCCTTCACAGCACCTTCATACTGCAGGCCCACCAAAACCATAAACATCCTCCGAGAACCATCAAGTACTCATCTTGCAAAAAATCATCATCGACTGCAGAAGACGTCGTTTTCCCGATTAACCCAATTGGAGATGAGGATGTGAGGACATGCCTGATACGCAGCCGAGGAAGTACCGAATATGAAACCCTCCGGAAAGTCGCTCCTGCTCCGCACCTGCCGTGGCTCCTCAATCCCCACAGATCCACCTCCCAAAGCCGAAGGGTACCTCCCAGCAACCACCTTGCCAACCAAGGATAGACACACCAACAAACAAACCACAGAAACCTGAGCCATGGCCATATCCCCACTGGCTTATTTTCCTCAAACCTTGCCAAAACAATCAACTCCACTGCATCATTCTCTGTGTTCCCTCATTTCTAAGTTGATCAACCCTCAGCACTTCATTGTCAAGCTTGAATCATTCTCCACATGGCCAGGTTGTCATGGACATAACTAAAACGTCGATCCCTTCATCTCTCTCATAACAATAATATCCGCACTCCATTTAAGTTGCCAACAACCGCAGCGCTTCAAAGTCTCCCTCCTCGATCTTCGATGCAAT
Source organism: Ceratodon purpureus (assembly GCA_014871385.1). Classification (NCBI taxonomy): domain Eukaryota; kingdom Viridiplantae; phylum Streptophyta; class Bryopsida; order Pseudoditrichales; family Ditrichaceae; genus Ceratodon; species Ceratodon purpureus. Next base: position 7,367,994 of record CM026428.1, on the reverse strand, counting down.
GTAATATGTCCTCGAAGCTTCCGTTAAGCTCGAGTCACTATCCACCTCCACAGCCACGTACCTCATGACTTCAAAATTATCAAAGCTCTCATGCATCCCAAGCTGTGAAACTTGGATTTTGTCGATCAGTGCTTGGAAATGACGAACCTGGGAGCACCCACGAAGCAAAGCAACCTGAAGGATAAGAATCGAGGCCCACGTTTTTGTCCAAACAGCTGCTGTACGTGCACAGCGCACGGTGCAGTCCAGCTTTTGTTGTCCCTAAAGGTGATTACCTTTTTGACTGATTTTCAAACAATTGAATCACCCCAACTAATTGAATTGCCTCAATCGTTGATGTCATAATCTCTCAGCATTGCGTTTTCAAGCTTGAATTCTTGGAATGAAGGACCAAGTTTTGCAAATTAGAAATTGGAATTCTGGCACTGTTGCTTGGGACGTTGATCAAATAAGTATGAACAAGGCTTTACATGCAGCACGCGCCATCCTTCGGGGTTAAATGATATGACTCACTTCAGCACATGAGAGGACCTTAAGGTGCTGCTTTTTGACATGGATTTTGAGTTAAGTTGCAAACCCATGTTGAGCCCAGTTAATACATGGGTCCCGATTAAGGTCCGGCCCGAACTCTCAATTTTTCAACCAATAGGATTACTCCATTCTCTCAAATCGGGCCCAAGGGTTTTATACTACGCCCGGTCCCAAGCATCACCATATCCTACATGGCAGCTTATATGGCAATATTTTGGCGCCAAATCTTTGGGCCTAAGTGGTGCAATTAGGACAAGGTATTCCATGGCCCGAAGGTGAAACTTGGACCCGATTGTACATCTTTATTAGATTCTTTAAATCCCCACCATCCATAGATGGATTGTAAATCCACCTCCAAGAAATTCATTCTCCCTGCCTCTCTCAAACCCAATTCCACATGATCTGCAAACTTCTCACACATCTCCTATACCCAATTCCACATGTCAATCTCCAAACCTCTCACTCATCTCTAAAACCCAATTCCACATGTCCATCTACAAACATCTCACTCATCTCTCAAACACAATTCCACATGTCAATTTGCAAACCACGCACTCATCTCTCAAACCCACTTCCACATGTCAATTTGCAAACTTCTCACACATCTCTCAAAACCAATTCCATATACCCATCGGCAAACTTCTCTTATATCTCTCAAACCCACTTCCACATGATCTGCAAACTTCTCGCATGTCTCTCAAACACAATGTCACATGTCAATCTGCAAACCTCTCACTCATCTCTCAAATCCACTTACACATGATCTACAAACCTCTCACACATCTCACAAACCCAATTCCACATGTCCATCTGCAAACTTCTCCTACATCTCTCAAACTCACTTCCACATCATCTGCAAACTTCTCACACATCTCTAGAACTGAATACTACATGTCAATCTACAAACCTCTCTCTCATCTCTCAAACTCTCTTCTTCATACTCATCTACAAACCTCTCACTCATCTCTCAAACGCACTTCCACATGTCAATTTGCAAACCTCTCACACATCTCTCAAAACCAATTCCCTAAACCCATCGGCAAACTTCTCTTACATCTCAAAAACCCACTTCCACATGATCTGCAAACTTCTCACATGTCTCTCAAACACAATGTCACATGTCGATCAGCAAACCTCTCACTCATCTCTAAACCCATTTCTACATCTCCATCTACAAACTTCTCAAACATCTCTCAAATCCAATTCCATATGTCTAATGCAAACCACTCACTCATCTCTTAAACCTACTTCCACATGTCCATCTGCAAACTTCTGACACATCTCTCAAACCCAATTGCATATGTCGATCTGCAAACATCTCACTCATCTCTCAAACCCACTTCCATATGTCCACATGTCCATCTGCAAACTTCTTACACATCTCTCAAACCCAATTGCTGTTAGTCCGGGTTAGGGGAATGGTGATGCTTAAGACCTAGCAGTGTAGGGAAATCAGGGGAATCGAGGGGTGCATGGAAATGAGGCAAGGGAACTTGGGCAGAGAGTCTTGTGTGGAGAAACCGGCAAGACAAGGTATACGTTAGAGCAGGAGGGGGACCAGTTTAGAGAGAGAGAGCCATAGTCGACAAAGGTCTTCCCTGGTGACCCTGATAACCAGAGGACCTCGGGAAATTAGAAGAGGTGAAGGAATGTATGCCAAGGGGGAGAATAGACAGTCAAGCAGATTCTACATGCAACAAAGCAACCAAGATCAGAAACAGGACAGGGAGAAGTTATAAGCAATGAGACAGGGGTGAGCAAAGGGTAGCCATGATATTCATGGAGTTAGAGAAAAACCCCCAGGCTCCAAGAGGGCGAGGCAGGATACATGAGTCAAGTCTAAGAGTAACCAGGGACTCCAAGTGTCAAAAAGAGTGTCTTCCTCGACTGTCCTTCCCTATTAGTACTGTTACCTCACTACGGTGGGACAGCAGTTAGCACCGCTGGTTCAGTCCCTGGTCCTAGCTAGCCTAGTATCCTAGGTAGTCTATAACCTAGCTGACCTACCCTCTAAGTACTCTAGTCTCTATCTCCTAGCTGGCCGGGTCTTGCCTTGATGTCTGGGTCTTCCGAGTCTTCCGTGGTTGCCATGGTATCGCCGGCAACATTTTGCCTCCCTTTCGAGAGTGCAATTCGTCCTCGGATTGCGTAGGTTAGCCACGGGTGCGGCGATGGGCAGGTCGTCGATCCGGCCGTGTTTCTTCACGCGGGAGCTGGGTGTGACGCCGAGGTGGAGCTTGATCTCCGTAGAGGGCGGCTATGGCTGCAGCAACACCCCTGTGGATTAGATGGTGCGAAGATCTAGATGTAATCGCATGCTGGTATACGTCGTATACGGTTTTTCCCAGAAGTCTATTACATGCAGGACATTGGACCTGCTCGGCCTCGGGATTACTGTAAAGAGCTGCTAAGTCCGGGTTGGCTGCGAAATACTTCTTGACCTCAGAAATCGCGGTCTCTAGTTCTGCCTCGGCGTCACTCTCATCACTCGCCTGCTCTTCTAGGCTAAATTCTGTTTCGATTCTTTTTAGGGATTCCTTATGATGTTTCATAGGTTTGGGTCGGGAGTGTACCATGGGTGCAGGGGAGCTTGGACCAGCTTGGACAGGAGGAGCGGCGCGTGGCGATGGCGGGGGGCTGGGCTCGACATCGGTCAGGTGCTCTGGGATGTCGACGCGATCGGCTTGTCCGCCTGTGTGGATTGGTGGGCTCGCTGGAATTGCCGAATCGAGGAGAGCATGGGCGGGAAGTTCCATTCCGGGGACAGGGTCTATGACCGGGTCTTCCAGCGTCCGTGGTGACATTGCCTCCATGTCGATGCTCTCCCAGTCATGATCCGATTGATCGAGCTCGAGGGCGACCAAAGCGCTGTCGATACAGCTGTCCAAGAACTCCTGGGTGGGCTCGGCCCCGGTTGGAGGTGCTGCGAGCAGTAACTGGTACGCTTGGACAGCAATAGTCTTGGCTGCGGCATGTACCCATGCTAGCTTGTTAGCTTCGAAATTCTCTTGGGCTTGGTCTGCTGCGCGCTTCTCTTGTTGCAGTCGCTCGATGTCTCCTAGGGTCACGGCTGGAGTGGACTGGGTGCCCATCCCTTTTGTGAAGGCCTCGTTGGCGCTGGTCAAGGCTTTGCATTGGTTGAGAATATCGTTGTTTTGTTGCTCCAGCTTGGCCGCGCGTTCCAGTGCCCATGCCTTCTCCCTGGTAAGTGCGTCTACCTGCTCCTGTGTGTTAGTTAGCTCCAGTTCCTGGTTAGAAATCCTGTTCCGGAGGTTAGTTAATGTGTGCTGGGCTTCCTCGATCTGGCCTTGCATTTCCATGCGTGCGTCCTCCACGGCTTTTCTGGCCTGTTCCTGTGCTGTGTGAACGGCCGAGGCAGCTTTCCGTTTGATGCGCTCCTCACTCTCCACCTGGTTGGCACGCAGGGTCTCCAATTCATGCTCCGTGGTGCGTACCCAGCGCTGGATGGCGTCAAGGGAGGCCGTCAGGGCGAGGCTCTGCTGCTGCAGCTGTGTGGCACGCGATCCTTGGACAAAGGAGATGGCCACGGCTTCATCGGTGATGGTCTCAGTGGGGCGAGGACGCTTGCTGGGGCCTGGCCTGGACGGATCCTTAGCTGCGGCAGCGGCGATCTCCCTCTGCACATCGAGAAATGAACCCATGACTGGACCCTGCTGGTGGCGCTCATGGAATGCAAGGTAATGTGCAATGTAGGCCGTTAAGAATGGACCAATGGGGCTGTGGTAGCTCTCGCTCTGCCGATAGCCTCGCAGCTGCACCCGGAAATTTTCCTCCACGATGAGCCCCCAGTTGATGCGCTCCCCCTTATCCGCCATGAGTAGCAAGGTAAGCTGGTCGGGAGTTATCCCATTACAGTCATTCTTGAAGTATACCTGACTGAGAATACCCCGCATCCGTGAGAACCATGGTTCCTCAAAAATCTTCCCTAATGCAAATATATCATACCTCTTGCCATGCTTGTCGTCACGCGGCTGGAGTCCTTGGACGTGGTCAGCCAGGTCGGGCTTCGGATAAGTGCACGCAGGGCTCCACTCCGTGGCACCGGTGCCGTCCCAGCCGAAGAATTTGTGGAGGTAGCGACTGGAATATTGGACCAGCACGCCCTCCACCATGCCCGAGGGATACGGCTCGTCCTCGCTTCTCTCCCGCATTGAAGTGACGAATGCCTTACACCTCGCCACGTCCACCTTGCCTTCCAACAGTGTCCAATACTTGGAGAGTCCTGTTCGCGTGGTCCAGATGATGTCCGGGCGCCTCTTCCACTCCAAAATCATGCGAGGTACGTAAAATGGTGGGCGAACCTTTCTGCTCTCCATGGCTGCCATCTGCTGCTGTCTACTGTGTGGATCACTCGCTAACTGTCGTGGGCTATGGTGTGGGTGAACTATGTGAGGCGAGGAGCACCAACTACATGGGCGGTGAGCTACAGACCGCGCGAGAGAGACAAAACCAGGAGAATGCGGACCATGGTGACCCTGGATGCTATGTTGCCAAGGAGAGGAAGGGACCCAGGGTGATGGGAGATGCCGAGGGAGATTGGGAAATGGGAGAGAAGACAAGAGGCGGGTGGCGGCGTGACATGGACGTGGTGGGAGGAATGGGACAGGAGGGCTGAGATTTGGACATCCTTGGAATGAACTTACTCGAGCGAGGTCTAGCGTGGAAGGTGGCGGCGGCTCCCTATGGATGCGGCCCCTAGAGTGGGTTCGAGTGGTCTTGTCTCCTTGGTGGCTGGGTTGGTCCATGTCATAGGGGGGTGATAGTAGGATTTGAATGTGGCTGACATGGACTTCCATGATAGCTTGATCTTGTTGGGGCTGGTCTTGGGAATCCATGGTGTCGGCTTGTGTATTATTTTCAGCCTCGGCTTCCAAGGCAGTATAAATTTCGCCAAGGCTCTGCTTGGGAATTACAATTGGGGAATTAGTGTGGTAATGTTTGAGCTTGGTGGTGTTTACGATGGTTGCATATTTGTCGTAATTTTCATTGTTGATCAGTAGCACAGTATTATTTGGTAGGACTAATTGTACGCGGTATGGTCCATGCCAAATGGATTCAAATTTTGATTTTCGGATTTTTGGATCCCTTGGGCACCAGAGCACTTGATCCCCTTTTTGGAACAGTCTGGGGGGCTGGGATGCTTGAAAATATTTGGCACTCAGTCCTTGCTTGGTTGTGATATTCTTGATGGCCACGGCGCGAACTTCCTCCAAGTGATGAATGTCTTCCAAGCGGGCTGCAAGGACTTTATGGGGCGTGTAGTCCCGTGGATGTAATGACTGGAATGTGGGTGCCACATATTCTGTTGGTAGTAATGGTTGAGTCCCATATACCATCTCAAAGGGGCTAAGTTTGGTGGCCGTTTTGGTGGCAACGCGGTAAGCCCATAGGGCAGCAGGTAAGCAATCATCCCAGTCTGATTGATTGGCGTGGATGAATCTTCGCAACATGTTTATTATGGTTTTATTTGTTGATTCTGCTTGGCCATTTCCTTGGGGGTAATACACGGTGCTAGTCCTATGTTTAATGATATGGTTGTCTAGCAGATCCTCAATTACCGCATTAACAAAGTGTGATCCTTGGTCTGAAATGATTTCCAGGGGACAACCAAAACGGGTGATTATGTTTTCATAAATGAAGCTAGCGGTGACTATGGCTGTGTTAGTCCTTAGCGGCCTTGCTTCCACCCATTTTGTTGTGTAATCTGTCCCTACTAGGATATACTTGTAGCCCTTCTTGGTAGCAGGGCGAATAGGTCCTACGAAATCAAGCCCCCAACGTTGGAAAGGTCCTAGCGGGGGTATGGATTTTAAAGGCACCTTGCCCTGATATTGAAAATTTGTCGTGGAAACCTAGCAGGCGTGGCAATTTTTGATGTATCCAAAGACGTCCTTGTATAGTGTAGGCCACCAGTACTTTGCAGTGAGGATTTTCTTTATCGTGGTGTCAGGGCCTTGGTGTCCTCCTGCAGGGCCGTCGTGGAGATGGGAGATGATTTGACCTTGGTCCTCAGCTGCTACGCAAAGCCTGATTTCCGAGTCTGGGCCTCGTCTGTAGAGCTGGTCTTGGATGACCGTGTATGGCAACGTGGTTCTTACAAAGCTAATTTTTTGTGTGCCTGTCAGGTGTGCTGGTACGCTGCCTGTAATCAAGTAAGTCATGATCGGCCTTCTCCAGTCCTGGATGTTGTCTATGTTAAAACTGGCTGATTGTATATATGGCTCATTGAATGAATCATCCACGCCTTCCTCAGTAGCCATGGAGTCTCGGGACAAATAGTCAGCTATGACATGTCTTTTCCCAGGAACGTAGACGACCTCAAAATCGTATTCTAAAAGTATCATTATCCACCTGGCTACCCGACCCGTAACTAGAGGTTGGTTAACTAGGTAAGACAAACTGTGGTGGTCGACCATGAAGCGAAACTTGTTTCCCAGTAGATAGTGTCGAAATTTTTTGACAGCATAAATCATGGCCAGAGCTTCCCTTTCAGTAGTGGAGTAATTTCTCTCTGCTTGGTTCAATAGTCGACTTGCGTAAGCTACTGGTTGATCATGTTTTCCGTTAATGTTTTGCGCTAACATAACCCCAACTGCTATGTTTGATGCATCGGTGTGAACGTGGAAGGGTTTGGACCAATCAGGGGCAATTAAAATGGGGGCATTGGAGTATGCTGTTTTGATTTTTTCCAAGGCAGCTTGGGCTTCGGGAGTCCAATCTTGAGGGTACGTGTACTTAGCATGGTTGAGTGCCGTGATTGGCGCAGTAATATGTGCAAGTTTCTCAATGTATATTCGATTGAATTGGGACAAACCGAGTAGTCGTTGGATACCCTTCTGATCCGTAGGTGGTGTCATATTGAGTATGTCTTTGATTTTTTCAGGATCTGGCAATTTTCCATGTTTGCAGACTATATACCCCAAGATGACCCCGGCAAAGAAAAGAAACATACACTTGTCGGCGTTCAGGCTGACGCCATTGGCTCGGCAGGCTTGGAAAATCTGTCTTAAATGTGTGATATGTTCCTTCATAGGTCCATATATGGTTCCATCATCTAGGTAAATCCTGAAAAAGCGTTTGAGGTATGGCCTAAAGATTAATTCCATGACCCGTTGGAAAGTCATGGGTGCATTTTTAGCTCCAAAGGGCATACGCTCAAACTGATAAGGTCCCCATTCCGTGGAAAATGCAGTTTTATTTTTGTCTTGTTCAGCCATGGCGACTTGGTAATATCCTGAGAAGCAATCCAAGAAGGAGTACATTTCATGGCCAGCAACCTCATCTATTATTTCTTCCATATAGGGTAACGGGTAATGATCTTTTTTCGTGGCTGCGTTTAATTTACGAAAATCCACACATATCCTCAATGTCCCATTCTTCTTGGGAATAATGACCATCGGGGACAACCAGGGGGCGGAGTCCACAGGTGAGATAAACTTGGCTGCAAGGAGTTTATCTAGCTCTGTTTTTACTCTTGCTGCGTAATTCGGGTTCATCCTATATCTCCGTTGTTGCACTGGTGTGGCATTAGGCACTAAGTCAATAGTGTGTTCGGCCAGGGAGCTAGGTATACCTTTTAGATCCTCGTGTCCCCAGGCAAAGATGTCGTGGTACTCATGAAATAACGAGATAGCTGCCTGTTTAATGTGTTCTGGAGCCTCAGCATTAATCTTGACAAATTTTGGCTCTTCTATGGTTCCCAGGTTTATTAATTCGACTTTATCCTTGGCACCATGGGACCAACCATTTACTACCTCTTCCTGTAAAGCTTGTACGGCTGGAGTGGCGTTGACTGCCACGGTTTCTATGACTTCCTTGGAAAAATGGGGAGGTATGTCCAATTTTTCTTGGTCAGTTACTAAGCTTGCTAAATGAATTTCTGCCAGGGGTATTAGTTCTGGGTTGGCCTGGAAAACCATGGCTTCTTGTTTTTGGGACAGACCTTCTCCCCAATGTGTCCCAGCCGATTGTCTTATTTGATGGGCCCTGGCCCTTGTAATGCAACTGTCTACTGGGATTATCACGGTTTTTCCTTGGCGATGTATCCTGATCTGGTTCCTGGACCAATCGTGGATGGCGTCCATGTCGCGTAACCATGGTCTTCCCAGGATAATGGGAAAGTTGCTACTGTTGGGCATGTCAATTATGACGAAGGTAGCTGGAGTTGACACGCCGTGTGTGGTGATGGCTACATGTGACAGGATTCCTAAAGGCGTCACTGGGGCATCATTAGCCATCCGAAGTATGAATTGAGCGAGTTTGGGGACGGGCAGTCCTAGTTTCTGGCGTAAATGATTGCTCATAACATTTACCCCTGAACCACCATCGACGAGTACATTGGTAAGTTCATGGTTCCCTAATTGCAAGTGTATTACAGCCGCATCAGGGTCGATAGTGGTGGCATTGACTTCTATAGTCGCTGGATTTTCCGTGGATTCTTGGAGCGTGGCTTGTTGTATGTACTGGTGAAGTTCAGGGCTAATCTGCAAGAGTTTTGACAATGTAATGGTTACGTTAGTGTGATTTAGTACTTGCTGAAGAGTAGAATTAAATGAAGGTGTTTCTAGCCCCTTTTGTAAATCCTTGCGTATGTTATGTAGTCTCTCCCAGTGCTGATCAGGAAAAGGTTTTCTGGCCTCTACTACGTGGTCGGGCAGGGTAGCCTTGGACCTCGTACTGACTACTGCTGCACTGATGGTTGAGACATTAGTCTCGGTACCATGGACCTCCTTGAGTGTGACCCCGCCGCGCCGTGGAGCAGGTATATTCCTTGAGTTATCCATGGTTTGATTTGGGTAACTTGCTGGTTCGGGGCGTGCCTGGGCCCAACGTTGTCGGAGAATAGGGCATTGGCTCCTTCGGTGGTTAAGCGACCCACATTCCCAACAGGCATCGCTACGGCTAGGTTGAAATGCATCCACATTAACTTCCTCGGTATACATGGCAGCCGTGGCCGGTTTGGGTCGTCGAGCGTCCTCGGAGCGATTGTTGCCAGGGGCGAACCAACATCGGCCACTGTGTACCTTACCACAGGTGTTGCACAGTGTAGGGGCGGATCTATTGTCTGGACGATAAGAGGGTAAGGGCAGCAAGGGCGCCTGTGTTTTATTTAACACACTCAACTCTCGGCTGATGTCATTGGCAGCGTTAAGGATGTCACTGAGTGTCTTAACGCCGCGGATGACAATGCCTTGCTGGATCCAGGGAAGGAGTCCCTTTTTGAACCATTCACATAGGTAGTCCTCTTCTGGTCGTTGGCTGAGCTTGTCGGCCAACTGTTTGAACCGGTCATAGAAAACATCCACAGGTTCATTCCTTTCTTGGGTGATACTGCCTAGTGCTCGTAAGATCTCAGAGCTAGTTTTTAGTTTTCGGAATTTCTGTAAGAAACTGCGTTCCATGTCTTCCCAGCTGGCTTGGGTATTCTCGGTTTCGAAATCAATATACCAGTTAATATGGTTTCCTTGGAGCGTGGTCCCGAAAAGATTTTGCAAGTCCTCAGTATTAGTAACTCCATTGGTACGAGCAATGACTTTAAATCTGCGAATATGCCAGTCAGGATCACCAGTTTCATCAAATACTGGATAAGAGATTTTGGGGAATTTTGCATGTTTGAGGTCACTTATGCTGTGCGTGGCCGCCGTATGATTATCCCTAGGTAATGACGTGGATCTCAGGGCTTCTCGCTCGGCTTCTGATCCCTGGGGTGTGGGTTGGGCGGCTTCTTGAGTTCTACCATCTTGGAGATTCTGATATTGTATGCTCAACATCTCCAGTTTGGCGTTTGTTGCATCGTTTTTGGCAGCAAGGTCTGTCATTTGTTGCTTCATCCACTGAAGGAATTCTTTGGTGGCGTCAGGGTCATCCTGTTGTACAGCTTCTTCAGCTTCATTGTTCCTTTCAGCAGCAACCTTTCTTGGTGGCATGTTGTCTTAGTTTTTCTTGGTGAGTTCGTGGTTTTGTTGTCTCAGCATACCATCCCCAGCATGGTCGCCAATTGCTGTTAGTCCGGGTTAGGGGAATGGTGATGCTTAAGACCTAGCAGTGTAGGGAAATCAGGGGAATCGAGGGGTGCATGGAAATGAGGCAAGGGAACTTGGGCAGAGAGTCTTGTGTGGAGAAACCGGCAAGACAAGGTATACGTTAGAGCAGGAGGGGGACCAGTTTAGAGAGAGAGAGCCATAGTCGACAAAGGTCTTCCCTGGTGACCCTGATAACCAGAGGACCTCGGGAAATTAGAAGAGGTGAAGGAATGTATGCCAAGGGGGAGAATAGACAGTCAAGCAGATTCTACATGCAACAAAGCAACCAAGATCAGAAACAGGACAGGGAGAAGTTATAAGCAATGAGACAGGGGTGAGCAAAGGGTAGCCATGATATTCATGGAGTTAGAGAAAAACCCCCAGGCTCCAAGAGGGCGAGGCAGGATACATGAGTCAAGTCTAAGAGTAACCAGGGACTCCAAGTGTCAAAAAGAGTGTCTTCCTCGACTGTCCTTCCCTATTAGTACTGTTACCTCACTACGGTGGGACAGCAGTTAGCACCGCTGGTTCAGTCCCTGGTCCTAGCTAGCCTAGTATCCTAGGTAGTCTATAACCTAGCTGACCTACCCTCTAAGTACTCTAGTCTCTATCTCCTAGCTGGCCGGGTCTTGCCTTGATGTCTGGGTCTTCCGAGTCTTCCGTGGTTGCCATGGTATCGCCGGCAACAATTGCATATGTCGATCTGAAAACATCTCACTCATCTCTCAAACCCACTTCCATATGTCCACATGTCCATCTGCAAACTTCTAACACATCTCTCAAACCCAATTGCATATGTCGATCTGCAAACATCTCACTCATCTCTCAAACCCACTTCCACATGTCCATCTCCAAACTTCTCACACATCTCTCAAACGTAGTTCCACATGATCTGCAAACTTCTCACACATCTCAAAAACCCATTTCCAGATACCCATCTCCTAACCTCTCACTCATCTCTTAAACCCAATTCCACATGTCCATCTGCAAACTTCTCTTACATCTCTCAAACCCACTTCCACATGATCTACAAACCTCTCACTCATCTCTCAAACTCACTTCCACATGTCCATCTCGAAACCTCTCACTGATCCCTCAAACCCACTTCCATATGTTCATCTGCAATCTTCTCACACATCTCGCAAAAATAGTTCGACATGATCAGCAAACTTCTCACAAATCTCTCAAACTCATTTCGAGATGTCCATCTACAAACTTCTCTTATATCTCTCAAATCCACTTCCATATGTCCATCTCCAAACCTCTCACACATCTCTCTAATCCAATTCCACATGTCAATCTGCAAACCTCTCACTCATCTCTCAAACCCCCTTCCACATGTCCATCTGCAAACTTCTCACACATCTCTCCAACCGATTTCTACATGTCAATTAGCAAACCTCTGACTCATCTCTCAAACCCGCTTCCACATGTCCATTAGCACTTCTCATACATCTCTCAAACGTAGTTCCACATGATCTGCAAACTTTTCACACATCTCTCAAACCCATTTCCAGATACCCATATGCATTCTGCTCTTATATCTCTCAAACCCACTTCCACATCATCTCCAAACTTCTCACACATCCCTCAAACCCAATTCCACGTGTCAATCTACAAACCACTCACTCATCTCTGAAACCCAATTCCACATGTCAATCTCCTAACCTGTCAGTCATCTCTCAAACCCACTATCACATGTCCATCTTGAAACCTCGCACTCATCTCTCAAACCTACTTCCATATGTCCATCTGCTATCTTCTCACACATCTCTCAAACGTAGTTCGACATGATCAACAAACTTCTCACAAATCTCTCAAACTCTTTTCGAGATGTCCATCTGCAAACTTCTCTTACATCTTTCAAACCCACTTCCACATGTCCATCTCCAAACCTCTCACCCATCTCTCAAACCCAATTCCACATGTCAATCTGCGAACCACTTACTCATCTCTCAAAGTCACTTTCACCTGTCCATCTCCAAACCACTCACCCATCTCTCAAATCCAATTCCACATGTCAATATGCAAACCTCTCACTCATCTCTGGAACCTACTTCGACATGTCCACCTGTAAACCTTTCACACATCTCTCAAACCCACTTCGAGATGTCCATATGCAAACTTCTCACATATCTCTCAAATCGAGTTTCACATGGTTTGCAAACTTCTCACATATCCTTCAAACCCACTTCCACATGATCTGCAAATATCTCACACATCTCTCAAAACCCACTTCCACATGATCTGCGAACTTCCCAGACATCTCTTAAACACAATTCGACATGTCAATCTACAAACCTCTCACACATCTCTCAAACCCACTTCCACATGTCCATCTGCAAACTTCTCACATCTCTGAAACTCACTTCCACATCATCTGCAAACTTCTCACACATCTCTCAAACCCAATTCCACATGTCAATCTGCAAACCTCTCTCTCATCTCTCAAACCCACTTTTTCATGTCCATCATCTCTCAAACCCACTTTTTCATGTCCATCTGCAAACCTCTCGCTCATCTTTCAAACCCACTTCCACATGTTCATCTGCAAACTTCTCACACATCTCTTAAACCCCGTTCCACATGATCTACAAACTTCTCACACATCTCTCAAACGTAGTTCCACATAATTTGCAAACTTCTCACACATTTCTCAAACCCAGTTCCGCATGATTTGTAAAATTCTCACACATCTTTTAACCCCTAACTGCCCAAGTTGGCCATTTTGGCCTTATGTACTGATTCGATCCGCATTTTCTCATTCGTCATGTTCTTTTTGTGATGTGATTTTTTTATTGAAGTTTCTATAGGAAGCGAGCTTCTTGTATGTGTCACTTGATTGAAAAGGAAACAATTTTGAAGAAATTATGCTTCATTTTGTGTTGCAGTGTTTTATCCAAAATTTTGAAGATTTTAGTCTAAAAGTGTTTTTGAAAAAATAAACTCATAAAATCAAGCATCCAAAAAATCTCCAAAAATCACTACACCTAAAGTACTACATTATGACCCATTACATCAAATTTCATCCACTTATTGTCAATATCTTATTTGTAAATGAATTACAAACATATTATTTATTTTATGTTTCAAAATTTATAAATAAAGATTAGTGATAGCAGTCCTAGATCTAACCGTATAGATAGAATCCAAAATTCAAAATGTATAAATTTTATTCATCCTTCAAGTTCTAAATACTCATATTAATTGCATTTTATAATGCGTCTTTACAAAATTACCAAAATTGGACATAGATGAGGACGTTTAGGGGTTAACCCAATTCCACATGATCTGCAAACTTATCATAGAGTTTTGAAATGCTGGGGTTTCATCATCTGCCATACCCAATTCCACATGATCTGCAAACTTTCTAAGGCTGGATCTTCTCTCATATCCAATTCGACATGCTCTGCAAACTTTCTTACACAGTTTTGGAATGTTGGGGCAGATAAAAAGGAGGACAGCTGTTCGGAGTGGGTCGTTTAGGGTGTGCGCTGACCTGTAAAACGTCTAAATGCAAGTCAGGTATGACACTAGGACCAGTGATGTCTGCCGACGAAAACCAACATCCGTAAGAAGACGGATGAAACATTGTTAGTCCCATACGGTACAAATACGGTATGATGACTGCGATGAACTATTCCACGTCGAACAATACATCATCCAGTATATTATACAGATTGTAGTATACTATTAGTATCGTACAAAAATCATTGCAGCCACTTTCATCTGGTTTCGAGACACATATACGCTATCACTTTGAACCACTGACAAGTTTGCTAGACATGATAAACGGTAGGGAACTAGAAATAAATCGACGTAATGAAAAATGGGAAATCAAGTGGCGACACATTATCCCAGGGGTCCGGTTTATTCCTTTCTAATCTAAAAAATACAAAAAAACCAATATTTCAGCAAAGAAGGCAACTCAAGCTATAACTAGGTAACCAGGGGTCAGGTTTACGGTACAGAGTTGCCCAATCGAGCTTCGAGAGGACGATGATTTGACATTATTAATCACAGCTCCAAAAGAAAACGATGCCCGAGCATAACCATATAGCAACATACAGAATTGGTGCTAAAAGGCTGTAAGTAGGAAGGCTTTGTAGGAGACGAAGCCAGATAAAGTCTGCGCAACTGCGAGCCCCCGACAGGTCTAGCTGAAACACCTCACGTGGATGGTTCACCAAGTTACAGAGAAAGAATGTAACAGGTAAAAGACAATCTGAATTCGATCGCCACAATCGAAGAACCCGAGAATCCGATTTCAATAATAGTGACTATATATTCCACATACCGAAGATCACTGCAGGTTTTTGAGATAACTGAAAACACGACTACGGTATTAACAATAAATCTATGACTGGAGAGCACAAATAATCATACTGGATATCAAATGTCACCTGGCGCGGGCGCCAAACGATCAAAGAGATTACAAACATCAAAACAGTCGACCACATTCATAGTACAAGAGGATGAGGTAGATGATCCATCCGCGAGCTCGAACAACCAGTATCTAAATACAATCGTCCTTCGCTCTAAGAGACATTATGGTAAAGATCATACAGCCTAAAAAACATCCCAATAACATTTAAATTGAATACATAATGGCGCCAGCGCCACTTGACAAACACATCGCGATAAGAATCCTGGATAGTCGAAAAGCTCTAAGAAAATAATTAGGTACGTGTCCAAATTGACACCCGACTTGAATTCACCAATAGACTTCAGATTCCGTTTAAAGGATAATTCGAAGGTTATGAAACAGAAAGGAAATTCAGGTTATCTAAGAACTTGCAAATTCCATAACAAACGAATTTCCAGATGCGGGAAAAAGCTATAAAAGAACCCCTATTGTCACCTAAAGCCATGGCCGGTGATGAAGACATCGATATCAAAAATTCATCCTCGTTTCCCAGTAGTAGAATCCCTACATTTAAACCAGGTGACACGGAATCGATAAGCAGCATAAAATCACGAATCCGAATCCCTGAGGCAGATTGCTTAATGGCGTATCAACATATAACCATCTACCAATAAACTTGAATTCCATATTGGCGCATCCCAGATTATGGCCACAGCAGTCCTCGTGATTCGCGAGATCGAGGCAGAGAGCGCAATAATTCCCCCTAAACCTATATATAACTTCTTTGAAGGAACACAGCTGATAGAGAGACTATCCGCTGCAGAAGATCATAGCCAACATACTTAGAGCATGTCTGTGTGTGTGTCGTTTAGGACTCCGCGTATACAATGGCACCAAGGAGGAGGAGAGCGAGGAAGGCGTCCAGGCGTATGAAGCGCCATGGGTCGCACCGGGTCACGGCAACAAGCGAGCGACGGAGACAAGCACTGAAGAATTGGTTCTCAGGTAAATCGAATGCACCTCAGCGTTAAATTTTACTTGGCATATCTTTTCAACTCGTACAAGGTCCAACACCATTGCACGATGCAGCATCGTTTGGCACACGACACTCGTGCTAGTTATGTAGTTTAGTAATAGAAGTCATTGAAAGCGAGCTTGAATCATGTGCAGACTGCAGCTGCGCCTGGCACTCAGAGCTTAGCAGGACGATATCCATGTCGTCGCGGGTTCAAGGCATACAAACTGGTGAAATGCTGAGTCTCGGATCCGCCGGCGCCGAGAGTCATCCGGAGATTCGCGATGGGGAACCGTCTATCAACGAGGCGGCTGGTGAAGCAACGAACGAGGAAGGCGGAAGTTCAGGTACAACCTCTGAGGACTACGACCTGATTTCAAAATTCTGGGCGGATATAGTGAGTGATAGTGAGTAACTTGACCAGTGCTACGGTGAGCACTGCTGGAATAACTTGGACACCTAGTACTAGCATATGCATACGAGAGTAGTAAGGCTGGTATGTTATTACAAGAGCAGAAAGATACATAAATGGTGATTCCAAAGGAGATCCCTCAGTGTTGATCCTAATACTATGCTAAATACATGTTGACTATGATCACAGCCTGAGAATTGGACATGCGATGCTTAAATTAGCTAGCCATACCAAACGAACTCCCACTTAATGCAGGATGGGCGTTTGTGTTTGAGTACGTCCCGTCGAGGTCATGTAAGTGCTGTTGAAGTGACATGACCCGATTATCCTCCCTCCCAATGTCAGCGCTAGGCTCAACAGAGTCGTCAGATAGGAACATGTTGAATGCCATTGCGTCCTCCTCAAGTGCGAGAACATGGCGGCCACTGAGCTCACATGCCTGCACCGATGAACCTGAATAGAACAATAGATTTGTTAGAGTCCGTCCCAGTTAAAAGGATGATCAAGTATTACATCAACGACTGCATTACGCTTACCTACTGCCCCAGTCAAGTCCAGAACTGCGCTCCCCTTTCCGGTGCAGATTTCTATCATGGATTCCATGAACGCAGGGGCCTTTTGTTTGGAACCACGATAAGATAGTGTCTCCTTGCAGCGCAACAAGTTCTCGTCAGTTACCACATTCTCGAGGACGTCGGACGATTCAGCACTCCAGTCCATGACCTTACTAGCGATTTCGTGAAATCGAAATTTGGTCTGGCTCATACATTTCCTTCTAAAAACCTTAGCTTTAAAAAGTCGCTTCTGTGGACACAAGTCAAGGTAGGCCTGTTAGTCATCTTCAAAGTGCATCACTTAGGTTAGGGTGGACAATCAATACTGGGGTGGAGGAAGGGAAAAAATATTACCCATGTAGGAAAAAACGGTCTGTGATTTATAACGTAGAATGTCCTCAAACACTCCCAATCATTAATCCAACTCCCCGACATGAGCAACGGCTGCTCCTCGGCGGGAAGAAATAAAAGAATAACACCGGAATCGGCCAATACAGCCTCTGCAATGTGAAATATTGCCGGGAACGTTGTCTTCTTAAGCATATTCCAAACCGGCACCTTTGATTCATGCGGCAATGCCCCATTGTCGTATCCAGGTACCTCGCTATAGTCAGGAGTGTCACATATTATCAGGTCCACGCAATTCCTACTTGCAACATTGTTATGCTGCCGATACC
Organism: Ceratodon purpureus; assembly: GCA_014871385.1. NCBI lineage: Eukaryota > Viridiplantae > Streptophyta > Bryopsida > Pseudoditrichales > Ditrichaceae > Ceratodon > Ceratodon purpureus. Next base: position 7,350,396 of record CM026428.1, on the reverse strand, counting down.
TTCCACCGTTAATCTGTAACAAAAACACATACACGTCAGGACATACACTGAATACATCACCTGGCGACGGCGCCTTGACGAAGTAGAAAAACAGTGAGCCATATATGATTATCCAATATGGAAGGTTGTAACGAACAATGACAGACCAGCATGTAACAAAACAAGGGAACACGAAATATGACCAGGTGACGCCGGCGCCATGAGTTCGAAAATACAAATGACTTCAACAAAAATAAAGCGCCGTGATCGAAATGGCTGGAACATATCGATAGTTACTCAGTGTCTCAGTTCTTGGGATGAACATTAAACAATGTACATCGAATACAAACTATTTAAAATGCGTGCATCAGCATCTCATGAGTATGGTACCGGAACTTGGTCCATTTGACCGCACAGAATTACATTTAACTGGACTGTACAGGTGAAAATAAAGAACAGCATATACCGATGATTAACACGAAATCAGATGACTACTGAACGAAGATCGAGAGTTTGATAAAAAGGCTGCCTCTCCAAGATCGGTGTGGCGCAGGCAACGAGAAGAAGCTTTCTTGAGATCAAAACAACACTCCCCAATATGAAAGAGGTAGTGCAACCCTTCTCAATCTATCATGACCACATTCCAATTGCAAATGCAATAACTAGGTTTGAAAACTCAGTGAATACAAGGCAAAATCGCCCACTGAAGTACGAGGACTGGTCCAGGTCAATTTAACACCAAGGTGAGGCATACCGAGGCAATAGCACGGCCAAGTCAATCCACTGGCAAAGCCGCGACATGGCGCCGGCGCCACTCGACAGTTCAGAGTATAATGAATTCGATACGTAGCGCAAAGACTCTCCGAGCAGAAACTTATCAACTCAAACACAAAGAAGATCGAATATAGGCAATACCTGCTTGATGGCGGCCAGGAAAGTCGCAAAAACAGAACGATCGATCCCTTCAAGCAAACTCTCAAAAGCAATGATCATCGTCCGTTTCACTGGTGCATCCACGCCTTCTACAGGCAGAGCCGAGAATTTCAGCTGATGCGATCCATCCGTTCCGGCCTTCGCTTGCTTCTTCTGCGACCTCGATGAGTTTTTTTTGGGGATGGTGGCAGAGGAAGAAGGCTTCGACGTGTTGCCATCCTTCAGGGAGTCCTCTGGTCCCTTAATAGGCCTCGGGCGCAAATCATGGAATGTTTGAGACGGTGGTTGCTTGTGGCCTTTGGTTGCACTCACAAGGGTTGTATCCTGGTCTTCCTCGGAACCGAGTCTCATGGAATTGACATCCCCGACTACGTCTGCAACAATAGCATCTGATTGGTCGCCTAGCGGTTGCTGAGGAAGAAGCGCCTTTCCAGCTTTGGCAGCAATAAGGACCTGCAGCTCAGTAAACAGCATTGGTCCGTAATGAGTGTCGAGCACACTGTTAGTAATAATCTCACACTTGTCTCTTGGAACGTAAACTCTTTCCAAAGATCCGGATAAGGCAGAAATTAGTGTAGAGGATAGTCTATAAGAAGTGCCATCTACCGTTTCAGCTCCTCCATTCCGATCACCTTCCAAATTATCCGTTCCGATCTGCTCCACGATACGATCAAGGGTTGAATCAAGCGCCAAAGCCTTCTCGGACAGTGGTGCGCATTTCACAGCTTCAATCTCCCTTTCGACTCGCTCAAAAATCTTCCTGTCACTTGAATCAATGAAGCACCGTTCCTTCCCAACGCTCTCAATGTACCAACCAAGATACTTGAGATGTGGCGGACTGTCGTCAAGAGCATCAAACACGCTCGGCTTAGTCAAAATCCAGTCTACAAAAATAGGAAACTTGCTTATGTCGCCATCTTCTTTCGGAATAAGGCTGTGAGCCTCAAAAATCCAGCGGACAAATCTCATAACAAATCGCCGAACTGCCATCTCTCCTCTCTGAAATGTCGTCTGGTCCTTCCAGCATTTATGCCTTACGGGACTATTATCACCAGAAAAGATTTCCGGAAAAAACTTCTCAAACCCGAACGCCATCACGTGATCAAAATACTCGTCGAACAATGGCTTCAACACCTCAGCCTGCAAAATCCCAATTCCTTTCTCTCCTTTCGATTTTCCTGATAATTCAAGCACCAACTCGAAGGCCCTCGTTCCCATCTGATTTGAATAGTACAAAAATGTCAGACAATGTCGGAAGAGTTACGCGAAAGAATAAAATTTTCAGCAAAATGAACACGCATTTCAATACGACAGGAATGTGAATTTTAAGACATAGAGATATCAAAGACTGTAGGAGAAGAACAGCGAATTGGTCCACGAGATGTAAGGCTATAAGCCACACTTACCTGCTCCCACCACGCACGGCGGTTTAGCCATTTCTGAAATGCAGCTCTAGTAAAATCATGGTCAGGAAAGTGATACTTCAGCTTCACTTCGCTTGAGCTATTCCACAATTTCAGAATCCTTTTAATGTCTACCCCTTGCACACCAACAAGTATGCCGAGATTGTCCACTGTCATCGCCCCGGCCTTTTTTGAATTTGCGCGTGTGTGGATATCGAGTTCCTCAATAAGGTGGGGTTGGTACTTCGGATTGCAGAGTCTAAATATCTTCTTCATGTAGTCGGTCTTCTCTTTTCTACAGGCCTGAGCCCCGTCATATTTTGCCTTCTCAATCTCGGCCGCGGACGGAATCGGAATTTCGTCCTTCAACGCCTTGACAGATTCACGCTCTGCGAGAATGATGTCGCGCTGATAACATGCAGGTACCAATGTAAGTCCTTGCACAATTCACAAAATTACGTTCATCGTCTACTCGGACAGACATGAAAACTCTGACGAGCGGTCTAATCCGAGAGGCATGTACTAAGTCGTACTTAAATTAAGTAACATACCTCTTAGCTCCTTACGTATCAATGAAACCACAAGACATCCAACATTGATCCATTGGACCAGACTCTGGAAATTTGAGAGGTCTGTAAATGACACAGTAGCAGACACGATAAACGCACGCGAAAGGCTGATGAAAGGCATGGAGATGCTCATCGTCGTAACAGCTGACCAATAACAACTACAGAAAGCCCGAAGTAGCAAAACATTGAGAAGCACATTGATTCACGCCGACCAAACATAGCTACTGTCATTGTGAAACAGAAACCAAAGTTTACTCTCTACCCGACGGGTCATGAAGTGACTCGGCATGGACAAGTTCGGAGAATTATATAAAAATACACAACAGTCTGCACAAGCCTCACTCTCTGATACCAATTCCGAAATGGCACTTCAAAACACAATGGTTAGAATCAGCGGAGAGCAACACGGACCTTGAAGTACACTTCGCAAACTGCATCGCACGTCATGTTATACCACCGTCCCTTGCAGACGTCTCTGATACGTTCGATCTCTTCGGGAGTGAAGTAAGGTGTGTATTCCGAAGGGTCGCGATTAGCAATCTGAATGACCTCGAATATAGTATGTGCGAGTTGCTTTTTGACAGTCGTGTTTGCCGTTCCACTGTTGCCGCAACCACAACCGCCGCAACATAAAGTAAATAACCGCGGTCAGTTCATAAAACTATGACAATTATAAAAACATGTACGCCAAGGTCCTAACTCGTACGGTATGCAACAACAACCCAAAGCAGAGCACTGTGAAAAACACAAGAACATTAAAATCCACATCAAAATGCGACGGTGACGAGCACTGTACACACAGATATACAAAGTCTCGACATCTTGGAAAATAATTAAAAAGAGGAAATGATAAAGATCGCAGGACTCACTCGTTAATATCACGCATGAAATTGGATATCCAACCTCTGTCGGACTCGGTATCATTCAAAACAAAGCAGGACACTTTAATTGGTTCTCCATTGTGGTCCTTGATGTGTCGCATCCAAGCCAATGCACGGTGGTTGCCATCCCAAACGTGAACATATCGGCCGATCATAGCTTCGTATAGAACCTTGTTATCCGGGTCGCTCACGCACAGAGATTTGAGGTCAAGGTCGAATCTGTCCGACATTGCCGACCATCGCTGCAGATCCTCGAAATCTGCACATGGAAACAGTCCGGGTCCTCCAGAGCAGGTAACCCAGAAATTCGTCCCCCAATTGCCAATGTCGAATCCATCATAGACAATCTGCACATCGGCCGGTAGGGCTTGCCGAACCCAGGACGTAGGCATAAGTCGACAAAGTGGGATGTCCAGCTTCAGAGGGGTTAACTTGCGGCTCTCCAAGTGTTTTTGAATATTAACTTGGCTGAATAGACTCTGTTGGAACTGCTCGAAAGACGATACTGACGGATTAGGGTCCTCCTCTCTTTCTATGGCCCTCTCAAAATCATCATCGGGCTCACTTTCGCCATCGCTGTTGTCGGCAATACACGAAGAAATGGATTTCTGTAGGGCATGCAGCAACAGAGATTCCAACCATTAATCCTTCAACACAATAGAAGCACGGATAACTTGAACACCTGAAATCAAGGTTACTGCCATGACAGAGTCAATAACAAAAACAGTCACTGCATACAATTACTGTCAGACCGCGCGGCTACTGGTGTATACTAATCTGATATCAAAAAGGACCAACCAATTACATTATAACTCGATAATAATAAGGCAATGGTCGCTGGGAGAAGTACAGTTGGGAGCCACGGCAATTGCACCCGCTTTATATCAGCCATGTAAGGAATCTAAAGAAATACAATACCAGACCCGAATTTATCCTAAGTACGCTTATCGTTCAGCTTCCGGTTGTTTCAATCTAAGTTCAAACAAACAAAAGAAAACAGTAATACCGGGTTCACTGCATTGATCTCTCACAAATGGAGATGGCGCCAGCTCTGAATGCCCTTACTAAGAGTCCCCTCCAATCACCTTAAGGGATTTCAGTACTTGAATCCCTTTCGAATGGAGATGGCACCAGCTCCGAATGGACTTATCAAGTCTCCACTTCAAAACATTTACTACGTAAGCGGATCATATCTCATGCGGGATATGCAAGCCATCAGGTCCTTCGACAAATGGCGCCTGCTCCATCTGCTCTAACTGCACCTGTAGAGTCCCTCTTATCGCAAGTATCAACAAGAACAACCGTTGAAAATCGACTGGTTTCACATATAAACATGCAGCTAAAGAAAGTTGAATGACCTTAGAATGAACAAATTAATTGAACTCATGGGCTATGACTTTTGGTGCTAACCATCTCACCACATGCACTGCACTCCCCGCAAGAGAGTTTGAATCGCGCCAAGAACCTAGCCTAACACATCTATTCACTGTCGACTTAGGATTGTATGTAGGATTCAACAACAGTTCGTGAGAAATTCAGAGAATAGATCGAGCTCAGACACTTCGAGATGGAATCAAGTACATCATCTCCTTCATGAAGGACTGACACGTTTCTTGCAATTCAAACAGCTAGAAATTACACATAACAAAATTTACCGTATCTGATGAGTCACATCTGAGACCCAATTTATTCGACAAAAACGACAATCCGCTGAAATACACGACAACTTCAAAGAAAACGCTGAAGACCCTGCTTCAATCAAACTGAACCCAACGATCCCATCGAGAACCACACAAGAACCCAATAAGCTGATTACTCTAGGGATCTTGCCATAACCAACGGGACTCCAAAATATAGTGTATGACATGTAATTAGAACCATTCCGACAATCACTAAGGATATGGCGCCAGCGCCATAACACCCAAACCTTGTAAAATTCGAATCCTAACACCAAATCAGCAGGTGAAAGATACCAATGTGTCCACCACCTCGTCGTGGGCAAACATAAAAGAGAAATACAGCCCATTGCGAAACATAAGAAGGGCATGGCGCCAGCGCCATACCAACCCCACATTCACAGCGAGGACATTCAAACATCAAAGAAAAACAATAGAAGACGGTGTAGAGCTTACCAGGGAAACTGCTGTCTGCGGGGGCGCTTTTCGAGCTTTTTTCAGACTGCCGCCCTGACTGTTTCCCCGTCGCTTTAGCTTGCGAATGCCCAACAACGATCCCTCCGAAGCAGCCATCGTTGCAGCTGACCCGTCAAGGATTCTATCAAGGAAAGACATACTCAAGAGGGTGGAAACTGGCCGATGCGATTGATCAAGAGACGGTATGAGTATTCCAGATCTAAACCTAATTGAGTAGGAAGAGGACAGCGACACGGCGATGGAGCACAATGAGGGTAAGGTACAGAGCGCATGTGAGGATAAGGTCAACATGAGTTCCATATTTATTCTCGCGGTTTGAACGGGATTGGTAAAATTTTTAAAACCTACATCAACCCGGGGAGTTCCGTTATCTCTTCATCTCGCCGGGAGAACTCGACCCAACGGCTTTCTGCATCAAATGCTCATATCTTCGGCGGCTGTTGTAGATGCCCGCAGGACCCACCATTTTTAAACAATCCTAAGAATAAGATTTTGCCGGCGATGGAATCAATATATCAGCAAAAGACCGTTACTTACACAAGACCAACGTAATGGTAATAAAATTCATAGAAATCGATTCGTTGGAATTAGTTCAACAATCCTCTGCGGACTAAGTATAAATCATTCGGATCACCGGGGAGACCTGTTGTCGCTAACACTGTCAAAATCAGAGTATTACATGGGCTGCCAAAAGATTACGGATTCACCATTGTAAGTCGTCTGTAGCCTAGCTTCTAATCATGGCAGTTCCAAGTGAACTGATAATTCGCCGCTCTGGACAGATACAGCACCTTAGGTACTCTTCTTTAGATCGAGAGATTGAGATTCCGGTGTTGGAGCTGGCCATGGCGTTTAATCTAACGGAGGGTAGCATTCACATGAAGCGCATAGATTCTAAGGGGGCGATTTGTGGCAACCACTGGCCAGAGTCAAGGGATGGACAGTCTGTGTTCAATTTGCCAGTTACTCATGGTGGGTCCTTCATTCTCTTTGGAGATGAGCAGAGTCCCCCGTATCCAGCTGACCTCACCTGTCCCGGTAGAACTCCTACTCCCATGGCCCAGCTAGAAACTACATCTTTGGAGTCCTCGAACTCTGAGAGGGAGTCCTCGGGTGGAAGCCTGGAATTCCACGGAGCTTTCACAATGTATCGGAATGACAGACGACGGCAACAAGGGAGTCTATCCATGGAAGATTTTCCGGTGGCATGCATCGGTGACATGGCTACTGATTCTACGCGAACCGATCCCATCATTGGTACCCCGTATCGTGATTGTGCGTCTCCAATTATTGGGCTTGAATGTTCATCTCCTAGATTTCAAGAGACTAACCAACGCATTGACGTCCCGCTTGAGCATGGACAGGAGCTTGAAATTTCCAATACGAGAGAGCAAGCAGGAATGTCCAATTCTAATGGTTCCTCGCCGATGGCTGCAACGACTGCGAACGGAGAGTCGCCAATTCTGGCAGAATGTTCGATCATTCCGATATTACTGGACCTCAACGCTCGCGGTTGTACAGGTGAATTTGCTACCATCCCTTTTGAAGATTTTGCAACAACAAAATGCAAGTATTTACCAAGGGATTACGATGGCAATCATATTTTTGAAGTCCCTCCTATATTTGAGGATGATACAATCTCAACCGATATATCTTTCGACGGCCATCCATGGGTTAAATCCAACAGTTACAAGTCAAATCGCTTGGACGATGCCGGAGTTCGAGTTCGCAAATCATTCTGCGCCGGCGCATTTAGCTGCAGGAATTTGGATTGCAGCCACATTGCACTCCACGGTATAGCCAATACTCTTTACTGGGAGGGCAGATGTCAGACGAGGCCAAAAGCTGGAGAAATTCCACTCGACGGGGATTGGAGGTGCTCATTCTGTCGATGGACACCATCCTGTGTAGGTCAGTGTTCAAGTATTCTTTGGGTTGTAAACCACGAATCCCACCGATACACACGAGCTGTAGTCCACACAGGAGAGCACAGCCATCCATCCCCTCCAGGCAGAAGCCGAGTCGCATATGCAAACATGACAGATACGATTCACCGATTCCTTGATGATCAGCCATGGCTCATGAACGCGCCAGGGTGGGTGGGGTTTCGTTGCGCGCATCGGAATTTTTTGGATTTGGTTATGCAGTCCAAGTCAGTCCAAGAGCAAGAGATACTTACTGAGGGGCAACTCATGGACCTCTTAGAGAATGCACCACCGTATCACGACAAAGGCCGAGTAAAGTACGCGGTGACAAAGTTTAGGTCCGACCAGGAGCGCTGTATCTTCGCACTGAAGAAGTTTTCACGGTACAGTTATATTCAAGATAGTCATTTTCCGGGCCAGTCTCACAAGGGAGTAAAATTCGTATTCAAAATGTCGACGGTGGGCATTGGGAGTGGTGTCTCTCTAGTCAACCGTCTGACAAGTGGTGACCTAAAAGATAGCTTTGTCATGTTCGATCATATTAAGAGAGTCCATCAGTGGACAACAATGGCTGCTCACGTTTACGACCATAATGTAGGTCGGCTATTAACCATTGCAGTATGCGAGATGAAGCTGGAGAACACTGAGAATCAGGTCAAGTTCTGGGAGCTCCTTAACGAGACGGTAATTACATCCGGCAAAGCTAAGCCAAAGTTTAAAGGATTTATGGCTGATGCCGCACCCGCAAACTATAACGCAGTGAAGATAGTTTATGGTTCCGCAGATGGCCTCGGTAGTGACGTTCACGGGGAAGAAGAAGCCTCAAACCCGAACGACCCAATCCTGCGTACTTGTTACTTCCACTTTGTCCAGAGCATCCGAGATCATACTAACAAGTGGGTATCAGAGAAGTACCGAACCCATCATACCGAGATGTGCAAGCGGTGGGCTAGAGCACCCACCAATGAGGAATTTCTGGAAATTGGAGAAGAGCTTCAATCGTGGTGGGCGGATTCTGGTGCAGTACACAAGGACAACATTCGGCATATGCATGGTTGGATGACGTGGTGGATGGCAAGACGCACACTCTTCGCGTACCACCATCTGAACGAGCTTGACCTAGACCTTGAGAGCGAGGCTCTTGTTCCTAACACAAACTTGTGCGAGCCAGTTCACAGTTCGATGTGGGCCACGTCCGCAAGCGGACTCAAGGTGAAAATGGATTTATACACAGTATGCGCAGAGGATATGACTCGGTCCCTTCTACAGCAGCAGTTTTGTCTAGCAGCTTCTAAGGGTGAGGTACGCGGATCTGGTCCATCAAAGGCCGAGTTGATGCTTAGAGCTGCAGCTAGGTCACACAAACCAGAGCGGGTCGCAGCGGCTGTTAAGTCCGCTGTCGAAGGTACCCCTTTTCACTCAAGGGGTATGGGACTTGAAGGGGAAATGGACAGAACACAAAACGTTAGATTCACTTCCAAGGCTGGGAAGCGGAGAGTGGCGCGGTCTCACAGACCCGACAAGGACAGTCGAACAATTAGGAAACCGCTGAGGTTTCAGCCACCATCCAATCCTGACCAAGTGTCTCCAGGACAGAATCAGGGTCGTCGAATTGGGACTAGGGGAGTAGGACAACCGACCCCAGTCGAACGAGTACTGACATTTGTGTCGACCGATCCAAATCATTCCCTGCCGGCGAACGGGGAACCGGCAACACTACCACCATCAACGTCCACACAGGCGCCACGGGATGTTGTGCAAAGGAGCAGCCGTCCCAGCACTGCGCATCGAGTGGCGCCGGCGCCACCATCCCGTCACGACAATACTAATTCTATGCCTCTCGCATCTTCTGCTCGTCCGGCGGCCCCATTCCCAACCACTGAGTTCAATCAACACACAACAATGCACACGAGCTCCAGATCAGCTGCGTTTGCAACGTCTCCTCAGAGCACGCCTAACCAATCCTATCATCACAGAATTGCAACCTCTGAGCAAGGCGTCGAGCCATCGCTGTATCCTCAATACCTGCCCGAGCAAATGTACAGTCATGGTCTAACACGTACCCCGCCCTCGGTGGAGCCGTCTCCGTCACGAATTGAAGGTATCTCTAATCAACATTTTACTTTTACTGTCCCGAGTGCAATGGCGCCGGCGCCATTTCAAGATCATCAAGGGTATAGACCGCTAGATAGTTCTCGGTCGCGGTATCGTGAGGGTCCGCCAGTATTTCCAAGCGCAACACCAATGGATGTGGACGGCCACATAACTAGACCATTTACCTGGGGAGGTGAAGTTCAGTGCCGATCAACGCTGCCCGAGCAAATCAGTCATACCCATGGAGGTTGTCACACCAACCTTCCTTCCATGTCGCGGATGTTGAACCAATATACCCGAAATCATGAACTGACAAATTCAATTACCCCTCCGAGGTGGGAACCCAATGGTCACTATACTGTTGGAGCATACCAATCCAGTCCACATCATCAATTCGCCGATCCATCGACACCCCAGCGCAGGGAGCTGAGCGGTCACCCGGATACGGGTGCTTACTGGGCAACTGCACCACATCAAGCGGCTGGAAGTATAACTCCACCGAGTTTGGGAGGGAGGAGTGATTTCCCCGCAAATTTTGTCTCACCGCAGATATATCACTCAAATTCTAACTCAATGGCACCTCCAGATGAAATTAGGGACATACACCATCTAGACTATAGTCGCTTTCAAGGAGAGCGGTTGACAAGGACACCTCCAGGTTTCCCGAGTAGGAACATCAGCCAACCCCCTCATGCCGTCCAGTTTGGATTGCCGGTAATCGAGAGAGATACGGATCACAAGCAATGGGCGATCCGTAGATGTCTTCCTCATGAGAATCCTAAGTGTGCAGCAGTGGTACTCCGGAACGGGCGTTGGGATACCTGCGGTCGTAGCATCAAGCCCGATGTCGATTCGACGTTTGCAGCTCCTTGTTTTTACGGCTGTAGTGAGGTACGTTACAAGAAGAGTTTCCAGAACTTCTGGTTCTGTGCAACATCCATTTCCGAGTGCGTGAGTTCTGACCACGTCCAGCTGTTGAAGGGAGGTAAGCCACCTCGCCTTCCGCAAGTCTGGCCTATGGAAACAGGTACTCAATTGTCAACTTCCGAGGCCTCTTCATTAGGAGCGGCGGGATTTTCTTTGGTAGAGAGGCCAACATCTCTTGACGGTGTGGCTAATGGGTCCCATGGATGCCATCCTGTTGAGAGAAATCACACAAGGCAGCCACACGATGATCCACAGAGGAGACCATTGCGACGGTCTGGTAAACGCGTAAACAGAAGGTCGATTACTGATGCTGGGGAGAGCCGTCGCAAGGAAGGATTAATGATGCGGGCGCAGGTCCAGTTGCTCGAGCAGGATGAGTGCAATAGCATGTACCAATTTGCTCTGCACACAATTTCCAGGACATATAACAAGCCAGTAACATACCGAATTTCAATATGTGAAACTCCAGCCTGTACCTACGAATTCTTCGTAAGTAGCGTTGCTGACACCAAGGCCGGTCACTTCTACATGACATGCAAACACATGTACTATTTATATAATGTTTTTTTTGCGCTACCGTTGACGGACGAACGACCACATCAAGCTACTCTAAGCCGGTTCGAAGTCGACGACATTATCAGGACGTGGAAGTCCCAAAGTTGTTGAGCGAACCAAATAGGAAGTTCTGGAGCTCTGGAATGGCGCCGGCGCCAAGTGATGACCAGATCCCGAATCTTGCAGTACTGCCTTCGAAACTAATAGTCTGCCTTAGATATCACTGTACCTTTGGATTCTATATGAGTAAAGACGAATTTATTTGCGCAATTCATCCCATAAATTTTCGCCCAGAACACCTTCATGCTTCCAAGTCATGAACTCGTCTATGGCACATCCTCTTGTTGCTTAAGCAATACTAACCGTTGTACTAACCTTGTCGGATGACGTCATTAGCGTAGTATCGTTCGTGGATTTACCATATGTGATATACAATCTTCATGTTTTTCTGTGCTTTATTATTTATTGCCCAAAGGACAAGAGGGGGTAAGGATCCAAGTCCATGTAATGAGTCCGATTGGCGCTGGCGCCATCAACCCCTTGCGAATACCGAAGTCCTTCAGAGCTAATTCCAAGACGAGAGCATGGAGGACCTTGAATCGAATTCTAAAACACAGAGTATTAATGACTAGTATTCAGTTCATCTAACCTGTAAGCAAGGACGACGGCGTTGCTCTGAAAGTGAATGACTCGCCACGCGTGGGAGCACAAATGGCGCCGGCGGCGTCCGAGCTCTATGTAACAAATGCCCACTCTTTGCACTTCTCAAGGTACGCTTATCATATAAACTCTTGCTCGGGAAAGGGATGATATGATATAGCAGCGCCTTATCTTTGATTTGCTCACTTTCCCTCCTTGAATTATCATTCTCCGCTCATAGTGCCTATAGCTCTCACGTTCATCTTGCATCTAAACTGGTCTGATAGTAGTACAGAGTAGTATTCGTTGTATCTCCAGCTGTAGTAGATTCGGCTCCGGTATCCAACCATGTCTGGTGAACTAGCAATTAGAGTTTCCCCTCGACAGGGAAGGATTTCGGCGATTCGGACCCACAAGTTAAGGCTTGCCCTTGATGCCGGAAACAGGCTTGCTCTAACGGAGGTTCGGGAGAGGATGCTGAGGGACGAATTGGAGTTGCAGGGTCCGCCGCTACCGGACGAAGATGCTGGATGCAATGAGATAGCTGAGTTGGAGGGCATTCTTCACGATACGCACAGTCGCTTTATGTTATGCGCCGAGTCAGTGAAGGACGCATCGACGCAGGCCAAGAAGATCGACGCGACTACCGCTGATCCTGACGTTCGCAGTGAGACAAGGGCAAATCTCCTTGAGCTTCGGGAGAAATTAGCGGAACTTAAGCGAGAGCGGTCTCGCGCTGAGACTAATTTACGCAACCACGTCGGATTCACGGAGTTCAGTTCACTCATTGCCTTGCTTCTGGAGGCAGAACGTGAAACTGCATATCTTCGCGAGGTGTGTGATGAGCAACGCGCCGAGAACGAGCTTGTCGGAGACGTTTTAACCAGCTATGCCGACCACACTCATCTGATACTCTCACACCGCATTCACACTCCTAGAGTTCCGGCTGCTGATGACGGGCGCAGATGCGAGATGTGCGACACTGGGTTTCCTGCAAGCGAGGCTCAGATATCGCCTTGTGGTCACTATTACCACATCTTTTGCCTGGCTATTCGTGTTGCTGTCTACCCGGATTGCTGCCGCCAGACTTGCAGGGAACCATTTCCTCCATGTTGGTTGCGCAATTATGGCTTCCCCTCTGTTGTGGAGTCTGAGTCTGAGTCCGAAAGCACGAGTAGCAGCTCGTCGTCGGAGGCCAACAGTGGCAAGGGTGCGAGACGATGCTTGTTGTATTCATGAAAGTAACTTCTTTGTGTCAATTCTTTAATTGATTTTTATGAACGACACCTAACATGCCTTTTGCCTCGGCAGACGACGACAATGTTGGGAACATTTTTGCAAGCCAGGACGAGGATGCCACATCCAACGGGGGTACCCCCCCTGCACCGGTCCAAAAGCGTCCCAGGATATACGAATGATTATCTCACCTCACTTGCTATTAAATGCGAAAGCATTGTTAGAGTGTCGAGGCGAATGTTCGATGCTCACGCGTTGGATATCTATACATCGAGGGGTTGGGTTTGGACAACATGTTGTGGCTAACCTCGAGAGGTATCATAATTTTCTGAGAAGTGGATATAAAATTGAAAGCCACTGAATGTTGCTGTCACTCAACTTTATCGATGCTTAGCATCCTGAGTGTCTATGACAGTCGGTAGCTATTTTTGATATTACAGGATCTAGACAGAGGTTATCCTTGTATCCGTATCTTGAGTATACAATTATATTTCAACCGAAATCCATCTTGTTTGTTAAGTCAAGTTCTTTGTAATCATGCGGTGCAATTCTTCACCCTTCTGCCTTCTTCACCTTTCACCCTACCATTATCAACGAGTGTATCCCACATGTAAGTCTGGATCCGCATGTTGCTTGAGATGTTTCCTTTTATACCAGTTCATTTCTAAACTTTCAGCACCCCCACTTTGCTATGCCCTTGGGAGCTCTCATATCCCCTTCGTGCCCGTTTTGCAAGCTTGGATTGCCATTGGTCGACATACGAAACTTGACTACCAACTGAACAACATCGGGGTTTTGGTCTCTTGCGCATGCCCCGCCTGAATTTTCCGACCCGTCGTGCAGTTTGTGACGAGGTTCTTTTATTGAATTTTATGAGGATGGTAGCATCAAGCATGTTAGATTCAAAGATTCACCGATAACGGTACGCTCTACATTGTGTTATATTGGGTTGTACTGTTTCACCAAAAATCTCAACAACACGCCGGTGTTTGGTTCAATTGGGGGAGCCCATCGAGCCCCACACTTGCGGCAGTTATCGATAGCTCCAAGTTGGTGTATGGTTTGTCTGGCTTGTTCTCGACTCTTACTTGGAAGTATAAATCTTAAATACACCTTGCAAGGCTGCTCCGCTTGTCTTGACTTCGGAGAGCTGTCGGCTCCTTTATTGCATTGCAAGACCACCATCTGTTCTCAAAACACGTAAAAATCAAAAAGAAAGATTTTCAGATCAAATATGATAAAACAATTCGTTTACAAAAGAAGTTAAAGAGTGTGATTGCCGGTTAGCCATGGGCCTGCCCGGTTGTGGTCCGGTGTGTTCTGTTTTTTGCTCTACGACTGTGTAATAAATCACCATTTGCTTCCCAAAAAACAAAAAAAAGGGAAATATAAAATGCCAAGCGTAAAATAAATCTGCTAAAATCAATAACTATGAAGTAGTACGTCATCTTTTACCACAATAAAGGCCATCTCTTTGTTGACAATATCGGATTTATAACTCAATGTCAAGCTTCTTTTTATAAATGTACACAGTATTAATTAAAAGAACGCAGCAAATGATTCACTCATTTTTTCGACTCTACACATGCAATCTAAAAGTCACAACATTCATCTTGGTTGGATCGTGAGAGAGTAGGCGAGTAGGGTTTATCGGGTTCTTCGCTTATCGGGTATTTAAAAACCATAAATTGGTATTGTCGGCTTGGATTTTCCTTGCAAAGTTTGTGCGGTAGTGTTTTGTATTTTCTCTTCCGATTGAATAAAGTCACCAATTATTTCAAAAAAAAAAAAAAAAAAAAAAAAAGAAGAAGACGTCAAATCATTCAGTAGTTATCTTACTATCTAGTTCTTTATATACATATGAACTCTATTTTGTATATTACAGTCTAGAAAAACATGAACTAGGTATAATTGAGTACGTCTAAAGGTCAAGTTTTGACACTCACTAAAACTGTTGTATTGGAGAATCTTAAATTGTTGGATTCTTGAAGTAATTTCAATAAAACCATCCTTTCAATAAATTTACATTTCTACGTTTAAATTTATTTAAATCTTTCTACGTATTCACTTTATTTTATTTTTTTATTTTTCTAAAAAATGGAAAGTGAAACTTTATCGTATTAATGGGAAAAGAGAGAGTGGAAAACAATGATAAACAAGCCTCCTCAGCGGAATCAAGGTAAGTTTGATAGGCATTCCAATGCTCAAATTGAAAATCATGATTTTATTGAAAATCATGATTTTTTTTTCTTTACACAAATGGAGGTTTATTCGAAAATCATGATTTTTAAGTATAAATCTAAACTCAAATGTATTATTTTTTAATTTATTTTACTAGTATCGTCTTAGGAGAAATAGTGAGAATTAAGACTTGAAATTGTATATTTCATTAAACTTCAAATGCATTTTCGATTCTTTTTCTATCCATTTCTCTTCCAATTTCTGGTTTAGGAGCATTCTATTCGTTGAGCTTGTCACTTGGTATTGTTGTAATTTTTGGATTCACTAAAAACAAAGACAGCGAGATAGCTAATATCGAATTGATTACAATTTCAAATTTATAGCTTCAAGTTTATCATCTTTATAATTTTAAAACTGAATAATATATATAGCTATTAAAACCAAAGAATTGGGATACAAAAAAACATTTTAATAGAATGATCTATCAACAAAATTATCACTTGATCTAATCAACGAACGAAATCGATTTCATTAGCGTAAAATATTAAAAATGTAATAATAAAGTTTCTAAGGATACATGTCAAAATATTTAATATTATAATTCATTAAAAGTTTCAATAATTACGTTATTGAGTGTTTAATATTACAAAGAAGAACAAATAATAAACTACCAAGTTCTAAGTAGAATTGCCATAGTTTAATCAAATCGCTACATTGCAATTACTAATGGCTTCGTTGCCAAATTTGGTGAACGACTCTACTTTTTTTTAACTTAGATAGGTTCGGAATCGGATGGAATCATGCAGAACATGCCATCATCCACTCTTAACAACCAACCGTAAAAGCATTTTATTACACGAAATTCAAAGATAGAATTTCTAAAAATAAATTTAAAATTGTTTTAAATCATTTATATCTATACAAAAGTAGGAATGGTCCATTCTTTACCTAATTATCTTTATCAAAACAATATTTTTCGAGTAAATGCACAAATTGAATTGCTTAATGTAACCAACTTTAGTTAATAGTTTCATTCACAATTATCCTACACAAATAATATAATTTTTTTAAAATTTTAAAACTATTTTTGTGTATTTGCGGCATAGTACGATACAAAAAATTTGTTTTGATTTGCACTCTTACATTGTAAACAATGTAAATAATCCATACATAAAATTGAGCAAGTTGATAGCGTGTCTAAACTATATAAACCGAATGACTATCCTCAAACATGAGCATTGCCATATCCTCAAAAAGAAACATTGTCATATCCACAAACAAAAAAAAATGCATATTGCCTGAGACTATTTAAATATGAACAACAAAATATTACTGACACATGTAACATCAATGCAGTATAATGAGGTACAAATTTGAAAACTATGTAGTATAATTCATGTACACGAATGATGATGTAGTCATCGATTCTAAATAACTTACCTTTAAAGAGTGCCCTTAAGCATTTGGTTTTAAAGATTATGAAACTGTTATAAAGAATTATAAACAGTACAAAAAATTGAATAGCATTTTGCGTGTGTGTATTGACATTCAGTGTATGCAATTTTTTTTGATACGTCAAAATTCTGAATAGTAGCTACAATCGCTTAATATAATTGTCAGTATGTAACAATTACCTTTGATTCAAAAACTATTGAAACTACAATTATAATAATTAGAGGTAAAAATCTTAAGGCCTTACAAATATAAGTCTTATGGTAAATTTAATGAATGTTTGTGATTTTGATACACTTTTTTTGGTTTGATATAGCTTTCATGTATAAAAAAGCTTGTATGTATATAAAAGCTTGCATGTATATATTTTAGTGATAGATTTAAATATTTCTCGAAATAAAAAATGTCTTTTTTTTTCATAATTTAGCGAGGCTTTTATGTATTTCTTTCATATCTATAAAAAGAAAGATATTTTAAAGAAATAATGCCGAGGTAATAAAAACATGAAGTTTTATTATGATTTTACTTCTAAAAAATTGAAATTATAAAAACCATAGAATTTAAATAAATTATCCACAATTTCTAGATATTATAACTTTTGTATTCTTGAGTCTACACGCGCAAACTGCTTTGACATATTGAAATAAAAAGTTGCTTTTCAACAATTACATAGTTTTTGAGCAAGAGGTGATGTCTGTCGAAAATGTAGAAGTCGGCTAAAATGCTTCATTGGAATTATAATAAACCATCGTAGGTATCCAAAAGTTTGAATAATACGGTTTTGGTTAATTCATGTATTAATCATTTTCACTTTAATGCACTAATAGTGTTCTTAAAAGTAACTTATGTTTATAAACCATATCATGAACTTTTTATTGTCTGTTGTATACTTCTCTAACGCCGATTGTTACGCATCATCATTTTTCTCAGCTTCATTTTAACTATATTGCAATCTTGATAGCCTAAAGAATTTTTTTTGTAAAAGGGAATTGCACACTTTATAAATTGTTAACAAAATTAAAATCATTGCATATATTATGTTAATTGCTTACGAGACTCTCTTCAAAAAATATTTTATACATCTATTATTAATGTATGTTATTAAGATGAAAATGTTAAAATTTTTCGAAATAAATTAATTCATTTCAAATAAAAACAAAATTGAAAATTATTATTCATAGAATATCTTATTTATCTTATTCTCTTACGTAGTATATTTTGTAATTGAAACATGACAAATAGGTACATCTTCTTTCTGGCTTAATAAACAGAAATCCAATCATAGTCCGCAAGCTAAACTTGCGAAATAAGTGATTACAATTTTTGCATTTCATGTTTAAATTTCATTTCATTATAATATGAAAGTGAAAGAATTTAGTAGTCCGGTTTTGAACCATTTATAAAGTGAAAAGCGACCTCCTCAACTAGATGTCTTACATTTCTTGTGTAATAAACAAAGAATCTCAATTCGTTATTGCCTCTAATAACTATCTCCATACACTAACATTTTTTTTTTCTTAATTCGAATCGTTCGTTTAAGCACCTATTCGAAGTTATTAAAAATAAGAACCAGCTAAAGAGCACCTATCTTTTAGTAATGTAATGCATTTAGGATCGTTTTACTCCTTTAACACTTTGAAGCGGCGTGTGTCATTACGTATGCAAATGCAATTGCAAAGCGCACGGCACTCATATACAACCTTATTACCATAAAATCCCGAATTTCATTAATAAAGAGTTTTCAAAAAAGATGCAATGATAACATTGTATTCAAGGTTTCTATTATTAAGATATATTTTGATTAACAACGTTTTCCGAAGGCTTCAAGTCTGAATTATGGCTGCAATGAAGCTAACCCTCAAGCTGAAGAATTGGACCGCCTCTCTGGCGCACGTATACCACGATCATAAATCTACTGGTAGGGTATTTATCAATGACATGCAGGACCAAACTATTATAGATTGTGTTTATGGAGGTTCTTGCTCCAAATATGTAAGGTTCTGCTCCTAGTACGGGAGGTACTATTATAGATTGTGTTTATGGGGGTTCTTGTACCAAATATGAACAAATTGTAAAAACTTATTTAAATGCACCGAAGAAAAATGCGAACTATATAAGTTACTGCATTGTTATATATATATATATATATATATATATATATATATATATATATATATATATATATATATATATATATATATATATATATATATATATATATATATATATATATATATATATATATATATATATATATATATATATATATATATATATATATATATATATATATATATATATATAATTTTCTGAACGTAATTCATTCGACTAATTCTGAAAAAAAAATATTTTTTAATATCTTTTTATTTTTAATTGTACATTTTAATTCTCACATATGAAGTTTATAATACATATACATTTGAGGATATTGTCTTTATTATACATAACAACTATCATATAAATTGCTACATTAATGAGGATTCTTAAAAATATATGCAGTTTTCTATTTTTTTGTCATAACACTTTACAATTCTAATAATACTAATTAATAACTTCTCAATTTAAGTGGTATAAAAATTGTTTCTCATAGTAGCGTATTAATTGCGTTATAAGTTAATGTGTTGTCTAGAATAATCATTGCATTTAAATTATTTTAAATAGCTTAATTGTTGTTATAAAATGAAAAAGTCGCAACCTAATAAAGCTTAAAACTTGAATTACGATAACTAAATATTTGTGTTTCAGATTCTATGTCAAAATAGTTCTAAATTACGGGTTACTAGAGATAGATAAGTTTATTTAAAAAAAGTTATAGCATAAAACACTAAAGAACTGTAAAAAATTAATTAATTGTTTATTTTTTAAATCATAATGAAAATTATATTTCTAAAGAAAATCAGTTTGCTGCCACTTATTCATATTGTAATAAAGAAATTGTACATTATTCTTTAGATTCTTGAAAATGTTTATTAAGTACGGTTGTATAAAATCAACAAATCTTTTTGCCAAAATATCTTGGAATAATTTTTTTTTGAAAAAGATATTGCAATAAATTTTAATATATATAGAGTATGCCAACTATTGTAGAAGTTTGTGTAAACATATTCATTTCCAATTTTTGAAGTATGTTTTAGTGATTGTTATTCAAATCCCATACTTGTTATCATTCTTTAGTTACTATACGTTCATATCATTATCACGTAATTTAATATAACAATGAGTTAAAATTCTATAATTTTTTCTACGTTTTAAATTTTAATTGCTCTAATTTACAATAAATTTAGAGTTTTCTCAAAAAAAAGATAGCGTAATAGCTAAAGTTGACCTCATTGAATATAGCCTTTACTTTATCATCCATATTATGTTAAAAATAAATAAAACTCTAAATTATCAAAATCCAAGAATTGTGTCGCAAAAAGCCATTATAATCATTTATCAGTAAATAATCATTTGAACCAATTATTTAAAGGCATTTATCATCTACAATAAATCTCAAATGAAATAGTTAAATTTGTAAAAGTTAATTTTTAAATATTTTCATTATAAATTTACCATTAAATAATTTATTTAGATATTTGGTGTATAAAACAAAAAATTAAAATAAGAGAGAAATGAATGGTAACGGCTTTTAATGTTGCAGTTGGGATTAAATGTTCATCTATAATTCCAATTCCATCAATTTTTTGTGCCTTAGAGCTCCACCCATGTGGCCTACTAAACAGTAGAATCACCTTAGATAATTCTATGACACACCTTAAACCAAACGCTCGAAAAACACTTCGTCTTTACCATTTGTGGAATTTCAACTCACAAATTTTTTAGAACTTTCTTTTTTGGACTTTTATTCAAAAGGCATACTCCGATTGGAGTAAAGCCAAGACAAACTTAATTATCGTTACCACAAACATTTTGTCCTATTTCTCTCCATGTAAGTAACTAAGATGGAGAACACAATGCAAATTTTATAAACTCATAAGGCTAATTTGGCATCCAAGCAAATTAATTTCTAAAAGAAGATGAGAATCCACAATATGGTGATACTTATATAACGTCCCTTTTTTTTTCTGATTTTTTCTAAAAGTGAATAGTCTAAAAGTTTTTTATAAGAGTTACATTTATGAGTTTTTGAATAATTTGATTGACAATTAGGCCACTTTGCATTGTTATGTAATGAATTCGTTATGAACACATTTCAAATACAAAAATGCGAAAGAAGCGTGATTACAAACAACAAGTTTTGGACTTGGAACCTTTGATTTGTCGATGAAAGTTCTCGAATTTATATTTTGTTTAGAAAATTTTGCCACGGATACGTTGCGGTGTAGACAAATTATTAATCAAATATATTAGTTTGGTCCCCTTAGTGAAGACTGCCCAAAACACCCGAAAGGCATTTTCGGCTTCTACAAACTTCACGGGTTAATTCAATTTTGCCTCAATTACCATCACATACCATCTTGCTTAAAAACAGATACTAGCACATGCCCCATCTCCATCGGAAGTATTAAAGAGCTGCTCAGTAAGGGTAAGTATCAACTTCGCTACGAATAAAAATCTTAATTTAAATATGGAGATACGAGTAGCCTTTGTGTGTTCAGAGATGGGAAATCCCGAGGACATTCAGATATTGAGTAGCACTTCTTTTGAGATACAAGAAAATTCAGTTGTGTTAGGCTTAGCATCGCACAGCAATTTGAGTGACTCGTCCGTCAAAAGCCATGGGCTAAGAGAGTAACTTGTGACAGGATCTATCGTTGACGTGCAAGGAGCTCTTGTCTAAGGGATTAACGCATTGCTCCGCGATGGAACGAGGCCGTTCTGATCATGCTAAAGGGGGGATTGAACCCGGCAAGGGCGTCAGTCGAGAGAGCCGCTTGGAGGAGCGTAGATACCACAGGGTGAGCGATGGCGTTTGGATGACACTGAAGCGGACATTGGTGCTTGAAGAGGAGGAAGCAGATAACCGGTCGTTCCTGGAAGACGAAGACGAAGTCTTCCATACTCCGCCGTCCAGTCCTCGAAACATGCCCCCTGGCGATGACCCGAGACTCCACGACCCTGTCCTAGCAGGGAGCAACGCAACGCAGCGACACTACACTCCGGTGCGCGCGCAAAGGATGCTTACCCTCCACGACACCATCGTCAGGGACATTACACACCCAGAGGCCACGCGACTTCCTGCAGCGGTGCTCGATGCTGCGAGGGTCGAAGGACGACATAGGTTGGTGATGTCCTACTTTCCTGGTTGTAATGGACACTCGGGTCACACGGTCAAGTATCTTCCGCCCAGGCATGACGGCGATGGAGTTGGCGAAAGCCGCAAGGGCCGTTGAACCCTTTCGGAGGCATTTGCTTTTTGATGTATTTGACTGAAACCTCGCAATGTCTTCGATAACTTCTGCATTGCTATGAGCTCCGTCACTGCTGCCTGGCTATGTATTGCTTCACGCTGTAATAAAGTGGATGACATTTGTTGCAGCACTGTGCAAACACCTTTCTTGGTTTATTATATCTCTACGTTTAATTATCGCTGTCGCGTTAGAGTGGCAAGGACCTGAGTATAGGACTTATAATTTTGATGTGAGCATTGCCTTCATAGTACACCAGTCCGGTCTGATGAGTGTCCAACGAATCGCACTACCTTGATCACTCGTCCAATATTTTATGGTTTAGCAGGTGACATCCTCTTATGACTGGGAGTGACCAGGGATCTCGCACGAAGGTCAGCTATCGGAAGAGCTTCGCCTTTAATCGGTAAGGAGACTATGCCCCGTTATTCTCGCGTTTACGAGGAGCATACAAACCTTCGCAAAGGTATCAAATTAGAAATCGAAAATTTGTCGTCCAATCTCCATGCTCTGAACCCGTTCAAATGACGGTGATCCAGTAACTGTAGGCAGTTACATCAAAATGCAGAATTATAAGCTGTGTGTAACCTGTATCTGCATGCTGTCAGGTGGTTGCGAAGGGCATAATATTTTAGTTGGGAACACTGATCGAGGTCCTGGCAAAATATTTTGTAGCAGATACCAGATCTTGGGAACAGATTCCGGCAGACTTTCCGTAAGACGAATGATTTGTTTTCCTTTTTTTATTCTGAGGCAAATGGTGTGTGAAAGGCTACTGCGAAGAAATACGCCATCGCAGGTGGTGCAGATAATGTCATGGGCGGGCACTATCATCAATTTAAGCCGTAGAGAATTCTAGGTCTGAAGAGTGATTAACCATTTAACAGACATCACCATAAAACTCTCACCCATTAGTGATTGAAGACGAGAAATGTCATAGCACCAAAGCCAACTTCTGATAATGGCAAAACCACAACCAGAAGCTCAAAGCTCCGCACCGTTTCTAGGACCCGGAAGATTTAAGCACCAAATCTAGGTTTAACCACCGTATCTAGAGCAGGGGAGATCTTGGAGCAATAAGCCAAGACAAATTCAAACTCTTTCGGAGGACCTCATTTATTTGAAGATTGGCCGCTTACTTAGATACTGAATTTCAAATGGAAGCCCGTTGCAACCACAGACGACGGGCATCGACTCATGGCCCACTTTTACAAAAGGCAGCTCTTCTCTAATTTATACCACAAGGTCTGAGATAAGAGTGTGTTCCATTTTTGTGCTTGAACAGTAGTATATCCACGAGGTTAGGTTGGCTGGAGTAGTGAAAATGCAGTTCATTGACGGTATACCAGATGACATTGTGCTCGAGCACTTCCTTCCGAAACTAAGGGCTCCATTGAATCGAAGGAACAAGTGTGCACTGGATAGGGTAGCTCTGAAAGATGTGGTGCATAGACTCCGCAGGTGCTGGGCGATATCTTCCGCGTGGAAAACTAGAATCGAGGACACTGCTGAATGGGCGGCGTGGCGACTGGCGCGGTCGGAAGCTGACCAATACCGCCAAGAATCGACAGGGACAGGTGAGCTTCCACATTTTGCTTGATTCGGGTCAAAGCACGTTGTCGGTTTCCGTGTTTGCGAAGAACTCCTAATTCACCGTATCTTGTATCCAGGATACTCGCTCGTTGATATCGACCCTGGCCACCCCTTCTTCGGGAAATCGGACCCCATCACGAATTTCAAAACCAACCTAAATGCATTTGTCAAGTCGAAGGCAATCGGGGTGCATTGTAGGCGGCATCCCCCTTTATCAAACAGAGAATTATACTCTCCCATGTCGAAGTTGACATTGACAGAGCTTCGCAATGTCCGCAACGTGTTGACGAGGTCTGTTCGCGGGGTCGACAAAGGATCCCCAGGGCAGATTTGGGTGACCCCTATGGATCGTTTGGATTGAAAGGTAAGCATCCCTTAATCTGAATTCCTTAGTTTTACTCTGAATCATTCTGAGAGGCTATGCTTTAATTCCTTTTATCAAGCATTGACCTAATTTTTGTTACCGTAAACCAGACTTCACTACGGTATACGCAGACTCACCTCTCCAAGCAAATGGCGCCGGCGCCAGGTATGATTAAGGCCGACCGGAATTCTGATACGGGACGCAGCTTGGCTTCGGTTTTTCTGGCTCCCTAAATGGACTCTCTGTTAGGTGGAATTTAGTAGATCCTGCTGGATTCCTTCCAATTTGGCTTTAAGTTCAATGTTTTCAGTTGCTATACTTGTTCAGATATCTCGGTGTTGCCGCCGTGGACTCTTGTCCGCTGAGGTGTGGATGTAATCGTATCCTTGCAATAAAGAATATTACGGCTAAGGCGTATTGGACATAAGTGAATTTACCCTTGATTGCACAGATGCAGGTGCTTTGAACTTGCGAAATGCTTATAGTAAGTAACTATCACCGAAGTTAGTTTTGCGAGAACTTATCTAATTGTGATATTTGATAGTTGAGAAAGTTATTGATTCTTGAAGAACAATATAACGCGTGATGTCTTGGCGCTGGCGCCATTCAAGCCGTACTGTGATTGGAACATAGATTTGCGTGAATTTTGTGAGTGAAGATGCGAGGATTTAGATGCAATTTTAAAGTGCCGGTGCCAACGCCAAATACCACGCTACCGGATTCGAATGCGTAAATGACTTAAGTACTTGTTCTGGCTGCGTGTTTGATTTATGTCATTGTTCTGGGTGTGCTGTATGTTTTTGTTAAGTGGGTAGCACTGAGGTCACTGACATATTTGTGATTTAGAACTTAACGGATTTTGAGTAAGTCGACATTTGAGCACGTTCCTGAAGCAAATAGCAGTCCTTGAATCGATTCACGGACAGTTTCAGAAATTATATGATCCATTATAGAAGCTTAGAGTTTTCTCACATCGTATTGATAAAAAAACCTATGTTAAGTAAACTGGATCCCGACAGAAACCTGCAAGAAGCTGGAAGATAAGGACTTAGTTTCAAAACGGGATTCAGCTACCTTTAGAATTACTCGCCGTGGCTCGCCCGTGCCCTATATTGAAAACTCTGTGTACCATATCAGGAGATTCCGAACCATGATGCCGCCGGCGTCACTTGTCGTCGAGTTTAAGTGGTTTTATAAAACCATCGTGTGTGCCTTCAACAACTTGGAATGAAGATGGCTGTTTAGGAATCTAATTAGCTTCCGGATAGATAGAATGGAAACTCTGAATTCTTGGCCCCCAAGTGGCGGTGACTGGTTCCAATTCTTATTGCTCGTGTTCAATAATCTTTGTCCTCCGTGGACTCTTGTCCAGCGAGGGCTGGTTGTTTATCCTTACTTGCAATAAAGTTCTCTCAAATGCTCTTTGGACGCAAATCGTAACCTTATTCCGCAGCAAGAACAAAAACAAAGACAGATACCTGGTTTTTTAGTTGATCTCAAAAAAGTCCCAACGTGCCTCAGATCTCAAATTGCATAGTTATAATTCGATCAAATGAACGAGTCTCGAGCAGGTCCATTGAATATACATGTATCCATTTTAGTCTTCGAACCAGTCTACTGAAACTTGTGTTAAGAGAAAAGTATTGATGTTCCAATAGGACATTACGTAACTACCAAAGACTACCCAGGTGAAAAGCTTAATTATACAGATAGAATATAAACTTAGCAGATTACAGTATCAGTTCTATTTTGATAGTAACTACATCCAAAAATTGAGAACTTGACCTTGCCTCCAACAAGTCCAAAATATGGCACTCACGACTCCTCGTGAAAATGATGAGCACAGCTTTGATGGCTGAATAATACTAAGTGATTACCCTGCAGCATAGCTTACATGTCATAATATCAGCACTGGATATCATTGTCCCGCCATCGCCCTATGAAAGTTCTGTATGAGACTTGTCATACATGGCGCCGGCGCCAGGTGCTCTCACGTGGTCGTGTGCAAGTATGGGAATGTGTTCTTGCTCACATCATCAGCTAGGTGAAAAAATAGACAAATAATAAAATAAAGGGAAAATATATGAAGTTCCCACAAGAATAACCTTGTCAATCCATCTGTGGGCTTGTACTCTACTATCTTGCAAAAGGATTTTCTTCCTTTTAAAAAAAATTAAAAGAAAAGGAGTAACCTTCTTACATCTTCTTTAACCTGACATGAGCTTCATTCTTGTAATTCAACAGCATAAATTAGATGGCGCCAGCGCCAAGTGGTCTTGCCGGACCAAGTCTTCACGGCAAGTGTTGGTTGAAATTCCCAGTTGCTGATTTCCAAGTGCTTATATTTAGGTTTGAATTTGAAACGAGTTGGGTCAAGACATATCAAATGAATGGTGCAACCAAATTAATGAACTTTATCAATCAAATGGTCGACCGAATGAGTGAAATGGTAAAAAGTTTCCAACCACTGGAATTTATATTCCAGTTTAATTTTGAATTGTGTCAAGTGGGGGCGAGAAACCAGCCAAGTCTGGTGAGGAGTTACGTCGTGGGTCCTATTGATTTCGCTCGTCACCAGGCTCGAACCGGGGACCGGCCCCCAATGACGGAATTTACACTCCGAACTGTGGTATATATACTTTACCGCGGGAGAACTCACATTCCATATGGGGTAAACGTTGGTTCCAAATTCATTTTGCACGAAAGGGAATGTGTTCTTGCTCACATCATCAGCTAGGTGAAAAAATAGACAAATAATAAAATAAAGGGAAAATATATGAAGTTCCCACAAGAATAACCTTGGCAATCCATCTGTTGGCTTGTACTCTACTATCTTGCAAAAGGATTTTCTTCCTTTTAATAAAAATTAAAAGAAAAGGAGTAACCTTCTTACATCTTCTTTATCCTGACATGAGCTTCATTCTTGTAATTCAACAGCATAAATTAGATGGCGCCAGCGCCAAGTGGTCTTGCCGGACCAAGTCTTCACGGCGAGTGTTGGTTGAAATTCCCAGTTGCTGATTTCCAAGTGCTTATATTTAGGTTTGAATTTGAAACGAGTTGGGTCAAGACATATCAAATCAATACAATCATGGACACCCTGATGCAATTTCGTTGAGGGACATTGTCGATTAGTATGACTGATATTATGAATTCCATTCAAAGATATGCAAAATGCGTTCTCTTAACATTAAGCTTGCCTATGATAGTTCGGAATTTTTAGAAGCCATTGCTTTTTTACCAGCTCACAGAATTAGTTGATTGATGTGAAAGATGACCTATATATGATTGATTTTGGGAAAGCTTTCAACTTCTACTCAAAATAAGAAAGAATGGTAAAAGGTTTTTCACGAATCGGTCAGGTATATGCTTGAATAAGTATTTGAAAGTTCATGATTGCAAATGATTTGATTTTTGGCCAACCTCTCAATTTCGAAAATCAGATGGGAGGTGCAGTAATCTCATTAGAATAATAAACGAAATATCCCAATTGCAGTTTCTGAAATACGAAAATTGCCAGATCAGAAATTGTTTGCTTCATATAGTTATTTCACTTTCTTCTACAAAGTGGTACACTTACCCTAACACCCTATGGCTTAGTTATGTCTTTCTCCAAGACCCCATTCTTCTTGCTTACCTTAGGCAATTATTCAATTTACTTCCCTAAAAGAAAAAACAAAAAACCACTGAACAATCGGATAACCTTAAAGTCAGATACCTCCTAATCATGGGACCCTACCTTACCAATACAAACATGACCAAATATTCAACAAATTAGTTAATTATCTATATGTAAATTATCTCCAACGATTGAAGGTTGGGTTCCCGAATAGGGAACTCCATATATAATTTTCTTTCTTGTTCCTTTCATTCACTACTTGACGACATTACAGTTTACTAACATGTCCCATTACATATATCTAATTCTTTTATTTTACAATTCTAAGGCACAATTCCATAAGGCGTCTCAATTATAATTAAAGAGTAGAAAAAGATTTGATCCATAGGTGAATTAGATTAGATCCATAGGTGGCAAGAGAATCGGTGTTTCCAGTAACACTATTGTGAATATTTAAGTTTATTAATTAAGTTAGCCTGTAGCAAATTTGTTTTAATGCAGGAACACATTGATTATGATTGCAGAAACAATCAGAAGGCCAATCGTTCTGAATGGTTCAACCAAGTTAATGAACTTTATCAATCAAATGGTCGACCGAATTAGTGAAATGGTAAAAAGTATCCAACCACTGGAATTTATATTCCAGTTTAATTTTGAATTGTGTCAAGTGGGGGCGAGGAACCAGCCAAGTCTGGTGAGGAGTTACGTCGTGGGTCCTATTGATTTCACGCGTCACCAGGCTCGAACCGGGGACCGGCCCCCATTGACGGAATTTACGCTCTGAACTGTGGTATATATACTTACCGGGGGTAACTCGCATTCCATATGGGGTAAACGTTGTTTCCAAATTCTTTTTCTGTTCGCCCTGGGTGTTTGATATTTAATGTTTCACAGTCCGTTCATGATCATACGCGATCCATTATAGAAGCTTAGACTTTTCTTACATGGTATTGAAAAAAAATGATATCATTGCTGTAATTTTATGGATAACCTGTCATCAAAAGAAAAGCAAAAAACCATATGTTCAGTGAACTTAGTCTTGAAACTAACCTGCAAGAAGCTGGTAGGTGAGATCTTGGATTTCATAATGGGTAACACAAACGTTTAACATTTTCCGCCATGCCCTCTTACGCCGTGACTGCGCGTACCATAACAGAGGATTTCAAATAAAAAATCTGGTGAATATGTATTCTGATTGAACCCTGATGCCGCCGGTGCCACTTGTTGTCGACTTATGGTTGTTCAGAAAATCCATCGTGTGTCCCTTCAACAACTCGGAAAGTATATGGCTGATTCGGAATCTACTTAGCATCCGGATAGATAGAAAAGGAACTCTGAATTCTATGCCCCTGAGTGGCACTCACTGGTTCAAATTCTGATTGCTCGCGTACAGTAGATTGTGTCCTGCCACCGTGGACTCATGTCCAGCGAGGGCCCGTTGTTAGAGACTTGATAGATGAGTTCAAACGCCTATAGATATTCGTGTTTCTCACTTTCTCTAGTTGGTTCTGTATATCATTTTCATGTTGCAGACAATCCGCAATTGGTTTATCAGTATGTGGCATACATAAACCATCGATGTATGCAGAGGAAGGTACAACAGATGATACAATGGTAAGGAATTTCAAAGATAGGTAAAAGGAAATCAAAGCGACTCTGGATGTGGCAGTGCTATTTCTTTCAGATATGTCCCAGTAGTTCCTAGGAATGCAGACCTAATGAGAGACATAAACGACAATGAAATTCAGCTATAAGATTATCATAATAGCAGTCCATCGGAACCGTCGCTACAGCTTATATATTTAATGAACAGTTTTTCCAATTGTCAGAGTTCACCGAAATATCCATCCTGTTATCGGTATTGTCACCAAAACGTTTGGTATTATCACCAAAATCTCCGGTATTGTCGGTCCGAGAATCGCTTGAGCAGCCGAATCGTATGCATTAAGAAGTGATGCGACAGGCAATAGTACTCTCTTCAGCCTTGGCGAGTAGATCGTCAAGCTCCAGTGTTCGATGTCTTTTCCTACAAGTGACTCACTGAGCTTCCCTGCATCCTGATTCTACAGTTCCTTGATGGTTACACCTGTTGATTTACGCTTCTTTCTGTAGTTTAACCCACCAATGTCGGAGTTGAGGTGTCCTTTTGTTCTGCTCGTGTTTGGAACTTCTGAGTAAGGATCTAAGTGTTCATAAAACAGTAGACAGATATCAGCCACATCGAAGTAGGAAATTTGACTAGTTTATTAAATTTCAATTTGTTTGAAAACCATTCTGATTTTGCTTTCAAAGCCATATTAAAATTACTATGAGAGTGGGACGTACCTGGGACTGCTGAAAAACCATGGCTTCGCCTCCATGGCTCGGGAAAGATCTTCGTGCAGCCTGCGCTGGCGCATTTGTCGTCTAGCCATGTTTGCATCACAATACACCATGGGTGGTACGTGCAAAGGCATGGAGCAACCACGATATCCATGTTCGGAAAATCTGTTCTACAGAGGGCGCATGGGAGTATAGAGATTGTTTGCTGATTGTTGGTAGGCAGTGTCATGCAATCTTGCTTTTCATTGAACACGCTTGGGGATCGACATAGAGCAAATTTTGACCTGTCGGAAAACCGCTTCCTATAAGCTCTAAGATCTTGAATACGCGTCCACTGCTTTTGTTTCAGGCAACTTATTCGCTTCTCCTCCTCTATCCCGGACTTCATGGCGTCATCGGTCACCCTGAGCTGTTCCTCCAGCATGCGAATTCTCTGCTTTACAGCTAGAACCTCCCCTAACTCTCTATCTACTTCTGACTGGTATTGGATGATATGAGCTTCGTTACCGGATCGCATGTAAAGTGGCTTCATTGTCTGGATTCTCTCCAGTAGCTGCTCTGTTTTTTCTAAGAGTGGGTAGAGACACTTCACCTCAAATTCCAGCTTCTCTCGCTGCAAATCGTGTAGAGGTGTTGGCTGAGCCTCAATCATGGACTCCACTTTCTTGACCTGTTCCTGGTGTGCTGCGGCGACTATGTCATGCTCCCCTTGTGCCGCCTCGATCTCCTTGTCGAACCTCTCGAGTACTGCATCAAGGAATGGCTTCTGGTACTTGTAACCCTTATAATGCACCGTTGGTAACTGTGGCTCCTTCGACTTCTTCGGGGTCCACCGATCAGCGGCATATCTGGCCCAGTTCATAGGGTGATGGTGGCAAACCTCCGACACCAGCGCTCGCGCGAAACTCTCCGGAATAAAGTTGCCCTCGGGAATCGACTGGGATTGAAATATAGCTGGGTACAACTCCTCTACACGGTCTTTTAAACTACTGATTCTTGCGGAGGTATATATGTATCCCCTATGGCTTTCTCTGTCTCCAAAGAAGAAGCGCAACTCCTCATCTGAAATATGGTTGCAATCGAAAGAAGGATCCAAGCCGTCCAGTGGAAGGCCAACCTCCAGTCCGAACCATGGCTCCTCGCCTCGCTCCACCTTCCTACGGCTCATCCTGCAGCTCTCTATCGCATCCCTCAGCGTTTCCGCGGATAATGTGAAAGACCATGTGGGCTTTAGAGGAAGATGCTTCCAATACAGTTTTTAAATTCAAATTTCGCCGCCTGTTTTCCTCGGACTTTAAGTGAATTGACAATTTATTCCAGAATTGCCTTTTAATGCTGCTTCCAAGGCAATCCCAACAAGTATTTTTGATCCGATGGTTTGACACGGTTTTATTACACTCTGTTATGAGTATGTACAACGCAGGTGCTTGAAGGCAGCCCTCTGTTTATCAATTGGATTGACGCCCAGCAGGTTTGTCCTCTTACATTATTCATAACTTTCGACAGCTGGTTTTTAATGCTGAGTGACAAAGAATGTTGAACAGACTTCCGAGAGATCGCGCCAGCGCCATCATCGTTCAGTCTCGGTCAGACACTTGGATATGGCCTCTTGTTCTTGGTTTTCTTGTTATTATACTGGAAGTTCTTATTTTAAATCCTGATTGGCCCTTGGCCAGTATTGCAGTTTGAATCAACAATAATGTGAACACGATCATAGTCCTATGGTATACGATAATATTCACCATGGTGTCCAGAGTCGACATCTAGATTGCGCTGGCAACTGTCATATGGTTCCCATTCCCAATTTAAGAAACCTGTTTCGTTCGCCCTGTACAAAAATTGGCTCCTTCTATCATTTGGCGCCGGCGACTTCCGTAGTTGCAATGTTGGTGACCAATGTAATTATGGATATGCCATTAACTTTCCGCATAGAATCGGGTTGCAATTGATAGCAACTAGATTTTACAGTGAAGCTAAGGGTAGAATTACACATGAAATATGGTGATAATCTTGATAAAATTTGTTGATCATGTGTCCCTGGACTAAGTGCTATGAACCTTGAAGATTTGCATCAGAAGTAACCATATCGTAGATTATAAATGTCTTATCTTTTAAAAGTGTCACAAGTTCAAGATTCTGGTTTAGTCGTGGTGTCCGGTATGCTTTAGTATCGCAAATTCAAACTGGATAGGCTAGGAACTGATCATGCTTTGTCAGATGGCGCCAGCGCCAATCGAGTCAGCTAAATCTGAAGCAACCCATATTCTGATTTACAACAGGATTTGTATAGAGACTCGGATTTGCGGTACACCGGAAATGTGGAATTTTTGAAGGCGATCATTTTTTAATAATTTTGTTGCTAATTGTGTATTGCATATTTTGTATGGCTGCGTGAGACTTCTTTGTGATGTACTGCTGCTCTTGCTGCTGTCCTAGGTTTACTTGACAAGTCTTTTCTGACCTAAAATAAAATATAATTTTAATAAATAAATACGACAAACTGTATATTGCATGAAAGGAGAATCATTTTAAAAAAAGCATGAATCACGTGATTGTAGGGTGATAGGTTTCAAACTTCTACTAGGACTTACTGCGAATGAAATTGGATAGCAGTGGGCTTGTAATATAAGTATATCATTGTAATTTTGGGTTCAAGTACGCTAGACCAATGTACTTTTTGAGTCACAGTACAATAGTCAAGAGTACATTACTTTGTACTTGGTATTACCTCAGCGTAGAAGTTTCTTTTCTGGTTTTTGGTTTGCTTTGCTTAGTTCTACATATGTGAAGTCTCTTGTGCGTTATCGAGTCACTTAATAAACACAGTTAACCTCCAAAAAAAAGTACTATTGTAGGGTACTGTAGAAAAGTCACACTATATTCAGATTTAAGAAAAGTACAAATTTTGTAAACATTAAAGGTTCAAATTTTGTTTTCTTTCTTTGTAGTGGAGATAAGAAGAACCAGTCTTCTGGGATTCGTCGTCAATTTAACAAGTACGTTACTTTATTTGCACAAATCTTTGAAGTAAATGCTGGTTTCGGTTGCAACGGCTTACGAAGTAGAAAATGTTAATTTTTTGTCATCGGGTCTGTGATTCTTGACGGCTGGGCATATTTCTAGAATGGCCTAGACTCAAATTATGGTAAAAATCATTTTTTCGTCACTTGGCCCTCGACGCCTTCCTGTGTGCTAATTGTACATGATGTACTTAGAAGTATATATTGTACTCGTAATGTGTAATAACTACTGCCTTGTTTTTGATGCCAAATCCTATTCTGACGTCGGCCGCCGTGTCATGAAGACGCCGCCACCTTGTGATTTTGTCCACGTCATCGTCTCTCTCGTTCATGTCCCCTCATCCCGCCTGCAGTACACTGTTGCTTGTTTGATTCACTTTGCTGTTCCTTGTGTATGCTGCGTGCAAGGGTTTCGGTTGAATGCTGTAGTTTACATTGTGTGTTCCGAGACAAATCGAGTTCATGAGTTTTTAGCTGCTTCCTCTTTGCTTTTGAATAATGTCAAGGTCCACGGCACACCAAACTGTTCTAGTTCAGAGACTGATTACTTCTTACTTTACAAAGGAGGTGATTAGTGAGTTCGAATCTTGTTGTTACCATTCACTTAGTGAGATATCTGAGTCTGGATATGTTGAAGAAACCCCAGTGTCTAAACAAGGGAATCGGGATTTCTACCTTGGCAAGTGCAACAATGTAGATGAGTCCCCCAGGCGTTCTCTATTCATGAGTCCAGTTTCGTATTCGTATTCCAGCGGCAGCTTTGAGCGATCACCATCTGTTTCGGTCGGAAGGGTTTCAGTTGGATCTCCCACTGCTTCTTGCGAGTCAGTTGCAATTAGGAAGTAGAGAGGAAAAGGCTCAAGGGTGAGTTTACGTCTTAGACTCATGACACTGTGATTCTGCTTTGTTTCTCATGCAGTACTATTGAATCGTGCTAGCTTCTCAACTCCTCAACTATGTACTCTGCTTCAGTGTTCATATCTCATGCGTGGCTTGGTTTTTGACGTGTGGTTTTCTACTAGAATAAGAACAATGGGTAACACTGCTAAGAGACAGCGGTTACGACATGGTATTAGTCGACCGGGTCCTGCACCTAGGCAGACTGAGGCTCGCTTGCGGGAAGAGCAGCAGGCAGCGGTTACAAATGCGGCCAGGGAAAGGAAGGCTCGTCAAAGAGCTAGAGATAGAGAAAGACACGAGGAGACCCTGGTTTTAGCTTCGGTGTTGCCGAATGAAGATGTTGAAGATAGTATGTCAGTGCGGGAGTTAAATCGGATGTCCCTTCGCATAGCACAGTATGTAGTCGAGGAGTTGAGAAGTTGTCCCGGTCCATCAAGTAGGAGAGATGTTATGGAGAGGGTCATGCGTCATAACACTATTTCGCCTTTGCTTCCTGTTTACTATGCTCGGCCACAGGAAGCAAAGGTCATTCATTCTTTTATTGAAAACTTCAAGAACGAGTTGCAGTTGGTGAAGGTGGCAAACTCAAGCGAGCGCTTAGCAAGGAAGAGTGCCTTGTTGGATGCCGCTGTTAGTTTAGGTATTGACGGGGTGAGGCCTTTGTCACGTGTTCTGGATACAACACAAGCAAGCATCAGTATTGCCTTGAATAGAAGGGTTTATGCCCCCAACCAAGCAGACACGGTGTGTAGTCTTCGTCTCCATCGGAAGAAGAGAGGAGGTCTATCTGACTATGTGAAGCAGTGTATAGAGGCCTGGTGGAATGGTCAGACCAAGGTATCGCCCAACAAGAAGGACATTGTGCAACACAGAGTAGGCCGAAGAGAGTGGGCCGAGCCGCATCCAACACATTATCTCTGTGAGACTCAGGTAAGTTGTCAGATCCTACAAAGATTTCATGTTTTTTTGGCAGAACTGAATGCTTAGTCCTTGTACTTTTGATATATCATAGTGCGAAGAAGGTAGTAAAAAATTAGAGAGTACTCGACATGAGTTGCCCTGTAACTGGTGTACTGCGTGTTCTATCTAGTCTGTAGTCTTAGATATATAATGTTGGAAAAAAAAGTCCTTACATTACTCCGGTCCATAGAGCAGCTGGGAGGTGTACTCTTTGTAAGTTAAGCTTGTTATGTGGTCTCTCTAGAGCGAAATATCACTTGTACAGTTGTACTTATCGTATTCATTGATTCTTCTAAACGGTTTGTAATACTAACTACTATGAATGAGGAGTACAGAAGTGGTTCTAAGCGTATTCCTTAGTACTATGTGATATCAAGTCGGTTGTCTCTTTGTATATGAGACTACTTAGTGTTGTATCAGTAGGGATTTAAAGTTATAAATGTACATTAGAAGTTCCTTCAATGTACGTATTGTATAAAGAATATACTAGAGCATGTACATTGTTTACTTAATTTAGCATTCACAATTGGACTAATCAGTTTCCATGTACAGTTTTAACCACGTTCAGTACTTTGAGTATTTTAGAGACCGACGGTACTCTTAAAACCCTGCCATATTGTACAAGTTGGTTCTCCACGAAGTACTTATAGCAGCGTGAATTGTACACAATGCTTCTGAATGTATGTGTCGATGCATTTTTGTACTTTGAGTTAGTGGTTTTTTACATTCAGTACAATAATGTACCATTTGTCTTTATGGACTTAAGCCTAGGAGACCTTTTGTACCTAATGTATTCACGTATGTGTTTTGCAGACCACATTCTTCCTACGATTTGAAGAAGTCCACCCAGAATGCAGTGTGCGGCAGAGAGCCTTCGAGAGGTTGAAGCCGTGGTGGGTGCGAAAACTAAAGGAACGGAATACATGTTGTTGTATATATCATGTCGAGATGGACATGATGAAGGTTGGATTAAGCAACCTCAGAGAGAAGACCAGAGGACTGCATGCACAGATGACATGTGTTTGTGACTGTCAAGTATGTGCAGGCGATGCGGAGGGGGTTTGTTGTGCACACGAGCATGTTTTCTCGCGAATAACATTGATGTGGGAGTCATGTGTGTGTCCAAAAGGAGAATATGATGTGTGGCATAGACTTGAGTGCCTTATGGGCGACTGTTCTGAGTGTGGTTTCCATCTCCTTCCTATCTGTCCTCTAGAGTTGTTTGCACCTAATACGGCTCTTGTGAAATGGAAGTGTTTTGAGTACTACCAGGTCGGAGTGGATGCACAGACTGGAAAGGTGAAGAAACGGCTGCGGGAGGCTTTCAGAGAGACAGCTGCCCACGAATTCCTTTCCTACATGGAGAAAACCATAACGGCTTTCATCACCCACAACTTCAAAGCACGATGGCAGGATGAGCAGTGCCAACTGATGATGAAGAACGTGCCTGAGGGAGTTGTCATATCGCATATTGACCATGCGGAGAACTATACTTTTGCTATCCAGAACGAGGTCCAGAGCTTGTACTACTTCAGTACGAGTGTGACCATCTTGGTGCACATTACGATCTGGAAGGAAGGCGAGCAGACCATGAAGCAAACCCACTTCTATATATCCGACGACAAGGCACACGACTCAGCGTTTGTGCAGCACTGTTTGCTGTTGCATTGGGATTGGCTAAGAGATTCGGGGTTGACTCCGGAGGAGCACTGGGTGTACAGTGATGGATGCAGTGCCCAGTTTAAGTGTGCAACAGCTATGTATTTTGTTGCTTGGTACCCTGCGCTCACCGGCGGTTGTAAGATGCGATGGAACTATTTTGAATCGGCTCACGGGAAGGGAGAATGGGATGGGGCAGGGCTGTGGTGAAGAGGGCGCTTGCTGCTGAACAAATTCAGAATCCCTTGAGGCCCTTACAGAATGCATCTCAAGTTGTAGAGTTCTTAGAGGAGAAGTATACAGAGCGTGTTCCCAGCTCATATGCTAATACCAGAATTGCTCCTCTATCCCGAGTATTCTGGTTGATTGGCAATACAGAAGTTGATCATAGTGACAAGAGTGTGAAGTGTAACACTCTGCCAGGCTCGAAGAGTCTCTACTCAATCATGGGCTTTTCTATGACTGATCCTACCATGCTTAGAACTCGTGAGTTGTCTTGCTTCTGTAATTCTTTCATAGACTGTGATTGGACTGATTGTGAGAACTTGTCACATGTGCAGGAGTGGAAGGTCCAGAGGCTCTCTCCATTGAGTGCAAGTGCCGTGGCTCATCAAATTGAAGAAATTGACGAGGAAACAAACTGGGTGTATGACGGCATTTCAGAAGAGGTGGGAGACTTGGTGGACATTGGTGACAACTTCATGATTCCAGCGGAGGAAGAGAACGAAGACGGTGTAGAATTCTACATTCTACAGTGTCAAGCCAAGAAGTTTGTCTTAACAGAACCCATGACTTGCCCATGGGGGGGCGTATTCAGGGCTGGAGACTTTGTGATCAGGGCAAAATACTACAAGAAGTACGGTCGTGGAGAGAAGACATATGTATTGTGTGACAAAGCAGTTGATGCACATATCGATGCCCATCTGGTTAGAGCTTGCAAATTTCCGATGGTTCTTGCTACACACAGGGTAAAGGGTACTCCTGTATACAAGATCTCCAGTGAAACGCAAAGGATATGTGAAGATGCCTTGCGAGAGTGGTGGGCGTTCAATGCAGATTAAGTACAAGTTGGTACACTGTGTACACTTTGTACAAGTTGATTCAGGATTGTTTCTCATTTGACGGTGGTTTTAGAAGTACTGGTCCCGTGATGATACAAGTCAAACAAATGCTTCGGTATTTGTCTGACTGAAAGTGAGCTCTAGGATGTCCCGCTATCCAAGTGCTCCCCCTTTTTTTTGCTTCAGTCATCTACTATCTGGCATAGTAGTCTGTGATTATGAGAACCTGCAATCCCTTTCTTTTTTTTATTCTTTATAATCTTTTTCTTATAATTTATGTAGTATCACCCATTCCATATTTCTTTTTTCGTTTCGAGTCAGGCTGGACGATCATAGTTCTACATTTTGCTGGGTATTAGGTACTGTAGTTTTTTTTCTTTTTGTTTTAGGTCCTTTACAGGGAGCACTGGACAGCGGTACTTCAAGAGCACACATCTGAGGACAGCTGTGATATGGTTGGTGTTTAGACAAGTACTAAAACTACTCAAACAGTACCATCGAAAGTACTTTTAGGACTTAGAATATTGATTCTCTACCTAAAATTATTGCCTGAGTTTATGAACTCAACTTAAATTCTTCCTTATTTAACTGGAGTGTGTTATGTTTATTGTAGATGAATGCTTGTTCCTTAAGTGCTGAAAGATTTTGCACTAAGCCGACTTGTAAGTATGATATATCAAAAAAATGTATGAAGATTCAGTGAAGTTTATGATACAGCCCTACAAATAGTACATAGGATAACTGTGACCTGAAAATAATTCCGGTTATACATGCACTTAGGGCAGCCGCATGAAAAAATACAGAAGAAAGTGTAAATGTGTCCATGCTTAACAAAGTAAACATATGACAAAATGCCAAAGTCATCTACTCCTACGCGGTGTACGAGGTGGCCTTCGGACTGCTAGTGGTACTGTACCGTCTCTACACTTAGTACTCTTGCATTTACAAGTAAAATTAGGCAGATCCGGATTGTCTTTACAGAAATCAGTGCCATAATCCCAAGTTAGTTCCTCTCCAGGATATATGATA
This sequence comes from Ceratodon purpureus, assembly GCA_014871385.1. NCBI lineage: Eukaryota > Viridiplantae > Streptophyta > Bryopsida > Pseudoditrichales > Ditrichaceae > Ceratodon > Ceratodon purpureus. Next base: position 7,311,594 of record CM026428.1, on the reverse strand, counting down.
CGACTAGAGAAGAATGCTACATGGTAATATCGGCGATCAACACTCTCTATTGACACTGGAATATCCACTAGGTTAGAGTCTTCACACCTGTAGTACAAAAGGTCCACTGTCAGGGCACAACGGACTGGATACAAGGAAGGGGCGGCCGATGTATAGATAATGGAATTAGACTCTAACCTGTGGTTCAAAAATCTGGCAACATTCCCAAATCGAGTAGAGTCCAAGCACAAAGCACTGTTGTCGTCCAAATTCCGCTCTGTGGCCCAATCAGCATCAAGTTGCAAGCTATAGGACTGACCCCCTTCTACCCCCGAGTTTCTAAACATTTGCTCAGCATTAGTTAAAATCTCTCCCATCAACTCAAAAACAAACGCACCTCTAGGTATAAGCTCACATGTCCGAATCCCCCACCCTGTAAGGGCTGTACGAAAAACCTCTACTCGATACTTCATCCCCTGCTGAACAACACGATTGCCACAATCACCACGACACCTACACTTAACATTGCACTCCTTAACAAATGGACGAGGCACATGACCCTCACAAACTTCATTTCCACTTAGACACCGTGAACTCGGCTTACAGTAGTTAGCATCGCTGTTGTTGAATTGATCAAGAGCCATGTCCTCCAAAATTCCTCCATTGCTGTAGCCGACTCCACCCAGGGACTGCGCTTGACATGCACATGTACCACTCCCACGGAGACATTCCGAGGAACACAAGCAGTAGTCCCCGGAGCGGAAACTCCCTAGGGTAGTAGGTACTCGGGCCTGATCATAGGGTACACTAGAGTTCACATACTGAAAATAACGCATAGCAAGATCAGACTGACCAACAAGGATAGGCACCCTCTCGAGCCCATTAGACAAATCTTCAGGATTATACCAAATGTCGGCCTGGTTGAATCACAGCCCACCAGACCACCTTCCACAAGTCATGATGCGAAAAAAATGAAGTGCAAGCAAACACCTCAGGCGGAGCAACCAAGAACCTACTGCACAGTTATTCACTAAGGAAAAAGATCAAATAATTCAACAAGGCGAAAACGCAAAGAAAAAACATTAAAGCCAAGTGAAAAAAAATTGCATCTCAGCCGTGAACAATTCTTGTTAGAGGGCCTCATAGATGAGGTATGATACATGGTAGTACCTGCGGAACCATTCTATCCAAGCATGCTAGCGCAGGTCAATAGATGATATACCAACAACAAAAAAAAACAAAAGTAATGAACTGTGAAAACAGTCCACATTTCAACACTCATTCTATGTGGCGCCTCGCCGTCTTTTCACTGAGACAGCGCCACCTACCTTACCACCCTTCCCCTTCTCTCCCCGTTTAGAGTTACCCTTTGTCGATGAAGGTGATTCTTCTGATGCGTGTTCCGCCTCCTTAGCAGTGCGTGCTCTGGTCCGCACCTGCCCATCTGCAACTGCCGGGCTACCACTAACCCCAGCAATCTCACTCAATTCTTTATAGGTGGTCTTCTCAGCCGAGTAGATGTTCTCTGGTGCAGTGTGATTCGTAGGTGATGTGTCGTCGGACACGCTTGGACCTCGCTGCCTCTTTGCCCTTAGCTTGAAAGGGGATCTCGGACTCTCCACTATCGACTTCGCTCCCTTCGCTGCGGGCGACCCTTCCTTCGCCGCGGGCCCCCCTCCCTTCGCTGCGGGCCCTCCTTCCTTCGCAGCCAGCTCCACTTCCTTTGCTGTGGGCTCCATCGCCGACCTCGCAGGCTCTCCTTCCTTCGCTGCCACCTCCCCTTCCTTCGCTGTGGGTTCCCTCTTCTTTGCCGCGAGCTCCTCTCCCTTCGCTACGGGCTCCCCTTCCTTTGTTGCCTTTGCTTTGCGTCCTGGCAAGCACTGCGATCCTGCTCTTGGTGGGGCGCTCCTGAGAGCCTGCGGCGAAGGCTCCTTGTCCTTGTCCTTCTCCCCATCTCCCGGCTGCCGTGTCAATTCTTCCCGCCCAAGGGACCCTTTCTTCGATGCCACACCTTCACGTACCGCACCTCCCGTTGGGCTGGCGCCCCCTCCTGCTTGGCTGCCGCCCCCTCCCGCCAAGCCACTAACTCCTCCCGATGGACTGCTGCCCCCTCCCGCTGGAACGCCGCCTCCTACCGCTAGCCTTCCGCCTCCGCCTCCTCTTGCTAGTGCTCCTTCTCCCGCTGGACAGTCACCTCCTACCATTGGACTGCCGCCTCCTCCTGTTGGACTACCTTCTCCCGCTGGACCGCCGCCTTGTACCCCTGGATTGCTGCCCCCTCCAGTTGCACTAATATCCTTCGTCCGTCCTCCATACTCTATGCCATCTCCTGCAGATGGTGTCGCTGGAGTGTCCTCAGGCAGGGCCGATAGTGAACCCTCCTGAGGCTGGACACATTGATCACCATCTTCGGGCTCCTCCTCCTCACCATCCCCCGCGCACTGGTCGGATGAAGTGCCGTCTGATTCGTTGTCCCCTTCAAGACTTGTGCCCGAGGTGGAATGCAGAGGAGACATTTTGATTCCTTCTTCATCCTCCGAAGATTCATCCCCAGAATCGAGATCAGGTTCAGTGCCCTTCAAGGGATTTCCACCCGTCAAGCAAGCCATCACCAGAGGTTGAACCCGCTTCCCTACACTAATCTCTCCCCATAGTCCCCGGGTCGGGGCCCTTGCCATAAGAGTCGGTGCCTCTACACAACCCGCATCTTCCCGTATGAAGCAATCTCCCTGACTTGTCTCTCCCTCCACAAAGCGACTTGGAGTGTTGACTGCTGAAACAGGTGGTGCGAACCTCAAGCTTGAGCCTGCCATAACACATTACATTAGACAGTGTGACAATTTGTAATTAATGTACTACAAATACAATTCTGTATAGGATGTACTAATGAACTAGTATTAGAACTACCTATAAGAACTACACTAATTGAGCGGTGTACTAATCAAGAGTACTTACTGTACTCCCTAAACACCACTAGATTAATGAGAAACCTATAGGACTAAGAGTACAAAAGGGGTTCTAATACTATACCTGTTGTAGCTCCGTCTAGTATAGTGCTCACTGCGTACAATCCAAGTTAGTACATTGACAACCCAAACCTTGGATCTGGAGTACATAAAGTACTCTCACTACTTGGTTGCACGTACCTAAATATTTAATACTCTGTACAAAGACAAAACTGTAGTACCTACCCTAAACCGAAACGTGTTTTGCAATGTACACTAGTTTGTGCATCTACTTGAAGTACATGGTGGGTGAATACACTTTCTCTTAGCATAGTACACTAAGACATCTCATGGTCACATACTGTACACATTCTATTCATCCCTTTACTCCTCCATTGCAATTTAAGTACACATTCTACATTTTCTATTGGGTGCTCACTACAACAACAAAACTCTTTGTAGACCCTTAGAAGCCAACAAGGTACTAAACATACATCTCCCCACGAACTTTCACAACTCATAGTTTACTAAGTTACCGGCAGTCTGAATTGCACATGAAAGGATACAAAAGCAGTAGGGAGAAGGTACAATACCTAAGCTCCCCATATTTCCTACAAAGTAGACACCTTGTTTTGCTACCTGTTTCATTCTCTAAGGTACACTGTGTACCTCATGTCAAGCCTAGACTACATACTGAAATTAACCAAGGCCTTAGCCGTGGAACTTTGGGGACAGCAAAGTTGCAAACACTCTCAATGCCGCATCAGAACTTGGAATCTAGAACGCAAAGAATGGCATACTGAAATTGCACCGCAACAAAGGAATGCGAAAGTCACGTAAACTTACCATCCGAGGGCGCCTTCGCCTTTGCTTCGTTTGTTCTCTCCTGCAGTAACCTCCTCCTTTCCTCGGCTGATCCCAACACCATTGCCCTCTCCAATAGCTCTGGAGATGGCTCTCCCCAACCAAAGCTTCGATGCCATTCTGGATGAGATAACTCTCCACACCCGGCTGCCACACACTTGCAACTTCGCACATACAACACCGAAGCACAGTAGGGGTGGTATAGATGCTTACAAGAAGATACTACTATATCGTTTTGAGGAAATGGAAAATCGCACAAGCAACAAGTAGTAATCTTTATGAACTGGCTCTCATCGGTATCACCAATCTCTAGTGTAGTCGGTTCTCCTCGCGCATATACCATTGGCTGGGGGCAAAAATTAGAAGCACTCCTTCCTTGCTTGAGCAAAAATTTCTCCGCTGCAAGGGCATCGAACTGCACCTGTCCGGTTTCCAACCCCCGTGTCAGTGCTTGGATCTCCTCTTCCGCGAGTTTCAGCTCTTCCTTTGCAGCTGCAACCTTCACATCCTCATCCGCTAACTGTTCTTGGATTCCCTCCATTTTAATCTTCTCCTTGTAGACGTCGGATCCTTGCTCCTCTAGCGTGTTGATTAGCGCTGCCTTCTGCTCCTCTTGTTTCTTCAACGTCTCCACACTCCACTCCGATTGCTTGCTCCTCCACACGGCACTATCAAGCCTCCCCCCGGCCTTCTTCTTCAACTCGCGTTTGTGCTTCAACTCCAGGTGTAAGGCCGCCATCAACCCCTCCACAACCTGCAATCGCTCCGCTGCTACTCCCTTCGACAGCACCGCGCCTCTCCCTGCAACATTAATGTCCTCCTGCAAGCAAATCCCGGACTCCCTTGCGGATTCAAGCCCACCGTCCCCCTCACCCCTTCGGATCCTTCCTCCACTACGAACTGTTTGCTCAGAGTTGCTGCGGGCACCTAGCTTCCCCCGACCTAGCTCCCCTCCATCCACTCCCTGCTCCATCTTCACCCTCGACCCATGCTCCACCTTGATTCCCCGCCACTCCAATCCTCGCACATCAATCCTCCCTTTTCCTTCCAGAGTCCTAGACTCCGCGACCTTCTTCCGAAGCTCATCCAGTTTTGAGCGATCCAGCTGGTACCGGCTCCGTTGTCGCTTATTGGTCTCCTCTCCGAACGCACACCAGTTGACCCGACCTCCACCCTCCTCATACTCAAGGGTAACTCCTTCTGCAAATCGCACCGTAATGAGGTTCGGGGTCTCATCTTCTCCGTGTTGGTAGAGGATTGGGTGCAGGTACTTCACTCGGTCGACGACCTCCTGTACCTCGCAATTCTGCCAGTTGAAACCACTACGCCCACCGTCTCCATAGGGTTTCCCAAACAACTTCCGCAAAGACTCTGCTTGAACTGTATTCTTTCGAAAATGGTGGGGATTGTCTCCTTCGTTGAGCAGTCCGAACTCCTCCTGGAAATCGCCTTTCTTCAACTCTCTTGGTGGTTTCTTCAACCTTGCGATCTCCTCGTCCACGTCCTCGACGCTGTTGAAAGCTTTCTCGGACCTCCCAGCAGACTTTGCTCTCTTCCTCGCAGCTGCCTTCGGAGCTCCCCCGGCTTCATCCACAGCTCCCCCTCCGTCGCTCCTCGCACAAGGTCTCCCTTCTCTCTCACGGACCTCTGGAATACTAACTGCCCCCTTCCTTGGGGCCGCATTGCCCTCGCTGCCTTCACCTGCGCCGCCTCCTCTCACCCCCGCCTTCGCCTTCTTGCGCGCGGACCGCAAATCTCCATCGTCGTCGCTCCATTCTTGCTGCCTACCCCTCGCCCGCGCCGAACCGCTCCTCCCAGCACGAGCTGAGGCTGCGCTACCTGATCTCCCGCTCATCGTTCTGTCTATCCTCGACTTCAACCGGAAAGCGCACACTCCCGACCCACAACAAATTCCTCTACCCTCCTAGCAAACTGCTCGCAGCCACCTCAACACCTACCAGAAATAACCTCTTCATCCCCTCACCCCACGCAACTCTCCCCTCCCCCTAAACCCCAAACATCATGTACTGCTGTGTACAATCCGCCCACACACCAAGCTTCCTAGCGCGCAAGGACTTCACCGAAAAAGAACACCAAGAAAGAGCGCCATTGCAAAACCCCGCTACACTCTGCGCAGCCTTCCCTCGAGGCAAGCTGCGAGACGATGGTGACCTCCGGTCACCAGTCACCAACGCTCTCCTCCCTTCTGGTTACCGGCGGTCACCGGTTACCTTGACGGATGGTAACAGGTGACCACCGGTTCTTAAACCCAAGCGAGGGTTTAAGCAATCACTTCAATTACAACGAATTTATTTCTTCAGTCCCCAACATGTAACATCAACGCCTTATAGAATGTTCACTCAGTTTTATCAGAAGCTCTAAAATGATTCATAGCATCCTTTGTTCGAGGCCAAAAAAAAAAAAAAAAAAAGGAAACAAAAAGGAAACAAAAGGAAGAAAAAAGAAACAAATAATGAGAGAAGAAAAAGAGAAAACGGAAGGAGCAAATGAGAAAAAAAATTATGATAGAAGAGAAAGGGAAAAATGAATTAAAAAAGGAAAAAAAAAAAGATGAAAAGAAAACATGGTAGAAATGCACGGAAAATAAAGAAGACTTTCCTCATAAAACCACAAATAACAATAAACAATTTTATCTAAACGTGTACGATATAAAATGTTTAAAAGTTGTATTTACATATAGTTCCAAAATTCAGGTCCTTATGTATTTGATTTTGAAATCTGATTAGTTTTTCCTATTTTTATTCAATTTTCAACCCTTCCCATGTTCTGAATAAAGGTAGACTCTAGATCGCTTTTTATTTCTATTTTTTAAATTCAACTCCATATGAATTGGGCCTTCAAGTAGCAAGGTGTTTTTTCCTATTTTTATTCAATCCTTTATGTATTTGATTTTGATTGCTAATTGTGTTTTTTTCTTTATCTTATTTTTTTTTCTAAATTCCTTATGTTTAATTCAACCCTTTCGTACTTTCTTTTCTGGTTCTTCTTAATTTTTTACTTTTTTTAACAATTCAACCCGTTATGTGTTTAATTTTAATGGCTTGTATTTTTTTAATTTTAAATTATCCCTTATGTATTTGATTTTGATAGCTTATTGTGTTTTTTTTATTTATTTATAATTTTTATTCAACTCTATTGTATTTGATTATGATAGGCTACAATTTTAAAAAAAAACAAATTCAACCCCTTATGTATTTGATTTTGATAGGTTTTGTTTTTATATTCATTTCTTTTTTAAATATTAAACCACTTATGTATTTGGTTTTGCTACCTTATTGGTTTCTTTGCTACCAATTTAAGATTGTATCATAACCATATTCAAAGAGAACATCTATATTATTTTATTTTCAAAGAGTAGCTTTACATCCTTGTAAATATGTCTTTATATATGACTATTTACCTGCATGTATTGTACGTTTATTTAACAAAGTCCAGGGATCAATAGGTCCTGTAGAATTACAACTAAAATAGGAATTGATTCCTTTTTCATGGCAAATCTCAAAGAAATGAACATGTTTTTTTTTCCAATTTGTAGAGAACTTCTATATCCACTATAATAAGCTTGGTTTATTAAAAACACCCAAGACATTATTAATTCATATATTATTCTTTAAAATTTGGTGTTAGTTTTGGTAATGACAAACACACCTTTTTTTTTAAGGCTTTTTTGTAGCATAAAGTGTAAACAATAGAATGCTTTGATTAATCATGCACTTAATTTCGGATTTGAAAAAAAAAACTCTCTATCATATAGACCTCACGTATAGAAAATAACCAATTATACAAATATGTACTATTAATACAAAGACTTGACTTCATGAGATTAATCTCTTTTATTAATTCCAGCTATATAATAATTCATAAAAATCAATTTTAATTACCATACTAAAAATGGATGTGCAAGTTGATGTTATTATTATCGAGCACAATGTGCTCAAAAGCAACTAACATTGAGAACATGGGGCAAAGTAAAAAAATAAAATTGCTTCATATAACTCTTTAAAACGCCTTTTCCTCTATCACTAATAACCAAGACATTTACCACATTACTAAATATCGTAATGGAATGTCCATATTGTTTCCAAAATTCCTTTTCAAAATTCATTTACATTACATTATAGTACTCTTATTTAATATATATCCATTCTTATGTCTAGAATACTATGTAAATCCAATCGTCTTATTAAAATATTTTCCATCCCTAATTTATCCTAAGAAAATGGTGAAGGTGTCACTTATCCATAGCTCTTGGATCTTTATTGAATCCATAGAAGGATGAAAATACATTATGCAATGGACAAGTCTGTAGGATAACAATACGGCGACACGTGGTGTGGAGAATGTAGGATGCTTCAACCCTGTTCAAATCCAGATCCTACCACCGAGGCTCGAACCCTACTCCCGCCAAACCACAGTCTTTAAATTTCGACGGCGCCAACTCAGGTCGAGCCAGATCATAAGGTTCCAAATCACGACGGATCATTTGTGTCAGTTTCGGGCGTCTTCATTGGCTGATAATAATTCCAATACCCATCCCCCCCAGAAATCTGATGAACGGCTAGGATCGCCAGGGATAGTGTACAAGAAGTACTTATACGTACTCTTTGGTCCGAACAGTACACAATTGTTTTGCCAAAACTGCACTACCTCTAGCGTACATGAACCCTTTTATATGTTTTCATTGTAAAATGTGTATTAAATAGTTCGATAGTTTTCTAGGTTCTAAACGCGATTGGCAATACATCTGGACGTGGACGGTGACAAACGTGAATTGATCTGCTGCTGAAGCACAGGGTCGACTGAATCGCGGGGCCCAGTATCGGGCACTCTCTCGATTTTCTTGGCCTGTCTGCAAGCAGGATTTTTCTAGGTAGTCCAGGTAATTATTTCTCAATTCTATGAATAGGTTTTTTTGGTAACAAAATTTTTTCATATTTTATCCGGTGGCTTTTACATAGCCTTGTTCGCAAAGGTGTACATTCTGTTTGCAATGAGGTTTTCATTTTCTCCATTTGACAAATGAAAAAACATTTTCACCATTTTGAGTAAAATTATAGAATGAATTGCGTATCGTCATCTTCAAATCTTATTTCCATTGGTGGTACCTCCTGGGCATGTGTCAGCTTTCTTGACAGTTATAGTCACTTGAACAGAGTTGTCATTTTCAAATTGCTGAAGATGTTTTTATTGTTTACTCTATAATCCAACCTACACAATTGAAGGTGACTTAGTCATTTGAAACCAAAATGAGTATAATTTCCACGGCCTGGGAAATAGATATTGATGCGTTTTCCCTATGGTCGCATAGAAATTTTATTTGTTCTGGCTAGGTTACTTTGCATCATTCCAGTCATTTGAATTCAGCGACGTTTGTCTTCGCCATTGCGTTAATCATCTAACATTCGTTTCTGTTTCTTTCGGCCATTTCGATGTACGTGGTGGATTACGGCGTGATTATGTCTGGTTAACGGCGCCTATAATTACCTAGATTCCGTGGGTTCGATAATATTCAGAATGTGTGCATTTCATCTCCAGTTCATCTCAATTATATTGCAGGAGCTACATTTTAGGTCTTGTATCCGTTGCTGCAGTAGTTTTGGGACATTGTTCTGACCCCCTGTATATCTATCCTTATATCTTTGGAAGTTCTCACTGTGTCAAACCATTCTTATTTCGAGCTGTTTCGCCCAAGCTGGTCGACTGTTCTGTTGTGTATTTGGAGTTTGTGGTTTTGGATGTTTGGGAGGGCTGTTGTGTTTGTTGCATCTGAGAGGTTTATTCAGGCAGAATGGAGGGAATCCATTCGAGTGTAGGCAAGAGTCGGGCTTTATCAGAATCAGATTATGATTTTGAATGTGTGGGTCTTGGTGAATGGGAAGAGCCAGATTTGCCCATTTGGATTGGTGCGGCATTTCGACGTTATAACGAGTTTCAACATGTTCGTGATGCGCCCAGGACTTTGCCTGACTTGCTTCAGTGGTTGCGAAATGTTTCCGAGTTTGAAGAAGTTTCAGGTTTGGAGTGCCCAAATTTTAAAGCAGTCTGGGACCTCGCTGTGCCGAGTTGGGCAGGAGTTTGGACTCCAAAAGCTATTCTATCTTTTCAGGCAGTAGCAAATTCCTCTGCAATTATGCATCCTCCTCTTAGTGTTCGGTTGCAGAAGCAGTCAACCAGGGCCAAAGTGGTCAGATCTCCAGGGCAATACAAGCGTCGCCGGGATCTTTGGGCGCTTGACGAGGTGAACCCATCTGCATTATCTGGTGTACCACCTGGGGATCGCAGTAATTCATCTGTTGATCCAAGCGTCTCCCCAGTTGGTCGGAGCGGTTCCCCGGTTGGTCCTAATGTCTCCCGGGATGGTCGGAGCGTCTCCCCGATTGATCGGTGCGTTTCCCCTCCTGGAGATATTCCTTTTCGTGATCCTGTTCCTGTGATTGTTTTATCTGATTCTGGTGAGGAGTCTGCCGATGAGAACCGGGATGATATATCCCTTTCCTTCCCCGACGGAGACGAGACTTACTGCCGAGGTGTGACTCGCTATTTCTATAAGCTTGAAATTGAAGTTGTTTACGTTCCGTTTCCGACTTGTTGTGCTTGGAGAATTCCCCCAAGTGTTTCGGTTGATTAAAATTGACTGGTTTCTGCATTGCTGCGTCCTGTTTGCGAATTCCCTCTCCCTCTCCCTCGTTGCTTTGAATACCTAAGTTTGATACACGTCTTTAATTTCACCTTCTTGGCCGCTAACACTATCAATGCATTTCGTTGCTCATTTGCAGGTTGCTCTCCTTGAATTGGTCAGTTTCTCCATTTTGGTTCCCTTCGGCCGTGTTGCGGCACTGATGGCGCTGGCGCCATTCTCTATAGTCTAATAGGATAATAATTATGTTTATAGTTTATAGTGTTTCCATTTGCAGATCGCGTTCCCGGAATTGGGCAAATTTTACATCTGCTTGCCTGCATCCATTTTGTGGCACAAATGTCGATGGCGCCATCTTCCAAAGTCTATCAGGTTAATAGTCATGTCCCGATATTGCCGGGCTTATAGTGTTTTCTTATTGTGAATCGTATTGCACCATGCTATGCCTGGATGTCTTCTCAAAAATATATGAATGGAACAAGTGTGATCTCCCTGTACAGAATTGCGATTTTTTAAGTTTCGGAGCCATGGACAAGGAGTCTTCGTTTCATTTGATTCCGGTCGTGTGGATGTTTTATTTTTGTGTACTGCGTTTAAGTTATGTGAATAATTCTATGGCCTAGGTATATTCCTGGTTTGTACCGGTTGGTTGGCGCCGGCGCCATATTCAGGTGATCGGGGGAACGAATCCCGTAAATGTCTCCTAGCACGCAGAACCTATCTCTGGAATCGCACAGGATGTTCCAAGCCAGTGCAACACTGGATATGTGGCTTGGGCCTACCATGTCCGGATTGCTTGTAGACTTTTGATCTACACTTGACTTCTTTTTCTAGATGGTATACGTGTATTCAATACCTGTTGGATGAATGTGTATTTATTGTGTCGTCGTATATCGTTATGGGTATATTTTTTTTGATACATGTATGTTTCGCGTGTATCAGACTTAGACGACTGGTTGGATATGAGTTCGTTTTTCATCCCTGACTTGTTTTTCGTTACTTACAACTTTGATCAATGTATCTACCGGGTGGGCTACCTTCCGCCTGAAACAGCCTAAGTATCTACCCATACACCCTAAACCACCCACTCCGAAAAGACTACCTCGATAAAAAGCTGAATCCTTTGTTGGGTTTTAGCACCACCACTTGAATTGATGGCAGAATTGGAGAACGAGCACACATGGGTGAGTGGGGGATGAGGCTCTGAAGCTATCAGTAGCTTGAAGATTCTTCGCTATTGGTGAGTGGGTTGTACTAGATGAGGAGAAATGGTGAGAGTACGAAGGACCTCTTCTTCAAGCTGCTAGTACTTTTTTAAACTTTTATATTCCATGTTTGTTGCATTTTTTCTGTAATTCTTTCTACTTGAATTCTTGGTGTATTGCAAATCTGGTTTCATTCAGCATGCTCTACTAGAGTCTAGGTTGTGTTATGAGTTATGGAGTCTAAAATTTACATGGTGGCAGTAGTGTAGGATTTTCTGAACTGAGAATGTGAGAACTCTAAATTACATCAATTGAGGATTGCCATTTCAAACGCCCAACATTGTGAGGCCCATAAAAAGTGAAATAACATTAAAAGTGATTTCACTATTTTTTATTTGGATAACTTGAAAAATATACTATTTTTATGACAATATTCAATTTTATACATTTATGACTTCAATATGTGAAATTTTATCATGATATGTAAAATTATGTGAATTTATATGAGATTATGTAATGTTATACATATGTTAATTTTGTGTTATGTTAATGTCCATGTTATATATTAAGAATTTTAGATGTAGAAACTTCAAAGTAAAGTGTTAATGTAGCAAAAAGTTAGCCAATAACAAAGAGTATAATTTGTTTTATATTTTAATCCAAGTTCCTATTTACAATTCCAAATGAATAACACCCTTTATCTTCAAGTGTTTGGTACAAAGAAATTCATTGTCGTACTATTGAAAAAGTGTTAAATTTTTAATTCACATTGACCATTTCAATCAAAAACCCAACATTAACAATTCAATATAAAAGTCCTAAATTTGTTTAAAATTATTTCAGCATTCTACATTCATACAACTCCGCAAGAGTGATCAAATAATTCAAAATTATAAATCACCAGAAATCATAAATATTTTATGAACAAGGCCCCAACAATGGGCCTAAAGGCAATGGGATTGATACCAGGCCCAAGAAACGGGCCTCACGAGTTTATATACGAAGGAGCTGGATGGGTCTCTCTAAATCTCCCCGACGAGAGGTGCAACCGGGCAGCCTCTTGAGGGGGGCAGCCATTGTGATGGATGACGCTTTGTCCGTCACGGCTGGCACTTTCCATTCCCTCGATCACCAACCTTTCCTGCCCATACCACTCCCGCTCCTCCCCGCTACTCCCTGCTCCGCCTCGCCTCCCTGCTCCGCCCCGCCTCCCCGCTCTTGCTCTATTGCAATCTTCCGCAACTGCTTCCACCTCGCATCCGCCCTCGCCCTCGAACTCCTCGTGATCGTCATGTTCACTGTGTTGTAATAGTTTTCGCGTTGTGGGTTGAGAACTGTGTTGTGGGTTTACTTCTCATGTTCTCGTGTTGTGGTCGTCATTCATTACATCTAGTTGCACAACCACAGTCAAGCAGGCTACATTGTGCCAATCTTCTCCCTGTGATTGTCTATTCCAGCCACAAAGTTGCAAACATTGAAAATCACAAACTATGATTCACTCCCTGTGCTTTGTTATCCAAATTTTAAATTCATGTCTTTGTAGGCACAGTTTATCACGGGAAGAAAATCAGAGTTGTGTAAGTTCATCTCAAACAACATGTTCGTCTGCTTCTCGATATCTCTGACAGTGTTTGCAATGGTTGAAACAAGTGAGAACAACTCGCACGTCCAAAGTTGCACAGATGTCCATTTCTCAACAACAAAATCCATAACAAATTTGTGTAAGTTCGACTTAAATGATCAACATGGTCGTATGCTTCTCGAGTTCTCTGTCATTGTCCACAATTATGGAAACTAGTGAAGACAAGTTCACAAGTAAGTTATTTTGGCCGAATCCACATCAATAAGATATAATTCCAGTAATCTTTCAATACAAGAACAAGGTCGTCATGAATGTATTACGCATCAAATGCCAAGTTGCCAACTTTCTGGCATCAGTTACAGTACAGTACATGAAAATTGACAAATTTGATCTCCTACAAATCGAATGTAAAGTTTTGTGTTGCGAGATCCAAATCCCGACTTCGTTTACCTGCGACACTGGAATCACTTGGGAATTATCACTTTGGGCGGCTCACGATCACGAGGACTTTAAGGGCGAGGGTGGATGCGAGGTGGAAGCAGTTGCGGAAGATTGCAATAGAGCAGGAGTGGGGAGGAGCGGGGAGGCGGGGCGGAGCAGGGAGGAGCGGGAGTGGTATGGGCGGGAAGGGTTGGTGATCGAGGGAATGGAAAGTGCCAGCCGTGACGAACAGAGCGTTATCCATCACAATGGCTGCCCCCCTTGAGAGGCTGCCCGGGTGCACCTATCGTCGGGGGATTTAGAGAGACCCGGATCCCAAAGGTCAAGCCCGATTGGGGGCTGGAAGGTTCCCAAATCGGGACCACCTTCGGGCCGGCCCCAGATCGCGTATAAACTCGCCCCGAAATACAAATGACGAAAAGGACTCATTGCCAAGTGTCAAATAAGTCTTTAAAAAAACCAGTTGACATTCGTAAAGGGACTTGTCAAAGGGACTTGTCAAATAAGTCTTTAAAAAAACGAGTTTGTCAAGGACTACATAGGTACCTTAAAAGTTGAATCTTCTCTGTTAAGGTAGACTGTCCTATAAGCGCCACCTTAAGCATTCTGGCCTATTTGTGGCAATGATAAATTAACGAAATTTTTTTTACCATACTCAAAATAGCTTTTCATGAGGATTGGAAAAACTTGTAACATGTAATATGCAATTGTGAATTTTATACAGAATTCTGAAGTGCTCTGTAAGATTTCACCCATTCTTGATCCAAGAATTGTACCGTTTTGAAACATAACGAAGCTGGTAACCGCTCCTGTGAATATGCAAAACAGGAATCTAAAGCGTCTGTAAAACTAAGCCAGTGAGAAAAAAAGAAGCGACCTTAGTAACGCATAAAGTAGAAATGTTTAGGTCGGAGAATGGGTTCGGTGGTGACCCAAAAGCGCCTTCCTCAGCGACGCATGTGTGGCTGCGGTGAACCCAGCGATCGCACCCTCTGCGACTGTGAATGGAGGGCCCTTCCAGCGGGAATCTTCCGTCCCTGTGGACGTTGGACTTCGCACCAACGGTCCCTGCGCGGGTTCCTCCTTCTTCGGAGACGCAGGACTTCGCAACAGTCCCCTGCTCCGCGCGATCACAGCTCTTTCAACGCGCAAGCTTTGCATCTTCTTCAGGGGCCAGCGATGTTTGAAAACAGGCCCAACTTACCTCCCACCTTCGCCTTGAGAGAATGGCGACCACGACTGCTGCGCTCGGTTAGGGATTGGAGTTACAGGAAATGATTGTTGAAATTGTGCAGTGGGCACCGTAGAGTATGGGCGGGCATCAAACTGCGATAGAGGAGGTAGGGTGGAGGACGAAGAATAGAAGAGCTGCGGTGAAATTGGTGCTGCACCTGGAGGGTGGGGAAACGCATTCGGGTGCATTGGCTGCATGTAAGTTCCGAATTGCTGATGAAGAGGGTGGAAGTGGAAGGCGTCTCCCTCCTCTGCGGCCACTTGATGCCCACCGACGCTCTCCGGCGCCCTCGCTGTGCGACCTGCTTCACCGCCCGGTCGTCCTCGGCGCCCTCGCGATGCCACACGCGCGGCCTTGGTCAGGGCAGCCTGATACGCCCTCGCCGCCTTGGCCTGGGCTGCGGCCTCCTTCTCCGCTGCTTTTGCAGCTTGCGCTGCAGCCTTCTCCCGCGCGCGCTCTTCCTTCTGCCGATTACTCTCTTCTCTCTCGGCTGCTCTTCGAGCACTGTTCGCTTCTCTTTCGGCTGCCTTTGTCCGTCTTGACTCTTCTCTTTGAACTCGTTGTCTCTCCTTTTCTGCCGCTACATTCTCTCGTCTTGTTCTGACGGCCACTTCCGCTGCCTCATACTCGCTGCAGGTCAGAATAATGGATTTCGCAAAGTCAACAATGGGGTCTCTACGCTTGCTGCTCGCTCTGGGCGTGAAGGTCGGGAGTTGAAGAAACCTCGTTATGGAGTCCGGCTGTGCGACGTCAGGGTCCAGGCCACCAATCTCTGAATCCGCAGGGTCGGACTGATCCAAGTTCACGAAAAAGTGTGCAGTTTCGGTGTTGGGGGGACGTGCGAGGTCTGCCTCCAGGTTGCGCTGTGCATCTGCCGCAGGTTCTTCCCTGGTAACCCCGTCCTCTTCACTCTCGGGCTCAGTACACCCCTCCTCTGCTGCAGACTCAAGGAGTTCCCGAAATCCTGCCCCCTCCTCTTCATAATCTCTACTCACGGCCTCACGTTGCAAGTTGGAGTTTTGCATTGCATGTCCATTGTCTTGGACATAAGTTTCTGCAGGATCGAGGTAGCGATCAATTGCATGCGGATTAAGGGGGTAGATTCCCGCTCCCCTGAAGCCAGCCTGTATGTTGGTTTTAGACTGCGCCTTGTGGAGAGATAATGATACCCAATGGGCCAAGGTTTCCTTTCCCGCAGGTTGATTGATGTTGCGAGACATCCAGAAGTTGCGGTATTCTCGGAAGAACTGTTTGAAGGGTTTAAAAACGGCTATGTCCAGCGGCTGTAGAACATGTGAGGTGTGAGAGGGTAAAGTAAGGAGGTCAAGTCCTACATTCTTTGCTGCCCTCACAACTTCTAACGAGCAGTGGCTATTGTGACCATCTAGGATGAGCAGGTGCCGATGCGTGGGAGAAATGCCATACGATTCTTGGATTGACGCAATAAAATGGGAGATCCACGCAGAAAAAAGGTATGTGGTCATCCAAGCTCTTTGCTGCATTGCCATTGTTGCCCCATGTTCACAAAGTTGAATGTAATTCTGTCTAAACCTCCGGCCGCGGAATATGTAAAAAGATGGAATTGCCTTGCCTGCAGCGTTCACGCACGCTAAGACGGATAGCCACTCCCTCTGATTCGGAATGATGGATTGGACACGGCGAGCTCCAGTGCGGGCAATAACCATTCCGCCACCATTCTTACCTACAGCCATCATATGTAAGTCAATCTCTAACCTTCTATGCACCATTTGAACATTATACTAATGCATACAAATGCCATAGTCATGTATTTCTGAATTATCTTGGCATTGAATCAATGTGTGAACGATTGCACATTACCTGCCTGGGCGCCGGACTCGTCGCAGTTCCAGATGCGCTCGGGCGGATAATGGTGCTCGTTGTAGAGCTGCTCCAAATTGTTGTAGAGTGATTTAACGTTTTCAGGACATAACGCTTTTGCTCTCGCGCTCTCAAGTCCTTGGGCAGCCCTGATTGTCAATTCAGGGTGGCGGCGCTTGAACCAACGCATCCACCCGCCACCCGGAATTCCATCCTTGAAGGGCGTCCACCTATCCTTCGTTATCTCATAAACCTTCATTCTCAACGCGTTAGGGGACAAACCATATCCGCGATCGCACATTCGGATAAGATAATCAACAATCAAAGACTCCTCTTCCGGACTGAGCACCGGCTTCACTCCTCTCTTTTTACTTCTAGTTTTCCTGTAACACCAGCCACGGAATGTGGTGTAAGGTATGCCATGATCCTTTGCCTCCTTTTTCATGCTCTGTCCATTGTCCACATCGTCTAATGCCCTGCGTAATTCCTCGTCAGTCCAGTTTCCATTCTTTCGAAGTCGTTCTCTTCTAACTGCTGGAACGTGGGGAGAGATGCGTGGTTCAGAGTTCTGTGGCGTTCGTGAAGCTTCAGGGAGGGGCCTCAACTGTGCATTTCCCATGGGCCGGTTGGTGAAGAGGTGCACGCCAGCTACGTTCGCCAGGCTTCCACTGCGCTGCCAGTGGTCGGCAGTCCCCAGTCCCTGCACTCTCCTAGAGCGGAGACGTTGACTCCCTGTGGGGACAGAAGTTGCCGCCTACTGCGAGCCGTGGCCATCGCACTGTTCCCCGCCGACTGCCGGCAGCTGCGAGCCGTGGCCATCGCGAGGGGATCGTCCTCCACGCTGCTCCCGACGTCGCCGCCCCCTCCGGCGTTGAGCGAGTTCCAGAGGCGTGTAATCCGCAGATGGCTGTGTGCCTGGATGCCCGGCGTCCTCCTCGTCGTTACTGGACTGAATGTCATGACCGCTCTCACCACCATCTTCGGATCTCTGATACTCTACTGAGTCGTCTGAGTAGTGAAATTCGTGAGTCCCTCCGAGGTCCACAGCTGACATTCTGCTGGTTGATGATCGCACCTGCGACACACATTGTCATTTGTTTCAGTTAGAAATGCATCCTAAACCATGCTCTTCTACTTCATGAACCGAAAGCACCATAATACAAACCTCAAAGCAATCTGAATTTGCAAGTACATGTCACACACCTTGGTATATGCAATTTCTAGAATGCAATGATAAGTCTAATTCTCTGTACTCGGCTGAGAGATCGAAGGAAGACTAAAAACACTTAAGCTGCCTCCGAAGTCGTGTTGGGCCCAAACCTTTGTATGCAAAATGAATTGTGCATTGTGGACAAATTTGGAGTCCGAAATGGTCATGAATGGCATGAGAATCTGTGAGGCGGCTGAGATCTGAAATGCACTAAATCCGACCCTGAGTTGCCATGCTAAGATTGAAAAACTAATAAATTTATCACCCACTTTTGCTCCAACGTGTCCACTTTTTACAATATCTGAAAGCATGGAAATCTAAATCAGCATTGACCCATACTCGCGCCCCCTGCAACAGGAACTCACCCCCCCCCATGACTCAATAAATTCTGACAAATCCTGGCATTACGGAATTCAGTATGTCTGATGGCGGTTTCAGCAGAGTTTTGACTGTCGATTCTGGGGGGGGGGGCGATTTTAGGGCTGTCTACCTTAGAAGGAGCCCAACAATTGTTAGTTTCGAAATCCTTTAAGCTATAAGATCCCTACCTCACATGAAAGCAAAGGATCTCAATGGCTAAAAAGATCTCATAACTATCCAACAGATCCATTTAGCTATGAGATCTGCGAAAGTAATCTAGAGAGTAGCATATATTTACCAAAGCACGCTACAGTAGCGTTCAGTCATTCCAGTCGAGAGAAAATGATGTCTCTAGAGAATTTACTCATGAAGAGACCCTAAAGCGCTATGTCGTTCTACTCAATGGTAATGCAGTCATTTGAAAATTCAATGTAGCTACAGCTTCACCAGAAATACACGGGAACAGTAACTCTCTGAACTTAGACTTTTCTTTGAACTAAAACAGTGATACAAGTATGAACTATGTTGCCTAGATCTCATATCCACTAGATGAGCTAACATTCTTTGACCTCCTACCGCCTTTGTCTTTGGAGGCATTCCGTGAGTTCCGTGACCTTCCACCTCCTTTGACATAAGCTGCTGCTCGGTTTCTTGTCTTCTCAAGTCTTTTCTGCAACTTAGGATCTTCCTCCTCGCCTGATCCTGATTCGCCACCATCCTGTAATAAACAGTACTCACATATTAGAGGGAGTAAAAACAGGCACATGCTCGAATCCATTAGTAGATATATAAGCGCGCTGAGTTCACAAGTGTGTGTCGATCATGCATGAATCCGGTGTGCAGTATTACGAGCCCACTAGGCACATGCTCGATCCGTTAATAGACATTCTAATTCATGTCGTGTAAACAGTATTACGAGCCCACTATTTTATGACTTCTCTGATACAGAATAGTAACACGTCACTACAAATAGAAACTTGGTTGAAAATCGGCAAGTTAATATGACAGTTAAGATTCCTTACAGCCTCAGTTGCTGTCTTTTCTTCACTCACGGCGGGCAAGGACTGGGGATCTCTTGTGGAGTCAATCTCGTCATCTAAATTTCCATCAATTGTGAGTTTCGTAAACGACTCTACAGCATCAGGGCTGTTGTCAGTAGTTTCTGTTTGCAATTGTTCAGAGTCGTCTTCTTCTTCGGAGTCCTCTTCCTCCTCAGAGAGCTCTTCTTCGCCTTCAGCTTTCTCAATGAACTGCAAGAAGGCAATCAATACAATAAGATAATTGGACGAAGACGCAGTATCGTAGTAAGGTCCCCAACATTTCGTTTAACAAATAGTTAATTCAGCCACAAGCTACTTCTAAACAAAAGAGACATCCATAAAACTACATCCATCTGCATACCTGTTCCAAAACCTCTTGATCTTTGCGAGTAAATCCACTTGCTTCAAGAACCTTGTCAAGAGATTCTTCCCCTCCAGCCACTGCTTCAAAGTCAGGACGTCCGTCACCCTCTTCATCATCACCATCTAAATTCTCAGCCTCTGATGTTCCCTTTGAAATTTTGATCCCGGGAGGCGAATAATTAAACCTGTAACCGCGCAAAAAGCCTCTCGGTCTTAGTACAACACAATAATCATACATGGAGTTTCGAATGGTCTAGGTGGTTAGTTCAGATGTGCCTAAAATCAATAGAACGAGACTAATATTGAGTCCTTTTACCTCTTTCCAAAAAACTTGAAGATACATTCTACATCCCTGTCGAAGTACCTGAAATAACATGCAAAAACAACTTAGTCAAATAACACTACATATTTTAGAAAGCCTCACTTAACCCATAATAAATCCAATAATGCATACAATGAAATGTCGGAGTAACTTACATTTCAGCATTGCGATGAGTGATAGAGACCATTTGAGGGAAATCAATCATAGTGATATTCTCGTCGTCATCAACCTGCAAGTCATTGTGTTAATGGATTAACATTATCCTGCTGCACAAGGAGCCAATTCTGTCCCAACTACAGCAAAATTTCCTACACAGCAGATACAACCCTGATGGCCAGATATGTTTCAGCGCAATGAAAAGTCTGTCATGCATATTAACTATAGGGATCCACTCAAAACGAGTAAGCATACCATTAGATTGAACTCATTAAAATCGCAATGTATTAAACCATGTTGTGCCAGCCGGGTGATTAGACCCAATACTGTATCAAATGCTTTCGGCGGGTCTGAGAGTTGCTTCACTTGCACCCTGGTATAAGACGAAAACCAACCTCCGGGTCACCAAGGCATGAATATAGAACTAATACTTATGTTTCGAAAACCATCTTACTGCTCACTCTGAAAAAATGAACAATATAACAAGTGCCAATATCATGAAATAAAAAAATGCAAGCTTCTAACCCAGATTGAACATACAGTGCAAGCATAATCTTAGCATGTGAGTCAGTGTGACAAATAGACAGATGCTCACATACATGAGATGCAGGAACTTACATGGGAAATCCCTTAACGAGTGTCATAAGAACACAATGCCGATTCCAATCTACTGCCCTTGGAACAGGAAATCCATGTTCTCCCAGTGCCTGAGAATTTTTTCCAAGCATATGAGCTCTAATCAGTTAGTGTCACTGGATATCTTGAACAAAACTGACATACAAGAAAGCATCATATCTATTAAAATCTCCGGCATGAAAAGCTCAATATTGGATCAGAATGACATGAACGCGTAGGAAAGGAAAAAGGCTCTAGCTTGAAACCATGCTGGTAAGTCTCGAATGCATAAAGATGATTTTATCTTTCCAAGCCAGAGGACAGCACCTCTCGGAAGTCATCAATCAGGACCACACTAAGAAAATGACCTCACCTTCATGAAAGCATATTCCTTAAGAGCTGCAAGCCTCGAAAGATACAGCCAACTGTAGCTGTTGCGGTGCTTCAAGTAATCACGCTTTGACTTAACAGCCCGGAAGGATGTACGACCCAATCTGTGCAACTTCAAGGCCATGGTCTCCCCTTCTGGAGTCACCACCTCAAAGATATCTTCACACACCACGGTATTGAATAATCACCACTAGTCCCGAATACGGTCTCAAGCTTTATGTCCGTTGCTATACAATAAGAGAGGACGTTCCAGCTGCACCGAAATATGGTAATCTTAAGCTCGAACGTAAAATACCTGATTCCTTGCCAACTCCAATTTGACGACCCACACCAGATATCAGCCCTCGACTAACCATCGTCCTTATGGCCAGATAATCATAGCCTAAATTTGTTAATCGGAATCCATCATCTGCAAATCACCAAAAGTTGCCAAAAAATAAATAAATTGATCCAACCACAAAAATGCACACAACTCATCGTTCTGCATCAAGAACTACATGAAACAATTGACCAATTCGAACAATCCAAAGATTTTAGGAACACTAAAGGCGCAATATTTGCTACGTTTGCCACTACTCCAAAATCGTCTCATTACAGGATCGAACATGGGGGCCAATACTTACACTTCGAAGAATCGTGATGCGTAAGCTTATGTCGCAGAAGCGTCTTCATGTTCTTGTAAGCTCCCCCATGCCTGCCAACCCAATCCCATACTTCAGACTCCAAGCACAAAAACCACAGATGAAAAACCTCCAGAAACGATCTCAACAACGCAAATCGAGGCCACCAGAGTTTAGGGTTTAGGGTTTAAGCTTACTTGAGACCAGCAATGCGATCCACGAGCTCCGCCGGCACAATCTCATGCTGCAAAACCCCCCACAATTCTCCACACTCTCAGAAAACCTCTCAACCCAAAACCCTAAACCCCACCAACTCGCATCCCTCCAAAAACACTCCCCCAATTGCTCACAAAAACCAGCGAAAAACCTACATTCTTCATGCCCATCTCCACAGCCGTGAGCACACGGAACTCATCTTTGGTGAGGTAACGCAGAGCATTCACGTCCAACTTCATGTTGCCCAAAACCTCAAACCTCCAACCTCCCAAAAAAAAGTCCTCAAAACTTCAATCCCCAAAAGAAAACTCCTCCTCCACTCAACCCAACTCAACCCTCCTCTATCTCTGTTCAGAATTCTCAATCAACCACTTCCCCTGCAACTCACCTCTCTCTCTCTCTCTCCGAACAGAAACAAATATTAGGGTGCAAGGTTTAAGGTAAAAGATCCTCAGAACCTAGGGCCGGTAGAAACCCTCCTGTGCCGGACATCCACCGGATATTATACTTTTCCATTTAAGAATTTGCCCATCAGAAACGTGCTCATGTGGCCAACAGACCAACAGTCCAACAGTTCCACAAATAGTGCGGTGTCGTCACAGCTGATCAATCGCACCACTCACGTCACGACGACATCTTTGTAACTGCGGAGAACATGTCATAAACTGTTTCACATGCTGCGGAGAACATGTTACACACTATTTCACATGCTGGTGTAACTTAGTACATAGGAGCTCATCACACACCGGGCGTCTCCGTTGTTGCAGATTGTCTCCGAGACGAAGAAGTTAAGCTTCAGGTGAGTTTCTGGATATGGTGGTGAGCTTCATTTTGCAGTTACTGATCGTTTGCAGGGTTTGGGGTCCGGTGATTTGGTTTTTGATCAGCTCAGTGAATGTGGTGAGTGGGGTTTATAGCGTAGTTGTTGAGATGTTTATGTTGGTTGTGGTAGCTGAGTTAAGGTGAGTGTCATGTGTGGTGTTTCAGCATTTGATGACGGTGTTCTCTGTTTCTGCTTCGGATGCGGGTCGCCATTCATTTGTAATGTGGGGTTTGTGTTCTGTGTTGTAATCTGGATTAGGTTTAAATGCTGATTGTGTGACAATGGGTTTTGTGTCGTTGGTGTGATGATGGGTTTTAACGTGACTGCGGAGGCGATGTGCCATGTTATGGATTGAGTTTGTGGATAGTTGGTCATGGTTCAAGTGCAGGGGATGTTGAAATTGGGTGATCGGTTGGGTATGGTTTGTTATGGGGGTTCAAAGTGAGTTTACGTGGATTTTGGTTAATTTGGGTGAAGAGGGATTGATTGCTTGAAAGGGTGCAGGAGAAGCGAGCTCGAGGGGTGTTGAAAGATGGCGGTCCAGTCGTGGATTGGCCTGCTGGTGGTGCTCTTGGTGGTTCCGTGGGTGGGTGCTTCAGTTTCTGAAGAGGATGTGCTTGTGCTTAACGTGGACAGCTTCGATGAAACTATCAAGGCTCACCCCTTCATCCTTGTCGAGTTTTATGCTCCCTGGTGCGGTCATTGTAAGAAGCTGACTCCCGAGGTAAGGTTTTCGTCTCTCCGTTGTTCTGCAACGTGAACAGTTCTTTATCTACAGGAATGCTTTGTATGTTGCGAGGTTGTATTCTGTAGTTGTAGTCCCTGTCATGGCTGCATCCACCGAGGCTTGATGGTCTTTTATGATATTCTCGACTTTGTGCCCGAGTGTAAGGCTCCTCTTAAGATTTATGTGTGGAGTGAGATTTATCGATTGATGCAGTGTTAATGTGTGACCAACGAAAATTGCCTTAGCTTCCAATCAGCTCTGACTCAGAGATGTTACATCAATACACATGAATGTTATATCAGTACAGATGGGGGTCCTATCAATTTCTCGTGTTTAAGGTGACTGAAACCAGAGTTGTATCTTACGCAGTACGCCAAGGCTGCGACGGAGCTTAAGAGCCATGATCCTCCAATTGTTTTGGCGAAGGTGGACGTGAACGATGAGAAAAACAAACCCTTGGCCTCAAAGTATGGTATCACGGGCTTTCCAACTCTAAAGATCTTCAAGAAAGGTGGAAGCATAATATCAGATTACAAGGGTCCCCGGGAGGCTGCAGGAATTGTTGCTCATTTGAAGCAGTTGGTTGGGCCACCTTCATCGGAGATTACATCTGCTGAGCAAGCGGAGGAGATCGTCAAAAAGTCACAACTTACAGTGGTGAGCTGCATGCTCTGCGCAGCAGGTGGATTTTGTTCTAAAACTCTTGTTTAAGAGTGTTCTCCAGAAGAAAAAAAACTCATACAGTCTGTATCTCATTGCGATCGCAGGTCGGTGTGTTCAAGAGCCTAGATGACAAAGAATACTCAGACTTTGTGAGCGTCGCGGATGAGCTGCGAGGGGATTACCAGTTTGTTCATACTCTCGACACCTCATTTGTGCCGGACAAGGGTGTCGCACTGGTGGCTCCTGCAGTCCGTCTGTATAAGAGATTTGATGAGGGCTTCAATGACGCTGAAGTGGGTCTTCAATTCTGTCTATATGATTTCTTAGAAGAGAGCTTTCTTTTTATTTTCTTCAAACCATCTTTGGACAATGTTGCACTGTCTGTTCTGGCCAGTGTGCTACCTGGACCGGTATAGGCCTAAAGGAACCATGGTGTTCCTGAAGTGCGCAGATTTAATTTTGGGTTTTGTACTAGCAGTGCACTTTATCATATCTGAGATGTTTTTCATTTGATTGCATGGACTTCGCAGGATTTGTCACTGGAGGGATTGAAAAAGTTTCTTGAGGAGAAGAGCGTTCCACTTGTCACTGAAATGAACAAAGACCCTGCATCTCACAGTTTCTTGCTCAAGTTTTTCAACGCTGTTGCTACCAAGGTACTTTGCATCCTTAATGAATTTGTCCACAAAATGTGCATGCTTCTATGTATTGGTCCAGTCAGTGATGACAACGCTTATTTGTGAATCTAGTTTCTTACAGTTATCTACTCGTTCTTACCTTCTGACTGGTATGTTCGACAGGCTTATCTGCTCCTGGACTTGAAGGCTGACACCGCAGACTCTTACAGAACTACTTACGCTGAAATGGCGAAGACGTACCAGTCAAAAGGTATCAGATTTCTCATTGCCGACTCAACTGAGAACGACAACGCTGTGAAGGTTTGTAACGTTAACTTCAAAACATGCTGAATCGTGGACAACTTTGTCATACGACTCTCTGAGACTTCACTACCTGCCAGGCTGTGAAGAGAAGCCTGAGGTCAATGTTGCAATAGTTTGATTTCAGTCATCTTCTGCGAGTGATTATGATAAGTAAGTCTGTTGATGTTTTGACTTCTGAAAAATCTGTGCATTGATTCATGAGTATTGGACCAAAGTGTAGTGAATGTATCTCTTGTGCATTTTGCAGTTTTTTGGTATCAAAGATAGTGGATTACCAGCACTTGTGGTTCAAGCCAAAGATGACAATGAAAAGTATGTGGCAAATAACATCAAAGCTTCAGATATGTCTGCATGGTTGGAAGACTTCCAGGTAATTTCCAGTCTTGAGATATTTCAGTCCTCGTGACACTGATATTTCTCTGGTTTTTATACTGACTTTATCACTGGTGTTACATTCAAGAGATTTTTCCCGGCAAGGCTGAAGTCAAATCATTGTATCACTCTCTTTTTTTTTGGAAGAAGTTCTAATCTAAGTCTTTTTCATTTTTACAGGATGGTAAGCTTGAAGCTTACTTGAAATCTGATGAGATCCCAGAAAAGAACGATGAACCCGTGAAGGTGGTGGTGAGGAAGTCCTTCAACCAGATGGTTTTGGACTCAGGAAAGAACGGTATGTTGAGAAGTCTTCAACCTCTCCTTTTGTATGGTAATTAAGTACAAAGTGCTAGTTTTGAAATGTGCTTACATGTTTAGTTAATGTACATTCCTCAAGCAGTGTTCAAGTATTTGCTCTATAGAAGTTAATACAGAATATGAATATGGAGTACTTCACATGACAGGATTTCGATGGACGGAAGATTCATCTTTTGGGTTCTCGATTTTCAGTAGATTACCACGCGCAATATTATTTCAGAATCTGACATCTATCAATTGTTGAATGATGCAGTGTTGGTTGAGTTTTATGCACCTTGGTGTGGTCACTGCAAAAAACTGATTCCTACACTGAATGCGCTTGCCGTTGAATTTAAAGATGATGATGATGTTGTCATCGCTAAAATGGTAAGTGATTATTTTTTTTTCATTCTTTTATTTGGGAACAATTCCAGCAGTTCCTTGGATCTTATATTTTTGTGAATCATGAGAAATTGTTCCAATATGATTCTTGAGTAAATTTGGTCTTACTCAGAAGCCCCGGTTGAAGTTGGGATGTGTACCTTATGTCAATTTCAAGAACTAGGAAGTGTTCCTTCTCTCTTGACAAATGTTGATAATTATTAGCACAATCTGATTACAGCATCTGAATACGTTTTGTGATGTCTCCCAGGATGCAACTACCAACGATGTGCCCCAAGGTCTGTTTAACGTGAAGGGATTCCCCACTCTCTATCTTCACACTGCCACAGGAGAAAACATTCGGTACGAGGGCAACCGTAGCCAATCTGATCTGAGTGAGTTCATTAAGAAGCATAGGAGTTCTGTTCCCAAAAGTGCAGGTTCTGCGGACGAGGTCGTAGATGCCAAGGATGAGCTGTAGTTTTAGCGCACATGGAACTAATCGACGACTTTGACAAGGGAAGCTGCCAATTGTAAGTAGAGGACAAACTGTAGTATTTTATTTGGCAATGCTACTGCCTACTACATATTAAATCTCAATATACGTCTCCCACATATCAAATCTCAATATACGTCTCCTACATATTTAATCTCATATATGATCGTTGTAGATTGCTGCCTTCAATTGCTGTTTCTTGAATATCAGGAAACAGCTAGATTTTTTACAACAATCCCGTTTGGTCTTGTTTGGTTTTTCACGAAGCAGCGCTGCTGAAATAAGTATCCTTATTGTGGTCGTCTGCAACATCCATTATGCTCAATTGCATTCATTCGAAATTGCCACTTGCTTAATGATTATTTGCAAACTCAACCCTTTTTCTCAACCAGAGTTTACTGGTTTCTCACCTTTTTCACCTCATTTTTGCTTATGATTAAAACATGTATTTTGATATTTTCATGGTTTCACCTACCTTTGACTAATTCATAGTACATCCAAAACCTAAAAATATTATTCTACCAAAATAAAAGCCAATTTTTTGAAACTGATCTTGGAAAAAAAGCTGATCTTGAATAATTACAAAATTTACTATATGGCCAAACTTGCTACCTAGTTTCAGCACCTTTGTGGCACAAAGGACTATGCTTTTAAATTAAACCAAACAATAAACTTGTATTAGTTAAAGCTTTGGAAAATAACACTTTCTCAAAAAAATTGAATATAACTTTAGATAACCAATCACCACGCCAAATAATATTCATCCTTGTTTCACATGTTGTACCTTAAAGAATGATTATTTTACTAATAGAATTTAAAGTATGAAGAAGAATTATATTAGAATCATAATTTTTAAAAGCAATCTAAATTAGTTGTTTATTTCTAAAGGTTACTACTATTGACCCTATATGAAGACCAATAGGTAGAGTCTATAATCAACACAAAAGTAATCCATAGTCAGTCAGTCACTTGACTACATTCATAATTATCAAAAATACATTGTAACTTAGACATAGCAAAACATATGAACCCATTAGAATTATCTTGAAACTACACTAAAGCAATAACTATTGAAAAAAAATATTAGAAGCAATCACGGCTTAGAATTCATAGCTGATGACTCACGGCTCGCGGCTTGTAAGAAATGAACACTTCACATTGTAACTGAAGGTAGAAAGTTCGTCGTTTTACACCAATCAGATTGCTAAAATGCCCTAAGTCCGACCAAAATAATTTGACACTACGGATGAAGTTCAAGAGGCTGTCCACTCCAAAAAAACCTATATGGCATTATTTTTCTGGAAGTTATTGTGCCAAGGCAACAACATTTGAAGCAAAACTTGAATAGAGCAAAATGCACTGCCAAAATTTCCGTCAAGAGGTTGTTTGATTTTTTTTAATAAAAGAAGCACAAGAAAAGAATGTTCTTGTGCTATTAAGAGTTGGTCATGCTCCATAAGCCTTGT
The DNA here is from genome assembly GCA_014871385.1 of Ceratodon purpureus. Taxonomy (NCBI): domain Eukaryota; kingdom Viridiplantae; phylum Streptophyta; class Bryopsida; order Pseudoditrichales; family Ditrichaceae; genus Ceratodon; species Ceratodon purpureus. The sequence continues at coordinate 7,283,386 of CM026428.1, read as the reverse complement.
CATACTTTATTAACCCCTAAAGTTATGAGGGTATTTTTCATCAAAACTGCCTCAAAACAGCCCCTCTTCAAAGGAAGGTGGATTTTGCAAACTTGGGGTCTTTTTTAGTACATCTAACCGTAAGATCTCGTAGCTAACTTCTATGTCTACATGTCCACCAAATCTCACACACTCATTCTTCATCAATTGCAAGATCGTAATGTTCAAAGTAGAAAAACAAGTTTTTTTCCCTGCGAAAAAAGTGGACAACAGAGTTTTGAAGGCCCAAAAAACCATTTTTTAAAGTAGATACGGAATGAGTCTCTCCATATTCTTGTCCCTAAGTGAGTTAGTTAAATGTCCAAAAATTTATCATATTCAAAAAAGTTGTGGAAGGTTGCCCAAAAAAATCATTTTCCACTAGGGGCCCGGGGGTATGCTGAAATTCACAAACAAAGGCCGTTTTTTGACAATACAAAATAGCATATGAAAAATTCTTGGATTGAAAATCCAAACGGCAGGAACATGCTCTACTGCCTTCTCTATATACAAAAATTTTTATTTTTTAAAATTATCAAAATCTCAATTTTTGGTGGAATTTCAAAGTTTCGTCTTTGAGCAGATTTTGGCAGATTTTGGCAAGTTGGGTTTTGATTGGGGAGGGAGATGGAGTCCGACGTGGTCAATCATTTTCCTTGCCGTCTCGGGCAAGCGGAAATCCTTGAAATCCTACGAATACCAACTCATTCTGGGATTTAAGTTTGGTTGAACTTAGTCAGTTGAGATCTTAGTTGGAAGATTTTGACCGAATTGTAGGTTCTAAAGGTGATAATCTTTAATCCATATTGGTTTGTTGTTTATTTTTACCTCTTCAAAAAATTCTACAAGGAAGTTTCTTACCATTGAAGATTTTCAGTAGATAATTCATGAAGTTATCATCTTATTCAACAATTAGATTTGTTATTGCTATAATATATTTTTTCACTAAAATTACAAACACCATAATATGTGAAAGTTTGACTAGGTTAAAATTTAATTTATTTGTTTCATTTTAAAAGTAATCGAAATAGTTTTAGGATTAATCAAAATATTTTTAGGACTAACCAATTTAGTTTGTTTTCTTCAACCTCATTTTATATGTATTCCAACTATAAGTAGCACAAGATAAATCACCTGTAACAGAATAGATGAATGAGTATTGATAATCCATCTATAAAATTTCAAAACTTTAAATCATCAAAATTATTTGATTACGTTTATTTATTAGCAAGTAATTTTACGTCATTTGACATTTTAATATGTGTTTAATTTTATAAATTATTCATTCATCATATTCAAATGAATAATAATATACTTGATTAATCTGATATATTTTATTATACTATGGAATAAATAGATAAATGTTTATAAAGGCTAAATTAATTCAAAACATAATATAATATTTTGATATAGAATTCTATTACTATAATATAGTTTCATGTATTTGACATACCTTGAACTAAGTTGGATTGAAAAAATTGCATTTAAACATTTTAAATTTTTAAATTTTTTTTCCTCAATGATAGTTTATAGAAATTGTTAATCAATCTGAAAGAAAATTTACTTTAATAAAGTGATATGCAATTTATTACATTGGCAAAATTTTCAAACAAAATCTAATGAATTTTACACCAAAAAGAGAGACATCGCATAATATTAATTTGAATGACCAAAAACTTTTATGGTTACTTTGTCTAATAATAATAATTTTCTATTTTATTAGGTGAAATATAGATGTTTTAAATTAAATTTTTCTTTGCATAGCTTTGGTCCAAGAATTTTATCATCTACATCTATACACTACTTAACAATAATTTTTTGTTTCAATGATATTTTTTGGTATTTAATATGATTGATATTAGAATTAAAAGGCATTGATTAATATTGCCTTAAAATAATTTATTCCAAAGCATAATGAGAACCAATTTATTTTATTCAACAAAAAGATTTTAATCGTCATACCAATTTTTGTGGGCAGGAATAGATGTGATAACTAAAAGCCGAAGAGGTGAACGAGCATAATGTGAAAAGGAGGAAAAAGCCCACATAAGCCTCGTCACTAAGGGCTCCCCACATCAGGGGGAGCATGACCTCTGCCCGCCCATGTGTCTGTCCGACGAGGGCCGCCTTTCGCCCCTTCGAACAGGTTCCCTCCCCCGATACCACCCGAGACCCGGGCTGCAGGACCCGGCTATGTATTATGTATAAATAGTTGGCCTCCTTCGCAAGGGGAGTTTACAGGGAGCATTTCATGGTCCCACACTTCTCCTCTTCTTAGGGCCACAATTCTCCCACATTTAGGTCATCCCACTCCTCCAAGAACTGAAGGTATGCACAACTCTCATAAACTCTTATTTTTCATTCAATTGTAGAATGCAACCTCCTTTCTTTTAACTCTACATAAGTTTGTGCCTATTGCTTTGCAATTCAAGATTATCAAGATTGTAATAATTTAGAATTTAGCACATTTTTATTTTATAATATTGTGTAGATATATTGTGCTAAACGGAAATTGGAGAGGGTGTACTTGCAGAGTTTGTGTCAAGCATTGGCGTGAAAGATGGAAGACAATGAAAACTATATGGAGGATGATAGTTTCTATCCCTTTGACTTTGAAGACGATTTAAGTAAGATGGTGGAGTGGAAGAATTTCTTCAAGGTGTACACATAGAAAGTTTAGGATTTCAAGAAACTCGTTTCTTGTCATCAAATGGAGAGTTAGATTCGGATGAAAAAAGATGTTAGTGACGAGATTTTGGATCCTTGAAAAGATTTGATAAAAAATAGTGTTGAGCATATCAACAATTGAGATTTGTTATAAAATAGTGTAGAGCATATCAAATGATGAAATTCGTTCTTTTGTCCCATCTCTAACCTTCATAAGCCTTCCATACAAAAAAATGTGGAATCTTTTACAATTGATAAGTGACAAAAGCTTTAAAGAGGATTAAAAGTTTTATTGTCCATCACATTAACAGAAATGGAAAACATTTGTCAATCTCCATGACAACGAATGCCATTCGTGCTTAATGGAGTGCGGATAATTATGTGGGAGGGATTCAAACCTCATTCATACAAAATTGTATGAACTTCTATAATGTATGCCAAAAATAGAAAATGTGGAATGAAATAGAGAAGGTTCTATTGAAAAACTTAAATGCATTTATAGATGCAATTTGTACAAAGTACATTGTGCTAAAAAGGCAATTGAAATGCTATGTAGGAAAAATTAAAACCATTACTTATTACCGTTTTCATCATGGTATAAACAATCCGACTTCGTAGGAGAATAGTTGATGTGAAGCCTATGCATGACAAATGTAGTTGTGAATTCCAAATGAAGGTTGAGGAGCCCAATGTGTCTAAGTGCTCAAACACTTTGCTTTATAGTAAGCTTCAAGCTACAATTTATGTTCATAGCAAACATAGTGGTGAAACTTCAAATTTTGATTCCGATATTTTCTTCCAACCGGTGTACGTGTGGATGTGTTGCGCCTCCTACCCAGGCAGCTCACACCCATTTGTTTATCATAAATGCTAAGAGGATTTCAAAAAGGCTACGCCTCCTGCCGGCTCAACATTCAAATGGGCTGCGCCTCTTGCCTAGGCAGCTCGCAGCCCATTTGTTTATTATAAATATCAAGTGAATAAATGTACGAGATGGTAGGTACAGTTGGATTTTGTAATTAATTCTATTTGAGGCTATCGCATATCGAACAACGGCAGTGACCTATACATTATTGCATAGGTTATGGAGAACTCAAAGTTCATGCTTTTGCCAAAGGCCACTGAAGCCACGTTTGTAGATGCTTAAATTTTTTTTTCATGAAGTGTACCGGAGGTTGAATGTGTTACATATAAATTTTCTGTTATAAAAAAAGAAGTGCAAATACTTGCATATTCTTTAAGGATCAACGATATTTAATTTTTTTTTCCATATTTCATTTTTTATGTGAAGTTATGAAATGCATTGCGTATTTAAATTCTTCATGTTTATGCTGTCATTTTAATTTAAATTCTTCATGTTTTTGTTTTAATTTATATTTTAATTTTTCATTTGGTGTATGTAGATGCACTTTGGAAAGACAATTAAGGTTGGTTGTTTTAATACCAACCACTACCCTATAAACATTAGGTTGACTTGTCCTATAACCAACCAAGAGAGAACTGAATTTTGTGAATTGTTTGACTTGAGCAAATTTAGGGTCCTTATGTGGTTGGTATTGGGATGATGTGGAGTGCAGTATGGAATGGAAGCTAAAACGGGTTTGCAAGTTCCATGGTGTTATAAATGATACTAATTTAAACTTGGTAATGGTTACTATTGCAGATGGTTTTTCTAAATACTGCATGACAGCTTGTGGTTCTAAACATGCCAGATTGGGGTGCAAAAGCTGGTAGCTGGATCAAAGTTGCCAAGTAGATTTCGGTGTTATTAATGATTTACATTGTGCGCATGCTAGAACAAAATACACTTCCTCTAGCTCACAATGAACCCCATCAATCAACATACATGATCATATTTGCTTTGACTGGTTGCGAGCTGCGATAATTGACTTGCAACCCTGAATCAGTTGTTCCTGAAGAGGCAATCACTAGTAGAAATATGGTCCTTAAGGACTCGTCCGTAATGACTTAAATGGTCCAAAATGACTCAAATTGAGTGAAAATGAGTCATTTTGGACCATTTATGTCATTACGGACGAGTCCTTAAGGACCATATTTCTACTAGTGAATCCCCACTAAGAAGCAAAGAGCTAAAACTATAACAAGATAGACTTGGTTGGAAGATTTAAGCTACCAAAGTAACTAGGGTTTGTAACAAGCTAACTTTATTGAAGGTTTTTAACCACACAAAATTTGGTGGAGGTTTAATCCCTAAGTGCCGAAGCATGTTTTGGGTCTCAAAACCTCAAAAAGAGTGATTTTTGACCACCTTGTTGTAATTGAGGTATGGTCAAATGTTTTACTCATTATTTCTACTTTTAACCGTAAGATCTTGAACTTGTTAGTACTTCTACAAAGAAATTCAACTGTTAAATCTTTACCAATAGTGATATTATAACGTTCAAAGTTGAGGCAGAAATTGTTTTTTGCATTGCCTAAAAGACATACTCAACTTAGTGCTAAGGGGAACTTGGTGATTACTACTGCAAACATTTTGTTCATATTTTTTTTCATGTAGAAGACTAAGTTGGGAACATCCATGCAAAATTTCAAAAACTCATTCCACTTTACGTGCTTCATGTGATTTTATTTCTACAAGGTGATCTAATAGCTTGTTGATTGACAGAATAGGGGCGGTAATGGAAATGTACTAGCAAAATGATTTTTTTTCACATCTCAACGGTAGATGTGAGCATGCATATGGCTCTAACACATGGAAGCAATTTTTTTCAAAAAATCTCAAATCTGAGAGAGTTACAAATTTTGGAAGTAAAGTGGTATATATGAATTACAGAAAAGGCTTGGGCAGCGATCACGGATGGAAACCCGCTCCCACCCCAACAGGTCCCTCTATGCAGCCACTGCAGAGCTATAAATTACTCTGACGCCACCCCCCCCTATAAAGCATGAGCCGAGCCACTTTCAACAAACAAAAAAAAAAATTAAAAAAAAAAAAAAAAAAAAAAAAAACGAAATCGACCGAGCCCTGGTGCCGATAGCCAATGGCCCAGCCTCAACGGCTTCTGATTGTGCATGGCTCGGGACGCTGCAAGTGGCAAGCCGGCTTTGCTTGGCCCACCGAGTTCCCTAGCCTCGCTTTTGACGCCCAAGGTTACCCTTTCCAATCTTGCATGTGGGATGTCGATGGTGCATACACATGGGTGGAGAGAATGGTCATTGGAACCATGTTCTCTCCCCCTTTGTCTGCATGAAAGGGTCCCTGAGCGGACCTTGCTCCTTTATTGATCTGGTCTAGGGAGTTCAAGAGTTCAGGGATCCCATCGTGCCTACAAATGAAAAAAACAAAAAAAATTCAAGGGAAAATAGGAACAAAGAACTAAGTATCAAATTAGTTGGTACATTATAATGTACAAGATATATGTCATGCAAAAAAAATTAAAAATAAAATTAAAAAAAAATATTCTAACGTTCTGAAGGTTGAAGGAAAAATAATTTCCTAAAAAATACTTAGGAAAGGAAGATGTCACACAACCTCAATTCCGGTGTCAACGGATAAGATTTGTGTGCCACATCTCAAAACATCCCCTATTCAAACACATCCATTTGTCACCACATTTATGACAATAATAATGTGGTTCATATTCGTGGCAAACAACAACACACCGACGCCGAAGAGTACTATATTTTGGAACATATATGGTTGGTTATTGTAGCAGCGGAGGAACATCATTGGGATCAGAAGTTCTCATAGGCCATTCCACAAGTAAGGCCTTATAAAGACCTTTCTTGAATTGAAGGTGAGTAATCGGGATAACCGGCACCTGGCGTCGTACATTCAAATTCTTAGTACAAGCCAAATAGTAAATATACATATTGACTACCGTGAGATTCAAGAGGAAATAAAATATACAGTGCCACCACTTGTGGCTCCGTACTTGGCAAGAATAAGATGTCCGTAGTTGATCGGAGACATCCACACCTCGCATATGGGTAGTATACTCCATCAAAACGGGTGAAGTTTGAATGAATTCTCTCACCGGTCCATTTCTTCATGAAACCGTTATAACCTTCTCATATGGAGGTTGGATGGGGTTGGCATGTGCAGAGATAAAAAGCATGGGCTTCTTATCTTTCCACATAACACAACATAAGGTACCCAAATCGTGCATTCTCTAAATAGTTGTGCCTTGAGGCACATTTTTGAATGCATTTGTGTTTTTCAAATACAATGGAAGACCAATGCGGTTGGCCCTTATAGTTCCACTTGCATACATTCCCCAGGCTAGTAAAGTAGTGAAAAGCCTAATACTAGTAGAATAGTTGTCCATAGTCAAGCAATGTCCTACACCCCATAGGCCATCAACTAAGCTCAAAACCACATGGTGAGCTAATCTTGCATCTCCAATAAAATTTTGTGGTTTGCCTAAAGGTAGGGGGGGACAATGGCATTGTCTTTGCCACAATAAATTTCAAAGTTCCAAATATACTTTGAAACGGAAAGTATCACAAGTAATTACAAGTATCACAAGTAATTACTTAGGATGCCCAAGTATCCCAAGTAATTACTAAGGGAGGTTTAAGTATCATAAGCAATTATTTAGGATGCCAAAGTATCACAAGTAATTACTAGGGGTATCCAAGTATCTCAAGTAATTACTTAGGATGCTTAAGTATCCCAAGCTTTTATTTACAATGAACATTATGTTTTTAATTTCTAAATTTAAATATTTGTTTTCACTTTTAAAAGGAAAATAAAGTAAAATAATTAAAAAATAATTTTTACTTCATGACAATATAAACACTTTCATTTGTTTAGTTCTATATAATGGTTGATGAGTTATATTTTTTTGTATATTGTATTTGAAAACCACTGAGACTTAGCCTTTATAACTTTTTGGATTATATATTATATATTTATATTTATTGTCAAAATGGAGTCACATTCAACCAAAAAACGTAAATATGAATTAGTACTAAATATAATCTTTCTTGATCAATACAATGTTTTAGAATTATCATACAATTTCCCTGTCAAAGGTTGCAAAAGTAGTGATCATATTCAAAAAAAAATTGATAGATTGTATGTAGTACATTGTAGGAAAACTTTAGAGCATTCATACTTTCAAAATATCTTTACTAACTCAAGCCAAAGACCAGAATTTAGCATTTCCGAAAAACAACAAGTGTATGTCAATTCGTGTCATAGAGTATGTAAGGCGTGTTTGGATTAACTTGCATTACAAAATCCAAACCGCATATGTTATCCGATATGCACGGTAAAAAAAGATGTTAATTTTATTAACCATATCAAATATGTATTTAATATGTCGATATCACAAGGTTTCGAGATAGATTCCCTTATAGAATTTCATGACCTTTATGAACATTTTTCAAACTTTTTGAAGCAAAACAATAAATCCAAAAAGAAAAATTAAGATAAGTCGTATGTTATTTTCCAGAGTACCTTTGCTACACAAAGATTTTTTGAACATTTAGTATTACAAAAGTTTGGTATTGAAGTGCATATGCGCGTTGTAATAGGACATTCCAATGTACCAAATACATGTTGTAAAACAGATGATCAACCACTTTTCTGGCAGAACGATAACTATAACGGAACTAGGGCAGATATTTATGACAACGACATTATATTTCCTATAACAACATTACCTAGGTTGTTATTAGATGGTAACTATATCTTGATACACAAAATAGTCAATTTAAATGATATATCAATATGAAATATTTTATTAATTTTCATACCAAATATCTAGAAGTCTTCTTACATTTACTCAACAATCGTATCAACAGTGAATATGTACTACAAAAACTCTCCTTTTGAAGCAAAAAAAAAATTCAAAAGGATCCGCAAAGGGGATTTTATAAATCCGTAAGTCATGGTTTCACTGCATACGGAGGAAAGAAGTCTCTTGGAAACATGGCAAAATATGATCACAAATTTTTTTTTGAAAATTTACAAGAGGCTCTTAGAAGCCAAGGAGACACCTTTTGCGTCTGCAATTTGGAAGCAATTCAATATGTTTGGCGATTCGGTTAAAACATTTTTCCAAAAACAAATTAAACCGATGGCTCCCTTAGCCATTGGCTTAGAAGGATTTGAGGCACATGTACATCAATTAAATGTATCAAAAAAATTTTATACTAAGCCTCATATTGACAAGTTTGATTTTGAGGCCTGTTTAATTGTGTCGTTTACAGAGGGGAATCCAAAAGGAGGATATTTCGGAATTTTTCAACATGGTTTGAAATTTGACAACAATAATTGTGCTAACATATTTGTGCTAAGCAAATACCTTAGCCATGGCACGCTCATGTTTAATATGAATTCGTTATCAGCAAAAGATTTCAAGTTAGAGGTAGCTTTGGTGAATAAAAGTTGGGCTCATACTCGATATAGAAATCAATTGATAGAGGCAACATCCATAACTTGGGAAAATAGGCGTAGCACTTGAAATTGACTATTAGTACCACAAAATAGGAAAATGTAATCATTGATTTATAAACTCACTTTCATTAATATATAATTTTTATTTTTTGGTTTTATCCTCTAAAAATCTAAGAAACTTAAAATGATACTCAAAACTTCTACAGTCATCACCTCTTTGAGCCTACTCACACAGACCCGTCATAATCTTGATCCATCTAATTCTCCTTCGAATGCAAGTATTTGGTCCGTCCCCTTTGGTATAACAAACAGAAAAATGAAAGGAAGAATGCAGATGACGAGATAAACTTAGGTTTGGACAGTGCACGTAAAATGCAAATAACTTAAGCTTGAAATCATCATTGACAAACACAAGACAAACACAATCATCATTGACAAACACAAGCCATCTATGAATGCTATTCAAAATGTTGTGAGCAATGATGCTCATTGTTGGATTTTTGAAGAGTGTACCAAAACACAAGTTGGTGGACAAGTTCTCTTGTGTCACTTCCATGCCATCAAGGCATAGAGTGAAAACATGTTAATCAAGGTTCCAAATGAGGAAAATGATCGGGTGTGGAGCGCATTATATGTTTTAATGCTTTGCTCTATTGAAGACCATTTTGACGAGAATTAAAGAAGATTTTGTGTTGAGTTTCCTCACAACCCGACCTTCGCGACATATGTGAATTTTGGATGGGCCGGAATTTATTGTCCCTAGAGAAGGTTCTGGCCTTAATTAGGGAGGTTAGTTTCTTATGGGGGTATCGATACAACTAACCATGTCGAAAGACATTGTGAGTTGATTAATTACACCCTTTTACAAGGAAAAGTGAACCAGTCCCTCCAAGACCTTATACTGGCAATTGTTGGTAGTGCCAATGATGATACTTGTGTGGGCCAACCCACATTATTGAGTCAATTTCAAATGACTCAACGTTTGAGTAAGTTTTTTATTTTTGTATATTATTGTATGTTTATTTTATTGTATTCATTTTTTTTAATAAATATGTTTCAACATGATGCTAAGTAAATATATTTTTTCAATTTGTAGGTGGCTCAGAGCAATACATAAGGAGAAGGAATCACAATGCTCGTAGACATCAATTGAAAGGAGGAGACCGAATTTTGAAGTCTTACCAATCTTGTCCTATGAATGTCTTGAAAGTTGTTGATGAGGACCATCTCCTTTTTCATATCAAGAATGAGACTTCTCCTAACCTATAGTATAGTATTTTATTGAAAACACATTATTGTCGTTGTCCCGATTGAATCTCCACTCGCAAACATATATTTGGTGTGCAATCGATTGTGAAGGAATTTTTTGAAGGGCTCAAAGAAAATGAAGTGGTTAAAGAAAATGAAGTGGTTGAGGAACCATTGCTTACATAAATCAACATGGAAGATATGGAGTTTATAACTCCAATTGAATTGGATGTACCAAGGGATGAGGCTATTTTGATTGGTGTCAGCGTGAAAAGGCGTTCGACGTGGTACGTGAAATCAAATCACTATGTTAAGCAACTCATTATGGAGACAATGAAGAACAGATGAAGCAAAAATTTCAAGGGCTTCAAGCTTGTTTTGGCATATTATTAGAGTCTTCAAATTTTGAAAGGCCCAATACAATTCCTCTTTCCCTCCGATGTTCTATTGCTTCCATCTAAAAGAACATATAGCAAATACGAATGGGACATGGGATGAGACGTCTTATTTTGGAAGTTGGTGAACCAAGTGCTCCACACCCAGGCTTTGAAGCGCTCTTCACATGTGCTTCTTTCACAATCCAAGGAAAAAAGGGCGATTTTTTTGTAAGCTTCCCAAGGTTAGTTGTGACATTTGCGCTACAAAAACATTGGTAGAGGGAGGTACAAATTCTATTTTTGGCAAAAATTGTGACCATGAGATTTTCATGAAGTGAAATTTATGAGTTGGGTTTTTTCATTGATTTTGTTATCACTTTGTAATTATGCCTTTCAGTGATCCTTCATTATAAGTTCCCTTCATAAACCCATTTAGGACTTACATAAATGTAAATAATACATAAATGGTCTTATATAAATGTGGAGATTGAAGAAAAAAAGAATAAAAGAGGGCTTTGAAACAAATAAGGACTTAGTTTTTTTTGGGCCCTAAGAAGAGAAGAAGTGTGGGAGCCCGAAATGCTTCCTCTAAACTCCTCTTGCGAAGGAGGCGATCTATACACGCATAGTACATAACCGGGTCCTGCACCCCGGGTCTTAGGAGGGAGGGTATCGGGGAACGGAACCTGTTTTGAAGGGGTGGAAGGCGGCCCTCGTCAAGCAAACCCATAGGCGGATAGAGGCTCTGCTCCCCCTGATGTGGGGAGCCGTTAGTGACGAAGCCAAGCAAGGGCGAGAAGAGGAGCTCTCTGTGAGTGCCACGGTAACAAGTGAACCAAGTGCACCCCCTATGACCGTGGGAGTTTCGCCATCTAGTTAACGAATTGTTCCTATGACCACGGGAGTTTTGCCATCTCACAGTAACTAGTTAAACCGGTAGTCCCCAATCATTCCCGAAGTTACTTCCTCCTTTCTAACTTTGGAGTCAAAATATCTTAATCTACTGCTCTAATTCCTTGAGAGCTCCAATTGAGGTGGAGAGGCCTCATAGGAATAGGAAATGGTGAGACTCTGTCCCCGCCTTATATACCCGGACACCCGGTTTAACGAATTGCTCCTATGACCGCGGGAGTTTTCGCCATTTCACGGTAACAGGTCAGCCAAGTGACCACAAACTCACTCTCTGCAGACCTCGGGTGTGTCCATGGTTAGGTTTCGCCATCTCGCAACAACACAACACAACACAACACTCAAAGAAACTCTGTCGATGCTCCCGCGGACAGCCTCGTCGACGTACACACTTCGCAACACACACACACTGAGGAGACGCTACAATCACTGCTCCACCGCCAGCGTCGCCATTGCCGTTGCTGGACTTCGCCGAACTGCGCTCTCCATGGCCGTACCCTCGCTGCCTCCTCTACCTTCCTGACTCGCTTCTGCTCTCGGTCAGTGCCTGCTCTCGCTGTGTCTCTTGCGTGTGCAATCAGGGTTTGGATTGCCTAGGGTTTCTCGTTTTCGTTGCTTGGAGAGCTTGTGTCGTGCATTGGATCGGTTGAGCTTCGTGGCGTGGGAGGGCGGTAGGTTTGATTGGGAGAGGTTGTGGATTGTGGTGTTTTTTTAGGTTTTTTGTTTTGCGGTCTTTGTGGTGTGCTTGGTTTTGGATTGGTTTTCTTGCGTTTGATGGTGGAGTTGGTGGAGTTCGGGTGTTTGTTAGGGTTTACGGTTGGATGGAAGTGAATTACGTTTGGTGCTGAGATTTGGTGTGATTTTGTGTGATTGTGCAATTGATTGGAATTGTGTTATGTAGTGGAGGAGTGAGATTGGGAGCCGTTCTGTGGAGGGAGCTTCGACGTCATGGTTCGGAGCGAGGTTATGGAGGTTGACAGGGTGGATCAGGAATTGAGCGAGAAGGAGAAGGAGAAGGATAAGGAGAAGGAGAAGGAACGAAGTAAGAGGAGTGAGCGAGAGAAGGACAGGGGGAGAGAGAAGGAGAAGGAGAAGGATAAAGAGCGAAGTAAGGAACACCGGGAGAAGGACAGGGACAGAGAAAAAGAGAAGGACAGGGACAGAGAGAAGGAGAAGGACCGAGCCAAGGAGAAGGAGAAGGACAAGGAACGGGAGCGAGCGAAGGAGAAGGAAAGAGAGAAGGAGAAAGACCGGGGTCGGGACAGGGGTCGAGACAGAGAGAAGGACAGGGAGAAGGAGAAGGATAAGGATAAGGACAGGCATCGTGAGAGGACTGGACATGGACATGACAAGGAACACGAGGCTGTGAAAGAGAAAGAGAGGCATCATGAAAAATCGGGGCATGGTAGGGAGAAGGAGCACGACAGTGCTAGAGAGAAGCATCGTGAGAAGTCACCGCATGAAGCTGATGTGAAGAAAGAGAAGTCAAGAGACGCTGATCGCGAGAAAGAGAAGTCGAAGACGAAGGAGGGGGACCGTGAGAAGGAGAAGGAGAAGGAAAGGGAGAAACATGGAGCAAGGGAGAAGACGAGAGACAAGGATGAGAAAGCAAAGGAAAAGCACAGCGATAGGGATAAAAGCAAAGATGAAGAGAAGGAGAAGGACAGAGAAAGGGAAAAGCATAGTGGAAGAGAGAAGGCGAGAGACAAGGACGAGAAGGTGAAAGAGAAGCATAGCGAGAGGGATAAGAGCAAGGATGACGAGAAGGACAAAGATAGGGATAAACATGGGGCAAGGGAGAAGACGAGGGAGAAAGATGAGAAAGTGAAGGATAGGCACGGTGACAGGGACAAGAGCAAGGACGAAGAGAAGGAGGAGAAGCGGGAGCGTGAGAAAGAGAGAGAAAGGGAGAAGGCTAAGGAGAGAGAGCGGGAGAAGGAGAAGGAAAGGGAAAGGGAGAAAGAGAAGGAACGAGAGAGGGAGAAGGAGAGAGAAAGGGAACGAGATCGGGAGAGGGAGAGGGATAGGGAGGAGAGAGAAAGGGACAGAGAACGGGAGAGGGAGCGGGAGAGGGAGAATGAGAAAGAGAGGCGAGTCAGACATCGAGAGCATGAAAATGAGAGAGAGTCGGAGCGTGAACATGACCAAGAACGCGACCACCGCGCTAGGGGTATGGATATCGATGACAACCGGGGAGCAGAGAGAGAACATGCTAAGGACTCTGATCAGCATGTATCTAGCTCTGAATTGGCGGATCGGCTTGCCAGGTAATGCCATTTTGGTTTTGAGTTTTTGAATGTGATTGAATGGGGCTCAGGTACACATGGAAATCCGCACCGGATAGATATTATTCTCTTTGGAAATCTAATATTCGATGTTGGCCATTTCTCATCAATTTCTAAAACCTTTTTTTTTGAACACATGTTATAGCTTCGTAAGGTGCAAAGAGAATTTGAGTTTTAAATGATTATCTGAGTAGGTATCGGTGGACTCATTGCTTTACATTGGCATCATGTGCACATGCAGAATGCGGGAGGAGAGAAGAAAGGCCAATTTTGATCGAAGACCCGGGAGACGAGGTATTAGGGCATCAGAGAAGCCGGAAGATGTAGATGACATTTCATCTTGGGTGAATAAGAGCAGGCAGCTAGATGAAAAGAAGAAGGCCGAAGAAAAGGAGAAAGCCGCACGGATGGCTAAAGCTTTGGAAGAACAGGTGGGTTCCGATACACGACTATAGCCTTGTGATGTCAGTGAACACGGCGTGGTCGTTATTGTAAAGTTAAACTTGATATTACTTATGTTTCTTGGAACTGCAAATTGAAGTGTATCTGAACCGGTGCTAACATATACAACATTCAATGTGTGCAGGAAAATGAGGAAGAGGACAGCGACGAAGAGTTCCAGCCTAAAAGCAAATATTCTGCAAGTATGTTAACATTCCTACTCAAATCTTTGTTTCTCTGATGCATAAATGGGACTATACATCTGCTGAATGTTTAGTGGCATAATTTGTAAAATAAATGTTGTATTACATATTTGTCTTCTAGTTACTTTTAGCGCTACTGCACCTGAGCCGGAGTAAAATGAGGTGGTTCAGTTTAAGGTTTGCAATTATATTTTGATGAACGAGTGCATCTCTGTTGGGCCTGCAGAGGATTTGGCTGGTTTGAAAGTTCGACATGGACTGGATAAAGTGATGGAGGGTGGAGCAGTAGTCCTCACTTTGAAGGACACAAGCATTCTTGCAGATGGTGATGTTAATGATGGTCAGTATTTTCTATGATGCAATGTTTTCATAATATGCAATTTAAACATTCAACTTTTTTACTGATGGTGTTTATCCTCATCGGGTGGTGATGTAATTTCCAGAGATTTACCATTTCTTTTGCTGTTACTGCAGAAATGGATGAATTGGAAAATTTTGAATTGGCTCAGCAGACAGCTCGAGAAGACGCCTATAAGGCTGCCAAGAAGGTTGCAGGAAAATACGAAGACAAGTAATGTTTTTAACCTTTCTGCATCAGTTTTCACAAGTTCAGGCTTACTGTGTCGAAGGTTGTCAAAGGAGGTTATTGATGAGGTTTCTCTGTTCATGATGGGCTGCTAGTTTGAAATAAAGTTACTTTCATTTGTTTCAAAATGAAAGTAGGTTATTGAGCAAAGTCTTGTTGATGGCAATCGCCGCTTCTAACAGTCTTGTCCGATGGTTTTGTATTCTTACGTGCAGACTTTTCTGTTCTCTGCAGGTTTAATAATGATATGACGGGCAACAAGACAATTCTTTCAAAGTACGACGATGCTGTCAAAGAAGAGGTGTGTCCAAAGTCGGAACTTCTAGCATCAAATGATTTATTCTCTTGTTTTTAAGAACACTGATTGCTTTTTGTTCTCTTGTTTGCTTGTAAGGCCAGATTTGATGCTCTACGCTCTGTGTTTTCAAGTACTTCAATTATACCTTTGTACACCTTGTGGAGTTTACAATCACACAGTTGTGCTTTCACGATGACATTTATAGTGCTGACGAAGCTGATTTAAAATGGGGTTTGCATCAGGGTGTTACTTTAGACGAATCAGGCGGCGTTGATGAAGCGGCACAAAAGAAATTAGAAGAGGTACGTACTCATACTGAAAGGACTTTTGTACAGTGTTGCTGTCATCGATGCTACCTAAGTTCGTGGCGCTTACACATCGGAACTGCACAAATTTGTTCTTAGTAGAGTCTTTGTGTGGTTCTGGAGAAGTGCATACCAAGTAGACTGATATTGAAACTCATAAACATGGTGCACTTTTGGTAGGCTCTTATTTCAACTGAGGATAGTTTCAGTTTTATTTGTTCCTGAATGCCTTCTGCCTTCATGTTTCCAGGTTCGTAGAAGGCTACAGCACGGTATGGGGGATCGCCTTGCTGAGTCCCTTCTTACTACTACATCCACTACACCATCTGAATATTTCACTCAAGAGGAGATGACCACGTTTAAGAAACCAAAGAAAAAGAAAAAGCTGCGCAAGAAAGACAAGCTAGACTTAGATGCTCTTGAAGCCGAAGCAGTGGCTGAAGGTCTAGGAACTACAGATCTGGGGTCACGGGACACCATTTCACGAAGGTCGATAATGCAAGACGAAATGAAGGCATCAGCTGATGCTCGACGAGAGCGGTATGAGAGTGCCGTTGCTAAGGCAGCTGATGCTTCTAGGATTTTGAAGGAAGAAAGTGAAGCCAAAGCCATGGACGTTGACGAGACTGAGGAAATCATTGTTGGTGCGGAGGACGAGGAGATTTTGCAAAAGTCATTGGATAGGGCACGACAGGCGGCTCTGAAGAAACTGGCTGAAAATGCCTCTGGTCCACAAGCAATTGCTGCACGCCTAGCAGGTATTTTCGTTTTGTTCTTTATATTCTTTTCTATGGGCAATATTTGCAGCTTACGGAATCTTAACTAGCTGTATATCTGGTTTACAGTTTAAAGTGTGCAATATTGTTCTTCTCTGTTATTTTGTCTTAGCTGGTTTCTTTAGTGTTTAAATGGTGTTGTGCTTTCAGTATCATCAGTGTGTCTTTTGCTCTTCTGAGAAACCGTACTCTGGGCATACAGGTAAATATCATAAATATCTGATCTAGTTGTTAGTGTGAGTTTCTAAGTACCAAATGCGTCTGTGGTCCTATGCAGCTGCAAAACAAGATTTGGCCCAAGCCCAAGGTGATGGCGATGCTGATGAAGGAAAGCTCATTTTCAGTGATACTGGCGAATTTTGTCGAAGTCTACAGTTGGACGAAGGTGAGACTAGCTCCGCATCATTTAATGCTCGAAGTATACATGTACATCGACATGCTGGTTTTATGAGATGCTAAGGGTAGTCAGGTTGTGAGTCTCGCTCTTTTTTGTATATCTAGGTCATTACTTTTCACTTTTCAGAACTGATGTTATTTAACAAGTTATGAGTGGCAACTAGGTCTTGGTCGTCTATTCGATGAACATGTAACATAGATGTGCTGAACGGTAAATCTTTTGATGCAGCTCTTACTCGACGATCTGCGCCCAAGGATGTATTTCACGAAGAAGAGGAGGAGAAAGAAGAAGGAGAACTAGATCCTCTTGATGAAGAGGCACCAGGAACTGCACCAGTTAGAGGAGGATGGACAGAAGTTGGCGATGTAGAGATGACGGATAATATCAAGGAAATTCCGGAAATGGAAGAGGACTCTCTAGATGAAGTGAAAGAAGTGGCAGTAGGGAAGGGTCTGGCTGGCGTTCTGCAATTACTGAAAGAACGAGGATCCTTGAAGGAAACAGTTGATTGGGGTGGTCGAAACATGGACAAGAAAAAGAGCAAACTAGTTGGGATTGTGGACGAGTCCAACAACGTTGTTGGCCAACGAGACATTCTTCTGGATCGTGTTGATGAATTCGGTCGTACGGTATGTTAATTATGGACACTAGCTCTAGTCCAGAAATTGTGCTTGAGAATCCTTGAAGTCGTACTGTGTTGAGACCTTAATGCTAATTTTCTTTGCACTTCATCCTTTCAAATAGCTCCTTCACTTTTACAAAATTCTTTATTGGACTCTCACACTTATTCTGCTATTAATCTGTTTTGTACATGCAATTTGTATGTATCCAGAAACTTCTTTTGTGTATTCTTAATGTTTTCCATTAAAGGCTGCTTGGTCCATAATAGTAGAATGATAGCCGTCTGGTTGATGTGCTTGTGGAACAGATGACACCGAAGGAAGCATTCCGGAAGCTCTCTCACAAGTTCCATGGGAAGGGACCTGGAAAGATGAAGCAAGAGAAGAGGCAGAAACAATTCCAGGAGGAGCTCAAGTTGAAACAGATGAATGCGGGAGATACCCCTCTCATGGCCATGGAAAAGATTCGCGAAGCTCAGGCCAAGTTGCATGCTCCTTACCTCGTCATCAGTGGCCACATCAAACCTGGGCAAACAAGTGACCCTAGAAGCGGGTTTGCTACTGTGGAGAAGGAGCCAGTAGGTAGTCTTACTCCAATGCTCGGCGACAACAAAAATATCGGCAGCTTAACACCTATGTTGGGTGATAAGAAGGTATATGCTCTTTACAGCTTGTGATGTGTGTTCGGAAAGGTTTCATTGTCAAGTATTTTCATCTCAAGTACTTTCTGGGTTTCGTCGTTTGTTTGTTCCTCAGTCCATTCTTTGATGACATTTCTGCTCAGTAAACGTTCAGTTTTTCTATGTCTCAGGAAGTGAGGGGTATTAGTTACAAATGTTTTATTCACACGCTTATGACTGGGTTTCGTGTCTGCTGCAGGTGGCCCACTTCCTCGGCATCAAGCGCAAGCCCGAGAGTGGAAGCATGGGGCCTCCCCCAAATAAGAAGCCAAAGGATCATTAAGTAGCTGTTAGACCAGCTGCCTGCTGAAGCAGTGCCCCGTTGTTTAATACAGTAACACGAGAATTTTACGTGATATTTTTTTGAAGGCTCAGCCCATCACACATTGATCTATTATATTGCAATAGTCTAAAAGTACTTCTAATCGAAGTTCAAATGGATTGAGAATCTTGGTGTCCATTTCGTACAAAGAATTTTGTTTCGAATCTGTAAATCAATTTTGAAAATGGGATTGGTACTTTTCTATATGCAGTTTTCGTATTATATTCTCTTGGATTGACCTAAAGCTCTTGTTACATGAAGATATTAAGCAGGTGACATCCACACGCGTAGTGGGAAACGAATCGTATTCTTGTGGACCAGGGAATATGATTACAAGTGGTAACTCAGTGAGAATCCGGAAACGGCAATTTGTTGGTAAGATAAATTAGCAGTATGGATAAGATTGTGTGAGATTCATATTGCATTAGCTTCTGTTATCGATCCCACAGATGTGCCATTAAATGTTGGATCGAAATTTGTTCTTTACAGTACACAGCACTTGTCGGCTCATTCTACTGTGAATATGTAACTACGTAGACAACGACGGTACTTCGCGATAACTTACAGAGCCGAGCACGTTTGCATCACATCACAACTAAGTAAGCTTAATGCACCCAGGCAATATGAATCTTTTTTTTGATAAAAAAATTGAGCACAGTTGAAATATTTTATTTCAATCCGAAAGTTCCATGCACAGCATCGATCAACAAGGTGCTGATCATTTGTCTCCAGGCAACATTGTATTCAGAACTGAGCAAGCGATGTGCTAATGATAATAATATTTCAGCACATCTCATGTGTCTACACGAGTATTACAATGTGTAGTTCGATTTTCCTAACTCATTTCTGAGGTACTTCCAGCTCCCCTCTCTTGGTGGCTCTAACCTCTTCTTGCTCTATTATTTCTGGTTTAGCAGACTGCCTAGCCTGCTTCGCAGGGACAGCAACAGGATGCGGCGTCGGTTGAGCCTGTGGATGGATCCCACTGCTCAACAATGCTAAATAATTAATAATAATCTGTACAGATAGAATTACATCCCGGCCGACGGTTGTCTCCCAAAATTCGACCCTCGTTGCTGTCGACATGGAGAACTGACCTCGGCCGAGACCAGAACAGTTCTTCGACGTCCTGCCTTGTCAATAAACTGAGTTCGAGTTTATTCGGAGAGATGGAAGGACGGATTCAACTGTTCTCGAATTGAATAGTCTACAAAATGCCGGTCGTCTTAAGCAAAGACGGTGGTGGAAGTGGCTGTTATGATCCTGCGACTTGTTTACAAAACAGACAAGCTCTCTTGAACAGAGTCTCCATGATGCTCCCTTGCTGCACTTTCAGATGATTCGACCTCTTGTTCCACAGGTGAATGGAATACGTGCCTTGCTGTATCCACTGTACTTCTTTTGCCTGTCAAGCAAACATCCAGAGCGACAAGTTAGCTACGTCAAACATACATGCAGGAGCTATAAATTAATATTCTTTACACCTAAAAACGTATCAAAGTGGTTCAACCCACTTAGAAGTACACACAAAAAGGACCCCCAGTTTGCAGGAAACTATGGACCAACATTGAAAGTAAAGGGAAAAAGCCCGTAATTGGTAGAACACTCCTTGAAGCACCAAAACTGGTTGCTCAGAAAAAACAAAAAATAAAAAACTGTTGCTGAATTGGTACCCCTCTGCCATTGAGCTCATACCCACTCCAACTCACTTACATAAACAACAAACATTACTAAATTCATAAAAAAATCACAAAAACGAACTATTTCTCCCCACTTCCAACAAAACATTCCAGTCAGATTGAAACACTGATAAAATCAATAAAAGCCATTGCACCCAAAGAGCAATCATCATCACACTTCAGTTTCACTCCGAAGATTTGTTGGAATCAAAAACCTCGTCATTCACAGTTACAAGCTACATTCAAATCCATAATCAATTCACTCCAAAAACCCGTGTTGCAATCGAATTCAAAACTAAAAAAAAAACACATGATCAAAAAACATGGACCTGTTGCAAAAATCCCAGACAAATGCGATGCAGAAAAATTTAAGAATTAATCCATTACCTGCCACTTGATTTCTCGTTCCTCGGTGGGCTTCTGGAAAAACTTGACAATATCGATCCAATTCACGGGATAGAACGCCTGCAGCGGCAGCACGGCGACGTCGGAGCAATTGGCCCACTTCTGCACCTGCAGCACCTTGTCGACGACGCGGCTCACCAAATAGGGCCCGTTCCATCCCCACCGGCTGCCATCGAACGTGTCCACAAACTCCCGCAGAAACTCATACACAATCGGATGCGCCCGGTCGAACACCAGCACTGCGTTGTTGAGCCTGGTCCAGTGCCCGGTATACGCATTCTTGCTCTGCGTCCCGACCACGTTCCGGAGCTCGGCGAAGCTCTTGAGCACAATCACGTCCGTGTCCAGATACACGCCGCCGTACTTGTACAACGCCGCTAACCGCATGATGTTCGACAAGTTCTGCATCAGGTTTATGCACCCCGGATCGCCTGTCCCATCTCGGAGACGGTTGAGCCACTTCGCAGCTGGGAGGTCGGCGAACAGGGATGGTAAGTCTGGAGTTACAGCCATGATTCTGTAGCCTCGGGTTACGAAGGGTGCGAGGATCTTCCGTCCTGCGTCGGAGTCCATGGTGCGGGAGAGGATCACCACGCATGCGTTGGGTTGGTGTTTGAAGATGGACTCTAGCCCGAGTCGCTCTCTGGGAGTGAAGGAGGATACTGGTGACATCCAGGTTAAGAAGAAGCGTTCCGTGCAGAAGGCGGGGTTTGAAGGAAGCTGTGGTTTGCAGATGTTGGCTTCGTCGATATCGTGGAGATCAGCTTGGGTTTGTAGGGTTTCGGAAGGGGTTGAGTTGGAGGAGGAGGAGTTCGGGAGCATGGAGAGGTGCGGGGTTATGTTGTTGTTGCAGAAAAACTCCTGCATGCGGTCGCTGAACTGGTTCGAGAGGTTGTCCTCCTTTAAGATCTTGAACACGGACCAATTCTCGTGGAGCCAGCGGCGCCGTTCCATGCTCGACATGCGCTTGAGTCTGTGTTGGAGGACGGCCGCGTGGAGGACCTTGCTCTTCTTCACTGTCGGGTTTTGCATGAACTCCGGCTCGGTGTCGAATTCTTCCACGGGGGGGAGGTCGGCGGGGATGGCTTCCTGGTCGTCCGCGGGGTCGAAGTCTGGTTGTTCTGGTGTTTGCGATGAGCTCGCATTGGTGGTGGTTGTGTTGGCTTTGAAGACGTCTATGCCGAGTTCACGGTCGCGGAGAGTGTGCGGGGGAGCTTGGAGCTCCTCTATGACCTCCAGGGCGGGCTTCTCCGGGACTAGCACGGATCCTTGGCCAGGGAGGTAGGTCGAGTTCATGCGGAAGAGCTGCACGGGCGCCTGGGACTCGTGCGAGAAGATGTGGAACGAGACGAAAGTGCGTGTGCATATTACAAATGCAACTCCTGCTCCGATGAAATACAGCGTTAGCAGCGTGGGCATTGCCACGAATATGTTCGTCTTCCGACGCCACGAGTTCCGAGACGGTTCCTTCGCCGGGCTGCCACTGCTCAGAGCCTCCATCGATCGAATTTTGGAGTCTCCGACCACGCAGATCGCGATACACATCCGGACCTCCAGCCGCTTACTTCCTCTCACGTTGTTGCTATCGCAGCGTCAAACTTTCACATTGCTCATCCAAATTGAGTTATCTCTCTGCAAGGAAGCGCCATTTACCAGAAGGGAGTTAATAATCTGAGTTGGGTTCGATTTCTACTGAAAATCGGTACCGAAATGAGCCGTTAATCCCTCCGAAAATTTTAGTAAAAATCTAAAAAAAGACTGATTCATTTCCCGCTATTTGATACAGTGGACGTCCCCTGAGAGGTACACCTGACTGGCGGCGAGGTACAACTGAGATATATTTGCTGTGAACAGCAGCCAGCTCAACGGAATCAGTTTATTTTAACACCATAGCACTATGGGTAGGAGAAAAAAAATCAAAAAATCGGTAGAGCGCCACAAGCTCATGATAGTTACAACAACGAAGCTGGAAGTTATCATGAAGAGTGAAGCTACAGTTTGCAGACGTCTCCTGTGTGCAGGAAATGAAAGAACCATGCAGAAGGAGAGAGAAGAGGCTCGATCTGAGAGAAGAGACAAGAGATAACGTCGATCAGGCGTTGACATGCGTTGCATGCGAAGCAGAGACATCAACGAGCCTTCAAGTAAACCTATTGCCAAATTCTTTATGTCGGACGTGACCACGAACTGGACTCGAGGGGGGTCTTAACTGTTATTAGTCTCTCTCTTTCTCTCTCTCTCTCGGAGGTTGGAACCTCATGCACCCCGAAGTGAGGCCGGCCAAAAAGTGCACAGAAGGAGGTTCTATCTGCTTAACACCACACGTCGCAAAGCCATAACTACTGCTTGGCTGCCACTCTACCAGCATCCACCGAAACTCGAGGAAGATTTCGTGATCACGCACCTTTCATCGTGATATAACCACCGAGCTTTCCTGAAATCGGTAACTGTGTCTGCTTCAGCAAAAACCCCTCCTTGGTGAGCTCCTGGACCTTCACTTCGAACCCCCACGAAATCGATCGATCGATCCCACTTCCAGGTACAGTTATTAAACACCAATCCACACCTCACAAAAACCTCTTTCAGAAACCGTCCTGTCAATCACCACACAAGGAAGAAGAGCTCCGTCGCCTGTTCTCTTACGCAGCTACCGATTAAAAAAAACAACCTCGTAAACCTTCATATAGACGAAAGCTACTTAAATATTGTCAACTTGTGCACTCCAAACCCCGTCTCCGACTCCCCCACTCCAACGCGCATGCCGTTGATCCTCTCAGCCGCCACAAAACGTCTCACTCGTCGTCCTCTCCCACTCGTCCCAGTGCTCCCACACGGCTCCGTACACGCCCCCACCTCACTAACACAAAACTAATCTCAAACCTCACTTAAACACAAAACCATCCACCATCACCATGATCTCACCCTTGACCCAGCTGCAACACACACACATACAAACACATATAACCACCATGCTCCTCCTCCGATTAACCACAATGCTAACCTGATAATCAGGCAAACAGAGAATCAACCGACTCAGACACCGACAGTGATCGATCTGGAATGCAAATGCAACGACTCAGAGATATCAAACAGACGTAATGGATCAACTTAACCAGCAGCAGCTCATCAACTTGGTATTGGTCTCTGGAAAATAATACCAACAGAAAAAAAGGAGTTTTGTATGAGCATGGGCTTTACATGAGGGGTGTTAAGCGTTAAGAAATGCGTTAATATTTCCCAAGCCTTGCCGCGCTCAGCCAAGCCTGCAGGAGAGTCAGGATTGCAGTAGCCCCACCAATGGGTTTTTATACCAGGCCCTCTTTTCTGTTCCAAATAGGTACTTCCATCTGTGTATTGGGAATATTATATGTGATATCAGTACTATATTCTGTAATATTGGTGTTATATTCTGTTATATTGATATTATATTCTGTTGGTCTTGTGCTTTTGGTAAAACCATTTGGTTGGTTGGGACTGACCCTGAGGTCTTGTAGTCACCTTAGGTCTTCTACTGATGGGTCAGCCTCATATGGCATATGGTGTGAGGTTTTGCTCGAGAGGGGCCCTGGTAACTTGTATGCTGCAACAAGTTTTGGTGATGACTTGGGTGGTGGTGTGGGTCTTCTGGGGACATATGCACAGTTTGGGACCCTGGCCATGGGGGGCCCTCAAATGTTCATGTTCAGTACATTCAAGGCAACCCACATGTGCGCATGAGTGTCATCTGTGGCTGGGGTCCCGAATAGCAACATTCTACCCAGTCTTCTGGTATGGGGTGATTGAAGCTTTTGTATGCTACATGGAATGGTTGGGTGTGTGGGTAGGGGGTGTGCTTTGAAGAAAACGGACCCTTAGTAACTTTTGACTGGTGGCCCAGGGGGAGTTCGGTTATCAGCTGGGGAATGAGCTTGTGAAGTGCTTGTGGTCTGATGGGAAAAGGGCATGGGTTTTGTGGACTTGTAGAAAGGAGTGCTTTGTGGTCAGTTGGGGAAGAACTGGAGGGTCCCCAAATATACTCGGTTACAGTAGTCAGTGAGCTTTGTTTCTTGAATGGCAGACTTGAGGCATTGAAATTTGAGGGGTGTGCTGTATAACATGATCTGGAGGAAGTGTGAAAAATAATTGCACTGCATCTGAAAACACGACTATTTCAGCACTTGGTACCTAGCACGTGAAACTTTGGGGGCTGTACAGTTTTCTTCATTTTTTTCATGTTTTATTTTGGAAACTATTTAACTTGATGAAGGTTTTTGGGAAATAAAATGTAGAGCCCGGGGAACTCCTACAAACAAGAACTTTATGGGATAGGTAAATGAAGTACCAAGGACTTGTACTAAATCATGACCCTTAATAGAAAGGTTCATGTAAGGTAGGGTGCAGTGTTTTTGTCAAGGATCTATCAGGTCCTAAAATGTACCTTCCAATGTGCAAACACATTCCAATGCAAGAATGCAGCTAAGTAGTACATCACTCATTTTTAGGCACTAAAATAGGAAATGTATTGCCTTAGACTCAGTTGTTTCACATATAAGAGAGCTTTGTCAAACTACATGCCAAAAAAACCATACAAACTCATCTACGTAAACAAGGTAATTAAATTGTTGCAGAACCATGAACATATTTGCATTCTAAGTCTTTCTGCATTACAATTCCTGAATCCTTAGTGATAAGTTAAGTGTGCAATTGCTTTTGAACATACAAACAAATGAGCAATTCGTGTCAAATTAACTCTAAACACTTAAATCCTACTTAGACATCTTTGTCCAAACTTGGCTCACCACTTCCAATAATAGACCCTAATCTTGGATTGAGCCATTTGAAGATAGTAAAAGTCTCATGAAAATAATCAGGCTAGTGTTTCCAACCTTAGCAGGCAATTACAATTTCATCGGCATGGTAAAATCATTGTTATCATTGAAAAGTGGGGATGTCGTCAAAAATTTCCTTCCAAATGTGTTGTTAATCCATCACAATACAAGCGTACTCTTTGATCACTTTGTACCACCTCGACTTCCATGCTCTTTAAACAGTGATTTGTTAGCAAACTAGGTCTCAAAATTTTGTAGAAGATAGAAATTACAAGACAACAACACATCAAGGTGAGCGTTTCTAAATAATTCATAATCACAAATTGTAATTGCAACACATACTTGTCAACCCCCACTCATGAAAGACTTGCATATTGTCTATCTACTCTCTTTGTCAATAGCACTTACCTCCCTCTTCTTCTTTGCCTTTCTCTATTATAAAGCACCATCTATTACCATGCCATGTTGCTCCAGCCAACAATTAAAGGTTCTTTCAAGTTTCTACACATCTTTCTCCACACGCCATAGATAATAAGTTTGAACATAGAATATGCATCATGATGTGTTATACAACGTAAAATAATTTCTAAAAATTTCATATTGATTTACATAAAAAAATATGGAAATCAATTCAAAAACATAAGATACATGGTCTTGAGAGCATTATAACACTACTAGAAACTTGGTTGTGGAGGACCAGCGAGTACACCAATGAGCTGGTATAAATTGCCAGTCCACCAAGCTCATGGTGTACTCGCTGGTCCCCCACAACCAAGTTTCCCATAGTGTAAGTATAATACCATACTTAAAACAATGGACTTATAAGTGAATTGTGGTATAATATTTTTATATAAATCCAAAAATGGGGTTCCATTCCAAAATAAAGTAATGATAATATTTGAAACATTCAATTCTAAAAATACAATTAAAAAAACCAAATTCCAAAAGTCTTTACTGTCCACATATTCTAAAAGTTAAACTAATGTGGCAATTTTTTGATCTCATATAGACTATTTTAGAGAAAAACATGGAAAATAATGGCATTTGAAATTTAACTTTTAACTTTTAGAATCAAATTTTTATACATTTTAGCGTTTTAAATATTATCATTACATTACTTTGGGCCAAATTGTCTATGTGAACCAAGAACACCTAGACCAAAGTTTTTGGTTGGATTCAAGGACTAATAAGTTTATAAAGTTACAACTTTTAATCAATTGAAGCCCAAGAAAAACATGATCTACTTTTACCATGTAGGATTCCAACTAGAATTCTCATCTATGGAAAAAGCCACATTTGGCTCCAATCCAAAAGTTAAATATAAAGGCTATCCACCACTAAAAACTCTCCATTTCTTTGCCCTCCAATACAATTTTTTTGCATATACACTCTAACCTTGATAATATCACACCATCCGTTTCACCATAAAGTGTAATATAATCAAGGTGTGACATATTTGATAATGTCACATTTTGAATATTTGTGCATAGTGTGATATTATCAAAAACAAAATTGCTAAAAAATCAAAATAATCCATCCAACCAACCAATCATCACATACAATCTGTCCATCCAATCATTACATACAATCCATCCATACTTTATATTATTACATTTATACTACGGATTTTGGAAAAAATAGTGACATTATCAAGGGTGACAGGGATTAATAACAAGGGAGTTTTACAATAAGAAAATCGTTTTAAAACCTTTAGGTGACAGTATCAAGATGTTTTATTAACAAGGGTGACATCACTAGTGCAAACAGGCCACAACTACACGAGGAAAAAACACCAAAAAATAAAAATTGGTGATCATCTATTATAAACTGAGGACCCTGATTGGACATAAGGATTTTTTGGTGTTCGTAGTGTGTTCCTTATGTGTGTGGGGTCCATTTTAGCACTAACATGCGTAACTCACATTCCGGCACCAATCAGATACATCATACATTTGCCTTTCCGGGCCATGTCAGAAGACCCGCACTTTCCTCTGGTGACACAATTATAGATTCAACTTTGTTTTTCCTATGTCCCAAAAGCATTGTGTACCAAACGTCAATCCTCGGATACATAGAGGCTCCCACTCATTTCTACCTTCACATGCAGATACATACTCAGTAGGGAGCGAAACAATCTCCGTAGAGTGGGTAATGTTAAGGACCCAACTAAATCTACTCGGAATTTCACCTTTCCATCATGATTTTACTTCCAATGGATGTAATCAACCTTTGTCTGTACGATCAACAACATCCAATAATTTATTAGAACAATTAGATTACTGAATCGCGAAATTTATTGTTGGATAACAGGAGTATGGGCCACGTGACGGCCGCCCGAATCGAACATGATTTGTGGAGACCACGACGCGAGTTTGATTCCACACCCTTGCACGGGAATAGCCATGTCAGGTGCGGGATTATACCCAACAGAACTTTGAATACACCATTTTCAAAAGCCGAGTTTAGATCCCTTTTTGGTATAAACTCCAGTGTAGTTGCTTGTGGTTTCCACTAAGGTATACACACCCATGACCGACAACGCACCTATGATAGATAAGTAGGCTTCTTCATTGCTGAGCAATGGAAAACCAATAGCCAATAATTGATGAACGGTACATTTAGGATGCGTCCTCCAATAGAATGCCTATGTGAGTGTTACGGAAATAGTTAGTCTTATGTTTGTTCACTGCTCTTGTTGTTATCGGTCATAGGTGAAGCTATATGTTGATTATGGGTTCTGACCAACTTTTGAACAAAAAAAACTGTGATAATTCTAATTTTACTTAATGAACCCTATTTTCCTACGCACAAAAAATAAAAATAAAACTCTTTCTTGATAACCCAAGATTTACTATGCCAAAATGCTTAAGTTTATCGGTCATAGGCCCTATATACCTTAGTGCATTATCAGGGTTAGGGCATCCTCAATCGTTGTTTGTCATGCAGCCCCTCCAACGGCTCTTGACGGGTCTACTTAGTGTGGCATGTCATTATAGCATGGGAAAAGCCCCAATGGTGTAGCGTGGAGGGAGTCCTAGGATCAAACCCCGGTGCCGACGTGGTATTAGTGGGTTGGCTATGCTAGCCTTGAGCTTCGCTTTGCGCGCGAAGGTGTGGTGGTGGACCCTTGATGCTGGCCAATGCGTGGGCTAAGGCAAGTATTTATTAGTTTTCCGTTTGCTTAGCGTGTCGAAATTTTCTCCCGGCATATGGAGAAAATTTGACGTAACCGGGGCTGTATGGCGGGATCGCGCTAGGGTAGCGTGAACAATGGAGAGACTATTGGGTCTCTTTTTTTTTAAGCGGCTCAGCATGTTGCGTTAGCGTGGCTGTATGGCGCCCGATTGGGGATGCTCTTAGAGTGTAAACCAGCCCTTAGATTTGTCAAGCTTCAAATACCAAAGTTGCACTACAGCTTGTAGTTTGCTCCAAGAGTTGACTTGGGTAGATAACCCCCAAATATATGCACAACATCCAAACATGGACAGAAAGGACCATTTGAACATTTGAGGGATAATGAGCATGATGATAGAACCTCACAACTTATCTAATGAAAGCCACATACTTAGCCATACCCACTTGCAGCTACACGAATGCCACTGCCCTGCTCACTTAGTACCAGTATAGAAACTTAGCTGTATTAAAACTTATTCCATTTGCGGTAAATACCCAAATGACATTCGGTGATCCAGGCTAACTGTCTCATGCCCATCTGATCATATTCAGTTACACCTCTCACCTTCACAGCTACTATTGTGAGGGTTTAAACGCCAATTCTGCCCTCATTTTGACTTTCGGATGGCTTGCTTTTTATTAGGGAAGGTGTAACTATGAATGTCTTTTGTGGTAGGTGATGCCATATATATGTTACTCCGCACTGTTTAGTAATCAAATGCATTGGATTCCAAAGAAATAAATAATAAAATGGGTTAAACTCATCTCTATGGTGTTTCGTCTTTATAAAACGTGGTTCTGTGTAGCGAAGAATATTGCACTGTGATAATGTTTTTACAGAGTAGGACTCCACAATTAGCACTAACTAGGGCGTGAATACTATAGTTGGATGAAAAGTAGGTATTCTTTTGCTTAAAAACATGATTGATGTGGGGAAAGTAAAGAGAGTTGTGAGGGGATGCGAAGAGTAGAACAAGGTGAACTTGTGTTTAACCCCTAAATGCTCTTGAAAATTTCAGGCTCAAACTATCTTTTGATACCTCTTTGGAAAGCAAGCTGATTTTTTTAATTTCATAACATTCTTTTGCAATTTCAACCGTAGGATCTTATAAATAACTCATCAAAAAGCTATTTCTTAAATTCTTAGAGTCAAAAACCAAACCAATCACAAGATCATGATGTTTAAACTTCCAAGACAAGTTATTTCCAATCCTTCAAAAAACTAAAATCTTGTCTTCAACGAATTTTCAGAAAATATGCTTTAGAATTTTAGAATGGAAAATTGCATATTTTATTTAAAGAATGACTTGAGATTCTTCACAAAAAATTTCAAAACATTAAACCCTGATTTTCATCTTCAAACCATAAATAATTAGAATAAGATGTAGAATAGAGGGAAAAACTAAACTACTAATTTTGTCCACATAAAAATAGATACTGTCAATTCCAACGGTGAAAATGATGTAGAAGTAACCAAAAACTTTTCCGATTTTTAATTTTGGAAAATTGCTTAAATCGAGTTCAAAATCAATAGTTGAAGTTATTTTTGATGAAGAGTTGACCGAACTGCCGGCATAATATGACTTCTCATATCTCTTACCTCACTTATTGGATTGGCATGGCTCAAGGCTTCCTATGTGCATACAAATCAGTAGAAAATGATGATATTTTAATTTATTTTTTAGAAAAAGATTTGAGTTTTTTATATGCTGCCCGCGTTGAGATTTTGAACCTTTAATCCTTCATAACTTTTGCATTACATATCAGAATCATATGAAACAAAGCTTGACATGTACGTAATGACTTAAGGAATCTACATACAAAAGCTCAAAACTTAATAATTATTTTTGAAGCCGTAGCAGCCTGCCCAAAATAGGCTGCGACCACATTGTGGTCGCCTGTGCATTTAGGGGTTAAGAGAACGCTACGTCTGTGGGGTTATTTGTTATTTTTGTGCATTAGGAAGGTTCCGTATTGTTGCTGGACTAAAGGTGCACCATGTTTGGTGTTGATATGTGCATGCTGTGCATATATACACCAATGTGTATAGATGTTGAAGTTCATATTCTAGACTCACTTGAAATAATGAGATTTTCCTTATTGATGCCTTTGAGGTGACGATGCTCCAACACTTTGTAAAGACTTCTATGAAACACTAAAACAATAGAATGCCAAGAATTTATCTACCACATTAGTATATTTTTTGTACAAATTTGGTACCAATGAATAGTTTATAATAATTCTATTTTTAATTCTCTCAGATATCCCAAAATTTTAATGTTCATTATTCAAATTATTTTGTTGGAGGACGTAAGCCGGAATGGGAGTAAAGAGGATATGCCAAATGGGTATATAAGTAGGGCTCTAAAGAGTGTAATGTGGGCCTTGGTTCAAACACAGAAAACACCTCTACCTTACAAAGTGTATATTGTTGATTTCTTCAAAATGCAGGGAGTACTGTATCCTAATCGGACATTTGTACAGTACCGCGCATTGTGGCACCAACCAGACAAGGTGCTATGCTAAGCTCTGGTTCTGTGGGGCTAAATGAATTGCGTACTAGTATATTGTCTTTGTCTGGTCAAGTTGGGGTCAACATGAGCTTTTGCAAGGGCTTACCAGAGGAGGTAGAGAAACAATTGCAAGGGTGAACACTGACCCTGATAATACCCATCACGAAGCTTTTGGATCATATGAGTTGCAGCTGACACTGACCCTGATGGTACCCGATTTTGCATATGGTCAACCCCTTGCTATGTATTGTAGTCTTGTGTATAAGTCAATTTGGCTGGAATAGAATATTTAAGAAAAATATGAAGTCCAATTGCAAGACCATGGTCTCCACCATATAAAGTAGGTATGAAGAGTTTGATTTTATAAAGTCTACGGTCTTCAATATTCTGTTTCATTATACTTCTGTACAGATCTGCTAACTTACCCAACACATTGCATGAATTCACCTGCTGGTCTAGTGATTCTCAAAAGTGCACCTTCTGCAGTCTAAGAGTTGTAAGTCTTGGAAAGTATTGTAATGGCATCAACCTCTTTCATGTGAAACATAGGGACTTTTGGTTACAGCATTCTCCATATCATTATGCCATGATAAGAAGCTCAAATTTTTAGTGGTATTTCGTTATTTCCAAGTCATTTGAAGATGCATTTTTGTGATTTCTCCCAAAAAATGAAAATTGATAAATTCACTTTCAATGGAAATTTTAACCTTATTTAAATATGTAAAACTATTGAACAGTATAAATTAACAAGCAAAAATGTGGAAGGAGTTCAACTCAACACAACCTTTTTTTTGGTTTTTGGTTCACTTGCACATAATTTTGATAGACCCTTTGTATGAGTTTCTAGAACATTTACTTTTAGACCTTTGAACATTCACACAAAATATCCAATACAATTCCTAAAAAATGAATTTTTTAGATCCATATTCTCTATGATTGCCTGACCCATCATGTATTTCCTCACACCAACTGTGCCATTTAATGAGCAGAAAGACTCCAACGGTGCCTGTTTCTGGTGCTGCTACGTCTTGGTGACCTTGTTGTAGGTTCTTGCTGGTGGCTAATATCGGCTACATGAGTGTTATGAACCTCACTCCACACACAAAGAGGTGAACTAGAAATTGGTGCAATAGACAAGCATGTCCCCCACTACTGGAACTTTGTATGTCCAGCTTGAAGTCAAGCATGAGACCTTTTTAAAAAAAATAAAAATTATTTATTTATTTACACAGATGAATAAATAAATAATTTAGGGTCCTCCTCCAGTTTCAGGTAAAAAGAAGAAGTAAAAATACATTGCCCCAGGCAGTTACTACGAGGGCCACCATGTGACCTTGTTTCAACACTGGCACCCATCCTTCTCCAAATAATAAATAAATGCCTCTTGTAAATATATTTTTAGTTCTCTCTGAAGTGAAACTTGACGTCAAATAATAGAATCTCATTGAATAAGTGTAAATATAAATTTACGTTTAAATAAGAGGGTTGGATTCAAGTTTTCTAAAAATGATGGAAAATAGCAGGCCATTGGACCATGGATTCTGCTTCATGGGTGCTTCAGGGTGCCAATTTACTGGGTGTAGTAGGTAGCTAGTCTCCTGGAGATTCTGGTATATTCAATTCGAATATTCTCCAGAATCCCTTCCTTGGAATCAACTTAACTGTCAACTGTATTATTGCTGAAGACCCCAGCTTGTAGCCTATTAGACTTGCAATTAGTTCAAGTCAAGAGTCTTGTTACGGAAGACCGAAGCATACAGCCTAAGAGACTTCTGATTACTGTACGTTGATAGCAGGTTTGTTCAAAAATAATTCCCAATTTTAAAAATAAAAATAAAAAATGGAAACTTTAAGGATGGAAAAATAAAAATATGAGAAATTATTCTATGTGATATTTGTCTATTTTTAATCAATGTAAGGTTGTTTTTAGTGTTTTGTTTTTGGAAAAATAAAAATTGAAATGTTTAATTTTTAAGAGACGAACCTTATTTTTATAAATGAAATGAATTATATTTGTTCAAGAATGAACTAATCTATTATGGACATACGGTAGTTTGTTAGGATTTTCTTATTGATCTAATCCATAAATGACA
The DNA here is from genome assembly GCA_014871385.1 of Ceratodon purpureus. Taxonomy (NCBI): domain Eukaryota; kingdom Viridiplantae; phylum Streptophyta; class Bryopsida; order Pseudoditrichales; family Ditrichaceae; genus Ceratodon; species Ceratodon purpureus. The sequence goes on along the minus strand of CM026428.1, from coordinate 7,250,215 downwards.
ACCTTAATTACAAAGTAGACCCACCTGATCACCTGACTTCAAAATACTGTAGGTTGAATGTAGACTGACTTACCTCACGGACATGAGTCACAGCTGGACTTCATTTTCAAATATTTTCCTCGGCATATTTTTTATTTATTTTTTCACATCATTGTGACAACAAGCTTACAATATACATCTTGAATCTAGACATTGTCCTGGCCAACAAGATCAGCTCAATGTTTGCAGCTTTTCTTTCACAATATCCCATAGTAATGGGCCATGCCATTGCTCTAAGATATCAATGCAATCACACCTGTAATTGTTCCCCACTATGGTGTTAAATATTGCTAGATATAATGTGTAGATTATTCTTTTTTGTTAAAAACTAGATAGGAAACACATAGAGTAGGAATGATCATATTATATAGTTTGAACTCAAGGGCCATTCAAAGATGCCATGATAGAATTTGTACTAGAAAGTTGCACGCGCACAGAACAGAGGATACTTGCATTACATAGTTCAGACTAGCAGGCCATTCAAAGATGCCAAGAAAGAATTTGTACTAGCAAGTTGCTCCCACACGGGCAATCATTGCATGCGGATGCAGAATTCGTATGCATAGTCTGCACCTCAGCCTGACACGTAGTAACGTACCGTAATACCATAGCAGGTTTGCCCAAAAATAATTCAAAAAGAAGAAAACGAAAATATTAAAGCATTATGAAAACAAGAAAACGAAAATAGAATAATATGATTTCCTAATATATTTTGTTGTTTCTACCCCGTTTGCGAGCATTTTTAGTGATTATTTTGGTAAGAGACGAAAATCAAGAAATTTAATTTTTAAGAGGTGAACTTTATTTTTCAAAAAAATATATAAATTTGTGTGCCAAGTGGCAAACCTGCTTTGGTGTTATGGGTGTTTGCTACAAAAGATTAATTTTGAAACCTTTTCAAAGGTCCCCTCAGCTTCAAAATGATATGAAAATTGAGCTCTCAACATCCTCATAAGAATTTAAACCTTTTATTGCTCAGTCAAATGTAGCACAAATACCTCCAATTTCATCAAAAAAATCAGAGAGGGATCATATGAAACCCACTTCATTCACATCTGAACCAGCATGGTAGAGAATGGTCTATTCATTGAGTATTTTCATTTTGTAAACCTCAAAGGGAAGCAGCTGTATGCTTACCCTCTCTAGAAAGTACTACCTGATTAGGTATGCTTGATTTACCCTGGTTGTAATACTAATGTACTTCAAAGTCATGACTCTCATACCATTTCAGGGTCTTGACACTAATGTCTAAGGTTTACATCTAATTAGTGTGTGACTGCAACATCAATACATATAAGAATCAAACAGTCGTAGACCAACAACCAAGTCATGAGGTTTCTACAATTAATCGACATGAGGACTTTTTCTTAAAGCAAATGAACAAGCTTCATTGCACAGAAGGAATCATGAGGACTTATCAGTGATGATGTTCATATTTTGTGGGCTGGTCCAATATAGAAGGAGCAGCCAACAATGTGATTGAAGTGAATGTGGTTGGTAATCTATCATAGGGAGGGAGCAGAGAGAGGATGGCAAAACAAAGGAGCATGAGCAGGAGGTTAGGTGGCGAATTGTACCGATATGGACATACAGCAGTTTTTGTAGGAGAACATTTAGATCTTTCTGCTGCAGCCATGGCGTATCCAAGTCCAGATACTATCCTGCACAGGGCTTCCAAAGCACATGGGTTTTCAAGTTCAAGTCTTTTTTTCTTTTTTTTGGAAGCAATAAAAGAAGATTTATTGCAAGATTCAAGTTCAAGTCTTATGATGAGGAGTCACAAAACCAACTGGATTCTACAGCACTAACAATTCACCCAAAGTATCAACCCTTGAACATCATCCCTGAGAACCTGGTAAGTACAATATCGTCATCATCAAATAATTGAAAGGACTGTTGTAAGGGATAAATCCTCGTCCATTGAACTGCAAAGGAAAGCCTACAAACTACATGAAAGTTGATGTTTCCAGAAAACAGTTGCCATATGCGGACATCTCTGTAAAATATTTAGTCTTTACGACTGCATTTAGAGAGGCAGATATATCAAATACGTCTATCGTTCCTACCATGACAAAGCTAGCATCCACATACCTCCAGAAAATAGGCCGCCTTCCTGATCCAAATCTGAACGAGGTCAGAAGGAGCACCCTGATCATGTCACGTTTCCCATCTTTATCGAAAATGCCTTGAATCTCTTATACATTTACAAACATACCCAACCATTGGGTACCTCGTTGGCTATGTGATGGGGCTGAGTGCCTGGGTGCCATACTGCTGGGGAGGAAACTAAGAAGACGATCCGAACAACGGACAATCGCTATTTGCTTGCCTATGATGACCCGGACACTGGCAGAATCTCAACTGGGTCATCATAAGCAATGCTCTGACCTTCCAAGTTCTGAAACTGCCACAGATTGAAAGAGATCGACTTCAATTCTTCCACGTCTTCCAGCTTGCCAGCTGCTTTAGCCTGTACCTTCTTGCGGTGCTCATCGTACTTGCCATTATATTCGGATATTTCCAGATCGCCCCAAAATGTGGGTGCAATGTCTTGAACCACCGAGGGGTAAACTCCTCATGCTTTGCTTCCCTCATTTTCTTCTCTACCCTTTGCCTTTCCTCCAAACTGCAATACAAAAGGACATCAGCACGTCAGTGAATAACCGACTTCTACAAATCTGAATGATGGACTTCACGAATCTTCTGAATATTCCAATCATAGTAACATTTTAATATGTAAACATGTTTCCGAGTGATGGTGTAAAACTCCATGTCCAGAAAGAAAATAGAAATACCCTAAACAAGAGAGAGTAACGTCTATCAATACCTTGTCTTATCAGTACCAGCTTTGCTCATATCACCCATTTCCAAAGCATAACGGTCGGGCCTTCAATGGGAATCAGAAGCAAGATGACCTTGAGGAGCAGTTCTGAAGCTGTTGATTTAAATGTGCGAAGCGGGTGTATTGAAATATATCGTTCTTGGGCTGATCTGCACACCTACACACCCGCAAAAAGGATGAGTCGATCACAGCGTGAAAATGATTTGAAAGGACCTTGTAATTGAACATCAGTACTGCTGCCAAGAAGCACTACATATCCATTCTTCTGTTCTTGATAAAGCCAACTGAAAGAAAGAAAATAGAATCTTAGATTCATAACATGTATGGAAATTCCTAACTACAGTACGATGGATAATCATCAAATAAAGATGAAGTTCTATACATAGGAGCGGATCACTTACTTCCTTCAATTCGGTGCCGTCAATGGGTTCACCTTCCGAATCACACGGTTGACAACTGAGAGATTCATTCCTTTGCCGGTGATCATCATCTTGGGTTCTTCGTTTTTGTACCCATCAACTTCATATCGACCCTTTCTGCAAGAAATACGAAGGCACTGTAGGTTGATTATTCTGCATTTCTGACTTTCATGATCCACAATAGAGTCCAACCATAGGTGACTCGCAGAAGACACATCTTTCGATGCTCGCCATTATTATCAGCAGAAATTAACCACTAGGTGACCAGAAAATAAAAAGGAAGAATTCATACCCTGGATGATATAATATGCACAAAATGCAATCAGCTACAGATTATTCAAGATCTAGTAATACTCATAGTGGACTTTTAAATAAAAAAATTCGGATGTCAAACATAACTAACTACTTAGGAGTAGTTGATTCTTGAGGTGTCGAAGACAACCACACTCAAAATTGATTATCTCACAGTTGCACACAAAAAAATGCGTCACGAAATGCGGAGTACGTATTCGTAAAACAACATACACGAAGAATGTTGCAAGAGATGATTGAGCAGCTAGAAATCATGGCCGAATAATGGGCTGCCAAAACTGTGAGCTGTTGAACCCCGATGAACTTTAGACTTAATCAATGGAGGATATCAACTGCTAGGTCAGTGTTCAAGAAGGTATTCTTGATGCCTATTCAGGGTAGTATTTCCAAAGGTTCTCCTCCACTCTGAATCGATTAACTGTAAACCTAAATGTTCACGTACGAATATTGACAACATCTCCTCGTGTTGCAACGCAGGAGGAAATGAAAGAATTAGAACGACTCAAAAGAGTTGCTAAGAGCCGCAACAAATTCCTTTCCACCATTGAGAGATATCATGTAATGTCCCATTAAAAACACTCACAGTGTCGCAAGAAGACCATTTGTTCAGATGCCAGAGACCACAGAAGGAACGAACATACAAGGGGACCACAAAATCAACAATACCATTCTCTCCTGAAAATTCACAACTAAGCATTAGGTCAAAATTTCTACCAAACCCGAGGTACTTGCCTTCTTACAGGATAAACATCCACCGAGTTGCCAAGATACTTCGTCCTCGACTTTGAAGTAATGTCATAAGAGAAATACTCATTCTCTGCATGCCGGCATGCCTGTCGACCATAAACACGCATTCGTCAGATATCGAGCACCCAAATTATATACAAGCTGGTAATGAAACAACTCGTAAATGGAGGCCGGTTGTGGATATTATAAAATGCAATAACAGGAAATGCAATGCAGCCAACCAAAATTCCACATGACTCCCTCCAGGGAAAGACACTGGGTAACAAACGCCCAAAATTCAAAAACAAATGGTAAAAACAGCACAGTAGCATGAAGCTGACTGCATGAATCATCACCCCAGCAACCACTCTCACAACTGAAAACAAACACGATCGATCCAAAGGCTCTAACCTGTTCACTTTGCTGTACGCAGCGGTGCCGAAGTTGGCAAAGGAGCTGGTGAGGGACGACATCCAGCCCCCTTTCTTCACCAGGGCACTCATGGCTCCCACCTGATGTCCACCCACTCCACCACCTTCAAACGAACACACACACAACAGATTCCAAAATGCACCCAAAATGCAGCAATACTCACAAACCCACAAACCATTTCCGACAAGGAAAACCCTAAATTGTGTCCGGTTGAACTGAAACCCAGAAAACCCAGCAAGGTGGTGTGGCGAGGCGGCACTCGGGTCCGAGATCCGACTTTTCCAGATGCGATTGGGGGGCAAATTTGTCCTGGGTGTGTACTCCTTGATCTCTGGGTTCTTGTGAAGGTGTTTGGGATGATTTGGGCACCAAAAGGCGAATGTAATGGGTCCCAAGATAGCGCGTGAGGTGTTGGGAGATGGCTTGATCTCGGGGAGGTGCAATCCTTGCGCTCCGACAGTGATTCTCTGGCTCCAATGTGCCTCCGGTTCGGAGGCGAGTGCGAGCTCGTTCTGGTGCTGCTCTGCTGGACCCAATCCCGTTACTGTACCCTTAAGCCGTTAGTATACCCTGAAGCCGTTAGTATACCCTGAAGCCGTTATTATACCCTTGAGCCGTTAGTATACCCTGAAACCGTTAGTATACCCTTAAGCCGTTAGTATACCCTTAAGTCGTTAGTATATCGTTGATAACGCCCAGTAAACTGCCGTTAATACCGATGATTAGCAACTACCGCCTAGAAGCACTTATCAAGCGAGCACAATTGAGTGTTCTCTTTCCTCATGTCTATCACGCATGTACGGTAGTTTGCATCATCCTGTGTGTATGTTTTGGCTGAAATGCTTTGATCAACCTGTTAGCAACCAATCCAAGCAATCAATAAAACCACCATCTTGAGAAGTTTATTGGTCGCATTGCCAAGTTGCAACTTATCCTGAGAGGGAATTAGGGTAGAGATAAATATGGTTTGATACATTGCCAAGTTGCAACCTATCCTGAGAGGGAATTAGGATAGAGATAGATATGGTTAGATACAGTTGATCTGGTATTGCAAGCACCATGGCTCACGTAATTTGTTTATCAGATTCCTCGTCAGCTGATGATTCCGAGCCGAGTCGTCAAACAATTAGAGCCTGTCGAAGCTCAGCTTGTTCATCTGCATCCTTGGGCTGTGTTGCTGATTTGGTGTTCTGGTACCTCCCGGTGCGCACTCTGGTTCGGTGCAAGGTCCTCAGCAAGGAATGGAGGGCGTGGTGTGAGAAGAACCTTGTGCAGATTGCAAAGGAGCGCAGGAAGGATGAGTCGAAGTTGGATTGGTACTTCCCACTTGCATTTGAGCATCGTAAGCATGCAAGGCAACGTTTTGGTTTGTCTAGATTATGGACATGGAAATGGTATGGCATGCATCAGGGGACGAAGGAACAACACCCTCTTGTTGGGTTCGACTTCCTTCCTGGTTTTTCACTGTCACGCTCGGATTATGCTTTGCAGGCTGTCTCTAGTGGGCTTGTTGTGTTCGTCAGAATTGCCCCACGCGGCGTGGATTTTGACTTGATTGTGTGCAACCCTCTGAGCAAGAAGTGGAAAATTTTGCCAAGACATGCCGACTGCGTAATCAGAAGGGTGTTATATAGGGAACGTATTGAGAATGCGCGAACGGAATTGGTGTTGAAGGATCTGCCGAATGAGTACATGGTTATCAGACTTTCTGTCGACTCCATCGATGTATACACCTCTTCCAATGAGCAGTGGGTGTGTGCGCCCTTTGGTCACCATCGTTATGTTGGCTTTTATAATGTATCTAGTGTGTATTTGAAGGGCCATGTGTACATGCTGCAGATGACGGAAGAAGTTCCATATTTAGGCACATTGCGATGGAGTTATATGTTGAGGATATACGACATAGAATCTGGGAGATATGAACTTAAAACCTTCATCTCTAGCATCCTCGTTTCGGAGGATTACAGCGTGGAGAACGTGCCTGTGCACAGTCGGGCTTGTGACCCCACCTTGGTTGTGTGTATGAATAATCTATACGCCGTTGGTGTATCGTGTCGAGCTGGACGCAACCATGTTAAACGACATAGAAGACATGAAACATATGTTGCAAACTGTGAGTTTCACATCTTCTCGCTCATGGAGGAAGGAAGGCTTTTGGATGGAGGCTTATGGAAGCACGTGGTTACTGTGCCTGTGGTGTTTCGTGGTGTCAAACAGGATGTTGTAAAGTTTTGGGAAGCGTGTAGAATGTTCAGCTCTGTGGCAAGGTCCAACGTGATCTACCTGGCATGGTCTAGTAGGAGGCTGCGTAGTGATTGTTTGCCTGTGAATTATTTGGAGTATGATGTGGTGTCTGGTCTTCATACGACGTATGTAGTTGGAGCTCATCATCGACAGGAATTTCCCGAGCCATTTTCGGACCGTGGATGTGACATGGCATACAGTCCATGTTTGGACTTAGAACCGTAGCGGCTAGACACCACGTTCTAGCATTGGAGTGAAAGCCTTCCTACAATTGGGATAGACCGTTGATTGTGTAGTTTTTTTGAATCAGGTCTCCTTGGATACCTTGGCCAGTCACATGAAAGCACCTTATAAAGGTGTTTATCTAAACTCGGCATTATTTAAATGTCGTGGTTGGTTTGAAATTGATGAAATGGTTCAATCCTGCTCCAGTTTTATATTTGGAGCGAATAGTTTCAAATGACTGGAGCCATGATACTTCCATGCTTTCTCGAAATTAATCTCGGCTGCTTCAAAAGCCAGGCATGATACATTAGGCTGAGGTCATGATCTCCTTCCCACTCCATGATTCTAACTTTGTACTCACGCACCAAACGCTCTGAGTTTCCTACTGTATTTGTTCATACTATTTCAATTGATGGATCATGCACGCAGCCAAATTCTCTTCTAACTTTCTCACTTCGTCTTAAGTGCCGGAGATGCCAAGTGGAAGAGGATACGGAATTTGTCTGGAGTGACCAGGAATTCCCAGCTGCAAATCAGAACAAGTCTTTTGTCAGCTGACATCGGGACATGCACGAATCCCATATTGCAGGATAACATGCCGAATGCTCAATAGACTAAATTCAAGCTAAGTTGTCATTATTTTTGCAGGCTCACTCAAAACATTGTACTTGAACTTCCTCTGCACTCTGTTTACTTCTGAATGCCACCCTCCATTTGTGAATTGCTTTTCCGATGCTTGAAGATCCTTGTCTACACTGCTCTTTCAGTCGTCTTGAGCAACAGTGCTTAATTAGTAGGACTCTCTCTCAGCAACTGTGAATTTAAGTCCGCTTAACTGGAGCTACTTGGGACGGTCGCAGTACTGTTTCTCTTGTCAAGGAAGCAGAAGTGATTCAGCTCTGAAGGTATGTACTCTCAGATCTTGTCTTGGTTGTAATGGCATTATCATGAACCTTCGTAAAAAATGAGCAATTTCCAGTCTAAGTTCAACACTAATAGTACATTCACTCTATTGGGCTGAAGTATGCATGTGTTAAAAGGGCTGTCTAGGCTCGTTTTGGCGGATGTCTTGTGCAGGATTTGTACTACGAACCAGCTCTAGGAATTAACCAAAGAGCAAGATGTAGATCTTTATGTCTTTGTATCAAACCAGTTGCTTGTTGCAAGTTCACAAGTGTGTGTAGTGAATTTCGACATGTTTTGAATGAGAAGCGACGCCTTTGCTAGTAGTGTAGTCAATTTGAGCCATTGTTAATTAAAAGTAGACTAGCTGTCTTCGTTATATTCCACATTCTTAAATGGAATCCAGCTGATGAAATTCAGATTGCTGCACCTGAATCAAACAGATTAATGTGAGCTTCAGGTTCAGGTTATGAATAGAGCAGAAATGGGGACTTAAGAAAGAGATGCAGTTTGATGTATATTGTATGATACACATGATTCTTTTAATTTGGTATTGAAGGTCTTCACATCCTGTCTCTTGGAGCAGAATGTAAGCACTGGGATAACTTTTGTTTTGTCCATCACAATGAGCTTCTCAAGCCGCAAGGCTTTGATGTACTGTACAACATGCATGTATGAACTTTGACATGCATGGTATAAATGAAAGAACATTTTGTGGTAAATTACAGATATACTCCGTCCCTGTATCCCATATCAGATAACATTTGCTTAAATTTAGAATTAAAATTGTCCTCAATTGTTTGATGCAGAACGTTTATTCAATATCAAGTTGTTGTTTTACGAGTTTTTGCAAAACTCATGGAGTCTGTTTTGCCTCTAAAGCTTGTTTCTGCTCATACAGAGTTTACAACTGTGTGCCTTTCATCAAACACCGTGAAACTAAACATACAACTCTCAGTGATCCCAAGACAGTTCAGGAGGATGTGATACAACAGCTACATCGTGAATCTGGTGCATAGGCAATATGTCTATGGTTCATGTTGAATGGGTAAGTTGTGACACCATCCTGACCAGCCAAATCAAAGTCGACAAACTTAATTTTGAAAACCCCGTCTTCACGCCTCACCATAATATTCCTCCCGAGCATCTCCATGAACAGAGCGTTGATTTGGAGGATCGAACACAGATAAAGCATGTACTTTCTTGAGCACCTCAAGAACCACCACCCGGCATTCTTCCTTCTCAACTTCATCAAGCACCACGAATGGCTTCCATGGAGGCTCCAAATATTCTATCACAATGAGTTTGTAGCCCCACCCAATGCGTGCAACTCCAGCAAGTGAGGAGCATAGTCCAATTCATACCATGCTTGATGTACCTAGAAAATGCAATCCAATACCACCAGCCCATTAGTCGAACAAAATATGTAACAAAAAATTGTTTTCCAAAACTTGAGTCAAAATGGAAATTAATGTCAATCAACAATTGAACATAGGAGAAGACAACATACCATGTGACCATATCTTTAGCAAAATTTAAGCACAACCTTTTGCTGACTAGCATCCTCCGCTAGGAACACAAGTGCCTTGCCTCCAAGAGTCGAAATCTCAGTATACTTTGGTTTCAACCAAAGTGAGAAAGGCACCAATTTATCCAGCATGTGAAGTCGTTTTGATGCTTGCGTTTCGCCTTGGATGTTAAAGTTATTTGTAAAGGCATCTAGTCTTTTGTCCTCCTTTTTTCAAGGACCAAAGCTAGTACCATTCCTCCTCCTCCTCACAGTCCCACCCCTCTATCCAATTCTTCTCTCTCCCTCCATATTTTAATCAATAAAAATTTCAATTTATCCAGTATTCTATTATGGGTCTACAGTGAGATCGTGCCGATCCGGTCCTTTCCAAATTACAGGTCACAAATTCAGGTTTTGAGGGACTTTACAAATAACTCTGTTATCATAAAGCTTTTCAGGCTTTTCAAACCCAACTTCAGAGCTTTAAAAATAGAAGCCAATTCTTCATTGTTAGAATGTACCACATTGACAATATGTGTCAAAAAGATGGAAGTGACACAGTTAGGAAAGGTCATAGCACTAACTTTGATATATATGAGGGCCTCGTACCTCAAGGAGAAAGGCAGGGCAATTAGATAAGAGAAAAGCCTTGTCACTGTTCTTTCGGCCCTCCAAGCAAAACCTAGAATATTATGCCATGCCCTAATTATTCTCTACCTACAAAATCGCATTTACTGGGAATATCAAGTATTCCCAATATATACTAGGAATACCTCTATGCAACCATCAACCTGGATGGCACTTTCTCCCTTAATCGTCTGGGCTGAGATCCGCGTGTCAAAATAAGGTTCAAGTAATCCCTTAATTTCCACCTGACGATCACTCTCCTTTCTTAAGTTGACGTTGCAAAAGTCCCGTACGAGAGAGTGGTCATTTCTGGCTACTAAAGATATATCCTGGGGATTATCCACAAATTCACCAAATACTGGATGCAGCAATGGCGCTGGTAGTGTACCAGGGTACACCGACATCTAGAAACACCCACACAAGATCATCTCAAAATGTAGAAAAGTAACATGTCTTCACAGATCAAGTCCAAGAGCAAGCAATCAGTAAACAAATGCATCTCCAAGAATCCCTACATCTAATCATTAAAAATGACCCATCCATCCAATCTAAACCATTACCGGTCCAAGCGAAACTCGGACACGAAAGTTAAGGTTTAACACAAACATTGGAATCAAACATAAGGTAAATCTAAAAGCGGTCACCAACTATAAGAATATGTTTTGATACATATAAGGGAAACAAAAGAGACAGACACATGCGTACCGTGGTAAGCTACGGCTCCTACCAAGGCTCGCAAGAAGCAAAACAAAAACAAGAATGATCAATTGAACTCCCTTCTTGTTTGCAAGACACGATTTTGTCAAACGTTGTCTCACTCTGCCTCCAAGCTTCAATTCTTCTCTAATGAGATTGTCTGAAAACATGATGACAGAATTCAATTCCAATCGATAAGAAAAAGACAGGCAAGGCAAGGCAAGGCACTCCTTCAACGTGATCGATCCGCCCTAACAAAATCAGTCCAACGTCAAGCCAAAGTCACAACCCATGCCCTACGCAATAGAACTTTCCTAAATTGTTAAACTATACATAAAACTACAATTCCAGAACAATTGCAATCGCAGGGATGCATCGTATGCAACAAAACCACATTGAAAGACAATGATAATTTTGGCAACCTTCCTCGACTAAAGAGAATCATGCTTTAGTCCCTCGACTTCGTCACTCTCCTTCTTTTGGATGGGGCGGTGCTACACGACGCATATTGACGTAGAATTCCACTTGTCATACTTTGAGTATTTCCAGTCGACCCCTAAGCCCTTAAACCTCCATCCGGCTTGATCCGGTCAGAGGCTTAAACCGGTAGTCCCCCAGTCACTCCCAAGGTTACCTCCCCCTTTTTAACTTCGGAGTCAAAATACCTTGAGCTATTGCTCTGATTCCTTCAGAGCTCCGAGAGAGGTGGAGAGACCTCACATGAATAGGGTTCCAAATGGTGCAGAGTCTGTCCCCGCCTTATATACCCGGACACCCGGTTTAAAGGTCCTCTAAGCTCATAGTGGTGACCTCTAAACACCTTTCTCATCCAAGCTGCGACCTCTAAATTTCAGTTCATTCAAGGTCACTCTTAAATCGCCAGAAATAGAAAATTTCAAGCTCTCATCTTTCTATCTTTTTTCCACTACACTTGGATTTGGATCTCTTTTGCAACCTACTAAAGAGTTTCGAAATAAAAAACAAAATTTCTAACTTTTATGAAGGAATGAAGAAGTTTTTTTGGTACATCGAAACAGTGAGGAAACTTTGATCTTTTGTAGAATGAACATTTTGTTCTGAAAGAAGTTTTTCTTTTGGAAATCTCAAAGATGACAACATAAAGTATTTATAGAAGAAAAAACTCAAAGGTAGTGATGTCATTAGCATGGATGCCCAAATTGCCTGCCGAATACAAAATTCCACTTTGGGTACCATAAGTGTTTTTTTAAATGTCCAATTGAAAAAAAATAAAAAATAAAAAATAAAAATCCTTCAAAGTCCCTTTTACCAAAGACATTCACAAAAAGTTTCAAAAAAAAATATCTTAAATTGAATCCACAAGTACATGCCCGACTTCTAAAACTGCCCAAATGTGGCAAATTATCCTGTAGGGGTTAAAATAGATATAAATATCATCATTTTGAAAATATAATTACCATCATTTTGTAGAGACTTGCAGTTGAAATGAATCACTCCATTCCAAGAAGAGGTAAGAGATATGCAGGCTGCCCCATTTGATTCAAAATATGACGCTTCAATTGAGTGATTGGGGACGCAACAGTTCACCAACAGAGCCCTCCTCTCTTCATTTTTCTCACCCAACCTCTTAGTCCCCTCCTCCAAAAATGGACCTTCCAGAACCACGCTCATTGCTAAAGGCTCACTTCAAACCACACACCACCTGAGAACTATTACACCTCATCTACCTCTAATGACAAAAAGATGGGCGAAAATATTGAGAGAGGCTTCACCAGTGGAGAATGTTTGCCTGTAATTTTTATGTCCTTTTTATGTCCGCATCTCCAAAGCTTTTAGGGGGGACAAGGGAGGGAGTTGCAGTTTTGCGACAATCATGTAAGCTCTCCCACCACTGCCAGCCCGTAGGAGCACGGACATCTCCAGTATGCAGTGCAGCTTTGGGTCAGGAAGACAAGCCGTGGCAGGCGGCTTGTACTGTAACACCATAGCACGTTCGCTCTAAAATATTTCAAAAAAATAAAAACAAAAAAAATTGAAAATTATGAAAACAAGAGAATGGAAATAGAATAGATTGTTTTTTGTAATATTTTGTTATATCAAAGCCATTTGAGGTTGTATTTACTGATTTTTTGCTAAAAATTAAAAATTCAGAATCTCAATTTTTTTGAGGGACGAACCCTATTTTTCCAAAAGAAATAAATATTCATTTTGCAGTGGACGAATTTGCTATGGTGTTACAATATGCAATTTTACAGTAACAGAAGTGAAACTATTTGTTGAAAATTGGGCTTTGGCAGTATTTGGTGCGGCAAATAGGCGAGAAGTTGAGAGTGATGGCGGTGTTTGTGACGGACAATGAGACATTCATAACCCTGTGCTTCAATGCACTTGGTGGGATGCTCGCCTTTCAGGCTGTGTAATATTGTGAGATATAATAATTGCACCCACTCTGGAATCTGGATGTTATGCACATTTCTCAGAGGAAATGTATGATATTGAAGCTTATGAGTGTACGGCAGTGCATCATTGCCTTGCATGAGTGTTTTAGGTTTTGAGATGACATCCGGACACGTGAGTTGAATGCGGACTTTGCACAATGATAGATATGGAGTTAGGGTTACTTTGTGAGTGATTTAAACCCAGTTCATGTTTGATACTCTGTGATGTCTAATACTCTGCAATGTAATTTGTACAAGTGGTATGTTTTATTATAAATCATGAAATCACTGCTGTACACTGGTAGTGTAGTCTGATTGGGTAAATGAAATAGGTTCAAATAGTCTGTTTTGGTTGTTTTTAAGATTACAAACATGGTGTCGGTAGTTGGATTTGATTAGGTTGTATATACTTTCCTTGTCATACTATTTTATGAGTGTTTTCACAACTTCAAAGACAATGATCATTTCATGGCCAAGTCATTTGTAAAACCACTCAACTTAGGACTTAACAAACAATACTTTTTTCTGAAGAGTATTATTGCTATCACTATTATTATTTTCTCAATTAATAAATTCATTCCAAACCAGGAGTTGATAAATGGAGTTTAATTTTTCAAAATTTCTGTACTATGATGTTTTAAGTGAATTTACAAGAACAAGCTCCTAGGAGTATCTTGTTGACACCGAAATACATATTTTAAATATTAGAAAATTGTGAAGAAATGATGATAGCATCATTTCATATATTCTTCATATGCTGTTATTTTTTTGTCATGTTAAAGGTTCATACTTAGATCTACATAATTCCTTTAGCTTAGAAAATGAAGCTTGAAGTCTAAATAAAATCAAAAAACATTTTTACATTATTGTCTTGAGGTTTTCATCTGACTACAATTGAAAAAAAATATAATGAAATTTGTACATATATAAATCTGACAAATCAGAAATTTGTATAAAACCCAAAATCTTTGTATTAACTATTTATATTTGTACAATATAAAAACCAAAATAATGCAGTTTTAGAAAGAAAAATATTTATACTAATTTTTGAAAAATCATGTTAATGACATAAATAGAGGCATCCATCACTATTACAATGTACGATTTGGCTATTAAGTACATCAACATGTTGATTTGGTGTAGGTGGATTTTTCATCTATAATTGAAATTAGTCTCAATGCATGTGTGTATGTCATTGGATCTTTGGTATAGGGTATTTCTGTACATAATTTTACTTCAATTTTTTTAAACCATGTTTTATTTCTAGTGAGTCATGAACAGAGTCTCTCTAGAATGTTGAAAGGGGGGTCAAATTGAGACATTCAGATTGTTCAGATCCAATGACATACACACATGTATTGAGACTAATTTGATCTTTGATCCTGGAGACATCACAATGTGAGACTGGAAGGTGCCAGTCAATCTGTTCCAATGTACATTGTATAGGATTACATTATTTCCAGGCTGGAAGTTTGCATTGTGACATGGCGACATCTCCCAGAGTCCTGAATGACCTGTAAATTGGGGTTATCCCAGTGCAAACCATGAAACAGTCAAGAAGAATCTAAATGAGTTTTAAGTGGAGGTGACAATTCTCAAGTCCTGGGAGAAATACAAGCAAATTACAAGTTTACACAACATGACGGATGTTGCTTATGAGCAACTTTTTTGTTTGTGTGCAAGGTGAAACTAAGCTTATAATTCATGGTCTACATTTGGATTACTGTATACCATAACATCCGCAGGGAGCTTGTAAGACTTCCAAAAACACCTCACTACTAGTCATGGTAAGTTTTTGAATCAACATATTGACAAAGTCAGCATGAATGAAAAGAGCACATTGTAGTATGCATCACATTTGAATTTGCAAGGCCCTGGAAGAACAATCCCATTTGCATATTCCTAGCATTCATGGATTGCCAACAAGTGTCCTTCCACTAGTGGGAGGGGAGTCCTTCCCCTCCAAAATAAATGGAGGAATCGGTAACAGTTCCTCCAAATGTTACCGATTCCTCCGTTTTATTTTGGAGGGGAAGGACTCCCCTCCCACTAGTGTTCCCATTTCTGGTATTAAGTTACCACCTCAGCCTCCATGATGTTCCCCAATAAGTCCCTCTTTGAAGTTTCAACTACAGCAAATAGCTCAATCAAGGACATGAACTACACTGTTCAGGGCGTATATGGATTCATAGTGTTACTGGGCCTACTGCCTGTATCAGACTACAGCAAATAGCTCAATCAAGGACATGAACTACACTGTTCAGGGCGTATATGGATTCATAGTGTTACTGGGCCTACTGCCTGTATCAGACTAACAGAGAACACTATGAGTTGATATATGTAATATCTTTTCATCATTTTTGTATTGTGGGCTTAAAAGAGAAGTAGCACTTTAGTTTGTCTCTAAGAAGAAAAGAAACTTTGGTTTCTGAAAGAGATCTATGTGAATTATGTGTTTGTTTGTTCCACCCCTAATTCAATATCCAGTACATGAAAGAGGAATGGAAGTAAAGAACTACTAGACACCCTTTCCAGAGTAGACACTATAGTCACAAGAAACCAAGAACCAAATAAAAGAGCCAAAGTGATTGGAATTGTATAAAACTAAATTTTCTCAAGAATTGGTCGCCAAGTCATGAACTCATTGTTGGTTGAGGTGAGCGTTCTTTTGTCTCTATGATATAATCATGAGGAACTTGGGAAAGCCATGCAAAGTTGAGAGCGAAACCTTTGAGTTAGAGAGCTTTGCAGACTGTGAAGTCTCCAGAGTTCAGGCTGCAACCATGTGAAGTTCTTGCTTCTTGCAAAGGAGCTTCCGCAGAAGATGTGCACAAGAATAGCTCTCAGGAAAGGTTGACTAGATCTTCAGCATATCACCCTATGACCTTGACAAAAAGAGTCTCTAAGAAAGAGAGGAGAAAGGAAGAACTCTGGTTCCTTGAATTGAATGAATGTTTAAAAGAGTCACACTCTCATACTTGCAAACCCTTCTGTTCATCCGTTGTAATGGTTCTCTTGCTTGGTAATACATCCCCGGATTCGGGTCTTTTAGCTCATACTTGCAATCCTGATGCCCTACTTAGTAAGATATGCTAAAATCAAGATATTTTTTACATCCAACCATACATACATCATTGCACTTTCCAACTCCAAGATTTTGATCAGTATAAATAAATGTAGTAGAAAGTTTGGAAGGAATAATCAACATCCATCATCAGTTGTATAATTTAGAAACATGTAAAAATGAACAAATTTGTAATATAAATAAATAAAAAACACTCCTGCAATATTAGGCAGTATAAATATAATTTGAATTTTTTCATCATTATATATTAAATTATGGAATTCACTTTCTATTCTTACCTTGCACATATAACAATTAATAACAAACTACTAGCTCTTGAACCTAAAGAAAAAATTTAATGCATCCCTCTTCATTGTTGAACACCTATTGTTTGGGCCCTCAAAACAACCCTCATATTATTATCTACCTACAATGGAACAAAGTTATATCCCACATGTCAAAAAATAATGTAAAGCTGCTCCAAAATATAAACTAAAAGAAACCCAACCAAAACAAAATGGCTCTTGTAAGTATAGTTGATGCTCAACTTCATATCAACACCAAATGATTTTTCTAAAATTGATCACAATTCTCCTTCTCTACCCTCCTAGCACAGTAAGGTAACAACATCCATAAGCATCCCTATATCCATAAATGTTTCTTCTAAATCTTGAAGAATCTAGGGAAGTGAATAGATATGATTCTAAGGATGTACCACTTCTGAACATCAAATACTAGGGTCGGCATTAAGTGTATATATGGTAAGCCCTCTAAAATTTCGTAAATAATTCATACATGATTTGTAAAGTGCATTGCGATTATTTTTCTACTGCAAATCTAATCCAATAAATTTGAATATATTACAAACAAAAAACATGCTCAAAACTCTTAAAATCACACTTATGGATGTTGCCACCATAGACCTAAAAGCTGAGAGAAACAATCCATAGAAAAAGAGCCACAACTTGACCAGCAAGTATGCCCAAACAAATCATAAGATAGAGACACCCATTCCCGTGACTATACCTATTCCCGTCTGCATACAAGGCACCACAATCCGAGTGACTATGATCTTGGATGGTTGAAAAAATTTGCTATTATAAAGAACTTTTCATTGCAGAAGTTGCTTCTCCAAGTCACGTGACACGGAATCAAGTGCATTCAAACACAGTTAAAATCTGCAAATCATACAATAACACAGATATTATTGAGAATGTACACAAATCCTACAATAACATAACTTTGTCGATACAATCTAGATTAATATCTAATTACCTTTCCCTTGATATAATTACTTTACAAACTAATCATTCAGAAGTATAATAATCTGCTTAAAGTCACGGGAATGGATGTCTCTACCTTAAACCGGAAGTTTACATGCTCATCACCGAGATTACATAAGTGATGTTTAGAGAGGTCAGAAGAATTTGACTAGTCCTATAATTCAAGGAGAACTCCGAGAGAGATGGAAAGCTCTTAGAGATTAGGGCTAGAAATGGTGAAGAGCGTGTCCCCACTTTATACACCCAAACTCCCAGTTTAATTCATGAACATGGAAAGTGAAGACTCCCAGCTGGAAGCATCTTCCACCTTTTTCCCTCTTTCTCTCACAACTCAAAACTCACCACTCTTGACTCACCAGTCCTCAGTCTCACCCCAAAGACTCCAAACACTCAAACATCAACTTCCCAGCAACAACAAACATAACAGCACATGTAAAACCAGCTCCTTGAATGTCACACCCATCTCTCTCTCTCTCTCACTCTGCCGACACTTACTTCTCCACACCTCATCAGCCAAGTTGGAAGAGTTCTCCCACCACTGCAGGCAGCTTGGACCAGCCTCCAGTCCTCAGTCTTCTCCGACTACAGTACACTCAACCTCCGGGATTCGGCACATGTCTGCCGTGATTAGCCTCTCTTACCAATTAAGCAGCCTCACCTGCATTCGCTCCTCACCGGTACGACTTGTCAAGCATTTATTGCATCGCCATCAGGAGGATCATCGCCACCACCTGCTCTGCCCTCCCTGCCCTGCACTGCCTCAGTTGGTCAGGTAGCTGGCCGTTTTGAACACCATCTCTGCTTCACATGTTCCCAGGTTTTGCTGTCACCAAAAAAAAATACTCCTCACTCATCATCGAGTCTGCTCTGCTGTTTGCTCTCTCAGTCTCTCTCATCACTGGTGCTAACTCACTCCCTTCAACTAAGTTAGTGCAGTTTTGGTTTTAAAGTTTCCAGTTTTCAGTTTTCAGTTTTGGAGTTTTCAAGTTTCGAGTTTCAAGTTTTGAGTTTTGAGTTTTGGAGTTTTGAGTTTTGGAGTTTTGAGTTTTGGAGTTTTGAGTTTTGAGTTTTGAGTTTTGGTGTTTTGAGTTTTGGAGTTTTGGTGTTTTGGTGTTTTGGGGGATTTTATAAAAAGTGTACTTTTGGGGGGTGTGAGGAGGTAGTTGTCTAGATTGTGGGGTCACTGAAGTTGTGAGCTTGGGTGTGGGTAGGTGTGGTAGACGATCGGTGACTGAGAAGGAGGCAGACAGGAGGCGGCTCAGCAAGGAGGGGGACGAAGAGAGTGACTGCTTTGACGGAGTATAGGAGTCGGCAGGGGTTCAATTATTGCTCTTCAGGTGGGTTGAGGCTGGCTTTTGAGCTTTCTGAAACAGTTGTGGACATGGGTTTAGATTTGATCGTTGAGGGATGAAGTGGATGTTGAGTGGAGCAATTTGGAGTAGTAGGGTTGTGTGTTGTTTTGTGTACTTTGTTATGGTTTTGCAAGGAGGGGTGGGTTAGATTTGAACGTGTGAGGAGGGGTGAAGATGGTTTTGATGTTTTGTGATGTTTGAAGAATTTTTTTGAGGAGTTTTGGTTGTGGTGGTGGTTCAGGGGGCGCTGTGGAGATGAATTCGGAGGGGAGGCCTGCTGGTGCGGTTGCAGGGGATCCTGTACCAGGGGTGGGCGATGGGGGTACAGGTTTAGGGATTAAGGAGCCCGGGGTTGTGGCTCCTTCGGGAGAGGCAGTGCCAGTGGATGCAAGTGGGCGGAATGGGGAGGCGAAGGTTGGTAGGCATGGAAGGAATGGCAGCATGTCGGGGGGTTTTCTAGCTGCTCCCGGTTACTCCCCATCGTTTGCCTCTTTAGGTGACACAAGCTCCTTTGAGAGCCACCATGGTGCTAGCCATTCCGACACATTCGAAGGGTTTGAGGCCTCGAAGCTGTCCGACTCTCCAGAGATCCATGAAACGCCCATGGTTACCCGGCCGGAGGGATTAAGCTTTACAGGTCCGGGGGTTGGAGGTAGAACCCCTGAAATTACTGAGGCTGGTACTCCTGCTCCGGTTAAACCTCTAGACGGGGAGAAACAGGCAGCGGGACATCACACTTCTCCCATTGGCAACCTTGCATCTCATCATCCTGCAAACGTTGCATCCCCGTCTCCTCCGACAGAGCTAAAACCCATCCCCGGGAATGTGGACTCTTTCACATTTAATAGGGCATCGACGACGCCTGGAACCTCCAATGAACCCTATGTCAGTAGTAAGAAGATGCCGGGGCATGAATTGTTGGAAAAATTAACAACAACGAACAAGACTCCTACTCCTGGAACACCTGCAAGTTCACAGGATGTGAATCCTATCATTCCTCCGGCGGCTGAAGCAAAGAGCTCTGCTCCTAGCCATACCGATGTGGCTCCTCCAGTTGAGGAGATTAAAGAGGCACCTAGAGAATCAGAACCAGTTGTGGTTAAACCTGAACCTGATGCTGCTCAAGTTGTCCAACCTAAAGTTCAAGCTCCTCCTCTTCCAGAAGAACCGGCTGTGGCTATTCCAGCAGCAACTGATAAGTTGGATAGTCACACAACAGATTCTTCCGTTGCTCCAACAGTCGGTATGATTCCATTTCGGGTCGATATGCTCTTTTAGACATTGAGTTTTCTTGCTAGTGTTTAGGTTGTGTTCTGTGTAGTTGTGTCTGAGATGACGGCATTTTGGCGACATTGTTGAGTTCTTTACTTGACTTGATGATCTCATTTATCTTGTGCGAGTCTTCTTTGCTGGCGTTTTGTAGGTAACTTGTTTGAGCGAGATAGGAGACGAGAGTGTTGTATGGGGGGTTGTTTTAGAAGTGATGATTCTGAAAATTTGTGGTTTGTTCTTGAATTGTTGAAGATGGCTCAACGACTGAGAAGGCTGTTGACTCAAGCAATGTGGCAACTGGTAGTGAAGGGAAAATTGAAGAGGTTGCGGAAAAGAGTACGGGACATGGAATAGAAACTACGGATGAGAAGGAAGTGGGGGAAGTGAAGCCCCCAGAGACTGCTGCATTTCAGAATGTTGAGGCAGAGAAGGTTGTGCCTGCTTCTTTCAGCACTGAAACTCCTAAACCAGGTATCCAGTTGTACAGAAATCATGTACTCCTAGTTCTTTTGACTACACCAACACCAGAAACTATTCAAAATCACTTCTACGTGATGGTGGTTTTAATTCTATCATGCTTGATTGTGTCTCCGCAAGTGAATCTTGTTATGAGACATTTGCGTTCAAGAATCGTTTTTTTCTGTTGCATTGTGCCAGTAAAGTTGGGTTTCGCTTTGACTGGTTCGAGGTGGAGTTGATAATGGAAGCCTTCACATGTTTCCTGCAGCAATTGCTAAGCCTAATTCTGTTTTATAGCTTTTTTCATACTACCTTGCACAGCATGAACCAAGCTTTTGCTGCTGATTGTATTACCACTTGTTGGAACGCGTTATTCTTTTAACTGAACTTGGATATGTTGATTCCAGGGACGACCGGAAAGCTCACAACGATTTCCACCAAGAAATGGCATAATCCAACTGATGCTGATCTTAAGACAATGGTAGTTATTCCAGAGTATCTAAGCAGGGACATGGAAAACGCAGTTAAATCGACAGGAGAGGCTATTCCAGAAGGTCGCCCCGCTGGCCAGGAAATAGTAGCTCCAACCTGCCCAATCCTAGTATTTATCAATTCAAAAAGTGGGGGTCGACTGGGTCCTGAGCTCATGAAACATTTTGAAGAACTTATCAGTTCTTACCAGGTCAGCTTGTTCTCCTATCTTGTTCGCAATTGCCCTTTGTCGTATCGATTCATGTGACTTACCAGACTCTTCATTGATGAATGCAAAATAAGTCACCAAACAATGTTGCACGTCTCTGCATGAAGTAGCAAAGGCTGCGTAAAGCTGACTTGAACATGTTCTTCATTTGCAGTTATCTAACCGAATTTTGGTTCTTATCTGGCCCTTGTAGTGCCTTGTTAATCTAAAGAATTTGTAAAAACATTCACAAGATCATGTTTCTTCCATGTTCTCAAGTGGCAACTGGGATTTGCTCCTGATCTCTCTCCGATTTTATTATGCTTGAAGATGGAATTTGCATGATTTCAAGTGGTCACTCGCTGATTGGATGCCTGCAATGTTTCAGGTCTATGATCTCGCAAAACACTCGCCATCTGCTGTTCTTCAATATGGACTTGGGTGTCTCGACAAGATGGCCAAGTCAGGGGACGAGTGCGCAAGAAAGACTCTAGAAAAACTACGCATTCTTGTCCGTCTCATCACTACTCATACACGTGATTTTCTGAGAAAGAAGTTTTTCATTGTTGAATCAGCTCTAATTATTTTTCACAACAGTAAGAGTCATTGGAGGGATGAATAGTCTGCGTCATAAACGATTGGTAGTGAACTGACTGAATTTTAAATATATTTCAGGTGGCAGGTGGGGACGGAACAGTTGGATGGGTTCTCTCTAGTGTAGGAGCGCTTCGAGAGCTACCAGAACCTATTAGTATTCCTCCTGTTGGGGTCATTCCACTTGGCACAGGAAACGACCTTTCTCGAAGCTTCGGCTGGGTAAGCACACAACACAGTTTGACAAGATCCTTTTCTAGCTTACATGTACGGTATGACAAATAAAAAATATTGAAGATCACATCCTTCCCATTTAGTTCTTAAATAAAGTCTATGGTTTCTGTGACTTTCTGAACGCTTCTTTTCCATATAATCGTTATGTCTACAGGGAGGAGAATTCGCTTCGACGAGTAAGTCTACACTCAAAAGGGTCTTGGTGAAGGCGTTAGGTTCCAATGCTTCACCTCTTGATACGTAAGTTTTCTCTACAGACAACGTGAACCAACTTTGTGTCGATAGAAATCTGTTTCCAAACAATTCTGTTTTAGGAGGGAGCGTAAATTTATCCTCGGTCTTTTAACTCATGTATGTAACGTTTCTGTTATTCGACACCTTTACCTGTTGGGGACAGGGTCTGGTAGTAATTGTAGAGGATTCATTTTCATCCAGAAGAGTTCTTTATGTGTAAATATTCTGCTGACATCTTCAGTTAAATCTGTCTACGAATGTCGGCATGGTTTCTGTAGTCTAAGATGATTATTGTGTTCTCACAATATGTATTGCTGTGCAGGTGGACTGCCGTAGTGATGCCTGCAAAATCAGTCGCTGCTGATAATATCGAGTTTCCACATGCAATGCACCCCCAACACCATGTTCCACTGCCTTCTGGGGTAATTTAAAGCATTGAAATCTCGAACTTCGTCGATTGATTTACAAAGCCTTGCCTTATATGAGTCGAGAGTTGCGTTAGGTACCTCTAATGATGATTGCTGTATCTGTTTACATCTTGCAGGTGGCTGGTGAAAAGCACGCTAAAGATGAAAGAGATCCTGCATTTGAGGGCTTGTTTTTCAATTATTTTAGTGTTGGTAAGCTGAGTGCTTCAGTCTATTTTCTGAGATTCATGACCTTTGATTTTAGTTACTGTGATAGTATACAACAGAAGGCAATTGTTCTGTTGTTCTATGTTCTGTTGTTCCCTTCGGCGTTGAGTACTCGAATTGGTGTATATATGAACCTACTATTTAAGAATGATGTGATCATGCTCGGTTCTTGGTGTAGGAATGGATGCTCAAGTGGCATATGGCTTTCACCATCTGCGAGATGCAAAACCCTGGCTTGCTAGAGGTCGTACAGCTAATCAAGTGAGTCTACTGGAATTATTATGTTCAGTTTCACTTGAACAACTCGTTTAATTCAGATGTCAATCCTGTACTCTGTATCGACAAAGTAACTGAAAGGAGTAACACTTCCATCATGCAGATGATCTATTCTAGCTTCGGTTGCACGCAAGGTTGGTTTTGTACTGCATGTTCAGTCGCTCCTCGTGCGAGGTAAAGCCTGAGAGCTATTTGTCCTTAGATTGTTATTTCAATTTTCCTTGTCGTGAACACTTGTATGCCACATCTTAGTCGGTTCTTTATTTGGGCTTGTTGTTTTTGTAAATACGTCGTAGAATTATTAGGTGATGCACAATGAGAACCCAAACTTACACACCCGATTATATTCTTGCAGAGGCGTATCGAATATACTGAAGTTGTTGGTTAGAAAGAGGGGTTCCAAAGATTGGGAAGACATTCACCTTCCCAGCAAGTAAGTTCTGAGCGCAGTGTTTACTTGCAAGTGTTTATTTCGTATGTCCATGATATTTGTGTCGAATCTGACAATGTGTTTCTGGTAAATATGACAACAGTATTCGAGCAGTTGTGATTTGCAATTTAAAAAGTTACGCGGGTGGGCGAAATCCTTGGGGGAAACCTTCTTCTGGTAGAAGAGAAAAGGTGAGTTCTTCAACCACGTACAATAGTCTACGTGAAATTTCTGATCCAGCACTGAGTACGAACATAGTGTGGACCACAAACCCACACTCTTCTGAGTGTCTAATTCTTTGTTAAGTGAATGTTGTTATAACTAGAAGCCATTGACCGAAATGCAGGAGGGTTTTGAGGAACAAAGGTGCGATGATGGTGTGCTAGAAGTTATGGGGTTGAAGGATGGTTGGCACTCAGCTTTTGTCCTCCTTGAAGTTAGCACCGCTGTCCGCCTTTGTCAAGTAAGTGCTTTGATCCAGCTCAAGAGTCTAGCCAATCTGATGAGACGAAAAGAGTGCTTCGCAAGCTGCTGAGGTTTCCTAACTCACAAATGAGAAAATTTTCAGCTTCAACCTGCTTTTAAGAGCGGATGAGTTGCTTCTTTACTTGTTGCTTATATTCAATTGCTCAACCCTCCGAAGGCCAGGGACGTTGAAAGCCCCAGATGCTCAGTAATTGCTTCTTTTCATCACTACATCTCCCTGAGAAATTTTAATTTCCTTGCTATTACTGCATCATCTGCACACAAACTGATAGTTTGTATCTGATCGAATGTTCTGTTCTAGGCCGAGGCAATCAAACTCGAGCTCAATGGGAAGGCGCGAACAAAAGCTTACTTGCAAATGGATGGAGAGCCGTGGATGCAACCAATGGGCACACCGGAGGACCCAACTCCCACAGTTGTGATGATCGAGAAGCTTCCACATCCGTCCTTATTACTAAAAAGATAACATGGTTAATTCGTTTCTTAGGTAGTGGTTTGACATGTGTTTGTGCATGTGATTTCACAAGCTTGTGGATAGACAGATCCTGAACATATGGCGTAGCTTGTGTGTAAACTTCAAGCTTGTGACTGCCTGGTAAGGCTCCTTGCTTGCTATTATTTGCATTGGGTTTCTACACTCAATGCCAACTGATTGCCTCTCTTGATAAATGAAGCCGTGGATTTCACACACATGGAGTTGTCTTCAAGCTCAGGTGAGTTCCCCCTCCATTATCTGCTAGAACCAAGCTATCTAGAACTTCCACAGAAATATGTTATTCCGGAGAGCTATGGTGTGAACTTGCTATCAAAATTGTCCAGCAACAAGTACTTATGCAACTGGTTTAAGTGTTTTTTTTACGATTTGCTTTCAAAAGCTCACTATCATGGTCCCAAGCTCAGAAAATTGCATGCCAGGCCTGGCTTACACACGTTGATATGTCTATCTCATGTCGAAGGTTTCCTTTCCTGAGTGCTTGGTTTTGTCAAATGGCACCTTCATGTCAAGATCTGATCATTGAAATGGCACCTTCAGGCTTGCTATTCATTGTTATTGAAGATGAATTAAAACTTCAGCGAATAGATCTTGAGCTGTGTGGAGCTATTGCAGTAAGTGCACGGTGGAATTTGTGAAATCATCCGCCATCATCATTTATTTGTATTGACAAGCATCCCTGTTCAATACCTTGGAACTGTGCAGATAATATTGCAATGCTCTGAATCAATGAAGCCATAATTGTACAGTAGTGTAGAGTCATTTCATAAGGTCTTCCTACTGATTGGGTTATTTCTAAACTTGTTCTTTGTTTGTTGAAAGACAAAAAATTTCAAACTACTTGGTCAAAGGGAGGTGAAACCTTGTCATCTTTAAAATTTGTGCTTAAATTATAATGGTAAGTGAAGTGCAGAAGAAGTGATTCTCAGTGAACTTTTGGGTGGAAGAAATGGGTGAATTTGTAAGTAATTCTAATGTATGTGAGCATTTGTTGAAGGAAAATATTTCATTGCAATTTAGTTTTAGACTTTGGATTCTTCTAAACATTCAATTGGAATGATTGAATATTCATTCCATTCTGAATTACATATAAACAAGTCTTAATCTTCAATTGGGCATGACGTGGTTATGGGTTCAATTGACTAATTAATCCCTAAAGTTGAAAGGCCTCGAGAAGGTCAAAAACCCTTAAAACTGGACTCTTTCAATACAAGGTGCAAGTTTTCAAGTTTTGATGTATTTTAGGGAAATTTAACCATAGGATCTAGTACCTTAATTTTACATGTATACATACCCAAAATCTTAGATTCAAAATCCGTTTCGTTTGTGAAATCATAATGTTCTAAGTTTGAAAAAAAGTTTTTCCTCTTGTTGTAAAATGGGTTTAAAATATTCCGTGAGCCAAAAAAACTAATTTCGAAAACAAATTTGATGGTCAGTCTTTTCAAATTCTTATTCCTAGGTGGATTAAGAATATGTCCATACACTTTTTTTCCCTTCATACAACCTATAAAACCTAAAGAAATGCTTGATTTTTCACATTGAGGTATGTTGAAATTCAAATGCAAAGGCCGGTCTATGATAGGAGAAAAGGCATATGGAGAAATATTGGATTTAAAATCCGATCGGTGAAATCATGCCTTACAATTGTATTTACATGTTCAAAAAACAAACCTTGAAAAAAATTGAAGTTTGATGAATTTTTGAAGTTTGTATAATCTAATTAATTTTGGGTAGATTTTGAGCATATACTACAGTTTTGGACAAATTTCAGTATGCCATACTAGTGTTATCAAACTTTAACTGCGGATATCTCTTAAAGCATGAGGAATTGTGAAGCATAAATGGCCTTGCTACAAAGATATGATAATTGTCCATATTGTGCCAAAATTATAGCTACATCCTATAAAAATTGATTTATAAGGACCCTGACCGGACCCTAAATCATACCATTTTTGTTGAGTTGATACTTTAGGGGTTAAATCCCATGAAAATATAGTACAATCATTTCAATCCTCAGGAATAAAGTACTCCGGCAAATCTATGGTGGTGGCAGACAAATCTTCATCTTCAACTGTGCATGAAGTGGTTATGTTTTGGTCAAGTCTTAATCTTTGACAGTGCATGAAGTGGTTCTGGTTCAATTGACCAATTAACCCCTAAAGGACCAAGGTGTTTTGGCACCTCCAATACCGAAAACTGCAGATTTTAACCACCTTATGGAAATTGATGTATGTTTCCAATAAAATTTTCATTTTTGGTATTTCCAACCGTAAGATCTTCAACCCTACTATCTTCACTTACACCTTGTCAAATTTCAACCGTTGGATCTTGACGATTTGGGAGATTATAACAATCAAAGTTTGCTGTTTTTTTTTTTTGGCATTGCCGTAAAGGACTAGTCTAAATGGTGCCAAGGGAGACTTGATGATTGTTATCCCAAACATTTTGCTCATATTTTTTTCCATGTAGGTAACTAAGTTGGGCACCTCCATGCAAAATTTTGGAGACTCATTTTGATTTTTTGGCCTTCATGCAAATTATTTTCCAGAAGAAGGTACAAAAACCACAATATGGTAAAACTTAAATAACGTTAAATTTTTTTGGTTTTTTGAAAAATGTGAACGGTTAAAACTTACATCTATGAGTTTGTGAATTTTAGCAAAAAAAAATTTGGAAACTTCCTAAATCTCAAATTTTGACAATTTTTGAAAGGAGAAAATGCAAAATTACAAAAAAAATTGAAGCTTGTTCATGTAATTTTTGGAGGCTGCCCTTGTAAAATTGGTAAACTTTTTGACTTGGGTCAGTTTGGATTTTGAGTAGTGATTTGGTTATAAACATATTTATAATCTTTTTTTAAAAAAAAACCTAATTTGAAACTGCCCGTTTTGGACTTGAAACCTAAAATTTTTAGATGAAGGGTCTAAAATTGGAATTTGATTTTGAAAATTTTACCACGTACACATTGCGGTAAAGGGAGCATACAGTAAAAAATTAGACAAAAATATTACTTTTAACCTCTTCATCTAAGCTGCCTGAAACAGCAAAAAGCAGTTTTTGCTTTCCTAGTCCTTCAGGGGTTAACCCCTAAAGGACAATCATCCACATTTGGGCTTTTTTGGAATTTGGGCATGTACCTATGAATGCAATTTACATCGGAATTTTTTGAAATTTTTATTGAAGTTGGACTGTTCAGAGATCTTCGTGTGAGTATCTTTATTTTTCAATTCCGACATTGGGATCAAAAGTTATGAAGGTTTAAGTGTCAAACGCTGCTCGTTGAGCAGCTGCTGGAATTTTCTAAGCCACTGTGAATGCAGCAAATTCTGCCCAAAACTGCCCAAAAATTGTAAAAATCTGCCAAAATCTGCCCAAAGACGAAACTTTGAAATTCCACCAAAAATTGAGATTTTGATATTTCTTAAAAATAAAAAAATCTATGTATAGAGAAGGCAGTAAAGCATGTTTTCACTGTTTGGATTTTCAATCCAAGAATTTTTCATATGCTATTGTATTGTCAAAAAACGGTCTTTGTATGTGAATTTCAGCATACCCCCTGGCGGAAAATGATTTTTTTCAAAACCTTCCACAATTTTTTTGAATATGGTATTTTTTGGACATGTACCTAACTCACTTAGTAACAATAATATGGAGAGACTCATTCCTTATCTACTTTAAAAAATGGTTTTTTGGGCCTTCAAAACTCTGTTGTCCCCTTTTAATGTAGGGAAAAAAAACTTCTTTTTCTATTTTGAACGTTATGATCTTGCAATTGGTGAGGAATGAGTGTGTGAGATTTTTTAGACATTTAGACATAGAAGTTAGCTACGAGATCTAACGGTTAGATGTACTAAAAAAGACCCCAAGTTTGCAAAATCCACCTTGCTTTGAAGAGGGGCTGTTTTGAGGCAGTTTTGATGAAAAATACCCTCAGAACTTTAGGGGTTAAATCTCATGAAAATACAGTTACAATCATTTCAATTATAGAGAACAAAGTACTCTTGCAAATCTATAATGATTGCAGACAAGTTAAATCTTCATTAATGCATAAAGTGCAGATCTGGCTTCAATTGACCAATCAAATAGTATCAACAATATAGTTATAATCATTTTTAAAAATTTTAAGCAAATAAATGGATATCATTGAAAGAGAAGAAAAGTCTAGCCCTCATTGGAAAAAGTCCAATAATTACAATCATTTCAATCTTAAAGGATGAAGTACTCCAACAAATCTATAGTGGGTGCAGATCAATCAAAATCTTCAACAGTGCATAAAGTGCGGTATTGGCTTCAATGGACTAATTGAATTGTATGGAATATTCCAATCATTTCAACTATAATAAATGAAGTATTTCAACAAATCTATGGTGGTAACAGACAAATTTAAATCTTCAATTCTCTACAAAATACATATCTGGCTTAAATCTATTAATCACATTGTATACAATCATTTTAATCATAGAGAATAGAGTACTTTAAAAAATTAATACTAGTACCTAAATCCTTGACAATTGTGCACATAGTGCATAAAAATCATTTCAATCAACAACTCAAAATTTAAAATAAAATTTGAAACCATATTTTAAAGACATTTAAAAATGACTAGATTAAAATTGAAAATTGTAATTATGTAATCCTAAGATGACCTCTTAGACTTGTATTTGAACTTTCATTGAGAATACAACAAACTTCAATTATTAGAAGGTTTGGCCTTAGAATTTGTAGAGACTTTAGCAGATAAACCTATGTTTTAAAAGAAACTTAATTTATTGATGAAACTTCATTAACTAAAATCTACCTTAGTATTATATCAGTTTTGCCCAAAAATTCTAAAAACAAAAACTAAAAAAATTTGAAAATTATGAAGATAAAATAATAAAATAGAATAAATTATTTTATGCAACATTTTGATATTTCGAATTTATTTAAGATCGTTTTTACAGATTTTTTTTTGCTACAAAACCAAAATTTTGAAACTCAATTCTTGACAGGCCAATCTAATTTTTTCAAACAAATAAATATTTGTTCCCCAAGTGTCAAACCTGCTATGTTTTGTGGTAATGCTTCAACAAGGCACACGGTTTCAGAAACATTTTCCTAGTGAAACATTCACCAATTCAATTATTCCACCTAACTTCCCAATATCTGTTTATAGAATTAGGCTCTACACAAAAATAGAAAATAAAATAAAATTTAGGACCAATTTCTATAATAGGAACACCACTTTCCTTACAGATGACATGGAGCCAGATTGCAAACCACAAAAGAAGGATCAATATAGTAACACCATACCAGGTTTGTTCTGCTGGTAAACGGAACTCAGAGAGTATAGGAATACACCCCAGACAAGCACATTAAAAAGGCGCTGAGGTTCTGGCCCATCTCCATCCCCGCAGCAGACTTTAATTGACCCCCATGAACCCATATTATTGCACGACACAACCGGGGCAGGAATGGCCCAGACTCCAACATGAAGCTTGTGCAATGAATCTCTTTCATTTGCCCCCAAAAAAAACATTATGAAACTTGGAAATGACACAACCTAGATGGTCATCTGAGTAGGCCAGACATGCGAGCAAGTTGGTGAGCGAGAAGTGGACATTGAGTAATTGTTGAAGGTTTCTTTGCATCATCTGCCAACTGAAGTTGATGTGAGCCCTTTCTGAACCAGACCGCAGTGGTGCTCGCAATGCCAGCACACTCTTTGTGACCTTGGCTCTGTACTTGGTAGCTTATCTCTGCGAGTTCTGTTGCCTTGCACAAGCTGCTCTGTTTGTGCTGCCCTTGAGTCAGCAAAGCATGACGGTGGAGTCACAAGAGTAATGTTTGTGGAGGTCATGTCTTGGTGCTGTCTTTTCCACCTTTAATGATTCATTGTCTTCCATCTGTAAATTCAAATTTATCTTTGGTGGTAATTGTGAACACTGAATGGCCCGTGTTGAAACTTGGGTAACTTCCACCTGTTGGTTAGCAAAGGGTGACGGTGAGGTAATAAGGTTAACTTCTGTGAACATGTCTCATCAATGTCTCTTCTTCTTTCAAGTGAGCTTGCGTGTACATTAAAATCAACAAAAATCTCTGCAAATGGTTCCTTTGGAAATTTCAGCAGGAACAGAAACGGAAACACTCTGTGTGGCCACAAGACTGGATTCATGAATGTTTCAAAAACGATGACAGTGGAGTCACAAGGTTCATGTTTGTGAAGGTCATGTCTTGGTGCTGTCTTTTCTATGTTCAATTATTCATTCCCTACCATCTGTGAACTCAAATTTAGCTTGGATAGTAATTGGAAACGCCTTGGGTGATGTTGATATAAGCTGTGCATGGCCCATGTGAGACTTGGTTCACTTCCACCTGCCGGTGAGCAGAGGATGATATCAAATGTACTAAAGTTATAACTCTTGTGAACATGTCTTGTCAATGTCTCTTCTGCCTTCAGTGATCCATATGCCTTAAGTTATCCATAGTGAGCTTGCGTGCGCATTAAAATTAACAAAAATCTCTGCAAATGGCCTCTGAGAAATGTCTTGTCAATGTCTCTTCTGCCTTCAATGAGCTAGAGTGAACTTGCGTGTACGATAAGATCAACAAAAATCTCTGCAAATGGGCCCTTGGAAATTTCAGCAGGAACAGAAACTGAAACACTCTGAGGCCACATGACTGGATTCATGAATGTTTCAAAAAGGATGACAGTGGAGTCACAAGGTTCATGTTTGTGAAGGTCATGTCTTGGTGCTGTCTTTTCTACGTTCAAGTATTCATTTTCTACCATCTGCAAACTCAAATTTATCTCAGTTACTAATTGGAAACACCTTGGGTGATGTTGATATTAGCACTGAAGGGCCCATGTGAAGCTTGTGTAACTTCCACCTGTTGGTCACCAAAGGATGACGGTGAGGTAATAAAGTTAAACTCTTGTGAACATGTCTTGTCAATGTCTCTTCATAGTGAGCTTGTGTGTATGTTAAAATTAACAAAAATCTCTACAAATGGCCTCTAGGAAATGTCTTGTCAATGTCTCTTCTGCCTGCCTTCAATGATCTAGAGTGAGCTTGCGTGTACAATAAAATCAACAAAAATCTCTGTGAATTGGCTCTTGGAAATTTCAGCAGGAACGGAAACTGAAACACTCTGTGTGACCATATGACTGGATTCATGAATGTTTTGGAAAAAACCTGCTCATGCACTGAAGGGGTGAGGTTTGATGCAGACTTCTGGCCGGACAAACTTTGTCCAACTGCTCATGGTGTAAATTTCTTGCTTTTCTGTGAAGTTGTGGGACTCATTTGCTGTGGTGTTCAAAACTATGAACATTTCCTGTACTTAATCCTGTGCCAAATTAGTGGAAAAACAGAAAAAAGATTGGGACCATGAAAAGGAATAGCCTCAGCTTGTATCATGTGAACAAATCCAGGTTTTCTTATCACTCTCATTTTAGCTGATGATTTTAACTTCAAAGATTGAATTTCAACTGGTAAATGGTTTTTGGGAAAACCAAGAGCCCATGAATGGTCTAAGTTATAAGGAATGAAGTTGGTAATACAAATAAAGTATTAAAAGTTTAGATATTTAATCAACTAAATAAAGACGTCCAAAATAGTGTTTTGAGTCATTTTTGGGTTTACATAGCTTTGAGGATTATAAAAATATTTATATATTCAATTTTTTTATATGTTGAGTTTTTACCCATGTGTGGTAACACAGAAAGAAAATACTCACAATAATTTATAATATTCAAGTCAATGAAGAGTTGTACAAACGCAAAAATTGCCGTATTCATTGAATTGGCCAATTATGTTTATAAAGGCTTTTACCTTAATATGATAAAGAGAGAAAATGAACTAAAGTCACACAATATGAGTGGTCGATACAAAAAAGATGGGTCAATATTAATGAATATAACCATATAACATGTCATTTGTACAATTAAGTGGGAATGAGATTGTTTCATCCAAAAATGTTATCAATATTAGGTTATCTATATTCTTTAATATAAATATGACCTCAATTATTGAAGATTTTTGGATACAAATGTAGGTATGCTACTATTGCAATATAAATAAGCAAATTCTTGAGAACATCTTGACCATTAGTGTTCTCAAATTTAAGATTCATTCTACCATCATTGTTAAACTCAAGGATTATAAATAACTTAGTCTTTAAGAAGCATCTATGAACCAACTCAAATGTAAAATTGATGAAATATAAAGACTTGAATTCAAAAGTCCATCTCATTCATCAAAAATTGGAAAATAAGTACTTAGATTCTTTAGTTCATCTCATTTATTAAAGTAAAAATAGTAGTACTTTAATTTATTTATTCATGTGAGCTATGCCATTGACAATTTAGCCCTTTACATCCGAGGTGATGAAAAAATGATCGCTATTAGTGTAATTTTGGGAATTAGGCGCAGTCACTTTAGAGTTTGTCTTTGCATGTAATAGAACAAATTTGGGCAAGGGCACCACGCATGCAATGCAAAAAGAAATTCTTGATTTAGACAAGTATAGGGTCTCCAAATACATGAAAATACCATTGAACTTTGAAAAGAAGTACATTCATGCTTGAAAAAGAAGTGATTTAGTCGCACACACAACATTGATGTGGCCGTTGTCGAGTGTGAAAGAAACGGTTTGTAGTAGACAGAAAAACAAAAAGATACCATTTGAAGGAAATACACACTTCGGAAGAGGAAATTGTAACATGGACCGTATATGCAACTCTACAGCTTATAGAATGTGGTATTCTTGTTATTTCACTTTGTAAGGTTGATGCATGTACAATTTGGAGTTTAATAACCATGCTCGATTTTGTGAACTTTGGATTAACTAATTGGAAATGGCTGTATAATTTGACGCTATGTGTTGTTCTGAAATAGCTACAATAAACTTTGGAAATATACAGTAATTTAAGAAAAATCATATGTCGTGGCTGCAAAGTGTGTTATGAAGCTTCATAAGTCCACATCCACGTCGAAGTTACTCCACAAATTTACAAAATTTATCATTCCTCCCATTCTAGATTGAATGTGTAAGGCTTCTATACACGTTGCTATATTGCTTCACAATGGCACACATATACATACACACGTGAAGATTTGCTTAATCATCTGTAGATCTTGCTTTTTTTAGGACAAGTGCAATCTCAAATTAACATTCATTATAAACGGTCATATTCTAAAATTAATCAATTATTTTTTCAAAGAGACTGTTTGATTGCACATGGGTATGATAAATTGAGTTTTCTTTTAAAACAATTTGGGATGTAATGGATTAAGGGCCAACTAAGCTTTCACATTCTTGAGCTGAAAGAACCAATAATTGTGAATCTTTGAAATCATATCAGAACCATCTCATCTATCAAACTAATGAGGCATCAATATGTAGATTTCTCGAGTCACCTAGGCTATCTCATCCATCAAACTTATGAAGCATTAGTATATAGATTCATCAATTATTCTAGGATACCATCGAAGGGTGGATTCCGTCATATTCATGAAGCATATGTACCTAGAATCCTCAATCCATATCGGCTACCATTTTGTCAGATCCAAGATTCGAAGGTTTCAAACCTTTTATTTTTATATTTTTATATTTTATATAAAGCAAATGAATGAATTTCATTGCAAAGATTTTTACAGTACAACCTTCAACAGACAAATGTCTAGAGCGATGATAGACTTCTGACTTCTGTACTATGTAAAAAGAGGAAACATCACAATCAGATAGAAATTGAACTATGTAAAAAGGGGAACACCACAACTAGTTAGAAATTATACCACCTGGAGGGATTAGTTTCCATCTGACTGTAAGACCTGTTTGTGACCAAATATATGCCTATTTAGCCATTTAGAGTCAAATGCTCTAAGTGTACTCTCAATCTGTGCTTCTGACTGTGCTCTATTAATTGCTTTCAGGGTGCGTTTCCAGTCAATCCTTCCATAATCCAGCATTGATTCCCAAGGTTTCAAACTTTTAGGTGACAATATCAATATGCTCTATTAACAAGGCTGACATTACCAATGTAGAGTGTAGAATCATAAGAAAGCAGTAGTACCATGAAGAATGATTTGAGGGTGAAATTATCAAAGTTAGATTGTAGGATCATAAGAAAGCAGTAGTTTCATGAAGAATGATTTGTAAAATACTTGTTTAATAAAACAGTGAATCCGTTCATTGGCCTACTCCCAAATTTTCCACCGTACAACTTGTACAAGAACTGTGGCTAACTCTTTAGGAGGCACTTCCACCAAACAAAAGATGGGTGGTTGGTGGTGACTTCGATATGGTGGAAAATGAAGGAGACAATTCTTTTCAATGAAGTAGATTGATTAGTCCATCCAAGAAGTTGCTCTCGAAGGCCACTAAAATAAGATTGGGAATTCAAGATAAATTTGGGGCATGTAATGGTCTAGGATTATTTTGGGACAGAGAATTCTAGCTAGACTACATAAATTCTACACATAGATCACTCTATTAGCCGTGTTTTGTTTATCGAATCATACAGTGTCATGAATCATACACTGTCCAAAGTGACACTAGCTCATCTTGAATCATACAGTGTCCGAGGTGACACTAGCTCATCTGATCACTTCCCAGTCAGAATCTCCTTAAATCTAGGGGAACAAACTCAAAAAAAAATAAGATGGCTCATGAATGTCAAGTACCTTAAGAAGATAGGGAAGGAAACCAAAGATATGTAGAAGGAGCTTGCATAAAAACCATGTGCAAAGTCCATTTATTAATTCTGCACAAAAAGTCCATACATTTTATATAAGAGCTACATATTTTTCCAATCATAAAATATTTGTAACATTTTCATGATTTCGGGTGTAGATTGCACATTTCTAAATAATATATGCAAATCACAATGGAGATTTTACGTAGATGTTACATGATATGTATCTTGTTTTGCTGTAAATGTTACAACTTCTAACATCTTCATGATTTCCATGGTGCAAGTTACAATTCAACATTTTTGAAACGTGAAGGACAAACTTGGGCTCCAAAATTATTAGGGTTTTATTTTTGATGGAGCACAACACAGCAAAAAAGAGGATTCCCAACACGTTGTAAGGTAGAAACACCTATAACTGACAACTTAAAGCAGTTTAGCATATCAAAGCTTGGGTTATCAACAAGGAGATATTTTTGGTTCATAGGAAAATAAGGTTCATGAAGAATGAGCATTTTTCCATGAATTATCTCCCAATATTGAAATTTGTACAATTTTTCAAAGTGAAAAGTACTTCCGAACCTATAGCCGATATATAAAAATGAGGTACATCTGTTCTTTCATAATCTAGGAATTAGAAGATATCGGCTATTGGTCATCTGTCGACTATGGGTGTCTCAACCTTAACTGCAAATGTCTGGAGCACTCGCTTGCATTCAGTTACATTCATTTCAATCTTTGTGCATTTTCTAAAATTCTTTCTGGTTCACCTTGTACTGCATTTATATTCAGTCCTTTGGCTTCCAGAGCTTTCGCTGCTTTGTTCTCTATTCTGCTATGCGGCATTACAATTTGGAGAAAGATGAAGAGAAGATGACTCTCAGCAGTGGACATGTCCCTACATGTCCACTTACGGTTTCGGTGGACATAGTGGAAGTTATCAAACCTGTTCCGACTTTCAGCCATTGAAGAATTGCATTCCTAAATTTTGATTCCTGCAACAAAACCATCTGTCGGACACGCATTTGAGAAACAGTGAATATTTCAACTACAGTTTGATTACAAATTCTACTTCATCATACATTGAGGAGGAGAAGTGCGCAGTACGAAGAAGATTATGATGTAAGAAACTGTTAAGTGATAACGAGCTTCAAAGATTTGATACGGTTTCTGAGAAATTGACGGTACGTAACAGCCAAGATTAGGAAGAGTTCTTGAGTTACAAAACTGTGAATCACAACCTGAGGAGAATGTGCGGTTAAAATACTCTCGATGACTCATAAATTTCCGATGAAGTCAGTGCAAGAATAATAACTAACACAGAAGCAAATTTTGAGAATTTCAGAGCCCTCAGTCAAGCCAGATTGTCCACATGTGGCGTGAATCGCCGGAAAATACGCAAGCGCACAATCCTCCCGCACCCGACACATAGCCAGCCAGCACCTCCTTCTAAGAATCAGTCCAAACCAGACTGTAAACCCTAGAGGCCAGTGGCACTGACGGCCGGTTTGGATCCGATCAGAGTTGTGCACTGCATACCAACCCACACATCCACCCTTCTTTCGGTGTGGTTAAGACAAGTCATCACTGGGCTCTGAAAACACCATCCGAACAGGCCAATCCCTAACAACCTCGATCTCATCGCAAGAACACACCCCACACATGTCAAACAACCCCTGAAACAAACCCCAATCTCAACACAAACAAGACTCACATCCGGCCATCACCAAGAACACCACACACATCCACCACAGACGACGTCAAGACCTTAACTCAAAACCTCGTATCATGGAACACTAGCACAAGGATCATGGATCTAATCAAACAAAGCTGGCTCCGTCAGGCAGACCTAACCAACATTGCATGTAACCGAGTTCAAGCAGCATGGCTATGTGAAACAACAGTGGTCTCTTGTTCGACATGCTGAATGCTGGTCCCATGAAGGGGAAGAGGGAAGAGTGACGATGAGAGAGCCGTGGCGACGCCATAGCCAAAGAGATAATGGAGATGAGGGAGAGGGCAAGAATATGAAGGCGTTTGGTCCGTCGAGAGCAGTTTATACCCGGGTACTGTGGGGGTTTATACCCGGGAGCTAAAGGAGTTGTACCCGGGATCTGAAAAGTTTATACCCGGGATGAGTAGGAGTTTATACCCGGTTCGAATGAGAACTGGGCAGGTGCAAGCGAATAACAGGTGTGCGGAGTGGTGGTTTTTTTTAGGTCCTTAGAGCATCCCCAGTAGTCCTGTATTGTAAACCTGAAAGCGGAAAGAAGTGGAAAGACGTGAATTGTGGTTCAGGCCAAAGCCGGTATTCAAGCTTGTAAGCCAATAATTTACAGGTTGAAATCTGACTTTTGGAAGGTTTTTTGGGGCAAACCTGTAAACCCGTAAATGGTTTTGGAATGTTTTGCTTCGGATAGACACTCGGGTTTGAAAGAATGACATTCTCAGGCTTACAGGCATACAGGCTTTTAAACCGGTAGTCCCCGCTCAATGCGAAGGTTACCTCGGTGTTTCCAAATTTGGAGTAAAAAGTAACTTGACTACTATTGTAATTTGCAGTGAGCTCCGAGAGAGGTGGAGAGACCTCACTGGATTAGGGTTCCATATGGTGGAGAATGTGTCTCCGCTTTACATACTCGGACTCCCGGTTTAATTGTAAATTTTTAAAGGACCTTTGACAAATAATATCTGTGATTATAGGTTAGGTGAAACCGTGCTCCTCCCTTAAAGGTAACTTGTAAAATGTTTTTTTACATGGCTTTGGTTTTTTTTCGTAGCTTGTTGTAGGGTTTCGCAAATAACCAAGTGTAGTGGAAAGAAGATAGAAAGATGAGAGCTTGAAATTTTCTATTTCCAGCAGTTAAAGGTAGCCTAAAGCGACTTGAAATTTACAGGTCGATGGTCCTTTAGAGGTCGCGGCCTGGATGAAAAAAATGTTTAGAAGTCACCACTGGGAGTTTACACGAGCCTTAAGCCTTTAACCCGGATGAAGCCGGATGAAGGTTTGAGGGCTCAGCGGACGGGTGAGGATCCTCTTACCAGAGAGAGAGAGATGAACTTTGGTCTCCGGAGGAGACCGACGTGAATTAAGTATCTGTTCGACCTAGCCCCAATCCAAAGCCTCCTCTTACCATGTCAAATGGATTGTTCTTGAAAAACATTTTGAGTAGATGGATTCTTGGAGAATGTACCGATTTTGTAACGTGCCAAATTCAATTCACTTTTGATGAGTTCTAAAAATAATTACTTCTCAATAAGTTTTATTGGAAGTAAATAAATGTTACAAATATAAATAGTGACATGCTAAGTATGATATATTAATATGAGCACCATAAACTTAAACCACTAAACATAACCTAAATTACAATCTTAAAGTGGTTAATTCACTTGTTACATTAATTCAACAACCATAAAGTTCACAAATATTTCTTTACATGACTTTCAAAGATGATAATTGAATGTAAACTTATCAGCTAAATGACAACTAGCATACACAAATAAATTTTGAAATTAAAAAAAAACGAATTACCTATCATTCAAAGAACCTGATGAATTCTCTTTTTCTTTATATTTCTTCAAACAATAATTGCTGTATTTTTGTAAGTGTTTTCAACTAAAGTAACTTCAAACTAGTACATAGATGACTTTTGATTAAGTTTTTTTAGAAAAAACCCCTCTCAAATATGGCAACATTTGTAAAGATCACTCTAACTTTTTGTTTCATAGCTTACTCATACTACACTACTTCATAGACCACTCTAGAGAAGTACATACAAACTCTCAAGCTTCAAATAAAAACTTATTAAGGATCATTTCTCTCAAGGTCAAAGCCAGACTTGTCTATAGAAGCCTGCCAAAAATTTTGCTTTAGAGATTTCATGTTTCTCAAATAATGCTTTTAGAGATTATCACAATACTTCTAGTGGGACAAATATTTCCATTGTTGAACCGGTTTTTGGAAAAAAATAAAAAATCTTCAACCATTCTACGGACAATTTGGTTTTGAAACTGTTACTTTTTGAATGACTAGCAGTTCTTTTTCCTTTCAATTTAAGATTCTGGATGTAAATGGGTAAAATTTTGGAAACAATCACCCTTGGATATGCCTTTTGCAACATTTGATAGTCTCACTCTTAACAAGTGACTTCTAAATTTGTCAAGCTCTTCTCTGACCTTCCAATACCATGTCACTACCTCGCCTCATATCCGTTACAATACTATGTAACAAAGTCATCCAAATATTACATCCATAAATTTCATCCATAGTTATGTTCTATTTCCAAAGGTTCTCATGTTCCTTTCATGTTTTCAATTGATTTTCATTTTCTCAATAGCCAATGCAATTCTTGTGCTTTTTAATGTTGTATTACATCATCTCATTGTTTGCTAGCCCGTTTTTATATTGACCACTCATATTGTATGACTTTAGCTCATTTTCACTTTTTATCAAATTAGGTTAAAGCCTTTATAAACACAATTGGTCAATTTAATGACTGTATCATTTTTTGCGCTTGTACAACTCTAAGTTGACTTAAATATTGTAAATAATTGTGAGTATCTTATTTCATGTATTTGGTAACACATGGGAAAATCCTGAACATATAACAAATTTGAATATATAAATAGTTTTATAATCCTTAAAGCTCCGTATAACCAAAAATGACTTACAACACTGATTGCGACATCTTTGTTTTGTTGATTGAATATCTAAACTTTTAATATTTTAACCCCCAAAGGACAAAGTGGCATTTTTGGGCTTTTTTAGAGTTTGGGCATGTACTTGTGACTTCAATTTAAATTGATATTTTTTTAAAGCTTTTTGTGAACGTTTGCCGTAACAAAGACTTTGAGAGAATCCTTTTTTTTTAATCAAAGATTTCAAAAAATGGTTATGGTACCCAAAGTGGATTTTTGTGTTCCGTGGGCAATTTGGGCAGCCATGCTGAATACATTTGTTACCTCTTAGATTTTTTTCATAGATACTTAATGTTGGCATCTTTGAGATTTCCCAAAAAAAAACTTTTTTCAATACAAAGTCTTCACTCTACAAAATATCAAAGTTTTCTCACTGTTTCGAACAATGTACTAAAAAAACTTCTTCTTTCCTTCATAATAGTTAGAAAATTTGTTTATTTAGAAGTTTTCCTTTTTTCACTTGAAGGATGGACATCAATCCTTACTTTGACCATTTGGATTGGGACTTTATGAAATAATGGAATTTCTAGGAAAGAAATATGAATTAGCATTGTTTTGCATTCAACTCAATAAAAATAGTGTTTAAGCATGCTACACTTGTTTTTTGTTTGTAATTTTTTTTTTATGAAATTAGCTAACTTAGTCTACTTTGACATGCACCAAAACCGCCAAAATCCATAATGCAATAAACCTATAAAAAAAATTAAAGTATGTCAACCTAGTCAAAAATCTTGTTAAAAAAGTTTGTTTCAAGTTGCAATTGCTATAATCTTCTCTCTCTCTCAAGTTCTGGTTACTTTCTGCCTTAGATGAAAATCCAATGAGGGTTGTACTTTTCTTCGTGCAATGAAGTTCGTTCATTTGCATAATATATATATATATATATATATATATATATATATATTAATCAATCTTATCCATTTATTTCAAGATCTGGCTAAAGGTTCCTAGTCATATTTCACCTCAAGCCTAGCTAGAGATTCTAGTCCAATCTGACCTCAAGACTAGCTAGAGATTCCAATCATTTCTATTAAAGACTTGAGATGCCTGTCACAGTCTTGAACAACAATAAACTCCCTTGATGTATACTAGGCTTTGCAACTGTCATATTCTCCAATGATTAGTTCTAACCACCTTTTGATGTCATATTCTCCAATCATCAGTTCTAACCATCTTTTCAAGACCTGGAGAGTTTCATTCCACAAGATCGCAATAGGCTCGTTGTCATGAAGTCATCAATTCTATCAGACATCTGGGAAATCTTCAATGCATTATGGTTGAAAGTACATACTTACAGTGACCATGCCTACAGTCAACCATACCATGCAATATAAACAACCACATGCGATTTCGTGATTCATTACCTCTCAAAATGACCTTTAGATGGCAATATGGAATTCAATATTATAGCCGTCGTATTATAAGATTTTTTCCAATTCACATGCCCATCATAAATCACAACCTACTCAAAAAATATTCTTGTAACTTTTTTATGCATGGTATGTATATGTGCATATTTTACATTTTAATACAATCAACATAAAGATTATGCTTCAACAAGATTATGCAAAGTAATCAAAATTGTTATATCTCACCCTCTGTGGAAAAACCAAACTCGTTTAAAATAGAATTTTGAATTATTTTGCTAAATCATTTAGAAATTTTGTTTTACAAGTAGACTACAATTTTGATGATAGGGTCTCAAATTTCTATTTTTAACCAGTTTGGTTTTTCCATGGAGGGTGAGATATGATGTTCTCATTTGAACGATTTATGTAGATGTCTTACAAAGTATACAAGCAAAAGTTTGCATGATAAACATGTACAAAGTCAATACATTAATTTTGCATAGAGAATTTATACTTCTTAAATAAGAGTTCCGTATTATTTCTAATCATAAAATATTTGTAACATTTACATGATTTGGGTGTAGATTGCACATTTCTAAATAGTATATGCAAATTACAATGGAGATTTTATGTAGATGTTATATGATCTGTATCTCATTTAGCTGTAAATGTTACAACTTGTAACATCCATGGTGCAAGTCACACTTCAACATTTTTGATTGGCAACAAATCCCACAAACATAAGCTTCGGTCATACACTGTGGTGGCTCTTGAGTGGGATCAATGCCCGCATGCATCTAACTTGCAAAACCGAACACAATCAGCCACCATATTTGTAGCCCTAAGCTCCACAAAAATCATGATGATCAACAATGTTATGTTGGGTGTATGATGTGTAGATCTCTACGAACAATGTGTATATGAGTGACCTCTAAATGCTCCAAAAACAGACAACTTGCTCAAGCGGGAGAGACATACCA
The DNA here is from genome assembly GCA_014871385.1 of Ceratodon purpureus. NCBI lineage: Eukaryota > Viridiplantae > Streptophyta > Bryopsida > Pseudoditrichales > Ditrichaceae > Ceratodon > Ceratodon purpureus. Next base: position 7,207,627 of record CM026428.1, on the reverse strand, counting down.
CAGATCGAATTACCACGCACTCATCCATACACAGTTTCCACAACACTCATTGAAATCACACAGAAAATTTGGTCATTGAATTAGAAAATGGTTCACAGAACTCTTGAATAAATAAGCACATTCACGTGTGTTGAGATGGTCTCAAAGAGTTCACCAGTGGTCTCCAGATAATCCATATATCCGTCTGGTTCAAAACTTTCTACAAAATGTAGAGAACAAAAAAACTTGATAATCCTAAACTTGAACATCCTAGTTTTAGAACTTCAATGCATACGAGATCAACATCACAACAAGGAATTCTTGAGCATAAATCCCTTAGACTACCAGCTTCTGATGTATGTTACCAGAGACTATTAAGAGGCAGAAAGAGGTTCATAGGTTTTCTGTACCACAACTTGTTCAACCTTGACTTGGAGTCGAATGGTATCAAAGGGTTCTTCGGCAACAAATCCCATGAAGACGTGCTTCGGTCATACACTATGGCAACCCCAGAATTGTACTTGCCCATTTTTGGCTCGCAAATCAGTACAATAAATTTCCCAACGCCAAAAGCTCTCAATCCGAAAGCCTGTGTTCTGCAACCTTGATCCAAATTTACTTCAGGTGCTGGCATTTCAAAGATATGCTTCATGGCTTCTCCTGTCATGTGAAACACTCTGTCAAGGGTCGTGTCCTCCAGATTGATCTTGTATATATCGTATGACCACACGGGTGCTGCATCACCACTTGGCAAGTATAATGCATGACTAGGTCGCCACCATGTTGCAAGGAATAGCCGATTGTCGCTCACTAAGAGTTGAGGATAGAGGAGCTCCATGCGGGTAAAACTCACACCAGTATCAATCCAGGTATCCTCAACATGGTTGTAACACCATAGCAAAAAATCTTCAGTACCACATCCACCTGCAGCAGACGTCAATATGTATAGCGTTTCATTCCCGAGGAAGATGCTACATTTCACGACGATGTTGATATGTGGGTGAGACATTTCAGGCATGGAAGGAAAGCTTGAGCACCGCCACTGATTACTTGCCCACTCGTAAACAACAAGGAAGGGGCTACCTGCTCTTTTAAGAGCGCTATCATTGGGCATAACAAGAACCTTGAAGTTGCGACCAGGATTGTTGACAACAATGTTCAGTTCCGAAGTATCAGTGTAGCAGGGACATGGTGGAGGCGGCAATATCCTTGAAACCCTGGCAATTGGGTTAGAAACAAGGATTTCCGGGAACTCATCCTCATCCTCTGTATCCAAAATCTGGCACACTAATCCTCCTTCCATCGCCACACCACTTGCGATGTTGAAATAGTCGAACACCTCTTGCCCGTCCTGCTTGATTGTATACCATCGTCTTGAGTTTAGATCCAGGAAGCTCCATCCGTGGTACTTGTCAAAAGACCCGGAGTATGGTTCCGCTAGCCCCTCACCTCTGATCATATAGCGTGCCACTAGGAAACATGCATCTTGCCTTGCATTTTGCATGCAAAGAAACCTGAAATCTGGAGTGCAAATGAGGTAGTTCCATCTTTTGCAAACCGTCCGAAATCTGCACAACTCAGGCGGTGCAAGGAAAGACAGCCACTACTAGGAATCGGGGGTCGTAACAACGTTTTGGAAGCAACGCTGCTATTTTTTTGCAACGTCTCGGACGATTCCCTCTGTTTTCAACTCGCTCCGAGTGCTAAGCAACGTTTTTTCGTTCCCACACACACCATGGCTGCTATCCTCGTTCCCCGGCCCCATTATGGACAAAAGACAATTCGAAACACACGTCACTGCTGTTCTGCATAGACTTTTCGCTAAAGAGAAGGGAGGTCGCTCTCTTGATGCCAGTGATTCCGTGGTTTGGAGTTGGTGGGTAACTGTATTACCTCTGCGTGTTTCCAAATCAACACAGGAAAATTGAATTCATTTTTTATAACAGCTATGCATGTATTGTTCAGGACCCTTAGTTCTTTGTGTTTTTTTAATACTACTTAAATCATACATTACTACTTCTTATGTTACAATTGTCTCCTTATTCATCCATTTAAATTATCTTTATTTCATTCCCATTAGTGTGTGTTAATTGTATTTATAGTTCTGTTGTAGACATATTATGACTTCTCTCTTGACGTTATTTTTTTTTTTATTTTAATTTCCCTTATAATTCTGTTCTGTCTATGTGATTCTATCTAGCCCTTGTTACTTTCCCTTCCCTTCTTTTCTATGATTTTATTTATGACTACCTCTTGATTATGCTCACTCCCACATCATGTATGTGTTGTTTTTTTTGAAGTTTTTTGTCATTTTCCATTCTGTAAACTACCTATTCTACTTCTTCTATTATGTTTTCTATATTTTGTTTATTAATTTCTGTTTTTTTTTTTAAAGTATCGTCCTGTCATCAATATTTTTTCTTAACCTTCATTTCATGTATATCATTTTTTCCATTACCTTATTATATTGTGAAAAAATATGGTGCTCATTCATGGATTTTCCACCATTTCTGATACGTATTCGAAATTTTTTCTAATACAATTATCCTTTTTTTAATATTTATTTTGTTTTTTAAATTTTTTATTTTTTTCTCTGCTTCCTTATCTTCTCATACTCTAATTTAAGTTTCTCCTTCTTATCCTCTCAATAGCCTATTGACTGAAACCACTTCTGTCTTTCATTTATCCCGTTTGTTTATAAATTGTTTGTTTCTATTATTTTTTTTTATTTATTATTTTTTTTTTTTTTCTATCCTAATTTCGTTATTTAACCTTCTTTATCATTTTGAATAATATTCGCCTCTTCTGCTAATAATTCTTCTTTTTGGTACAAATTTTAATTATATTAAATTTTTTAAGTTATTCAAAAAATATTGGAGTTATTATGAATTTTTTTTGTTCCACTTTTTATATTTTTCATTCATCCATGTACACATAATAGTCCTGTGCTTTATATTTAAAATTTCTATTTCTCTAATTACCATAAAAGTCCCATGAAATGCGTATAAACCTTGAATAAATGTTCTATACATATCTTAGTATAGTTGTAATGTATTGGAGGGCTAATACAATGCTGCATGGCCATTTCAGTGATTATGGCGGTTAATCCTCACTTGGTTGATTGCTTCTACCCGTTGCATTACTGTTTCTACTAAGAATGATAGCTTACACCACTCATAACGCTACTCCTCCACCTTCGCCAAACGCTCTCTGTTTCTGATGATATCCGCTGGGTCACAAAAAAGGGGGTTGAATAGAAGATCGTCCAATGTGATCAAAGGATGCCTCGGACACCCTTTCCCTCTACCCTCGGCAATGGCCATGTCTCTCGTATTCCTATTCTGCAACCAAAGCCGAAACTGTGGTTTCATCCAAACAAAGTCTACCCAGTCATTGCTACTGTCAGCCAACGACCTCCACTTCCGATTAATTCCCCTTAACTTCGTCAGAAGCGACAGTCTAGAGTGTCCCTGGGCCGAGGTGCGGCACAGGAGGGGGAACACTACATCTTCAACATCTGCGTCCCTGATGCTCTTCACGTATCCCCCTTGTGGCGGACTCCAGTCGACGCACAGGCGGCAATTAGTGTCCCGTCTTCGCGCTTTGCCGTGCTGACGCATGTTTCCCCGTCTCCCTCACAGCGCTAGAACGTTTCACCGCTGCAGACATCCGTCGTCAATTATCAGCGAATATCGGTAAACAGGATGAACGACTGGAATCATTCAGAATTACTACTATGACTACACATAGCAAGAATCAGTATGCACGCTGATGAAAAAAAAACGATTCATTAAGAAAACGCCTGCATTCGTGCACGGTACTCATCTGCACATCTAATATCTGTACCACAATGTGTTCAATGACTTCTCTCCATCTACAGTAGGCCACAACGTTACCGTAACAGCCACTTAGCCGACCCTTCGTAGTGGAGCAGATAATTGAACATTCCCACATCGGCGACTTATGTAGACATTACTGCAGACTTCCTGGTGGCCAAGTCCCCTGGTGCTCACTCTCGGCTACACTCCACTACGTTAAGGCGTTGTTGTCGCGTATGCCATGTACTTCTTACGGCATGTGCAGTTACCGATGTTGGCGGCTACACTCCTGCTTCGACTCAGACGAAACTGCTATTAAGATGGACAGCAACGTCAGCAGATATGCGTTGTCGCAATAAGACCCACACGGCTTCAGTGGATCCCCACTTCATAAGGCCACCGCCCAACTTCCTTGCCGCCTTCTCCTCGGAATCTAGAAATATCAGTGCCATGATCCGGAAATGTTACTTGGGCGTGGCTTCTTAATTTATGCCGCACATATCACCTCAGGTTCATACGGTTACAATGGTCGTCCATGCTCTTTACGCTTTTAGTTTTATTTGAATCAGCAATCTACGGAGTCGCCTATGGTACGATCAAGAGTTGCAAACTTGGTTTGTTTCAGTGCAATCGTTCTTTCATCAACTCTTAATCTCATGTCACATCCCACAACTAAGTCTCATCAAGCAGGACGGTAATGTCACCGTCATGTTATAAAATTTTATTCATGTTCGTTTCTGCCATTCCAATACAAAGGACCGGGCCGGAGGTCATCCTGCGGTCCCCATTTTCTGTAACCTGCTATAGTCGCCACTACGACTGGCTTCAGATGTCCATAGCCAAGTATTCGTCCACAGGAAGTAACTTCCCCGAAGCCACAGAATGAACCAGCCAGTCGTGGTAGACTACTTTCCGCAGAAGTTCTTCACCGCATTGCTCCCCTGTAGGAGCGACAATGTCCATGCCGTGCTGCCAAAATAAGCTGCCAAGCAGAAGCCACTTCACATTATCACTGTGTCCGTTGCCACGCCCGATTGGTTCATGTTAGCAAATTCGGCATACAGGAAAAAATTAAACAAATATGACAAGATGAGTTTTAAGGTGTCCGAACAATTTAGCACCTCCGTTGCACGTGTTTCGGGTCAAGTGTAAGCCCCGGCTTCCTAAACATTATAACATGCGTTACACGTTCGTCTAGTTTATCCACAACCTCGGCGCCCATGCATTCCGCTTGTATGCATATCGTGCGAAGTTGTAGCGACGCAATTGCCAGGGAATCTGGATTTCTGCACACCAAGCATACTCCAAATTAACATGGTATACAACAGAAATCGACAAAATGACTATGCACTGGAGAAGACTTTTCTGTTCAAAGATCTTACGTTGAATGAATAGGCTTCGAAAGAAACAATGTCACTCCTTCAAGCCAGTGCCGTCTGCTCCAGTCCGCCATCAGTTCGGCCTCTGCCTCCTCCAGCTCCCGGATCAGTGAATCCCCCAGCGTTTCGCCTTCGCGTACTCCATCCATTATCCGTTCCCTCCTCTGCCGCTTCCTGGCCCTGTTTTCCTGCTCGCTTTGCAGAGACTGCGCTCCAGAATCCATTGGAAACACTACGACACCGCCCCAAAAACCACGTGGTCTGTAATACCGAAACTACCATGCATCGCTATGGAATATTGCCGCTTACCCTTTGCTTAGAAACTGTTATATGTGAACCGTGACTTCTCTCCACGTCTGTTTAGAAGTATACACGTGAAGTCTGAGTTCGGCCCTAACATGTGTCCACGTTAGAGCTCCAGTGTCTCGTAATCGGAGTTGCTGTCACTCTCGTCCACTTCGACAATTCCGGCATATTCGCCGTCATCTTCTAAATTACCCGCCACTTCCACGTCGTCAAGTCTTATTTCCTCTTCCTGCTCGGGATCAAGGACATGGTCCTCTAAGACCCGTCTACGTCTACGGTATACAAGGGGTATGTTCTCATGCAACTCATCCAGGTTGTCCTCAAGCACTCTCTCATCATCGGACGAAGCGGGGTCCTCTATTTGGACGGCCTCGTTGTCGTCGTCTTCTACCGCTACGCCCCCATCCCCGTAGGTAGCTGCCACTTCGGGGACATTAATCTCAAAAACACGACGTCTGCGAGCCTCAGCGTCCACCACAAGCTTCCACTGCCTATGCAGCCTATCATCCACGAGAAATACCTGGTTACAGTCTTCCGGATATATAAAAGGTTCATGTCTCTGGAGATGAGAGTTCAGAAACTCCCGCGCTAGAACCCTGTTCACGCCGCATTCGTCCATTACAAGTGTGGTGCTCTTACGCCGCTCTGTTTCGTTATTCTGCCACCAATTCCCTCGTATGAGCGTCTGTTTCACAGTATCATAATCCAACATTATTATGCTGTCTATCTGCCCTACAAACTCCAGTCGGCCTGCACGACCCATTTCGAAGTACGCAGATATGTACGAATCACTTGTGGTTTTCGAGGCGTGATCCCTCCTGCCTATCCGGAAGTGCCTACCCCGAGACCACATGGCAGAGTAATGCCTCCCTTTTTCGCTAGGGCCAGCACTAAGGTCCAACACGTCCTGTGAAATGACCTCTCCTGCCTCCAGAGCTAGAAGCACCGCTGGGCGTAACCAGTGTCTGAATGACTCGATAGTTGATCCTGGATGTTCCGTTAACGCAGCATGACGTTGCCTCCAGTCCTCCAATGTATGGTGGTTCTTTAACACAAAAGAGTGGGCTTGCTCGTACACAACTTCACTGAGTTTCTTGAGGACAAATGCCCGTGGTAAAACCTGCTTAGCCATTTCTCGGGTTTCTCCAACACGCCACATTGGAGGGGCAGTTGGATCCAAGAGTGATGCGTATTCCGTGGCCATCACCATGGCCTCAAATGTTATGTACCCTTCTGCCATGCTTGATTCTGGTCTCGCGTGTTGGCGGACCCAATCCTTTAGTTTTGTCATGTACCTCTCGACGAAGTACATCCACCGGTACTGCACTGGTCCAGCATGGTAGATGTCACGCACTAGATGTATCATGAGGTGTGGTTGTATGTCGAAAAAACTGGGGGGCATTGTCATCTCTAAGAGACATGCTGCCTCGTAACCCTCCAACTCCAGTTGTGGAAGATCGTCCACCCGGAATTCTCGGGCACATACATTCTTAAAAAAGTTTGATACTTTGTACACAGCGGAGCGAACGTCAGCCGTCAATGTCCCCCTGATCGCCACTGCCAAATAATTGTGCAGGACATTATGCCAGTCGTGTGTCTTCATCCCGAGGACTTTCTTGTCTTTGAATTTGTGAGCCATCGAGGATCCATAGTTGGACGGCGCCTTTATTGCAGCAATAGTTTCCGTTACACCTTTGAACTCCGAAGGAGTCCACACCCAAGGTGCCTTCCGGTACTTGTAATTCTTCGCACCGGTTCTAGCATCAGTAGTCACTGATAACGGAGTATGAAGCGCTGGCATCCTGTTCTCAGCCCGTAAATCCTCACGCACAGAATGTCCGTCGGACTTCGATCCCTTCGCGCTCGACAGAGTCTTCATTAGCGCCACACAGACATTCTTTTCAATATGCATCGGATCAAGGAGGTGCGGAGACAGTAAGTCCTGAAAACAACATCGACGTGTTAAAGCCATGTGGAATGTGCCACTGTTTTGTCAGCATCATGTGGGAAGTTACGAATATTTAACAATTCCCTCACACAATCATATTTTTTCCCGAGAGAAGGACTTACCTGAAAGTACGGCAGGCTGTAAAACGAAGACAACTGATTAATGCCGCTACCATCGGAGCCTCCGTGGTTATCTTGATTCCCAGCCGTTCTCCTAACCCACTGCCGTTGCCAAAACCGCTGGTCTGGTGTAGATGGGCTATGCCGGTGGTCTACCTTTCCGTCAAAACGGTGACAATACTGCTCCCTCCGATACCTGTGTCGCGGAGGAAGGTATTTACGATAACCTTGGTATACCATCTTGCGTAAGTGCTTCGAATAACGTGCCTCAAAATCCGTTGGATTGCATCTAGGACATGCCTTGTACCCGGACACTTGCAATCCTGAGCATAGGCCATATCCTGCCAGTTCATAGGGTCACCGACCATTGCAGCAGCATACATTTCCAGCCCGACGATGTCCCCCGCAGATATAAAGGGATAATACAGGATAAATCAGTGAGAGATAGAGACATACCAGGCCAGTCGTGTATCGTCCAGACTAACATTGCCCGGAGGTTGAATTCTTGTCTCCCCCTTGGCTCACCTACATCATGTGCGGTCAGACCATCGTCCCACAGTAGTTTCAGTTCGTCCAGTAAAGGTCTCAAGTAGAGCTGGACATCCTTCACTTTGTTGGGTCCGGGAATGATAGTAGACAAGACAATGTGGGAGGCCTTCGTGGCCATCCAAGGGGGAAGATTCTGTATTGACAGCAGGACTGGCCATGTCGAGTGACTTAGAGAATTATGACCGTGGGGGTTAAAACCATCCATTGCTAGAGTGAAAAACACGCTACGTATGTCATATGCCTGTCCCATGTGGTTCCTGAGAAGGGTCTCAGCATGCTTGAACGCCATACCGTCCGCAGGGACCTTCAATATTCCTTCCCGTGATCTGTGGAAGTAGTACCACTGCATAAGCCTAGAAAATGTCGGGCTACGAAACAGGCCAATAAGTCGAGGTGCCAGCGGAAAGTAATGAAACTTTTTCTGAGGAACATGACTCTTCTTCACGTCATCCCGGTATCGGCTAATACCGCAGTTCACCTTAGGGCAGTGGACTAATTGCTCGTAATCTGCCCCATAGTAGATGAAATCGTCACAAGGGCAGCAGTCTATTGTGACGTAATCCAGTCCGCATTCTGTTATTACCTTACGCGCCTCCTGCCGCGACCTGGGCATGTTGTTCGTTATGCCCTCTCCCTTGGGGGCCACGTTCTCGGCCATGCCCCGAAACCAGTCGTCCATGGCAACGTTCGAGAGCCTGTTCTTCGTCTGCAAACCGAATGCCCATATGATGAAATTAAGCCGGCTCTTTTTTGATCCAGTGTATATTGGAGTCGTCGCTTGCTGCACAATGTATGGCATGTCGTTCAGAGGTCCTCTATTAAGGTCAATGTCCCCGGCTTCGGTATGAACCATTGCTAGGTTTGTAAGGACATGTGGCATGACTTCCGCTTCTCCCCACGGTGCCCCATCGTCGGCATCGATGTCCACGTCATCGTAGATGTCTTCGTTAACATGTACTTCCTGGACGCCTATTCGTGGTAAGTCAAGTGGCATCGGGAAAGCTGTTCGGGGATGTTCATTATCCATTGCGGTAGCATTCAACCTCCTCTCGTATGCAGCCTTTTAGTGGGAGTTCGGAAAAGCAACGTCATCAGTTACAGTCAAAGGATAAATATATCTCAGAATGCGCATAGTAGAATACACTGACCCTTAACCGTGGGGGTTAAAGTACTGTCTAATTTCATCTTACCCCCATGCCTTGGAGGAATTATTCTACATGACCTACGTGACCACTCGGCTCCGCGCCAGTAATAGAAATGCATACATATTTTGATTCTTACCTTGAACCGAGTTCCCATTCCATGAAGTCTTAAGTGAATTCGAACAGTCGAAAACAGCCTCGTGGATGGCTTCTCTTTCCGCTCACAATGCCTGCATGGGCAAACCACCCAGAAGTTTGATCCACCAATCTGTTCTCCGTCTTCGTCTTCATCACTGTCAACGACTTTACGACGTCCGAAGTTCGGATCAGCGTCCTCTGGCGGTTGCGGTTCTTCTTCCATGAGAATCGCTCCGATGTCGACTGGAGTGTGATCCACTGGGTCGTACCCCTTTCTTTTCCGTGTCATACTGTCAGAGGAAGCCTCAAACTACTGCGCTGAAGTTGTCCCCGGAAGATGGCCTCTAGATGGCTGTAGGGGATTCTAACTGTGGGCTACTATTCACACCTGTCTAAACTTCGAGCGGTTGATGGCCAGGTTAATAGGACATAATAGTGGCAGCTGTAGGTGTAGTCACGTAGGGCCACCTATGTCTTAGAGCCTACCAAGGACTTTAACCTCGCACCAGTAAAGTAACATTGTAATTTACTAATCATATACGCCCAGTAACACTAGGTGGAGGCGGAATTCATGGTATGAATCGACATTTTGAGTCAAGTTGCATGCCACAATTAATGCAACTAGTAGAAATCATCGGAGGTAATAATATTCAGGGAACCCTAAGCGTTAGATGTCAAAATCAGACATTAAGGAGGGGGGATTGGGGTTAAATGAAACTATGTGGGGGCTTACCAGTGGAGAGGGTTCGAGCAGCTTTTGCCCTGATTTTTGTGTTTGCTTGTATATGCGTGCCGCCGCTCAGTCGAATACTCTTTGTAGTCCCTTTCACAGCGTACTCTGCACTTGTTCTCCAGCGTCCTTGACTTCCTCAGGGTATTACTGGTCCTGTTGGCACGGCATGTGCATGCAAGTCAGTTGGGGTCGTATCGCAGTTGATGTTCCCGCTCGCTTGAAAAGGTGATCTACTTGAATGATACATATTTCTGGAGTCTTGGTAATCGCACCTTCATCTGCTGGAGCCCCGTGGCAGCTGTGATTTTGGACGCGAAGTCTTCAGGTAAAACCTAATTCATACACCTTCAGTTTTAGTAACGTCCTTTCATGCAACGTCCAGTTCCGTATGTTTACCTGTGAGGTGAGTTCTCGCTGTTGTCACTAATGAAAACCCACGCGTATCGGTTTAGGAGGAGGTACAGAATGGGAGGGAGCGGCAAGCGGCACGGTGGTACCAGGAAGAAAAAGGACAAGACTCGGACCAAGGTCGAGAAGAAGAAGGAGGGGAAGGGTGGGCGTCGCCGCGGTGGGAAGGTTAACGACGGCGGGAGAAGCGAGGACGTCGAGCCAGGTGCCCCGCAGGCTAAAACCCTTGAGACCCAGGACGGTGGCGGCAGCAACTCCCGAAGGCAGTCGAAGCGAAGTGGTGAAAACGCCGGGCAGACATTGGCCGGACCTGTAGCCGCCCAGACAGAGTTCGCAGTAGAGGGGGACTCGGCAGTGGACGAGCATGCACTCCCAAGCGGAACAGACGGTGGAGCACCTTCAACTGCGCATAACATTACGGCTGCGCACGAAGGCGACGTCGCAGCAGTGGAGTCTGGTGCTGGACCTGTTTCTCAATTGACAGCAAGTGGGTCAGTAGCTCATAATGAGGTACCCATACCATTAGTGAATCCGCCGGAGGTAGTAGGCGTCCATTCTATTCCTGAAGGAGTTTCCCTAAACAACTCCGTGACTGAGAGCGGCCGTGCGACACGCGGAACTACAGGATCAGTGCGACCGCGACAGAGTGGAGTCCTTGAAGTGGACCCTCCTGCACAGACTGTGAGATCTGTCACTCCGGAGTTAGAAGTTCTCGATGGCACGGAACATGCGCGGACACCTTCTGTACCTATGGAGCCTTCGCAGGTGAATTTGGGGTCGCGTACATTTGATAATTGCGTTGAGGTGGGTACACAGTGTCATGCCGAGTCAGTTGCCGTGGATCCCAGCGGGATAAAGGCGATTTTAGAAATCTCTCGTGCCTTTCTTTTGCTCCAGAGCTTGCCGCCTGCAGAGCGGGCTGAATTTCTCCGAAGCCATGACCTCCGGGATATGAAGGATATTGGAGATGGGGTATCTGCACGGGTAGAGAAGTGTGCCTTGACAGGAACTCATGGGCCAATGCAGGATCAGCCGTCGCCAGTGGTAGTGGTGCACTCCCCTTTCAATGACCCGGTGAATGCAGAGAAACTCATTACCCCTCGTCAATGCGAGGATGGGCGTGGCAATACATCCGGGACACGCACTGTTTTGTTCCCCTCGCCTGTTGGAACTTTGCATTCGCTGCCGGAGTTTCCCTTGCCTGACATGAGCGACCACGACTTACGTACCCCTGTGCAGGTTGCAGTACCACACACAACCCCGGCACGAGAGGAGTCACCTGGGCCGAGTTGGAAATCCGGAAATGGAAGTGCGGTGAGAGCAACATGTAAAGGTAAGGAACAGGTTGAGGAGGTGAGCAGACGCCGACATGGAGAGGACAGTCGATCCGACGGTGAGGGTGACATCTGTAAGAGTTTGAAGAAGTCCAGCAGGCGTAAGAGGAGACGTAGCAGCGGCATGGATACGTTGAATGAAGATGACACCGGGAGGTATAGTGAAGGAGGATCGCGTCGTCACAGTAAGTCGGTACGTAAGAAGAGAACTAAAACGAGCACCCCCAGTTCAAGTAAGAGAAACAAGGACAGCGTAGGGAGGGGAAATGCCGAGGCCTCCGCAACCCCAAGCTCGCAGAAGCGGATCACTCCGCGGAAGCGAGGTCGAAGAGACGAAGAGGAGGAAGATAAATCAGACTCCTCTGATTCAAATTCATCTCAAGACACATGGGCTTCTGTTCAGGACCCTCCCCCGTGCGAAATTAACAGCATCGGCACTCCCTGTGGCGCATTTTGGGAACACATGAAGCCCTATGTCTTCGACAGAGCTGCATCCTACTTCCCCTGGCACGTCGACTGGAACAAGCAGGACGCCGTGTTGAAGTCAAGGTTTCTTGTTCGTCTACGGCAGAAGTATCCAGGGCCGTGGCTGTCGAAGGGGGTAATGGCGCAGGTGGGCAACAATTTAAGGGAACGGCGGAATAGGTTGAAGAAGGGGTTCAAGGTGTACAAGGATCCAAAGAAGGTGAGCAGGCCTCCGGGATGCACGTTGGAGTCTTGGAAGAAGATAAACGAGGACAGGCTTGATCCGAAGAAGGCGGCGAAGTCCCAGAAGTGTAAAACTGCAGCGGATAGCAGGGTGGCGAAGGTAGGGTTCTCACACCGATGCGGCCGAGGGGGTTATCGAGGCATAGTCAAAAAGTTTGTAAGTGAGCAATTTATCCATGCCGGATTTCAAAACTCTACATTGACACAACTTTGAATGCCTCGAATCCTCCCTAGTTTTCTGTGCTCCCAATTGCAGTATATGACAATGTGCCTGTCTGTTTGCAAATGCAGGAGGCACAATTTGGCAGACCTCCCACGTCTGTGGAGATTGAGTTTGCCCGCACGCATGCTTACTCCGGTCTTGAGAAGAAAACCAAGAAGGCGCTTCACGAAATGAAGGCCGGTAACAAGGAAGCAGGGATTGTGGATGAGGAAGAATCCGCTGATACAGAGGTCTCCTCTGAGTCGGGATCTTCGGAAGGAGGGACCAGTAGCAGCGACGGCTCCTCCTCCGAGAGTTCCAGCTCAACGTCGTCGTCGACTTCCGGCAGTGAGTCCCCTGACGAGGAGGAGAAGAAGTAGGTGTAACGGATTACCATGCGCAATCCCGAGCGTTATGCATTGCTTGCATGGTATGATTTTGGTTTTGACATGGAATCACCTAGCATAACTGATTACGCATTATTCCTTCCATTTTACGTATGATGTTGGACTATAATTATTAGGCAGAGTAATATCAGCGGCAGAGACTTGGAGACAGACAATTGTAGATTCGGAGTAGACAATATCAACGACCGAAATATGTATAGCAGGTCGTGAGCGATTTTGGACACTGTTGGAAACTTGGAAACACCGTTCGTAGTGTGCTCCCACTTTAGAATAGCTCTGCATGCAAGGCGGGGACAGTGGATGGCAATCTTTACAATCGGAGTCTATAATGTATTTGTATTATCGCATAAGAAATATCAACCCCTACCGGAAATTCATTTTGAAAACAAAAAAAACGCATCCAGGCGACAGCTCTGATGTAATCTTGTCGGCGCATAATAATCGGCTTGTTTTGCGGGGTTTCTGGGTGACCCCTGAAAACCAGGATTTCGGTGAGCGTACCGACTAGTTAAACATCCGAGGTAATCCCGCCTACTATGTTGCAGAGCTCACATAAGTTAATAATGTGACACGTCAGTTGACCCGGAGACGAGCGATGATGATAACCGTATGTGCCCTGCGTTCATACCCAGACAGTTACCCAGGATCGCAAAACCGATACCCGCCAAATCGAAATACGCAAACATCCGGATCCGGATGGTCCACGTATCAGCGAGACCATGGGTATGTATATCTTACAGGGTATGTGCATGTTACAGGGTATGTGCAAGTAAAAAGGGCGGATTCTGAGTAAGTATGATGCTGGTAAAAGACCATTATTAAACCGCTTGGTCGATTAAGATAACGACAAACGAGCGTCCAGGGTGGACACAGGAGGTCTAAATATGACTGAGAGAACCTAGTGGAACCCGGACTTACAGGACGGTGGTAGGAGTTCCCGTATCCGTTCCCAACTACAACCACCAAAGCAACGCCCTGAACGTTATACCCTTCGAGCAACGCTATGGCCAAGGTGTTAGCAGCGTTTTGACGAATCGGAAATGAAGGATTCTAAACGTTAATAGCAACACCCACGACCATGCTAAGACCGCGAAATCCTAGTAGTGAGCGTTCGCTCCACAATCTCTGATGGAAGCTTCTCCCACAACTTGATATTCATAACTTCCATGGTGACCGTTTCTGTGAAAGATAAGAACCCGAGACCACACATCAGCTCAACGATTGTAAGACGATGTCAAGAGATGCAAAAGCATACCACAATTCAGTAACTTCAACAAACATGATCAAAAGCAGTGGAATAATTGCAAGCCTTGAAACAGTTAAATGGAACGAAAACATTGTACTACAGACATGCAAGCAAGTTGGTGGGCGTGAAGCGGACATTGAGTAATTGTTAAAGGTTTCTTTGCATCATCTGCCAGCAGAAGTTGATGTGAGTACGCCCTTTCTGAACCAGACCGCAGAACCAGACCGCAGTGGCGCTCACAATTACCAGACTCTCTGAAGACCTTGGTGCTGTACTTGGTAGCTTATCTCTGCGAGGTCTGTTACCTTGCACAAGCTGCTCTGTTTGTGCTGCCCTTGAGTCAGCCAAGCATGACGGTGGAGTCACAAGAGTAATGTTTGTGGAGGTCATGTCTCGGTGCTGTCTTTCCACCTTCAATGATTCATTGTCTACCATCTGTAAACTCAAATTTATCTCTGATAGTACTTGTGAACACCTAGGCTGATGTTGAGATTAGCACTAAATGGCCCATGTGAAGCTTGGGTAACTTCCACCTGTTGGTCAGCAATGGATGACGGTGAGGTAATGAAGTTAACTTCTGTGAACATGTCTTGTCAATGTCTCTTCTGTCTTCAATGATTAGAGTGTAAATCACTGCAAATGTGTCCTTTGGAAATTTCAGCAGGAACAGAAACTGAAAAACTGTGTGTGACCATATGACTAGATTCACGAATGGTTCAAAAGGATGACGGTGGAGTCACAAGGTTCATGTTTCTGAAGGTCATGTCTTGGTGCTGTCTTTTCTTCGTTCAATTATTCATTCCGTACCATCTGTAAACTCAAATTTATCTCAGTTACTAATTGGAAAGGCCTTGGGTGATGTTGATATTAGCGGTGAATGGCCCATGTGAGACTTGGTTCACTTCCACCTGCCGGTGAGCAGAGGATGATATCAAAGGTACTAAAGTTAAAACTCTTGTGAATATGTCTTGTCAATGTCTCTTATGCCTTCAGTGATCCATAGTGATCCATAACTGTGAGCTTGCGTGTACGTTAAAATCAACAAAAATCTCTGCAAATGGCCTCTGGGAAATGTCTTGTCAATGTCTCTGCTGCCTTCAATGATCTTGAGTGAACTTGCGGGTATGATAAGATCAACAAAAATCTCTGCAAATGGGCCCTGCAACAGCAGGAACAGAAACTGAAACACTCTGTAGACCACATGACTGGATTCATGAATTTTTTGAAAAAACCTGCTCTTGCACTGAAGGGGTAAGGTTTGATGCAGACTTCTGGCCGGACAAACCTTGTCCAACCCTTATGGTGTGGATTTCTTGCTTTTCTGTGAAGTTGAGGGACTCATTTGCTGTGGAGTATGAAACCATGAACATATTGTGAACTCAATCCTGTGCCAAATTGGTGAGAGAACAGAAAAGATTGGGACCATGAAAAGGAACAGCCTCAACTGATATCATGTGAAAAAAGCGAGGTTTTCGTCTTGTCACTCTCATTTTAGCTGATGATTTTTACTTTCAAGATTGAATTTCAATTGGTACATAAGATTGAAATCCAAGAGCCCTTAAATGGTCTAAGTTATAAATGATGAAGTTGCCAACACAGTTAAAATATTAGAAGTTTTGATATTTAATCAACAAAACCAAGATGTTGCAATCAGTGTTGTAAGTCATTTTTGGTTATATGGAGCTTTAAGGATTATAACAGTATTTATATATATTCAAATTTGTTATATGTTAAGGTTTTTACCCATGTGTTACCAAATACATGAAAATAAAGGCTTTTACCCTTATATGATAAAAAGGGAAAATGAACTAAAGTCATACAAAATGAGTGGTCAATATAAAATAGGACTAGCAAACAACATGATGATGCAATGCAAGAGAAAAAAGCACAATAATTGCATTTGCCATTGAGAAAATGAAAATCAATTGAAAACATGAAAGGAACATGAGAACCTTTGAAAACAGAAGTGAATTATGGATGTAAGTTATGGATGTAATATTTGGATGACTTTGTTACATAGTATTGTGACAGATATTAGGCAGGGTGGTGAGATGGTATTGTAACAATGTTTTTTTAACCCCTAAATTTCCTTGTGTTTTTGAGAGCTTGAATCCTCAAAACTGCGATTTTTTACTATTATGCCCTCCCGAGGATATGAAACAATCTTTTTATCTTTTTTTGGAAATTCAACCGTAAGATCTTGTACCTAACCCTACTTGGAAGAATTGATTCAAATTTCAACCGTTGGATGTTTTTCATTAGTGAGATCGTAGTGTTCAAAGTTTCAGGAGATATTTTTTTGGGCCTTGGCCGAGAGGCATGGTGCAAATGGGCCAAAGGGAGACTTGATGATTATTACTTCAAACATTTTGGTCACATTTTTTTCCATGTAGCAAACTAGGTTAGGTATGCTCATGCAAAAATTTAGGCCAAAAAAACGCTTTTTAGACCTTCATAAAAATTATTTTCTATAAGAAGGTATAAAATTGACAAAATAGTAAAACATGCATTACAAAAACAATTTGTGAGCTAAAGAAAAATTTAACGGTAAGTAGGTACCTTCATAAATTTGTGATTTTCAGAAGAAAAAAAAATTCAAAAATTAAAAAATCTCGAATTTTGACAAATTTTTCAAAGGAAAAATTAAAAAATTACTAAAAACTTTGAAGCTTGTCTTTGTAAGTTTTAGAGGCTGCCCTTGTAAAATTGGTAAACTTTTTTACTTGGGTCACTATGGAATTTGAATAGTGATTTGGTTATGAACATATTTCAATTTTTGTTTTTGTAAAAAAACCTAATTTTAGAGTGCCCGTTTTGGATTTGAAACCTAAAATTTCTAGATGAAGGTTCTAAAATTGGAATTTGGCCTCAAAATTTTTACTACATAGACCTTACCGTAAAGGGAGCATCCAATAAATATCTTGAAAAAAAATATTACTTTTAACCCCTCCATCTGGGCTGCCCGAAAGTGCAAAAACCCATTTTGGGTTTTAAGGATAGTTAGGGGTTAATAGAATAAATGAAACCATTCAATTCTAATTTTTTTGGATCAAAACTAATAAGAATGAGAATATTAACTCAATTAAATCATGCATTATGATATTGATTCTAATCATCTAATCATTATAAAAGCCTTGGATATCACTAGGTTGATTGATGATTGATGATTCATATGAATCATATGACTGAGATGTTTCAAATGCAATATAGATGAGATGTTTGAGATGCCATGCCCTCAGCCTCATGTCAGGCAGTTAACTCACATCTCAATAACGTACGTAGCTCCGTCACATCTCACATTTCAATAGTTTACGTAGCTCAGTTACATCTCAGTAGCTCACGAAGCTAAGTCACATCTCAGGCAGTTAGTTCAGTCACATTTTAATATTTTACTCAGTCACATCATAATATCTTACTCAGTCACATCAAAGTATCTTATTCAGTCACATCTTAGTATCTTACTCAGTCACATTTCAATATCTTATTCAATCACATCTCCGTTAGCTCAGTCACATCTCATTTAGCTCCGTCACATTTTAATAGCTCAGGACGTTGAGTCACATCTCAGTTAGTTAGCTCAGGAAGTTTGGAAAGCAACATAGATGAGATGATTGAAATGAGAAATGATTGACTTGCTTGAGATGGATAAGATGATTGAGATGATTGAGAATATATAGCTGCTGTAATAAAAGGACTAATACATGGATAAATGTGATTGTAATGTTTGAAATGACCCAAATGATTGAGATACTTGAAATGACTAAAAATATATGACTCAGGTGTTTGAAATGTTGTCTAAAATGCTTGAGATGACTAAGATGAAACATGAATTAGCCACATATTTTTATAGTAAATGATGAAAGAGTAATTGAAAATAACCTTGAAGATCTAAAAACCTATAAGGCCACATTCTTTTCAGAAAATTCTCTCAAAGTATTTGATTACACGTGTACGAGTATGCCTCATCAATTTAGCAACTCTTATATGGTGTTTGTGGTTACATTTAGTACAATAGTTGCTCAAAGATTTTTCCGCGTAGACTCTAAATTAATTATTAAATTGAAAAGTGAAGAGAGAAAATTGGAGAAAAATGCATGACCTATGAACCAGTTAAAGTGTACTTATTAGTCTTCAAATACCTCATTATTCTAGCAAGTTTTAACCTATAACATTCACAATCTAGACACAAGAACAATTGCATTAGCATTCAGTACCAACATAGTTTGAGGCAAAGTTAACCAAAATCTGCAATTGATACCAAAATCTGTAATTCATACCAAAACTGCAATTACAGAACCAAGACCAAAATTAATCTGGTCACAACTTGTGTATTATACAACAGCAAAAGACTTGGAGCTGGCATATTCTAGCCCAATAATTTCATAAATCGTCACAAATGCTGCAGGTGTCGATGTATCGACTAAAGACTTCCGAGACCTCCTCCTTAAGCACATCATGCTCATCATCAGAAATCTCCTTGGAACTCCGCAAGTCATGAATCTGCTTCTCCAACTCATCGATCATCTCCACAATATCATGGTCCAGCTCTGAAATGATCCCATTCGACATCAGCCTCTCCTCGCACAAATTCCGATCGAACCCATTCCCCCCGCCCGAGGCGCGGCAGCTCTCCACGCCCGCGTCGAACCCTGCCTTCCACGTGAGCTCCACCTCAAACGACCGCAGCATCCCGTCGAGTAACTCCAGCTTCGCCCTCACCATCGCCTCCGCCTTCGAAACCTTGTGCACCTTGGCGCCCTTCTTCTTAGACTCCTTGCTCTCATCACTCGGAGCCTTCCTCTTGCGCACTTCCGCAACCCGCTTCGACGTACTCCCCACCCCCTTCGCTGCAGCCATGGCGAAGCTTCACAATTTCACGTTGCAATAGTACTACTGCTGATGCACGCGAGAATATCTCCCAATCTAGAAAGACGCAGCTAACCCCATCCCTTTAATCTATATTATAAGCACTCCAGTCGAGACTGCTCTTTTACTTCACCTTCTCGCAAATTTAGGACACCTCGCCGATACCTGGCCGATACCTGGACAATACACGTCCGATACATGGACGATACTTGTACGATATATAGACTGTACCTTGAGATACCTGGTTAATACCTGGGAGATACTCAGTTTATACTCGGCCGTACTCGTTTCATCTGATGTACAAGAACGGTCATATTGACGTTTCACGCGGTCGTAGGAGTTTGTACTTTCCCGGATGAATGCGGACTCTATACATCTAAAGGCGTCACTGCACCTAAAGCCAGAAGTATTAGTGGCGAAAGTAGATGTGAAGTTTGAAATCTACGGGTGTTTGAATATTGTGTCAGTGACGGAGTTGGGGGTGCGATGTTTTGGAATGAAGGGAGCGAAGTTTCACGGATGGCTTCGAAGGAAGGGGGACGACAGAAGCACCGACCCAGCCGTCCGTTGGTCGGCGTCGAGGTTCGGAGCCAGCGACTTTCGGTCGGAGAGTTGGGTTGGGTGGTCGGGGGGTCCGTCCAGGGGACGGTGACGGCGGCAGCGACGCAGGAGGAGGTTTGGAGCTCGCGAGGGGAGGAGATGCGGCATATTTGGCGTCGCAGCGGCACTCGCGCAGCCTGCAATCGCACCTCCCTCGGATCTGACCACCCTGGTGCACGCCGCGGCCTATTTCGGGAGCCCCGCAATTCGCTTTCCGGTGCGGAAATCATCACGATCTCGTCCTTTGGGGTTGTTGCGCGACCGTGTCGGCCACTCGGCTTCCTAAATCGGGCTCGGATCTAGCATTCGCGGCTGCGCTGTGGGAGGATTCGCTTCTCGGAGTCGCTACAGTTTTCGGGTTTCTGAGAGCTCGTGCGTTTGCGGTGCGGTTTGGAGGTTTTGGAGTTCGTCCCGGGTGTGTGTGTGTGTGTGTTTTGTGGAGTGAGTTGACATCAGGTGGCAGCCATGAGTGCCCCGGCGAAGAAAGGGGGCTGGATGTCGTCCCTCACCAGCTCCTTTGCCAACTTCGGCACCGCTGCGTACAGCAAAGTGAACAGGTCAGAGCCTTTGGATCGTGTTGAACAGGTTTTGAAAGAAGCGCTTTCTTAGAAGATTGTGATGTTGTTGAGGACCCGCTTGTGTGCGAGGTTACTGGACTTTGTATTGTGGATTTTAGTTTTTGGTAGTGTTTGTGAATCTTTGTTGTTTGGGAAGTTTTTTAGGTTTAGGTTTAGTTGACGACTGTGAGGAACTGCTGAGGAATGATACGCGGGTTTTTAAGTAGCTCAATGCCATTTTTGTTGTGATTTCTTTTTATGTACGGGCATCTGAGGTGTGTAGTTTTGATTGCAATACATATTTGTGAGGGTATTTCATTTCAGATCTGTACGTTGGTTATTGTCTTAGTGTATTGTTTTCGAGTGTTGTAGGTCTTGTTGCGAATTTGCGTGATATTGTTGTTGTGTCTTTTTTGCATCACTTTGGAGTGTTCGATGTGGAATGTGGTATTAGAGTGTAGGGACGTAGCGTTGATTTTTTATTGCTTTAAACTATGAGGATGAATTTACTTTGAGAGAGGAGTAGGTCATCTTGTACGTGTGCTGAATTTGATGATTTCCTTGTGCAGTGTACTTGGACGCGAGGGTTTGGAAGTTGTGAATCCTGAGGGAGGGCAAGAAGATGTCGAAGAGGAGGCGAACAGAGGCAGGTTTAAGCAAGAGGTGGGCTTCGTTTTCGAGCCTTTAAGATTGATTACAGTACTTGTGTGCTTGATTTTCGGTTTTGATATTCTTTGCCCCCTTTGTAGATCGTCTATGAATTTTTCTTCAATTCTGTCAGTGTTCAGTTTGTTCTAGAGTTTTCAGTCACTCTGCTATTTATTGCTTCAGTATTTACATATGTTTTGGATTTTGTAAAATGCAGGACAGGGAAAGTTACTGGAAAATGATGCACAAGTACATAGGTTCTGACATCACATCCATGGTGACACTCCCAGTGCTTATATTCGAGCCTATGACTATGCTTCAGATGATGGCTGAGGTACACTTCCTCTCTGTTTGTTACAAATAGCCACGACGGGTTTTTAGGTTGTACAAATGACAGGTTTAAGCTACGAAGCGTAACTGATGATGCATGTGATGGTTGCCAATCTTACGGCTTAGTTTTTCTAGCGAATTGTGAAGGTAGCGAGTTGAAATGGTCTGATTTATGCATTGCTGAATGTATTATTATTTTCATAGTGAGGATCTTTCAATCAAGCTTTACCTTCTGTCTGTTTCAGTGCTGGCATTAGTTTGTTCTTGTAGTAATATTCTATGTGTGAACATTGCAGTTGATGGAATACTCTGATCTCCTAAATTTGGCTGATGAATGTGAAGACCCTCACATGAAGATGGTGTATGCCTGTAAGAATTATACTCCTTTGGATGCTTCCTCGTCTGTTGCAATCTGGAAAATTGTATCGTAGTTCTTAATTATATTTTACACAAGTCGCCTTAAGTAATAAGGATAGATTGACTGTGAGTTTATGATTTGTGCAGGCGCCTGGGCAGTGTCTGTTTACCCTGCATATCAGAGGACGTGGAAGCCATTCAACCCTATTCTTGGGGAGACCTTTGAAATGGTGAATCACAACGGCATCACGTTTTTGGCTGAGCAGGTGAATAATGATGTGGGGTCTCTTTTAGGGAGGTTTTGAGCAATGCAAATATTTTTTTAAGAGATAGTTGGAGTCGTGTGGATCTCTGTTTTTGAGTCTGACCTGGACATTTTAGACTTTTTACAAATTATTTCCTTTGTAGAACATGGCTTTCAGTTGAGTTACTAACCACAAATGGCACTGGTTTTGAGTTGTTCCTTAATCAGTTACGGGTTAGGACATAATTCAAGTGTTCACTGGATGTCTGAGGGACGTGTTTGTGCTTTTTCAGGTAAGCCACCATCCACCAATGGGATCTGCGCATGCAGAGAACGAGCATTTTTCTTACGACATCACATCAAAGTTGAGGACGAAGTTTCTTGGTAATTCGGTGGATGTTTATCCTGTGGGAAGGCAAGTATCTTGGATTTGTCGTATATTTGTTCTAATACTGTATCTAGTTAGGAATTCTGGTTTGAGAGTACTACCGGCTCTTTTTCTCAGATGTTCGTATCTTGGTTTTTATGATGTAAGAACAGGTCATTCCGTGTTCTGAGAACCTTTTTTTTTCCTCTTTCAGAACCCGAGTCCATTTGAAGAAATCAAACATGACGTTGACTTTGACACCTCCACCAAGCAAAGTTCATAATCTGATATTTGGACGTACTTGGATCGATTCTCCCGGAGATATGGTGATGGAAAATCTTACTACTGGCGAGAAAGTCATTCTATATTTCCAGCCCTGTGGCTGGTTCGGGTATGCTGTTTTTGACATCTCTCCTGTGCTTCTGTGTTTTTATGCTGGACATTCAATCTGTGAGGATGACCCTCAATATCTTGGGCTTGTCGTTGCAGGTAGACTGTAAAGTGTGCCACTTTCTTACCCGGCATGAAATTCTCAGATGCTTATTGCACTCGTGCTAGGACAGTTTAGTAGGCCGTATGTAGATGCCATAAAAGTTTTAGAGCTTTACTTGCGAAGATTGAAGGGGAAGATGATCAATTTACACTACCACTTTTATCTTTTGCAGAAAGGGTCGATATGAAGTGGATGGTTACGTATACAACAAAGACGAAGAGCCAAAGATCATGATTACTGGCAAGTGGAACGTTTCTTTGAGTTGCCAACCCTGTGATGTGGAAGGGGAACCTCTTCCGGGTACCGAATTGAAGGAAGTAAGTGATTTGTTCTCTGTGTGTCTTCATCATATCAGTGTCAAATTAGATTTAGCATAAGATCTTCAATTGCATAAGAGGTTGGACACAAGGTGTACATCTGGTTCAAAATTCCTAGTGACTCATTTTTTTGTGACGTTCTTTATGCTGCAGGTCTGGAAGTGTAATGAGTTTCCCAAGGGCCATAAATTTCAGCACACCTATTTCGCTGATGACTTAAAGAGCTTCAAAACTGCTCCTCAAGGTCTTCTTGCTTCCGATTCCCGTCTAAGGCCTGACCGTTACGCTCTGGAAATGGGTGACATGGGCAAAGCCGGTGCCGACAAGACAAGGTATTGATACACGTTAGTCTCTCTTGTTTTAAGATTGTTCCTTGAACTTGGGCATGGAGATATGGGTCTCTTCTGATGTTTGTTACTGACAGTTAGTGATGTCCTGGTGCATTTCAGTTTAGAGGAAAGGCAAAGGGCAGAGAAGAGGTTGAGGGAAGCGAAGCAGGAGGAGTTTACCCCTCGGTGGTTCAAGCTATCCGGTGACATCGCACCGACACCTTGGGGAGATCTGGAAATATACGAATATAACGGCAAGTACGATGAGCACCGCAAGAAGGTAGAGGCTGAAGCAGCTGGCAAGCCCATTGACGAGGAACAACTGAGGTCGATGGCATTCAATCCATGGCAATTTGAGGAATCCGAAGGTCAGAGCGTTGCTCTCGAAGGACAAGCTCGGCCAGTTGAGATTCTGCCTGTGTCCGGGTCATCATAGGCAAGCGCGATGCCCGTTAGTGTGATCGTCTTCTTAGTTTCCTCAGCCGCATTGCACTCAGCTCCATCATATAGTCAGCCTGTGAAGAAAACGAGGTACCCAATTTCGTATGTTTGTAAATGTACAAGAAATTCGGATCCTGTTGGATAAAGATGGAAAACGTGACATGATCAGGGTGCTCCTGACCTCGATCAGATGTGGAGCAGGAAGGCGGTCTATCTTGTGGAGGTGTATTAGTGCTGCCTATTGTACGGTAGAAATGGCAGGAGTGTTTGCCTTTTTTCTGCCTGAAATTTCAGTTGTAAAGATTTGTTATTTTAGACAGGTTGTCGCATGTAAGGATGACGCATATTTTCTGAGGAGGTTTTTTTAGCTTGATGGCTCAACTCCTCTTTTATTCAGTGCAACATGCAGTCTTATGTTGCATTAAACATCACTACATTAAAGTATCTTTCCCTTTTTTTCAACTATTGACCTGATATGAAGTTATTTGTCGTTTTCAATGTCCATTTGGACGATGAGCATCTCATCGTTGAAATAGGTGTCTGTCTTGCTAGAACTCCGATTGTGTATGTTGTGGACTATTTTTGGAGAAGTAATCTCTCTGAGCTGGAGGAACTCCAATTGCGTAGTCAATTTACGTGCTCATCAAGTGATGATCTGTTACAGATTGTGCTAACGACTGTTGTGATGCTTAGGTTTAGGATTTTTAGTCCTATGCTGTGGTGCTTAATATGTTCATTTTACGAGGCCAATTTGGAACACTGACATACGTGAATCTTGTAGTTTGATTGATTAAATCTATGAAATTAATCTTAAAGGTCTTTAAAAGATGGAGTCAGTCTTTTCCTAAAATTGCGGATGATTGTGTCCGTATCTACAACAACCAGCTCTTTGGAAATTGTTTATGGTATTAGTGCTAGATCACAAATTTTGCGTTAAACAAGTAAACCAATTTTTGTGTATGATACAGAAAAGGGATATTGGAGTATTTCAACCCTTTTCTGAGTAGATAGTATTCTTTGTGAATATGAGAAGATAATTTGTTTTGTTAGGCAATCGAGTCCGTCTGTTTTAATCTTGAAAGCAACCAAATGTCCAATGTACAAATTGACTGATTATAATAAAAGAAAATGGAAAGAATATGGTTGTATGCTTCGCAGTTTGTGTGCACGTAATCTAAGTTTGTGGAAAGTCATGATGTATAGTATTTATGGAGGGAGGCTATGGCATGAGCCATGAGCCATGAGCGCTCATGGCTCATGTAATTTTTCTAATTTTAGTGAAATTTATGTTTTTTACAAGATGTAAAATGTGGATGAAATAAGACACAATTTTTTTCATGGATGACATACATCCCATATTGGTGGAAGAAATTCATAGTACATAAAGCGCCAGGAAGTCATGATGAATACGGTACATAAATAATAGAATATATCAAATTTGAATCAAGAAATAAATAGAGGATGCTTATTGAATTTACACAAATCCAATGAAAACCAAGCAATGAAAATTGCCAATATATACGGAAATGTTAATTAAAAGTAATCTAGAGATTCCAATTTAACATCCCTAACTATAGTATTCTATAGCATACTAGTGCACCTTTGCACAAATATCTATGGGGACCCTCATAGCTGAAAGTCCTAGGTGTAACTAGACCAATCAGCTTTGTTTAAAAACATACGGACTTGGTTGAAAATCCAAGCATGTCAATGGATAAACTTATCCTCCACCGTACATTTCATGAATTATTTATGTAGACACAAATGAAGATGCTTGCAATGGATCCAATTCCGCTGGCCACGGCCAATAGCACTTGTCTTCATTGTGATAAATTCAAGACAAGTACATGCTGAAAAATCACCAATGGTCACTTCGTAAAGCTGATTTGTGGCAATAGATCCACGAGTGTGGATAGTGAAAACATATCCATAACTAGGATGAGGGACCTTCATTGCCTTGACGAGAAAACATTCGATTGTCTTGGATTTGTTAAACTTTGAAATACGCTTAAATGATAGCTCTGCAACATTCTTGAAATTCTTACATTCTCGCATTGATGGCATATAATCCCTAAATGACTTGAGAGGCCTAAGAACATTGTTCACATCACTCTCAAAGTATGTTGGATCACTCCATTGAAAGCGATCAAGTGAAATACCTCCACGCATTGCCAATGTATGACCTTCTTGTTTGAAACCACTAGTTTCCTTGACGTGGCTGACAAATCCTTTATCAAGCTCAAAACCAACAAACTCTAAGCCTTCAATTTCTATTTGGAATAAATTAGAACATGTCAATACTAGCTAGAGGCCCAGATCTCAGCCAAGTCAATATAATGCATGATGTATTTTGAACGCGCATCCATCACTTTCCAAATGAAAAACTCGTAAATTCAGCTAGCATCAACCAAGATCTGACCAACTATATGAGCTACTTTCACCCCATTACCATTTCAAGTCGCTGCGCACAACTTCAGGACATATCTACACGGCCCTTTTTCCACTAAGGTATCCCTTGAAAAAGTTGTAGAATTGAGTCGACCGTAATGCCGCTCTACAGTAATCGTCAAGCATAGCATCATAAACGTTTACCATATTATTGTCTAAAGCTTGGAGTCACTTGTTATGCACCGTCGTTGGCAGATTACAAGTCGGCATAGACGCTTCTCCTTGAAGAGAGAGGAACTGCAAGCAAAGAAAAATCATTAATATCTACTACAAGGAATAACGAAGAAAAATCATTAACATCTAGTACAAGGAATAGCGTCAATGTGACTATGGGAATCTTCAACTAAGTCTACAAAAATATTATCTACAAGAGTTGGTGTCTAATATATAAATAATATAAAAAATAAACACCATTGGGAAAAACATGGCTATAAAAGAGAGGCCATAAAATGCATTGCAACTTGCTAATTCCCATAAATATATGATTTTCTAAAGAACAACATGAAGCAGGGCAAATGATGCTATGGAACCAGAAGACCTAAGTACAATTCAAGCAATGGAAGAGACACCGTTCTGTATAGAACTACCTAACTTGGGGCAATTCAAATCATAAGATATCAAACAATGCAATGAGAGACACCGTTCTGTACAGAACCACCTAACTTGGAGCAATTCAAATCCTAAGAAATTGAACAATGCAATAACAGGCGGGCGCAAAACCCAGCCGTTCTGTACCAAACTAACGAAATTAGGGCATGAAACATAGTCGTTCTGTAACGAACTAACAAAATTAGGGTTTGAATTATAGTCTTTTTGTAACGAACGACACAATTTTTGGAAAAATCCAAGAGTAGGGAAGAAATCAATTAATTGGACAAGCAAAAGTATGCATACAAAAAAGACATCCAAGGTTTAGGATGATATATTACCTCATGAACTTTGAACGCCCCATCGGGCACCAGTCCGACTGATCTACGGGTATGATTGCTTTCCCTGTAGATCACGACATCCTTGAGACACGGTTGTATGTGATGAAACAGTCGCCATCACACCACACATCATCAGTGTCACATATCATTAGCGGTGATCATATTAGTGGGAGAGTTGAAGCTGTAGAACTTGCAGTTAGTGCTCCTTCCTCCTACATAGGATTGTCGTTCTTTCATCGTTGTGTGATCTCACGGCAGCAACAATATCTTGTTACTGAGGGCCTTGATAGGGTTAGGTCGATTCTAATAAACTTCTGGTTCAGAATCAACACATAATTGGAGTTGTTTCAAATGTTTTTAAGGGAATGTTCATAATCAACCCCGACTGTACCTTCTACATTAGCACAGCTGAAATAGGACAAGCTTCCATTCTTGGAAAGGGTGTTTTGGATTCGATTGCATTGTTTGCCAGGTATTAATTTGGGTCCGTCGTTTCTTTTCCGAACTGTCATATGGACATCGCTCCCAGTCCCACACTTCACCTTGGAGACTGAACCATGTTACCACCCCGGAGATGGCCGAAAGACGCATTCAGGAGTCATTTACAAGTCATTTACAAGGACTGAAGATTGAACATGTTCAGTTGCGGCCAAACGACTGCAAGATATGATTCTCTGAAGTCTACGAGGGCTGCGATTCCAAGCTATAACTACATTCTACATCATGTAATTCCGCATTTTATAGAGAACATAAGTTTTGTTAATAAGAAGATGTATTTGACATGATTACGATCGTCTAGTTTAATTAGGGTATTTTGTGATCTTTCTATTTCACATTTCCTTGGCAAGCCAACAATCATAGATTATGTTCTTGTAATATTGAATAGTTCCTCTCAACGTCCGATCACCTAGATTATGATGGTATAAGAATAGTGCCCCTTCAAATGGCTCAACGATGGCTGGAACACAGCGCGATGGTGCAAGAAAGGACGATTCTTCTTCCATGGGTGTGGAAAAGATGAAAGGGTTGTATGACTGCACTTTTCGAAATGTCAGAGACATATCCAACTCGCAATCGCTGCTGAAAACTGAATCGAGCATTGACATGGTAACAGTTCAATCCAGTATTTTCAATCATACTTGGCTACACAATCAGTTCTTGATCACGAAGGTTAAAGTTCAAGATAGAACCTCCAGCATATTAGATTAATCTGAGGATTGCAATCTCGTTTAACCTTTGGACTCGGCATAGTGCCAAACATATTCTCTTTGCAGTGATTTTCTGAGCATGCTCTACAATCAGTTTTAAGAAAAAAAAATTAAGGGAATTCACTTCACTAGTGAATTTGGGGAAAATTTGGGCAAGGTCTTTGGGTCCATTCGACATCAATGCAAGCGCTTCTCTACCCAATGACCTTCGGGACAATCTAAGAGACCAATTTGCTGCGGATAATGTGGCCAGTCCAAGAGTTAATATCGTCTCTCGGAGCAGATTAGCCACTACCTCTGGCCCTGCGGAGGATGCACACGCCTGATCAGGAAGCATTGACCACCAATGAAAGGAAGCATTGCTCCTCTGGATCTTAGTCTTAAGCTGCTGGCTCGTTTCTCTTCCTCAAATTCACTTCACTAGTGCGTTCACAGCCTGTATGATTCTAGGCACTGTTACTGCACTTGTCAATCAATCATATACTAATTATGCCTATAGAAATAGCTTGACTCGGAACAAGTGCATGAAGGAATCCTATGCCTTCTCGTTGACTACCTTCTTCAAACCATCTGCAGTGCTAGATCGAGACGGGTCCATAATATTTTGAGAAAATAGTGAATTAAATAATCTATGTCTTAAGAATTGCCCACTCTAAAATGAAACTATTCAAGTTTAGGATTTTATAAGATTAAAGCATACTTACGATGGTTTTCCTTTGAGGATCATTTTCTGAAATCAGTAATATCGAAGTCATAAAAAGGCATGAAGATCACCCCTCTGTGTACCTGTTGGAGACCTGACATTTTTTTGATGTAGGTGTCATCTAGGCTGAGTTCAAATACACAATGTCATGGTGTCCAAGAATTCACTCAAGGACTTCAGGGTGTGAATTGCAAAGTTCAGGGTGTTGGTATGCGAGCTAATCTATCTTATTTGATGTGGTGCTTTGGTGACTGTACATTTATAATCCTTGTGGCTGGTAACATGTTAGATGCCACTTGCTTCAATCTTGCTGCAATTAATCATCCATTTCCACTTGAGAATTTCAAGTTGCTTCAGAGTTGGCGTTTTCGGTGAGTTGTTGGTTTAAATCATTCGGGATTCTGTTGTGCTTGAGTGTTATTGGTGGTATGGAATTATGAGAAGTGCATTCAAATTTTACAAATTTCGTTCAGCTTTATCCCTTTCGTCTAGATAGATGCTGCTTGAAGTTGCTTATTTCAAACGTCAAAAGTATTGGTGAATAGAATGAGATGTTCGGAGCAGCTTCTCTTCTTGTTTTGAAATTCACTAGCAACAGGTGTTCTATAACGAACATGGTATTTAGTAGCAATTGTCTAGTTCATGGATTCTCTAAATCCAATTTGGAGCTACTTCGTTCGCTGCTCAAAAGTGAATGTTCGGCCTTAACCCCCATAGGATGTTGCAAGCCATTTTGGCTTGGTACAGCTCGTATTCTCCTAATTTGGAGGGCTTATGGTCTGTATTGCAAGTGGACCCTGAAAGGAAAATGTGGGCATTGGAGTGTTTTATCTCACTGTATTTTTTAAAATTTAAAAATAAATATGTGTAGCCCACTGGACCTCCCCGATTGCCGTATTCTGTGTAGACCGTTCCTGCAGTTTGCATACACAGGTTTTTCTACAGTCCTACCGTACCTGACAGGGCAAAGTGCCAACGCGGATATGGTGACCGGATGGACAGGTCACAAAGCAGTTACCCTACTCTAGCCTAGTCTACTGCACTCAAGGCTCGCAACATTGGATCCAACAGTCACATTGTGGTTTCGAGAGCTCCTTGGGGGATTCACGTCACCTGAAGTGAGGTTTGCATTCATGTTGGGAATGAGATGATTCGGCGGTAGGGAGTTGTGAGGGCGATGGCGGCTACTCATGAAGATTGCGTCTTCAATGATGAGAGGGTGTCGGGATTCGTTTTGAGGTTTGGGAGAGGGGCAGATAGGTCGCTGATTGTGGAGGTGAGGATGGTGCACTTTGAGGTATTGAAGGGGGTGCAGGAAGAAAGTTTGATGGAGGCGGGATTGTTGGGACAGTGCGAGGCGTCTAAGAATCGGAGCGGTGCTGTGGAGGCCCTGCGGAGTTGGGTGAGGGGGCTGGGGAAATCTCAGAGTACCGCTGACAAGGTGGTCGTGCTATTGGAGGCAGAGGTGCTGGATCAAGAGCACAGGCCAAGGACTTGGAATCGGAGAGGAGTTTTCCCTGCAAACGAGCAGCATCGATACTTGTGGTATCGACACACGGTGCGCTTGCTGGGTTGGAAAGAGCGGGAGAAGTTCCCGGATTTTGTAACGTCGCTGCTGAGGGACGAGGTCTTTCCGAGCCAGCAGCCACCCCGCCAGGATGTCTCTGAAGCGGCGCGCGAGGGGGAAGCACTTACCCTCACCGGAGTCAATTCAGGTGGGAGATTCGGCGCCAAGATTGAACATCCAGGCCAGGGCAACCTCCGACATGGTAGGAGCCGTTCTCTTCCCCGATCAGGTATGAGGATTATGATGTTTCCTTTGTCCCAAGGTTTTTCTTCTTGCATAAATCTTCGAAGAATCACATTGGATTAGGGTTAGGGGGTACGCTTGATGCTTTGGGGTTTACCGAAGGTTTAGGGTCGGTAATTCATGCTGTTCAATGGGGAGGGGGGGTGTTAGAGGGGTTGCAGGCAGAGTAGGGGATTGTTAGGGGATTGCTGGGTGGGGGTGCGGTTTAGGATACAGGAATGCACATGCTGGGGTAGAGTTCGGTATGGAGTTTTCATGCCAGACGTGAAGTTTGTTTGTTTCTTGTTTTCTCAGATGTGCCTGCTGATCGTAGGTTCTGTAACATTGTAGAGACCGTGGTAACGGACAATGTGACATAACAGAGGGGTTCACTGTGGATTCTAGGAGTTTGTGGATCTTGAGAGATTTTGAACAAGATTTCGACTTCCTTCTGTAGTTACAGTGAACTGAGTTTGTTGAAGTTCAGAACATCCCCAATTAGTTGGGCATTGTAGATTCGGTTCTTTGTATTTATTGGTTGTAGACATCCATGGACTGTGGAAAACTCTAACCTGTGGGACTTACTCGTGGGAGCTTGAAGAATCTGGATGTGCAGGCAGATGTGGAGACCTGTGTACCAACGGACCAGAGGACGTTCGCTTCGAGGGAAGTGACTCATTGCCTCGGGGAGACACAAGTGCCGGAGTTACGGAAACAGGGAAAGCCGAGGGTGAAGAGAGTACTGACCGGCGAAGAAGGAGGGGAGAAGGTGAAATGGGTGTACAAGCCCCGGGCTCCAAAAGGAGTGGTAGCCGATGCGGGGGTGGAGAAGGTGAAACGGGTGTACAAGCCCCGGGCTCCAAAAGGAGTGGTAGCCGATGCGGGGGTGGAGAAGGTGAAACGGGTGTACAAGCCCCGGGCTCCAAAAGGAGTGGTAGCCGATGCGGGGGTGGAGAAGGTGAAACCAGTTAGGAAAACCAGGGCTCCGAGGGTGGTGCAGGCCGGGGCGGGGGTGGAGAAGCTGAAAAGGGTGTACAAGCCGAGGATGCCAAAGGTTGTCCACGGTGAGGCAGTGGTAGAGAAGGTCACCAAACCACGAAAGCCGAGAGCTCCGAGAGTGACAGCAGATGGAGGTGAAAATGGGGAGGGGGGGACCGTGGGGCGAAGAGATGGCGCACAGTCTAAGCGGACAGGAAAGCGGAAGGTCGATGTGCCTAAGGCGATGGGAATGGAGACAGCCGCGAAAGATGGAGAAGCTCAGGGAGGTGCAGCAGGTGATCTGAGTAGGGAGCTTCCCCAAGGCCAAGCGACGGCACCTACATCCGGTAATCTGCTACACATTGTGCCTGTTTTTATTACAAAGGAGGATGTAGAGTCGTTTTTGAAGATGCTCTGTTTGCGTAGAGTCAGGGGCTTGAGCTAATTGGCTGAAACTGGGGGTGGCAGAATCTGGAGTATGCCTGACTTGGTTCGTGTTGGAATGGCAGGGCGAGGGAGCAAGCGGTTCTCTAAGGAGGAGAAGGGGAAGTCTAAAATGCTGAAGCCCAGGAAGCCGCAGAAGTGGGTGCCGCCGGAAGAGATCAGGCCAAATGAAACTGTAGGAGTCACTACGCGAGCACGTCGGAGCCTCCACTATGAGTGGCAAGAGAAAGTCGACGCAGATGAGGCGATTTGGGACGTCTTGCAGGACTTTTAGGCGCTTGAATCGCAGGGAACGTGCGACTCCATGGGCACACGGAACTTGGAGTTCGAGGAGCAAGTTTACGAGGAACCGGACTTCCTGGCCACGACGCCGATTCCTGCGCGATCCAGCGAGGGTAGAGCGCCCACTCCGGCTGCAGAGGAGTTGATCCCAAGCCGCGTAGAGAAACAGGGCACCTGGAGTGTGGAGCGCGCTGGATGGGCGATTTTGATACCGAACAGGTTCTTGTCGGAGTATTCGTTCCACACGGGCCAGACCCCGTCGTGGACGCAGGGGGATGTGGTGGCAGAGTACGTGCATGGCTTGACATTGAAGGATATGGTTGTATGTGACTTGGGGGGGTTTCAGACACACTTGCACTTCGAAGCCTCAGACGTGCGGATGGCGCTGGGACCCGAGATGAGAGCGCAGGGCTGCGAGGGGGGCATGGCTACGGGTGGAGCAAGCGCATGCGCTGTTTTCCCTCGAAGGATTATCCCACGGAGACGTTGAAGGAGGCCCCTGTTTTCCGAGCTGCCGGGGGGGTGTCACGCGAGGGCCATGCTTTGGTGGTGGCTGACAATGCCACGAGAGTTGGGACAAGGTACCAGCCGGCCCCTATATCAGAGTACACGGAGCCCGGAGATGAGGAGGGGCCAGACGGCACCCAAGACTCAACTGCAAGAACTACCTTCCCCCAGGTGAGCACATCCCTCCCCGATTACATGTTGTTAGAGTCTGAACTGCAGGGGGAGATGGTCGGGGGGGGGGGCCCGAGCCAAGGCTGCGGATTCGTCGGGAGAAGAGTGGCTGCCAGACTTCGAGGATGTGTACGAGAGCACCGATGAGGAATATGGTGACCTTGTCCCTCGCCGACACCCAGTGAGCAGCGATTTCCAGGAGTGGTGCCGCAGCGACTCCTCGTTCACGCCCACGCGGCTTGACATGGAGCAGTTATAGGCCTTCTACAGGGAAGAGACCTGGCATGCAGACATCGTCTCCTTACTTGGGAGTAGAGATAATTTTTGTGGTCCGACCCCGGGTTACAGGGGGGCCCCTAGTTCGGCCTTGCCTAAACCGCAAGACGCTTTTGAGGAATATTGGTCACCGGAGACACTTGCCCGAATTGTCCTTGAGACAAATCGGTACGCTCGAGAGTTCAGTGGGATCCCTGGTGAGACACAAACGAAGGGAGGTCCGAGGTGGCGGGATGTATGTGTGGATGAGCTCCGAGCGTGGCTTGGAATCTGTATCCTGATGGGAGTGAAGAGGCTACCATCAGTGAGGCACTACTGGATGCGCACAGAAGGGTTTATTCACTGCACCCTAATTTCGAGTGTCATGAGCCTCGCGAGGTGGGAGGAGCTGCTTCGGTGCTTGCATTTGGTGAATAATCAGGAGTTGCAGCGGAATGTAGCTTCCAGGCAGTTTGATAGAATTGCGAAAACGAGGTGGATCATTGAGATGTTTGTGACTGTGTCCAAACAGATTTACAATCTGGAGCGTGAGATCACAGTTGATGAGTGTGTCATTCCTTATAAAGGAAAGTATTGTTTTATAAGGCAGTTTATGCCTGATAAACCTATCAGGTTCGGTATAAAATGTTGGGTCTTAGCTAGCTCGAAATCCAGATTCGTATCTAACATCGAAGTCTATTTTGGTGAAGGCACGGGTCTCGGACCGCATGGGTTAGGCTACCATGTTGTGTTGCGAATGATTGCAGGGCTTGAGCATCGGTGGCACTGCCTCGTTGTGGACAATCTGTTTGCCTCCGTTAACCTCTTCCACGAGCTCATGGTCCTCGGTGTTTAGGCAACAGGGACTGTCCGGCGCACAAGCAAGAATCTGCCCAGCCTGTGGGAATTGAAGGAGGCGGCGAGGGGTTCCCTGGTTATTCGTACCCATGATCACCGGCAGATGGGAGTCGTGTCTTGGCAAGACAAGTGTCTTGTGACACTGTTGAGCACAGCCGCAAGCCCTTGGGAGCCTGGAGTGGCTGTGCTGCGTAGAGTGAAGGGCATGCGAGGTCAGCTTGTAGTACCCTCCTCTCCTATCCACATCCAGTACCAAGAGTACATGAGAGGAGTGGACGTCACAGATCAAATTCGTTCGAACTACTCATCCTAGTTGAAAAGTCACAAATGGTGGCACAAGCTATTTTTTTTCATTCTTGACCAGAGTATGGTCAATTCGTTCGTTGTCTACTCGTCGCGGATGGAGGCGCTCGGACTGAGGGTCAGAACCCATATGCAGTTCAAGATCGTGGTTGGCAAGCACCTGGTCGCAGGCTGGGTGAAATCGAAGTCGAAGGCAGCAAGTCACCCCCCCCCCCCCCCTCTCGGCAGAATTCCCCTCCTGTACACTCCCACTGGAAATCCTCTCTTAGACGGCAATGCGTGGAGTGCGGGGTAATTGGGCGCTGGTACTGCCCAGCCTGTGGGAATTCTTGGATGTGTCGGCAAAGTTGTTATCATGTTGTTCATGCGCGTCTGCGTAACTGACCCGAGTTCCCTTTGTCTTCCATTTTTTGAGTGCATGGGTTTCAGGCCATGGCGAGGAACCTGCGAGCGCTGGGGAGGGCACGGGTGTTTGTTTTCCACACACCGCCACGAGGCAGTGGCTGCGGCGATACAGCCCCCACAATCAGACACACTTGCTGATGCAGCAGCAAGCATGCTAACGCAGCTGCGGTTATGAGATCACTCCCAAGCAGTGGCTTTTTATTTCACGCTTGGGGCGGCGAAGAAGGAGGCCACGGCCATTTCGGTCATGTAGAATCGACCCATGCGTGGTCGTCTCGTTTTATCCATAGTTTGTTTTTTGTCAATCGAATTCAGTAAAGTCGATTTTTTTTTTCAACCCACACCGGGAGTCTCTACCTGATTCAAAGCTTCGTGCTTTCTCTCTGCTGTGCTGTGCGCCCTGCCATGGATTTCGCTTTTTGTACCCGGTTTTTGTCCATCTGGTTCTGTTGCCACGGCCTGCGTATGGCACCGTTTTCCCCGTCTTTGCTACTGTCTCTGTTGGGCCGGGTTTGGTTTAGTATTGGCAGAATGAGGAATAGGTGGTTATTGAGGGTAAGTCTACTAAGGGGCTGGAATGTTTGCATTGAGATAATGGGCTGGAATGCTCGGATTGAACTCCGAGTGATGTAGGTTTATCAAGTTACCCTTACATGATTTTCAGGACTCTGCCGTGTTCACTGAGGTGGTATTCAGAACAAATATAGTTATTTGGTTGAAAATGTGTTTCTTGAGATATCCACTTACGTAGTTTTTATCTATTACAGGTTGACTTGGGAGTGAAGACCAACACACAGCTTATGGCAGAGAGAAGTGTTTTTAAGGTGCTTCTCATGACAGTCATTGCAGCAAGTATGGAGACAGAGCTGCAAGATGGGAAGGATGATTTTGCTATCAATATTTGCCGTCATTTTGCAATGATTTTTCATGTGGAATCAGCTGCTAACAACCCAGCGGGGAGTTCTGGCTCGCTTAGTACTGTTGCGGCTTCTGGTGTGCCGAATGCTAAAAGACGCAACAATCGGGCTCAAGCAAATCTCAAAGAACTAGATCCTCTCATCTTCCTTGACGCACTAGTTGCTTTGTTGGCTGATGAGAATCGAGCACATGCAGAAGCTGCTTTGAATAGGCTCAATATCTTTGCTGAGACCCTACTTCTACTAGCACGCTCTAAGCACACAGGTATTCTTACTCCCCGAGGGGTGAGCACTCCTGGATCGCCTATGAGTGTATCAAGCCCGTCAATGAATCCAGTGTATTCTCCTCCTCCGGGTGTAAGGGTGCCTGTTTTTGAGCAACTTCTTCCTCGCCTCTTGCATTGTTGTTATGGAAGCACATGGCAAGCCCAGATGGGAGGTGTAATGGGACTTGGAGCGTTGGTTGGAAAGGCTACAGTGGAGATGCTATGCCAGTTTCAGGTACTTTGTACTTTGCAATGTTGTGTTGATCATGTTGTTATGAGTCTAAGCAATCCAAGTAATCTCATAAATTTCAACATTGACATCGTCGTTTCATTCTGTATGACAGGTTCGGGCTGTTCGGGCTCTAATTTAGGTGTTGAAACCGTTGCCACCGCATGCCAATGCTGAGCAAGAGGAGGCAAGTCAAGTTCTAAATCAAGTTCTGCGCGTTGTCAACAACGTGGAAGAAAATAACAGTGAGCCACGGAGAGTAAGCTTTCAAGGGTCTGTAGAGGTTCTTGCAGGGGAACTTTTCAACTCAAACGCAAGTTACATTGTTCGAAAAAATGTACAGTCATGCCTTGCACTGCTAGCCAGTCGAACGGGTAGTAAGGTATCAGAGTTGGTGGAGCCCCGTCTATCAACCTCTGCTGCAGCCATTGGTTGTAAGGCCTCTTCGAAGCAAGCATGCTGAACAACAAGTAAGATTCCTGTTAGTAATGTTCTTCCTTTCATCAATTTGTTGCTTCTGCTTGAATGGTGTTTGACTGTAGTAACCACAAAAATTAATATTCTTATCTCGCTTTCTTTTTGAATCTTTGAAGACAATTATTTACAGTTTGCAGTATTGTCTTCAAATGTATGAGCACGTATGTATATTTCAATGATGTCTTGAGCCTTGAGTTGAAGTACTCAACTCAAAAGCTGTGAATTTGTAATTAAGTTATGTCTTAACATTTGTAGTTAACATATCAGTGAGCTCAGATTTTTAGTTGGAGACTGCTGACTTCAAAATATCGAACCCTCGAGGGCTGCATTGTGTTAACAGAAATGCGTTTGTGATTACAGGTTGGTACTGTGATGGCTCTAAACTTTTGTCTCGCTCTTCGGCCACCATTGCTGAAGATGAGAACTGAACTGATCAGCATTCTTCAGGAGTCATTACAGATCGCTGAAGCTGATGAATCGGTTCTTAATGGCAAGTTCATGAACCCCAAGATGGCTGCCACATTGACTAAACTCCGAACTGTCTGCATAGAGCTTCTGTGTACGGCAATGGCATGGGCAGATTTTAAGACCCAAAGCCATGCAGATCTAAGGTCACGGATCATTGCAATGTTCTTCAAGTCACTTACTTGTCGCACACCTGAAATTGTTGCCGTTGCTAAGGAGGGTCTAAGTCAGGTGTGTCTTCCTTTCTCACCTTGTTTTTTCTCGAGGGCAGGTTTCTTGTTAGTTATATTTGAAATGTAGGACTTGATCGATTGCTTGTAATTTAGGATTTGGACTCGGGACATATGATGTATTTTGGAACAAATTTCAGGTGGGATTAATAGTTAGGTTTTTGCTTCTAATTTCTCAAAGGGTGTGGTGTGCGCAGGTTATTCAGCAACAAAAAATGCCAAAGGAGTTGCTTCACAGCAGCCTTCGGCCTATTCAGCATTGGAGCAAGATGCAGGAGGAAGCCCTGCGGACTTACATCTTCACGTACTCGCCCTACTTCGATTCCCTGAGCCTGGACCAGCTGATGGTGATGTTTGGAGGATTCGGTGATGAACATGGACATATCATTCCGAATCCTCTTTGGCAGAGCAATCGGGCTGCAGCGGCTCTGTGCCTGCTTGGAGTCCCCAGCCACCAGCTCGCTTCCACCAGCCACCAGCCACCAGCCAGCAGCCCCCAGTCCCCAGCCACTAGCTCGTCTCCACCAGCCACCAGTCCCCAGACACCGCAGTCACCAGCCACCGGTCCCCAGTTTGAAGAATGGAGCAGATTGTGGGCGCACCGATGGTGGAAATTGACAGCCCAGGCTAGGTTTACATTCAATGGCCGCCCGACTTCAATGTGCCGCCCTCCTCCCATCCCCGAGCCCTAATCTCTGGGAGTCTTCTACACACGCTGCTCTTCAACTCCAAAGCCTTGCACCTGCCCTAATCTGCTCTACTCTTTTCTCCCGCATTGTGCCTGCTTCTCTCTACCTCCTACCCCTGCTTCTCCCCGCACCTCTGCTAGTTGTCTCTCCAATTCTCCAGCTTCCCCTCCCTTTCTCTCTACGGTACGTGCCATGGCCTCTCAGATTTTAGCAGGGACGGTCGAAGAGGATCCCCGCGACATGGTCATCCGCGAACTGGATGCCTGCCGCGCTTTTTACTTCGCAACCCATGTCCTCTCGGCCACTGACCTCCACCGCCTCGTAAGTTTTCTCCCCCAATTCCCCCATGTTTTGTGAAATTTCTCTTGCATTGTGCTCAGGGGGTTCTAGGGTTTTTGGGCCGCAGGAAATTCCGAAGGATTTCCACCTCAGATCCGGCTGGCCGACCCACCTCGACTGCGCCCTGGTCACCTCGATCACCGCGCAGAAGGAGTGGCCCCTGCAGCTGAAGAAGTTCGAGCCTGAATCAAAGAAGTTTGCCTTCAGCAGGGGTGAAGACTGGGGCGAATTCTGCGAGGACAATCACGTCGGCCTCGGGGACCTGCTCGTCTTCGAAGTCGTTGACGATACCTGCTTGGTGGTGACGATCCACCGCCACCGCCACCGCCCTGCAACCTGTGGGAAGAAGAAGATGGATGTCGCACCAACCACGGGGGGGGAGAAGATGGATGTCGCAGCAACCTCGGGGGGGAAGAAGGTGAAAGCGGAAGCAACCTCGGGGGAGAAGAAGATGAAAGCCTCGGGGGAGAAGAACATGAAGGAACCAGCACCCGGCGGGAAGAACAAGATGAAGACAGCCGCGAGCCCTTCTGAAACCCCCCCGGACCCTGAGCCCAAGCAGACTCCTGCGGAGGTGGAGGGCGCCGACAGTTCCGTTCAAGCACCCACCACTCCGAAGCCTATATGGGCCCCTCAGTTCTGCAAAACCCTCCGCGTTTCTCACCTCAAGACAGGAGGAGCAGCGAGACTTGTGAGTATACTCCCATAACCCTCCCCCCCAACCCCTCTAAAATCCCCCTCACATTGCAATTCTGTTTCTGTTTTTGAAGACGCTCTGTTTGTTGCATTGCAATTGACGTTCCATATTCCTTTCTGTCATGGTGATGATGCGGGGTTCCGTGTGAGTGATGTCCAGACTGACTTCATTCTGTAGGTTTGATAAGGCTCCGGGGGGAGGGGGGGGGGGGGAGTCAGGGGGTTGTGTGGTGTTGGATTGGTTATGGGAGTTGCATTGTCACTGAACCGGTTGTGCTTCGGTGCTTGCTTCTGCACACAGGACATACCGGCCCTCTACTGGCGCGCGTACGGGACGGAGCAATTCGACGGTCATTTCTTCACGCTTGGCGGCCCCCTAGGCGAAGGAGTTGTGAAGAGTACGCTCCTGGTCACCTCGAAGCAAACGTTCTGTTTCTTCACCTCGGGGTGGCTGGAATTCTGCAACAAGAACTCACTGAAGCTAGAAGACACCTTACTGTTCGTGAAGACAAGCCCCTCCACCTTCGAGGTATCCAAGAAGGTTCCTGGCAAGTTTCTGTATGTCTGAGTGATCGCTCTTGTACAGGCTGCGGGTTCCTCCACATGAGCTGAGAGAGACATGTAGTTGCGTAAAATTACTTTCAGACCTGCTCATCCCTTGCTACTTTGAGTCGTGACATTGCTCTGCATTTTCTTTGTGTCTCTTCTATCCTTCGTATTCTGCTCCACCGGGTTCTTAGACAGCAGGGGCGGAGAATCATTTCCTCTCTGAACTAACCTATCTCGGAACTCTGAGCACCTTGGTACCTTGTACAGTTTCAGTTTTCATGCTACAATTGCACTTTCTTAGTTGCCTTCAGTGTGCATTTCCCATCTGTTTTTCTTCTTGCATTTGTTTTTTCATGCTTCATTTTGCAAGGGACAGCTATGTTGCAATTGAACTTGGAGTTGCTTGAATTATAAACCTAGGTGTCTGTTTTCTCAAAGTCACTTTTTTCGGGCTGGACCCTCTAACCGCTCCTTCGATGCCGCAGTCAGGGGCAAGGTGGTTGGTATGCCCCTGTCCCAGGACACTACCCAGCCCGATTCATTCCCTTCGCCCCATTGGCCCAGGCTGGCGCACTCACCCTCCACGTTGTTGGCAACTGCTCCTACCGGTCACCACCTGCCAACCCATACCTTCTGTAGAGAGTCATACTGGATCCAGCAGTGGGAGTTTACCTAACAGTGTTGACTGACCCACATGTATAATACAACTGTATCACTGAGTATACTATTTTTACAGCACTTCACACCCCCCCCCCCCCCTACTTTGCATTTTCTAGAAAATTATCAACACATCACATTCTTATTTTTTTT
The DNA here is from genome assembly GCA_014871385.1 of Ceratodon purpureus. Classification (NCBI taxonomy): domain Eukaryota; kingdom Viridiplantae; phylum Streptophyta; class Bryopsida; order Pseudoditrichales; family Ditrichaceae; genus Ceratodon; species Ceratodon purpureus. The sequence goes on along the minus strand of CM026428.1, from coordinate 7,166,715 downwards.
TAATATTCCATTTCCAAGATTCACATAGTATGTGCCAAAAAAAATTCACGCCAAAATTCAGTTACTCAACTAGTGAAATTTCCTACTGTATGCAAACCAGTCCCCAAAATACGGCATGTACTGTTCCACGCTTTCCACACCCAACATCCTATGGGGGTTAATTCTGTGCCGAACGCCTAACATCTCTTTCTTTTTTCTTGATTCACAAGTTCTCGTATTTACAAGCTTCTTGTCTAGATTACGAAGGGGTGACGCATTCTGTAACGAACACCATCATTGGATGCCATTCGTCCTTTCGTTATTGATGATAATTGATAGATATGTTTGGAACTTTGGGTTTTGGGTTTTGGGTTTTATGTTCTGTACCGAACGCTGATTATTGGTCCATTGTTTGATGGATTAATTGTTTGGGTTGGACTATAACAAATGTGCTAACCATGTCTCAACCCTATTGCACTTTCCTCAAAGTGAGTGTTAGGGCCCTGATCTGTGCAAATATCGCCTGTCATCATTCTAATTTTTGTTATGGCATGCTTCTTGAGTCCTTGTCTAGATGTTAAAGCCGCGACCCATTTTGTGACGAACAAAATCAATGGATGACATTGTTGCAGAGCATATTTACAATTTCTGTTACAGTTTTAGCATTGGATTGGATGTATATTGACTGGAATCACTTGTTCTGTACAGAGCGCCCATTAAGGATCCAATTTAATCTGGATTTGTTGATATTATTGTACTCAGTCAATGTAAATTGCTTGTCTAGCATGCGTTCTGTGACGAACTCCTTATTTGTACAATATATTGTATACCACTGCCCATGTTAATGACCATACATTGAACCGTGAGGGCAAGTAGTTTATAGATGATACCGTGTTCTGTGTACCAAACATTAGTAACTTGGTGATTGATATCTACATGGAACTCAAGGATCAATTGTTCAAAATTAGTGGACTTATATGTGTTCGTCACCAAACGGGTGCAATCAAAGCAATTTGACGATAAAAATCTTGGTGTTTGTAGAGAACAAATTTGATGGCGCAGCAAGAAGGATGAGGTGAGATGATGGATGCCTCTGCCTTGCACGGTCAATCGAATTCAAACCATGGTAAGAGCTTTTGAGTTTAAAATTTGTATGCAGTCCTCTAATTTCTTGCCTCTACTAGCACAATTCAATTATGATGTTTATCCACGTTTTGTAACAAACGACTGTCATGACTTTAACATTTGCTCATTCTATACAGGTAATTGACCAACTGGACTTGGCCGTAGAAGACTACAACTGCGACAACAACCGTCCAATGACATAATGGGTAGGTTAGATATTTCAATGTTTGCATTCAAATGGCAACTTCCCATCTGTTTTGATGATTATGAACCTTATATAAATGTGACGTGTTGCAAGCTCACAAGCTGATGATGAGCACTCCAATTATGGCAACTGTAATGAACATCAAGATATAAGTAATTTTCCTACTGGTATCCAAGGTGAACAGCTACTTCAAACCTAAATGGATTCTACTCAAATTTATATGTTCTGTGACGAACGCTGCATATCTAAGCATTTGGATCCACCTAAAATTTGTTACCTCCTATAGAATAAACTCTAAATGGTATCACCTGATGTGTTTATTCAGTGTCAAATGCGCAGGATGATTCAAATGAGGACTCAGGAATGGACAAGTCCCAGTTAAATGAGTAGGACAATGAACAAGACAATGGTTGCCAGAGCAATCTAGAAGTCCAAGAGTTGTAGGGATGAACATGATGACGGAGATGATGATGGAAATAGTGGCCCCACGCAACATGCGCAAGTTGATTCCAAAGAAGAATATGAGATGATTGTGGCGCATCGCAAAACTCGTGTCAATATAGGAAGAGGCTTGAGATGTTCAAATTTGCATCTCGATACCTTCATGACAATAGATGAATATTGATTTTGATGCCCTCAAGTCTGAATTATGAGCTTATGCGGTGGGTTGAGAAACTCTTCATGTATCTTAATGGCGCAATAACAAGCTCGCCTTTTCCTATATCCTGGTTCACCTGAATTTATCAAGTAAACATTGGAATTTCAACATTGAGTTTCCTTGGTTTTCAACTTCGTCCATTGCACATTCAGCTGGTTAATGATATGCTTCTATGTTTGATATCACCATTCTGCAAGCCACCATTTAACCTTGTTATTCATCGCTCTTCTTCTCCTTGGATTCGTAGTACACATCGTCATCAGAATGATCGATACATATTCAATCCTTTGCAGGTCTTTATGCCTCATTCAGACATTTTTATGCAGATCTAGACTTCTTGCGAAGTCCGTCTCCAACATACTCCCTTCATCCCCCAGTTGTGGCCATGGCTATTGTATTTGCTAAGCAGGAGTCACCCAAAGAAAAATTCCATGCAAGGGAACGGATTTGGTGAGGATATAATTATGTGGACAACAAAGCAGCCGAATCTAATACTAGAAGTAGAACAGTAGGCCTATTAAATCCCGAATCATCGCGAGATAGCATTATATCTTCCTAAGAAAAAAAATTATAAAGTCAGTTGAATAATTCATATGCAAATGATAATATTCTTGTGCCTTAGATCATAGTTCTACAAATGGTTTCTCTACCTGCACACATTCATTCAAGATTCTACACGATTGAACAAACAACAAAGTTTAATAAATCTGGTTTTCAGCACCAAAACAGTAAAATTAAATTAGCAACCCATCACTTAGTCCAACAGCCACCAAGACTATCCTAACAACACAACATAGCTAAAACCTTAGATTCTTCTCCACTAAGCTACCAAGACAATGAATCATGCAAGGAACGACAAGTGCAGCATGGCATCTAAGGTTGACGTACCCATTACCACCACATAACACTTGGCCAAATTGTAGACTTTCTTTGCACCACCATTTGTTAGAACCCATCACCACCATTCCAGTGTAGCACCCATGAAACAAGCAAAGCAATGGCAAGCCAAGGTTTGGAATAAATTTGTAGAATTTGGAATAAATTGTGTGGTGGTTTAACGTATTGACTGAAGCGGTTTAACCTACAGGTGGGTTATAGGAAAACAACTACATTTCACTTTGAAAATTTGTATCTAATAATCTATGAGTACTTAAATTATGGAAAAATACGCGTTGTGTAAAAAAACTATCTTCCAATCCAAGAAAATTACTTCCCAAAAATAGAACTGCACCAAATAAGCAAAAACCCTTATTTTGGTGGTTATGGGTGCTCTACCTTATACCTTGAGCGGGATGGGCGAGTGCACTCATAGGTGCTGCAGCTGCACTTCAACCACGACGACACAGCAGGAACTTCATAAGTGGATGACAATGCCCATGACGGAGGACGTTGCTATTGTTGCTGATTGTGCTGCACCTGCACCATCGCCATAACAGCTCCTGTTGCCGCCTCGATTCCACATCCCAATTGCGTTCCCTTCACTTGTAGCTCTGCTTCCTAAGAAGAACATGAACATCATAAGCTATATGACAACAGGATCTCCATCTCCATCTCCATCTCTATGTACGTGTGTGTGTGTGTGTGTGTGTGTGTGTGTGTGTGTGTGTGTGTGTGTGTGTGTGTGTGTGTGTGTGTGTGTGTGTGTGTGTGTGTGTGTGTGTGTGTGTGTGTGTGTGTGTGTGTGTGTGTGTGTGTGTGTGTGTGTGTGTGTGTGTGTGTGTGTGTGTGTGTGTTTGAATTTCTGATTCTGTGTACATTTTTCTGTTTGTGATGTGTGGATGTGAAGGTGGTTGTGACGTTTCATGTTTTAGTGGTGATGATGTTGATATTGACCTGTCTTATACTCGGATGGTAATTGGCACACTGTTTGAATGGGTTTTTAATACATAGGCCACACCAAATATGTACATACAAATATCTATATGTATGTATTTATATACATATAAATACGTACATGTATGTATTTAGGTCTATATGTACATACAATCATATATTCCCTCCGTCTCACAAAAAGACCATTGTTTGCTTTAAAAATCTGTCTCGAGATAAGATCCTTGTTTCTAAATTTGGCCAAATTATTTTTAAATTTAGCCAACTTGTTTCTAAATTTGGCCATTTGTTTCTAAATTTAAAAATATCCTTAAATCCGATATTATTAGCAAACCAAGGTCTTTTAGTGAATAAATATACATCTCAAAGTATGGTATATGCCTTCCAATGACAAAAACTTGGGTTGCACAAAGACAAAGAGTTCTCTTCTATATTACTATGTAATTGCATAAAAATCACTCCAAAAACGCTACCTAAAATCTCATGAGTTGAAAATTCAAATACTTTACATTGAGCCGAAAAGGCACTGATAATATTTTTGATGAACAGCCCTGCAAACAATGTAGAACATCAATGAATTTATTAATGAATATTTCTAAATTTATATATACATATATGTACATCTATATTTTTATTTATTTAGATATTTATATTTAGATTGTGTATGTATTTTTATTTGTATATACTAATATTTATATTTAAATACTAGATATACATGATTACAAATATATTTATAATTAAATATATTAATTTATAAATTATTTAAATATAAATATCTAATTAAATCTATATATTTATATACATATGTATATGAATAAACATATATATATATATATACATATACTCATGATATTCATTAATTTACTACACATATTTATATAAAAATATTTAACTCTATATATTTATATACATAAATCCTTAAAATTACACAAACATTTAATATATATCTTCAAAAGACATCTAAAACAATAATGCCACAAAAATTTGTAATATTCAAAACTTAAATTTTAAAAAAATTAATGAATATGGATGAGTACAATATGTTAATGTATGATAGATATAATGTTTTTTATTGATGCCATAGTTTTTTATTTATGCAACTTATTTCTAATTATATATATCACATTTTGTTCTTGAGTAATGCATTCTTAAATCTAGATAGTACTCCCTCTCTCTCACTAAAAAACCATTGTTTGCTAATAATAAAAGATTTAAGGGTAATTCTAAATTTAGAAACAATTTGGACAAAATTAGAAATAAGTTGCATAAATTAGAATCCACTCTCTTATTTTGAGATAGATTATTTTACCAAACCAAGGTCTTTTAGTGAGATAGAGGGAGCATGATTTTAGGTCTTTTTTTCCATTACTCTAATTCATTATAAATGGATTATAATATTTTATTGTATTTTTTAATGTTCTAAATGTCAATGTTATGTTCTTAATCTATCCATTACAAAATAATATGAATATATGAGTTATATTTTATATGGTGTATATTAAATTAGTCGATAATTTATCTATATTATAAAAAATTTAATTTGTCTTTAAATGTATCTTTTATATATTTTATTTTATATATCTTTATATAGATATGAATGTTACATATGAGTACATATTTAAATATAGACATATAGATATATAATTTATACGCATTTATATATAGTTAAGTACATGAATGTCATATATGAAAATATATTAATATACATACATATAACATTTATATATACCCATGCATATGTATATATAATTTTTAAAATATATATTTATGTACATGAATATTATTATTTATACATATGCATTTGAATAAATTATTATATAATTTAATAATCACCTCGGTAATATTTGTATGTGATATTTTATTCATATCAATGTGTTATATAATTATATTACACGATAAACTTTCTAAATTTATACCATTTTACATACTTAAATGCGGTGAAATTTTAAAAATGTCAAATAACAAAATGTTTGGCTATTGGAATAATTAGTCTTATAATTATTATATTCAAATACTCATCTATGTAAATTTAACTATATTTATCGCGGATAAATTACAGATTGTACAAGCTGTTCGGCAAGAACAGCTTGTGTATGGCTTAAATTATTTTGTAAATCATTTTGTCCAACATGACTGTTCGGTACAGACCATCACTTTCAGTGGTATGGCATGACCGTTTCAAAGCACCAAGAGTGACCCGTTCGGCACAGAACAAGTGAAGGTTTAGCAATACCAAGCGTTGATTATAACCACAAGTTGAACATAACCACGGTAGCAACTTCAATATCTCCTATGTACTCTTTAATATCAAGGATCTGCACCAAATTTTTGAACTTGTATTATTTAGAATTCTTGCCATATCAAGTAGTGGAAACTTAGTGCAAAAAATACCAGCCCATGAGTAGCTTTAATATGCTGAATGATACTGTAACATAGTCGGCACAGAACAGGGTATTTTGATTATTCTGACCTCCCCTGTTCGGTACAGACTATGCCTTCAAGTGCATTTTTATAAATTTCTCAAAGCCCCATGGAGGACCTGTTCGGCACAGAATAGGGTATTTTCATTTCTATGACCCCACTTCATGTCCTACTAATTAGACTCTTCAAAGTACAGTGCTAAACATAATGAGTTTGCTAGACATATTGCTTGACAATAACTTAAATGTTGATCAAGTAGATATTTAGAAAAGAATTGTAGAGGAATGTGGCATTCTGTAACGAACGGTATTCGTGGCTCTAATGTAAATTCCAAACGGTTAAGTAATGGAAGGTTTGCAATAATCAACGTCTGTGTGACCTTACGTGGATTGGCCATATGTGGGTCCCAACATTCTTCGTTCTGTGCCGAACAGGTCCTCCATAAGGTTTTGAAAAATTCAGGCAAATGCACTTGAAGGTATAGTCTGTACCGAACAGGGGGGTCATAGAAATCAAAATACCCTATTCTGTGCCGAACAGGTCCTCCATGGGGCTTTGAGAAATTTATAAAAATGCACTTGAAGGCATAGTCTGAACCGAACAGGGAGGTAGATACTTCCGAAGTTGTGATCTGCTGAATATGATCCAAATCCTAATGATATTTGTAAAGCTAATTAATCCTTGTTACATTGTCTACTAATCCAAAATTTGAATTTACTATGTGCAACACAAGTTCACAAATAATAGCTGAAGGCCAGACAGAATCCAACACTCGAGGTGAAACAAAATTATACTAAATGATCTGACTAAGACATAATCCAACATTTGGAGCAAAGCAAAATTATACTCCATGATCTGACGTATTTTTCATGTGCAGACACAATTGAACACTTTGTTACATAAGTGAATCTAATTTCTCATTGATTCATTGGCCGTGTTCAATTGCAATCATAATATCTATACACTGTTGCATTTCTTTGAGTCCCTTATAACATATGTGATCTTCAGAACCTTTGATCTGCTCCAAAATCTTGAATTACTTTAGTAATTCTCAATTTCGGCCACATACACTCGTAGATTCAAATGACGGACATTAACAATTAAACCAACATGCACAAGAGAAGCTTACATGTTATAAAATAATATGATAACATAGTGGTAGATACAATTTATTTCAACTACTGGTTAGTGTGAAATTGCACTTACTAATTCTAAACTTCGTGACAGTCTTAGATGTTGAGTTTGGAACAACTTAACTTGCGAAATTGAAAAATATTTTACCGTGTCGTGCTGCATTTTAATATATGAGTTGGTTTCAAGAATGGCTATCCTACTAAACAGACTCAATCTCAATCAGATGGATTTTTATATATACTCACCAGTAATTGGATCCGGCTCATCTAGTTTATTTTTTACTTATTGTTTCTTTTGGAAAAATTTACGCCTCCAATGTCTGAGCTGAGATGCTTGCGCTTCCTCTTGGGCAGTTGACCTTGAAATGGTTGCGTTTCAAAGTGATATTCTGAAGATTCAAAGATTCATATGTCTTGTTAAAGTTTCAGATGCAGTTAGAAGCAATAGAGGTAATGCAAACAAAACAAATCATTAGGTGCAAAATGGGGTCATGAAAAGACCGTGTAAGCGGCACGTGAGAGAAAAAAACAGGCGCCGCCCGCGTACTTTTTTGACATGGCACCGCACATGCCACCATGGTGCCAGCAACCGCCACGGGGGCTCGAACCAATGACCTCCGAGCGAGGCGTGCGGAGGGCACAAGCTACAGTGTCGGGCTGACACCATCTGCCCACTTGGGACCAAACCCCGAGCGAAGGCATTCATGTCTCAACTAATATTCCGAGGACCTTTGTTGTGAGTGCGCCACGCAGTTCTGTGCGGACAGCAACTCTGGCATCCGCTGCCAGCGGCAGAGGTGCCCAAAGTAGGGAGTTCACCTAGAAAGGGCAGGCTTACACGGCCTTTTCATGACCCCATTTTGCACGTAATGTGTGATTATCTATATGATGTCATTAGATAGAAATTTAGATGGTTTTTTTCTATATACTGACGTTTTGACGAGGCCGAAACTCCTCATCCAATTATCTATGAACTTCTCCTGACATTCTCTATCGGCACATTGGTCTTCTAGTATGCTTTGCATGACCACGCACCACGGGTAGTATGTGCATTGGCATAGTGCAACTATAATGTCCATGTGAGGGAAATTGGAATTACACAATGCTCATGGTTTAACTGTCACCAGGAATCTGCTCCGACTCAATTGATAATCTTCAGTATGTTGACTTGCGCCCAAGGTAAAGGGAATCTTGAGTCTCTTGGCCATCTTCACGAATTTTTCTCTCAATCGATCAGATTTTTCTTGAAGGTCATGCATTACAGATTGAAGTCGCTGGAGCTCCTCTATTGCTTCAAATATCTCACCTTTCATATCAATCAAGGCTATCTCTTTTCTCTTAATCCTATACTTCAGATTCACAATTCTGCCTTCCTCCTTGATCCTTTCTTCTACATGTTGTCTACTCTCCACGATAGTTTTTAGATTAACCTCCAAACCCTGCAACTGTCCTCGCAGCCTAGATATCTATATCTTGATTTGCTCTTCCTTGGCTCCACTAGCTGGATTCTTCGGCGATGACATCAGCTTACTAATGAAAACATGTCGATCGCTATATTTGGCCTCATTCTTGTTGTATTGGAGTTCTGATTTTGCTAACTCTCCCTCAACTTTTGCCTTTATTAATTGATATTAGGAAGTTTTGGACTCTTTACCTCTATACTTTATCACTGACTCCTTCTTTTTTCCATTTCTTTTTACTCTCCATCTCTTCGAAGCATACTGGGCCCAATTCATTGGGTGGCCGTGGTAAACCTTGGACACTATAGTTCTAGCTAAACTCTCTGAGATACACTCATTTTTGGGCATCTTATTACACTGGTTAATGGCAGGATACAATTCCTCTACACACTATTAACTCTATCAGACTTAGCTCCTTGATAGTAATATCCTTTCTTCTTCTGTCTCTCACCGAACATTCTTACCAACTCATCATTTTGCACATGGTTGCAATCTCTTGAAGGATCCAGCTCCCAGTTGGGCAAAGAAACCTTGGGGAAAGTTAGCATGCGAGCGGTGAGTGGAGTGCGAAGAGCGGAAAGCGGCAATTGGAGAGCAGAGATTTGACCTTTCATCCACTTTATTAAAAATGACTGTATCCTATAACCGTGGTATATTACTAAATTAAGGGTTATATTTTTAGCTTTTGTACACTATGTGTATGTATTTCCGTGGAAAAAATTACCTGAAACCAAATTATTAACCAGATTTTTATTTATATGGTAAAATTAGGGCTGACGTCATGATGATGTCATATGTAAATATCTACTACTACATATGCATTTTTTTATCCTAAATACAAATTTATTTTGTAAATTCATTATGAATTTCTTTGTAAGTGTGAAAGTACAAATAAATTAACTCAAAATGTAAGGTGAGTATATTAATACCAGAGTAGGGAAAAAGTTAGGAATGCAAATTAGCAAATAAATTGATTATATACATAAAAAGCAAGGAAATAAAATAAGGTACGATATACATAGAGCATGAAAGAAAAGAGAAAACATCAACAAATTTTAACGGAAAAAAGGAAGAGTTGTCATCAACAAGAAAACTGGAATAATGAAAGGAGGACAAGAATTTGTTAAATAGAGCTCGAGTTAATTTCCATCTCATATTATATTTCAGTTATTATTTTTTATAGTCTAGCACGAGTCATATTGTATGTACTCTCTAAATTTCATTATAATTCCGCGTATAAATAAGTACTTGAATACATAGATGTCCATCTGTAATGTCATCCTTACATTGTGACTATTCAGGAATACTTCTAATGAATGCCCTTCCATCCTGTACAGACATGAAAAATGATTTCCGACAAGTCCAATGATCAGTATTTATTAGTTAATGCGTTTTGCGGCTATTTGGAACACTAACCATCAGTTTGTGCTTGGTTTTCTCTCTCTGTTCAGTAGCCAGCATTTCTCAGCATTGTCTCTTGAGCATCGTCGTGAGGATAGAAGTTAGTAGTGAAGTAGAACAAGATGACATCAAAGAGAAAGAAGGGTAGTAGGCAACACAGGACCAGGCTACAGAGTTCTGGGCAACGCGTTGCTGATGTTAGTGATGACAATAGTGGATCCCGGAGTGATGGAGAGGATGAAAGTGATAGAGTTTATAGCACAGAGGAGTTTGGGGAACCTTTTGACCTCAGTGACATCGAAGAGAGACTGCGGCAACGTATGATTGTAGCTGCCCCAATGCTCATGGGAAGAGATGCTGAGTATGGCAGAGAGTTCTTTACTGACGTTGTTGGTCTTTGTGATCAGGGGCCTGTTTTGAGAGATGTTTCTAAGGTTTATAGTTTCATTACAGACGAAGAAGTGACAGCCGTGTGGAAGGAGGGGGTCTCGAAGGGCCGCTACGACTTCTCCAGGTGCAAAGATGAGGAACAACTCAAGAAGTTTGGACAACAGTACTTCAAGGTTTATGGTAACAGGCCCCATAACAATTACTTTTGTCTCCGTTTTCTGAAGGCATGTTTTGCAAGTCTAATTCATGGGAAGCCAGTAAATTGGTGTGGGGAAGCATTAGATCGCCATCAATCCCGACTAAAGAGCGCATCCCGAAATCCATCCAAGTTAGGACCAGTTGCTACTAGATGTCAGGTGGAGGGATTGTGTAAGATAATCAAGGAATTATCAACCATATTGCTATGTCAATCTGGACCCGATCCTATCACTCGCGACCTTCTATCAGCCCTAGATCTAGAGAATCAAAAGGCAGACATTGTCAGGACTCTGGAACAGCGCCTTAAGAAGTTGCGGGAGAGGTACAACGACACTCTTGAAAGGATGCGATCTGAGTCATCTGAAATTGCAGAGGATGATTTGAATGAGAAGTATGGTACAAAACAGAAGGAGGCTCGCCAGATTCTACGAAGTGAGGGTCCTGCAGAATCTGAGTAGCTCTTCAATCAATTAGCTAATATGAGGGAGTCTGATAATAAAATCCGAGAGAAGGTTGTCTAGATGGAATCGGAGTTGGCCAATGAAGCTCGTGCACTAGAAAGTGCCAATGCAGAGCTGCATTCCTCAATGGTTGCAGTATCAATGGCAAGGGGGCAGATTTTGACCCTAAAAACGCCGAGACCCTTTACATATCCTAAGGCTAAATCTGTGCCACCATTGGGATATCCAGATAAGGATAAATGTGCATATTGTGGCATGGGTTTTGTTTGGAAAGCCGCTGTCCTCTCCTCCTGTGGGTGTTTCTTGCACCCTCCATGTGTTGCTGAAATTATTTCATGCCAGAGTTACAAATGCAAAGTGTGCAAGGATGTTCTTTTAGCGTCGTCCCCGATCCATCTTACAGAGCCATGGGTTGCTCAGTTTGGTGGCGAGTTAAACCCGCACCAACAGATCGAGTGTACGAGCTTCTCCTCAGTGTTGGAAGCTGCGAGCGATGGTACAAACGCAAACGTGAGTTGTGGAAACAAGAATTGAGATGAAGAATAGTCAAGTGGTAAAGACGAATATCACTTGACTAATTGTTTTTGAAGGCTACTCTGTATCAGGATGAAAGTGACTTGGTTAGTAGTGGGACTTAAGAAACAGGATGATATTGCGAAGGAGATGAGAGAGATTTCAGAATATGATTACTTAAATATTAAGACCTAGTCCTCGAATTATCTGGATTCATTTTTTTTAGCTCATCGACCAGGAGTTATGGAACATATTAAGGCATACAAATGCGATTGAATCTTGCAAAGGATAGTAGGCCATAATTTTTGAACAACTGTAATCTCTAACCTCTGTATTCTGTAATCTCTAGAATCCGTATTTTCTGTAAGCTGTAATGTGTCTTGGTGTCTGTAAATGTATAATATGTTATACTCATATTAATAGTTTAACAATTTTCCGTGCATCAAATAATGGGGGGGATGGGGAGTAACCGGGAGGGAGTGGGGGAGGGGGGGATAGGGAATGGCCGCGAGGGGGAGTGGGATGAGGGATAGAAAGTGGCCGCGAGGGGGAGGGACAGGGAGTGGCCGCGAGGGGGAGGGATAGGGAGTGGCTGCGAGGGGGAGGGAAGGGGGGGGATGGGGAGTAACCGGGAGGGAGTGGGGGAGGGGGGGATAGGGAGTGGCCGCGAGGGGGAGGGGGGGGGGGAGGGATAGGGAGTGGCCGCGAGGGGGAGGGACAGGGAGTGGCCGCGAGGGGGAGGGATAGAGGGTGGCCGCGAGGGGGAGGGAGGGGGATGGATGGGGAGTGACCGGGAGGGAGTGGGGGAGGGGGGATAGGGAGTGGCCGCGAGGGGGAGTGGGGGGTATTCCCAAACCAAGTGGCTACAGTATTCATATCACTCTCTCAATGGTGACACTAACATGGGTATTCATATCTTTGATGGAGGATGAATTTCATTTTTGTTTTGGAAAAAAGAAAACCAACATTGGAAACTGCTTAAATTGCAAGCTTACATGGTACTATCAGGTGTTCCTCTTCGTACTTGGTTCAGTGTGATGTCTGTACCATTTCAGCAGAATGAAGATCCAAGTTATCTAATTCAATAAATTAAATCTAATCTTACACCAATATTAGTTAAAAAAAAACTTCAACAATAAAACCTATGAACTACATAACCACTGTTGGCTTAAGCGTATTCAAGTCTTGAACATTATTCTGAAAATTTCTCATATACCGTAAATAGCAGGTTCATTCAAAAATGATTCTAAAAAATGAAAATAAATTAGAATTGGAAAAAAAAAATTAGGATTGAAAAACAGAAATATGGCAAATCATTTTATGTGATATTTGTCTATTTTTTAAGCCATATAAGTCTTTTCATACACTGCAATTCACTCTCTTGAAGTTGCTACCAATTACAAAAATTAAAGAGAAAAAACTCGATTCATATCAGGTATTCCTTCTTCCCTCTAAATGTTGATGTTTTTTAATGGTCCACCTCATAGTGGAATGGAGGACGTAAATTAATGCAAGCTCTCTATGCATGGTCTGATTATCGTGCAACCCTGCCTAGTGGCACTTAAAATATGGGGGCAATATCCGGAGGGAGCACGCTGACTCGGAGACCCACATGTCAACCCGGCTATCATTGCGAATATAAAATTGCCTAAATTCCTTGAAAAAACCAGCGCCTTACCAGTTTTATAAGCCACACCAAGGCCCCAAAGTCACCCATTTTGTTAAATAAGTCCAAATGATGAGCATGGAATCTCATGTGCACGGCTCAATTACATTCCTTTTACCATGTTCTACTTTGGCAACCTGCAGCCTGGCCCATTCTTCCATCACCATCCTTCAAAGTTCCCCCCCCCCCCCCCCCCCAACACCATGCTTGTGTCTACCGCTCATTTGCAGGACTGAAGTATAGATTTGCGTATGACACACCAGAAAACAACCAATACAAGAATTATAATTAATGAAATCCACCAAGTACCACAATGTAACGACTATTCAATCTAAGGTATAAACTCGTCGTCGCTCTCTTCAGCAATATCATCTATAAAATTAAGAACCCTGGGGTCGTAATCCCTCTGAGGGCTAGATGAGGAGCTTGAACTTGTTGTAGATTCTGCTGCATATCGACAGGCGGCCTCTTCAGCATAGCAAGGAAGTTCAAATCGCGAGCTTGTTGGTGAAGAATAAATCCAACATGTACTGGTGGTCTTCAAACTGAAGGACAGAAAAGAAGTAAGTCAAATACTATATCTCGAATTGAATAGTTTCACGAAACTCAAACAACAAATGGATACCGACTTACTCACATAGATCAACCTCTTCCTCCTCAGGTAAGTCATCCTCATTATCATCCTCTTCCTCTTTGTTCAGAATGAGCTGCGCCTCGATTTTCTTGGACGAATCATGAAGGGGGCGGAGAATTTCTTCAAATATGGACGCGTCAGCCTCTAAAGCAACAACATGCTTGTTGTAAGAAATGGCTGCACGGACCGAATTACCTGCAAAATACAGACCACAGTCAGAATAACAAGTATAATATTATTGACAAAATTACAAAGAAATTTAGTGTCAAGGAATCACTCACCAGTGCCAGCAGTGAGGTCCGCCACAAGGCCAGCTCTTGGACAAAGTCCACCTATGAGAAGCTGCATGAGAGCCTCGGATTTCTCCTTGGGACCTCTCCAGAGCTTGTCATCAGACTTTCTCTTCAGTGCATTCTCTTCGGTGACGACGTTAAAAAGTACGTCATCCTTGAGAAGATCAACCTTCTCAAAGCGGGGATCAGTTGTAATCAGAAGCTCCGCAGGCTGCCGTTTGGAGGAGTCACTCAACGATCGAACGCACACCATCGCCTTAAACTTCAGAGTCTGAAATACCAGAAATTAAGTGGCATTAGGATATGCTCAAACATCGACATGAGAAGTTCTCACTATCTTAAAGAGTATGGTAAGGGGTATCTTACGAATTCTGAAGAATCCATAGGATGAGCTAGATGGAAGGAGTTGATGATAGTCCACTCTTTTTTCAGCGTCAGTCTGTTCTTTTTGAAGAAGCTCCAGATCTCCTTGCCGGTGACAACACTGTCAGGGTAAAATATAAGTAGTGCACCATCGTCGTGAAGATACCCCCCGCAGAATCCTACAGTGTATCTGATAAAGTCCTTCACTGTTGCATTCCACTGGGGGACATCTGTTGCTGAAGTGGAGATTCCCGGAACATGACATCCATCTGGGAAATCAGCAATGACCAAGTCCACAGCAGACTTCAGAAGGAGCTTGCCATTGAAGTAATACTCTCGATCTCCTCCAACCTAACATGATGTAATAAACACATTAGTAATGGAATCCGATTTAAAAAGGAGATATCCAAAGACTGAACAATGCTGGAATAGAGTAATTTACCTTAGTCATAAAGGCCAGCATGGAATTCCATGTATCAGGAAATTGCTTGTGCTTGTCCTTGTATGCCATGATCGCAGGAAAGGAATCATTTATGATTAGCACATCCGAGGACTGTAAGCTTGAAGAGTGAGGCTTGGCAATTACCATGGACTTCATTGAGGGGGGAGTGAAGGCGAGTTTGGATACTGGGAGGCTTGTCGATGCTGGGGCCGTAGCTGTTGAGCGCTTTGCATCTGGCTGAGTTTGACTTCGATTCTCCAGCTTCTTGGTCGCCACGACCAACGCTGCGACGTCCTCCTCCTCTTTGTCATCCAGAACCTCAAGTAGCTTCCTCTTCTCTCCTCTACTTTTAGCACCCTTTCCCTTACCTTTAGTTGTAGCCGCAACTTTCTGACTGGGCGAATCGGATGCAGGAGCTGATGGAGAGGGTGCTGGCATCTTGGAAAGAGCGGGCTGAAGTGAGTCACGGAGTTCGATGTCAAACGCTGGAGGTTTCTTCACAGGACAATTGAGGTACCAACCGCAACTTTCATAGTGACAAGGGTCCCAGGCTTTTGTAATCGCCAGAGTAAACATACTGTCTTGATGGGCGGTGTCGAGGTAATTCAGAAAATATGCTGGAACTCAGGTGACAACCTTTCGTTTAAGGAGAACATATTAAAAGTACCTGTACAAAGTCCTTCGTAGGGCCTGCTGAAATCCTGGTTGTTGTGCATGCGGTTTGTTCTTGTGTGCTTGATCATCTCCGTTGAATGCACGGAAAAAAGCAATGTCCCAGAGTGAACATCGCATCTCCTCAACCCAGTCAAAAATCGTAGGAATGACGTTCTCACCCTCTCGAGAATAATTTATTGTAACGCCCAGGTCCATTAAAACTCCTTCAAATAAGTCCTCTGCCTCAACAGCCAGCTGCAATACATAAATCATTGTAATTAATCTACGGGTTTATTTGCGCAAATAAGTCCAAGAAATAGGGCCACCACTTTCAATTACACACTTAGACATTGGCCGAAGCCTTTTGCTGTGCCGGAGACTAAACCCGAGACTAAGTGCCGGCACCGGCACTTCATGTGAACGCATACCGTGAGTGCGAGTAACATCTGAATATTCCATCTCTAGCGGACATCTGCCGGCACCGGCCCTTCTACATCCCCAAAGATTCAGACGCCGCAATGAACGTAGATCTCCCACACCTTCCAAACCAGTCAAACCCCTACACCCACCTAAGTGCAAGCAATGTAAATGCTGCAATCCGCTCAAGCTGCATAGCTCACGCAAATTCGGCAAATACCAACATTCCAGTATACGAAGCTGTCGGAGACTATCAAGACCCCGCACCTCTGAGATATCATCCCACCGACCAATACTCAGAACCTGAAAACTGGTGAGTTCCTGCACATTGAGCACCTCGTCCGACAAATCATTACCATCGAGCACCAAATCTCGTAAGCCAACCGAGTGCTGAAATCCCGAAGCATCCCTCTAGTCGTGACAACCTTCAATTCGCAGTGAGTCTAGACACTCTGTTCTGAGTCCCGTCAACTCTTGTAACCCTTCAATATTCCAAAGATCAAGAGTCTGCAGAGATGAGCACCGCCCGAAATCTATTTCTGAGCTATTTCTGAGTCACCGCATCCAATATGCGGGCAAAGGCACAGGACTAGATACTCAGATTCCATCAAAATTCTAATTGCTATATTGCACTCGCAGGCAAGTGCCGGCACCGGCACTTCACATCAAGCACCTCACATAAAGTCCCCTTCCCTCGAAACCCCCCTACCTCACATTAAACTACATCGCTGTAACTATAAGCTCTATGCTCGACATCTGAGGACCTTCAGCCTCAACCCAGGAGCGCCATAAGCCTTCTTTTGGCTTTCCATACAATCGACATATGCATTAGGGATGGCCAATTCAATCCTCGAATTCTGGATGGGGAATGGGAACAACATGTAGAAAGGAACTGCTGCGGTAGAGGCCTAGCAATGGAAACAGCACGGACACAAAAGCTATTATCATTGGAACGTGGAACGCAATCACTGGATGAGACGTACCACTCATCCCTCATCTGAAGAAAAGGTGCCCATACCAACTGCCGGCACCGGCACTTACATTGAGGCTGACGACACAAGCAAAACTATGAACAGTAAAGAGGAGTAAAAGAGGTTGGATTGACTTACTTGTGCCCACCACGTGGCTCGGTGTAGCCAGGGAAGGAACACGGCATCACCAAAATTTTCTTTTGGGAACTTGTGACCCTCCCTTATAGCTTTCGGAGAGTTCCAACGCTATAACCACTTGATTTTCATTTTAACGGGCATCGCAGACAAGGCAAACATCCATAGTTTTTCTTGTTGCATCTCAGGTTGCTCGTCAAATTTTTCGTAATGCACCTTCACTTTCTCAAGAAACGCCGGAGTATGAATGGGATCAGCCACAGGTAGTAATTTCCGAAGCTCGGCCTGAAGAGATTTCTCAGCAGTCTTGACGGTTTTACTGACCCAGTCGTCAACAGACCTGCTCGTCCACTCATCCGATTGCGGGAATTTCTCATAAAACCTTCGCTCTGCGGCAGGAGCTGCTTCTCCAAGCTCCGTCTGTTATGTTGTGCATTTGCTTACAGTCAATAACATCTCCTTAAAAGGGAAAATACTCATACGGTAAATCAGAATTAATACATAATACAGAAGTACTTACTTGATAAAGCACAGCGTTAAGCGCCTCCACTGTAAGCGTATACCAGGTTTTTTTTTGGGCCCGACTGCTTCTTTTTAGAGCTTTCCATAGCTGCTGGCGATATGAGCTTCTCAAAGTACGAAAAAGGTTGTGGAGCGATTCTTTGAATTCGAAAAAGCTTGTGCACGATGTTTGTGGCAACATGTGACTTTTGATTCCTCCTGCGATATTTTAAAAGAGCATGTCAGATGGGGCATTTAAATCTAAATTTATACATCAAACAAGGCAGTTGAATAAAATGAATCTCAGGATGAATACTCACCAATTAACCTCATGAAGGGCAGTAATCACAGAGGGGACATCACCGCGTGGATCGAGTACAACACACTCAACTTTGTAATGCCAATTAATGTCGTCGAAATGGTATTCTTCAATTATTGGCATCCAGGCTTGCAAGCCATGGTTACCATCCCAAACCATAAACATCTTGTTACCAAAGACCTTCAAATCTGGATCAGACCTTAATGAGTCTTCAAAATCTTCGTTCACCTCCATCCAGTGCTGACTCCACTTCGCTGTAATAGAGGGCGTGACATCAATTGTATGACCGTTGTTGTCCTCAAGGGCAACATAAAAATATCCATTGCCATCCATGTAGCCACAGCTTGTAAAATGAGAAGCCAACTGGGAGACATCATTCTTCAAATAGGGTCTAACCACAGGTAGGGAAATCATCCTGCACAAGGGTATAAAAAGACGCCCTTTGGATTTAGGTTCCCACTTCAGTTGTTCCAGCCTCGACGCAATATTAACGGTCTCCTTGGCGACCAAATCCCGAAGCTTCCTCTTCACCTGTTCGCCAGATAATGGGACTTGGGGCTCCTCTGGCTCCTTCTCTCTCTGGTTGCCACCTTCACTAATTGAAGAGTCTGCAATACAAGAAAGTTAGAATAGTTAGAGACCTAGAATAATTAGAATGAACTTGGTTAGGAGAAAACAGCTTTCGAGAACAGTGCGGGTGCGAACAAAGCTGTTTAAATCATACAAAGAAACAAGAATAAGAACACCTAGACAAGGCACCCGTATAAGGAACTTACACAAGGACAGACAAATATCAGGTGCCGGTACCCCAAGTAGAGCAGTGCCGGTGCCGGCACATCATTATTAAGTACGATAACTAATAGAATGAGAAGTTTGAAGTGGCTTCACCGTGGCGGTGCCGATTTTATAACATACAATTAAATTCAGAAAAAATGGACATAATGAAGACAAGGTGAATAAAGATTCACCAGCAGTACTCTACAAGTGTTAATTTACAGTTACACTCTACATGAGCAACATGGGCTTTGCAAGCAATGCCGGCACCGGCAGTTCATATACGGGCCCTGAATTCGAAATACAGAATGTCCCACGTGTTACTTTTTCTCCATGCAAGCACCGACGCTACTAAATTGACAAAACAAACCATTGTTCAACCACTTTTAGAGCTTTGTACATAGAGCAATGTTTACAAATTTAACTAACACAATACTACATAAATGTATCTGCTGGCACCGGATACTAGAAAAAACTTCATGAAGTCTTTAGCAAATAATGCTCTGTCTGAAACATAATAAGAACTGCCGGCACCGGCACTGTTTGCAGCAGACTAATTGCCCTAACCAGACTGAGGATATTTAATCGATAGAAGTATATTTAGAGGACTTCCGGAACCGGCAGTTTCAGATAGAGAATACATACGATTATAAAATACTTATTTTTGATTGAGTTTTTACTTTTAACCACGATACATTCATTCCATTAAGCATTGCCGGCACCGGCACTTGATTTCCATAACAACTCTAACCTTCGCTGAATAATCAAGAGCCACATAAAGATCCTCATCCCAGGGTATCATTCGAGTGCCGGCACCGGCAGTACTGTTGTGGACTACGTAGATTAAAGTTCTGTTGTGGACCACGGATCACGACTCAAAGGCTTATTGACTTAGTTCAGACAAACCCCATGTCAAAGAAAACTTTCTATGCTACATTCAGACTATAATCCAGAATAGCCTACGTTCCTTAATCAAGCACACAACAAGCCAAGTACGTCACACCACAACCAGAGCTGCAATTAACACAACCTGAATCTAACAAAACGTCCTTCCTTACTAACAAGTAGATCATTTCAGTGCCAATCGATTCTATGTTGCTCAAATCGCTGCGTACCGATTCTAAGCCAACTGTCCGATGCATTGGAGTTCTCTCGCAACCTCGTCATAATTTTAGTACGTCATTAGCAGTGGTCGGTTCGGTTGTTAAAACCTGAAGGCCGAGTAGGTTCCATTGCTAATTGCAATCACCTCAACTGATTACTGAAAGTCTATTATAACTTCAAAGAAAACTGTGTGATATCAAGAACCGGCACTTCACGATGTAAACTACAACAAATCCTTTAACTGGCGTCGACCGTGCATGCTGGACACTTAACGCTGCTGGAAACTCAATGTAAAAACCTCTACCGGTCTCGGAATTATCTATGTAGCAACCTAGGTGTTGACATGATGCTTCATAAAGAACCCAGATCTAGAGTCGGCAGGGGAACCGCCGGCACCGGCATTCACTTTGAGGCTTTAAATTGGACCGAAACTAGTTGATACTGGGCTCAGCTATAGCAAACCGAAATGTCTCTTATCCGAAACTTACAGCTTCTCTGCGCCTGCTCTCGGAGTATCCTTTAAGAATAACAAGAAATAACAACTAAGCTTAAAAGAAAAACAGTCGAAAAAGCTAGATGACAATGCTGAATTCCGAACCAGCAAAGACCGCCGGCACCGGCACTGTGTTGCGACAAGCAACCGCAAGACGATACAGACAAGCAATAGTGCGATGAGAGCAAACAAAGCAGGTCAGCAAAGGAAATGAAATTACCACCAACATGCTCCCGATTCGAGTTTCCATCGTTGTCGCCCTCCGTCTCTTCTCTGGATCTTTGGGTACCCAGCATCTCTTACTCCTGAGACTCTTTCGACATCTCTGGCTCTTGAGTTACTTTCGCCGCCGCCGCCGCCTTTTTGTTGTTTCCAATCTGTGAATCGATAAGAGAGCAACAGAATAGGAGAAATTAGGGATTCGCAAGGAGATACCTTCAGACTCAATGAAAATATAAGACCACGAAATGTAGAATGAACCCAACAATACTACAACTGCGAATAGACTTTGGAGAAACACTGCATTACCAAGGAAATAGTTGCGCAGAAAGTGGAATGTCCGCTTGCAAAACCTAGGTCTCGGCACAGCGTCTTGGAGTCTGAGCTTCAGTGCGGTCTAAGTGGTGATCGTGTAAAATGCGACAATGTATTAAACTAATACCAAGAGACACTAACAAGAAAGGACATTGAACCGGAAGGTTGATAGTTGAGAGCGACAGTCTTAATCCACTTGTGACTTCATGAAGTCTATTCAAAATGCCGGCTATAACATACCTTTTCACCATTACTGTTGTTGGAGGTAGAGTCTGAGATGACACGTTTCCTTGTTTTACCCCGACGCTCATATTGCTTCGTGCTTTCGTCCTCACCTTTCTCTACTTGTGAAGTCTCGGCGACTCTATCGAAATCTAATGTTTTCGTCACTCCAGCCATCTCAAGCGGAGCGTCCTTCTTCTTCCTCCCCATTCTACTTGCCTCTAACTGCCTCTTAGTACTATAAAATAACTTGCCTCTCTTCTTCCTCTTCCTAGTCTGACCTAGCATGTCACATCAAAAGAACTAGTTGCCCACAGAGCAAGAAGATATAAGAATGACTCCAGTACAAAGGAATAAATATTCTATCAACATAAGACATAGAACGTGATGACCAGTACCTTTACAAGATCCGATTAGAAACGGCGCTTATTAAAAAAATAAATAAAAGTTAAAAGGACAAACCTAAAAGTTAGTCCAGGACATAAATAAATCAAGAATGACGGCTCATGTCTAACAATCATAAATGTACAACGAATAGAATAAAAGGCATGATGTCAAGGAATTTCTTAAAAAAAAAGGCGAATCTATTTCAATCTTTGGTACTCTAAATACATTGTATTCTTGTCTTTCAAAATTATTAATAAGTTAGATTTTATGATTCATTCTCTATTCTTCATATTATACTACTTTAGGGATAATGAGACGGCAAATACTAATCACTGAGAATTAGGTGAGCATGATGTTCCGATCAGTAAGGGCGGCTACCACATAAAAATAACCGGAATGCCAGCTAACCTAACGAACTACATTCGTTCATTTTATGTTTTTTTGAAAATTAGGTGGGTCCTCACAGTTACACTATTGCATAAATTGATGAAAATCAAAGCAACATTCCTCTCATTCTAGAATTTTGAATTCTTTACTCAAGTACTATTCTCTCTCCCTGCAATGGCTCATCTTCCTGCAGACAGAGTGTTAGGCATGGCCGTGCTCAGAGCCCATGGAGTTGGTATTCCACTTACAGTTCGTGTAGATGAGGATGGGTTGGCACTTGTCACGGCACAACGCCTGAGCCTCAGATTTCACTTCACAGAGGAAACTATTAGTATAGAGGAGGAGATTTATGACGATGAGACTAATGAGATCACACATACGCTAGATCAGGTTCAGTGAGAAGGATGATGATGATAACAGGTTCTGGAACCTTTATCCTGGTAGGTACAGAGTTTATGGACTCACAGAGTCCCAGATGCAGGCGTCTACTGAGATTCTAACTCCTCGTCGTTCATCTACCTGTACTATTCAGACTCCTCTGCCTCGTGATGTGAAGGTGAAGGTAGAGCCTGGCTTCGATACTCCTGCTGTGACGCCTGTCATATCCCTTTCCTCAGATGAGGAGATTAGTCCTCTGAAAGCATCACCTGATGTTCCAAGACATGCTGTAGAATCTAGCGTGCCAACTGAACTTTCAGACAGATGTGCCAGTACCTCCCAATCTTCAGAAGAGGAGAGTGTTAGTATAATTCCGCTTATTAGGAAACTTGCAGAGAGACCTGGGAAGAAAAACATTCTCAAAAAAATAGATTATTCAAGAGTGAGACATGAGAAGGTTGAGTACTTGCCTGCAGTGTTCGACGGTCCAGTAGTTTTTTAGCTTCCCCTAGTTGTTAAAGGACTTGCGAAGTTGCAGGCCAAGGCAATGCAAGGAATGGACAAGCGTTACGATGGCCATGTCTGGACCAAGACAAAAACCACCAACATCACTAACGACGTTGGCCTTTCGTTTCGCTACTCAGTCTGCGCTAGTTGGCTGCGATGCAACAACAAAGACTGTGACTTTCTGAACCGTCAGCCTCGAATCGCCAAGGTCAACAAGACGGAGTTTGAAGGATGTACCCTTCAAGCGTTTCTGGTGGGTCAGCCACCCCCAACAAGTTCAACACTGGTCTGCAAGGTATGTAAGGAACCTCCCGCATGTATTGCTACATGTGGAGCTAAGATTTATTATGTTTATGGGAAACTAAATCAGACTAGGGCATGTATCCATGTTGGGACTCATGATCACCCAGTCAAGTTAGGGGACTATAGGGACTCTAAGACAGAGATCAATAGCCTGATCGAGGAACAAGTTGAGAATACTCCTGGAGCTAAGAAGAGTGCCGTCGTGTTGGAGGCGAGCAAGGTCCTGATTGGCAGTTATCTTCTTCAGTCTGAAGACGCAACCCCGAGGAAACTGACGATGGAGGAGCTTGTTCCCATACTTGACCGGTGCAAGGACATGGCTTCCCCAAATATCCGCAACAAGGTGATGACATTTAGGCTGCTGAGGAGGTACGGCGTCATGGACGCCATCACCAAGCTCCGTGGTATCAGTCTCTGGGCCTATGTCCAAGAAAACAAGTTTCCAGGGCAGGGGGCTGATCTTGACAAGGTGTTCCTCTTCAAGATGTCTGAAGTTGGACCTAGAAGTGGCGTCGACTTGGTGAGAAGAATGCAGCCCGGTGGAGATCTGCAAAACGCATGGGTCATGTTTGATCATGTGAAAAGAGTAAAGTACTGGACCATAATGGCCTGCCACGTGTACGACTCGACCTACTGTCGTGTCATGATGATTGCCACATGTGACATGCAGTCCGAGGATAGCCAAGCCCAAATTCTTTTTTGGCAAAACCTCAACCTGGTCATGGAAAGGAATGGCGTCAAGGCGCCAAACTTTAAGGGCTTCATGGCGGACAGCGCTCAAGCAAACTGGAATGCAGTTCGAATTGTGTATGGAAATGGCAAGAAGGAGGACCCGATGGTGGACAGAGAGAGAACTTGCATGTTCCACTGGACACAATCCATGGTCAATCACACGGAGAAGCACATCCCTGAGGAGCTGTGGGAACAGCACAAGAAAATGTGTCACCAGTACAGAAAAGCGCAGAGTATGGAAGAAGCGGATACCTTGTACAACGCCCTTCGCGCTTGGTGGGTATCCGCAGGAATAGTGTCGGAGAAGGCCCTGAACAAGCTCGAGCTATGGCTTGCATTCTGGCATTACCGTATTCGACAGTGGGGAGGCTTCATGACCCAGGTATGATAATTCCTATCTAACTTATTGTCCTACTTCTTCAAATAAATCTTTCTAGTTAAGGTTGAATTATCAATTCTAAAAACTTTGTGTGCTGACCTAGGAGAAATTCACAGAGGAAGAATTTTCAGAGATGCCTTCATGCAACCTGGCCGAAACTGTCCACATCAAATGGCTCCAAGCTTCAGGAAACAACAGCCAGGATTTGTATGTTGCTACTGTGGACGACTTCGTCCGTGCATTCCTATAGGTCGTCAACTTTTACCAATTCCTGAAAGGTGACGTGGGCGGCACGGGACCATCCAAGAACGAACTCAAGCTAAGGAACGCTGAACGCAGGGCAAAGCAGACAGGAAACCCCATACTTTTAGAGGATGCGATGTTGGAGATGCCCAGTGCACATGAGTTTTGCACAAGACTGCCTCACATGCCAGGAGAAGAAGTGTTTGGGTCTGTAAAGCGGAAGGCAGACCTTCCCATTGGAGCTGAAGAAGAATCACATCGTCCAGACAAGGTAAACTATTCTCGTCCTAAAGGTTCAGGACGTTTTTTCAGGGCTCGCACTATGGCGATGCCAGTCATAGTGGAAGATGACATCGAAGATGAGACCGAGGTAGTTGAAGCTCAACCTACGGCAGCAACAAGCTAGGATACCCCATCATCACGTGTGAACGAGAAGGGGGTTCGACATGTCAATGCAGTTGAAGAAACCAGGGTAAATGTCAAGGAGTGGCACATTTCGAGACTGCTCAAGACTTCTGCCAAGTGCTGCTGGGCACAGAGAGCAGTTACGAAGAAGAAGTGTACCGAGAAGATTGTAAGGGGTGCTAATTCAACTGCAGCACCTACCTACACCGGAGTCTGGACCAACTTTTGCAGAAACATAGCTGAGAAGACAGAGTTCTTCTTCTGCTCCGACGACATCGAGAGGTGTGTAAAGGGTTCGAGACGCAGGTGGGTTGCCAAATACTCTAAGGACCAAGAGATGCCTCCGATTCCAGAGGTTTGGCCGGTGAAGCTAGGTACAAACCTAAATCTCACGGAAATTCGAGCACTTGAAGCAGCCGGGTTTCAACTCCCAAAGAAGATCCCCGTCTCCCCGAGACGCCTCTTCTCTGCTGCCCCGCCTCCTGCAAATCTCAAATCAGTACCAGTTCCTGCAGAAGCTGACCGCTACCCTGGTAAGAGAGACGGCAAGATGGTGAAACGCACTGCCACTCGTCCAAATCCGGCGCAGCGCCTCTCAATGGGCTCATTCGACTCCCTCAAAGCTCGCCTACGCTCTGTCATTATGATACCTCACCCGTGCCATGGTTGCATCATCGGGCTAGATTCCGGCATTGCTCCAGCCATCACTCAGTACCACATCACTATCAGCTCCTACCCAGCTTGCACTTGCCCAGCATTCAGAAAGACCATGACAAAGTTCAGAGGACGGACGCAATTCTCTTATTGCAAGCACCTTTATTACATTCTATTGAAGGTTTGCAATCGTGACCCCAACGCCGATCTTTTCATCCATGCGCCCACCTTTAGTTTCAACAAGGTCAAGATAGTCCTAGAGAGTGGAATCTTGACTCACCCTTTGGCAAAGAAATAGTAATCAGAGTACTTTTTTTAGACAAGTATTCACCTAGTGGACGGTGGTTTAGGGTGAGGGCAGGGTTTTCTATTCCGTCGCGACGTGCCCCTCTCGCGTCATAATGTCGGGACGTCACGACGGTGTACAGTCACGACCGGACGTCCCATTCGGTCTTTATCGCGACGGCCCAAATATTTACGGCAACATTTTCACTTTTACATTTCCGCCCCGGCGACACCTCGGACAGCCGATGTCCACGTCTGCGATAAAGGTGGTCTGATACTGGTGGGCCCCAGTACCAGTCCGCTTCGTCCGCGCCACCCTGTACGATCCGATACCCAGTCCGATGTCCGATCCGACATCCGCTTTCCGCCGGATCGATGCCCCGTCGTCCGACGGGTCTTCGTGATCTCGTCCGCATTCCGGCATCCCTCAAGGCGCTTATCCGCCATCCGATTGCTGTCGGCTCCGACGAAGTCCGCCACATTCTACTGCACTCCTCGTGGTCGGACCCTGGTTCGGCCACTATCCCGACATTGTACCTTCGACGGCCAAGTTCCGACCTGAGTTCGGGTCCGACGCATATCGAATTCGGATGTCCGGCAACATATCCCGGTGGACTCCCATCAAATGGACTGGCGTTCTATGCTACGCCTGCTTTATCTTCATGGTCGTTCTAGGAATCGGTGCATTATTTTCCACTTCGGTAACGGCTCGTTGAAACGTGACACTTTGACTGCATTTCAGCGATGGCTCACAGTGCTGGGATTCCAGGGAGTCCTATTGCCTTGTTCGGGCCAGCCCAGTTTAGGAACGACTCTGACTTTAGCGACGATGAAGAGTATTTGGCGATCGTGGAGATGGGGACGAGAGTCAGGCCGAGTTTCTTACCTGCCATCCCGGGAGACGTCTCGGAGGGCATCATCTGGAAGATGTTGATGGTCGAGGACGACGACATCGAGAACTACAGAACATGCACACTCCTCCGTTGTGTTTGCAGGGGGTGGAGGAACTTTGTGGATATTCAGCCACGTTGGTACCAGAGCCGATTTGCATTCAACCTGCGGCCTTTTATGGATTCTGAAGACGAATCCTAGGATATTGTTCGTTGAAACACTAAGGTGTAGGGTACCAAACATCGCAGTTTAGTACATCAAGATCCGCAATGCTTAGGGTTTAGCGTAGTTGCAGGTCTGCGATGGTCGGATTGGTGTCGACCATTGTCCGGCGCCTATCGGACAACGGGTCGGACACTGCATTGCAGCCGAATAAGGCTGGTTTATCATGATATTGAATCCGTAAGTATTGGAATCATGAAACTTTAATTGTTGAATCATTGATGATACTGTAATCATACTTGTACATGCGTGGTCACTAATAGGTTCATGATGCCAATACATGTCCGGGGCCGTCTATCAATTCTGTTCTCGAGTGATACTCGTGTGATAGGGTGTATTATGAATGATATCATACTCCCTAGACATATCGAGCGTGTTACGTTTTATGATTATACCGTCGGCCCTGTTATAACTGCGTGTACGTCTGTTCGCAACTTGGGATTGATTTCATAATCCCAAATCTAGGTGGACTATAAGTTTTATTGCAACTGAGAGGGAAAATTAAATGCCCATTTGGAACTATGATGATCATCGCCTCCCTTCTTCTATGTGTTGAGCGCCGTTGGTAATGCAGCACCATTGCGGAAAACGTTCTTCCTGGGTGGTGTAGCGTTGTCTATTCTCCGCACGCTGACCTGCACCAACCTCAACTCATTTCGAGCCGTGCCCGATGGCTTGCTCGCGCGAGTGCCCTCCATCTTGTATGGAAGGGAGTAGCCGGTGCCTAAGCAAGTTTCTCCGATCGGACTACGAATCCGCGGATTTGCCAGTGTGGGTTGATGCAGCGAGGAGAAGGGGAGGGGAGTTTCAACATGCGAGAGATGTGCCGAGATCCAAGGAATGTCTACGGACTTGGCTCGAATCCGTCGACGCGTTTCAGGAAGAGTATGGCCTCTTGTGTCCCGACTTCTCCGCCGTGCCCCTCATGGAGACCCGTCTGTGGGCGTCGAACTGGGACCCAGTCGCAGTGTTGCAGTTCCAATCCGTGGCGAATTGCACAGGCATCATGCATCCGATACGCGGGCGCATTCCAGCGGAACGGGTGGTGCAAAGTTGGGTCCGGGGGGGCGAGGAGGGTCGGAAGATCGTGCGGACACGGACTGGGGGTCCATCGAGCGATCGAGTGCGTGAGGGGTGTGCATGCGCGCATGCCCGATGGTGGAGGGCTGGAAGTCGGACGAGGACGACGCCACTCCGCCGGGATAGAATCAGAGGACTTGGCCAGGTTTCATTGCATATGGAAGCGGGAGGCGCTGCGTTGGAATCTCGTAGATCCATAAGGGCGGATGCAGAATCCCCTAATGCGACACGCGGATCCTCCGGTGATGCTAAGAAGCGTAAGGTGGACGAGGAGGAAGACCACTCCGAGCATGAAAGTGACGAGACCCGCGAAATGACGGACTACGAGTTCCAACGGTATTGCTGGAGAACGATGCCTTATCTCGGTGAGATGTCGGATATTGTGAACAAACAGGAGGGTTTTCAGCAGAGTTTTTGGGAAAACGCTTGATTTTAATAGACGACTGTTGCAGCTGTTAATGATTCTGCTCACTACCAATCTTGGAATGCTTAACTCTGGCCTTCTCTTTCTCTGACTATTTTGTATATGGGACGAGAATTTTCGTAAATTTTCGGCCTTACTATAATATTTATTCCCCGTTTATTATTATGCTGATCTTCCGATGATCAGAGTATATTTATGTTTTATAATGATGGAGCTATTCCGAACGTCCCCCGTAGTTTGATATCTCCTTTCTGTTTCGGAAATATCCATCCAGTGCAGTTTCTAAGCAGACATGCATCTTCCAACCTCTTGTCTAATTGCTAATGCATTGCGTCGATAACGGAGATTCTCCGTATTTAACCGGACACTATTTACTTCGTAACTACCTAGATTTCCTAGCTTGTTCGATGTCATTCTTAAGTTTCTGGTACTTGGATGGCCAAATCGCCTCCAGTTCCTCGACGTAAGTCTTAGGCTTTGAAGTTTCGGTCTCTACGAATGCGGCTGGTCTCCTCCGCGTGTTCCTTCGTATCGGACCTATCGCGGTCGTAGCACCGATGGAATGCTTCCTTTCCTGTGCTGGGGATGACCTCCCATTACTACTTCCTCCGGGCTTCCCGTACTCATTGTTGTCCTTCCACTTGCATCCCTCGTTAGCTGGAATGCATAGACCTCCCCCCAATACTTGTACCTTGTCTACGCCAATGTCCTTGTCTCCACTGCCCGCTCCTGGAGCAGTTTCCTTATCAGTGTCCCCAACGACTTCGTTCCTCTCGGGATTCCAAGAGAGCAAGAACTCTAATACCTCATCCTCTAGACTAGTTATGTCACAAGGATCCATCTTGTAACTGGAGAGGACTCGTCCACAATAACTTGCGGGCTAACTGCATCAAAAGGGACCTGTGTTATCGCACTTCCCGTTTATATATCATGGCATACCTCGCGCACTATAGTCCGCCATTCGCCCTTTGCCGGACGACGCTGCCTCGGATTGAATCCGAACGTCCGTTGCCTGCTGCCCCTATCCGACCGTACCGGATCACCATCCGCGCTATACCGGACCGGCACAATCTCCTGCCAAAGGGCGGATGCGCGGGGTTCGTATTATCCGGCGCCGTTTTCACTGTCCAGACACAATCCGCCTTTCCGAAGTCGGATTCCGCTTCGCAAAGTTCCGACCCCTGACCTATGCTCTAGAAGAACGACGCGATATTGTTTAATCGTTCCTGTAATCAACTATGTCCGCCTTCGCCGCATTACTGCCCCGAGGTCGCGTCCGACCGATTCCGGAACGCGCACGTTTCGATCGGCGGACCACGTCCGAGCCTCTAATCCGTCGGGGTACCTCGTCCATGTCCGATTGCGGAGTTACCACATTCCGCGAAACGATCGGATTTCAGGTAGTCCGCCCGTCCGTGGTTCATCCATCTCCGTACACGGGCCAATCTCACGGAGTGCGAACCACCTCCCCGATGTCAGCACACGACTGCCATAATATGCAGATCCTGACCATCTTTTTCCTACAACGCGGACCAAAATCGAATCTGGTTACTGGACCGCCATCGATCCCGCTCTCGTCCGACCTCGTCCGCAACACCCGGAACAACTCCGCGATGTTCCGCTTCCTGGTCCCGGACACGCTCGGGGAGTGCCATAAAAGATGCGACTCACCAGGCTCTGTTCTCCCTTCTTTGCACTGCGTGTCTCAGGACTCTGGGGTCTCGACTGAGGTTCCTCTGCATGAGACCCAAGTGTGCTCAAGGGGTCAAGCATAGCCCACTGGAACGGACCGTCCGAACTCCATCGGAGATCTGGAACATAATCAGGGCAAGTCCATCCCTCCACCCTCGTTCAACGACGCTAGAAGTGCGTTGTCGGGCGCAATTTCTGTAATAGGTCCATCTCGCCTTAAATAGTGCGTTCACCCTCCAGATTCTTGCTTTCTGTCGCAGGCATGCCGCGAAGAGTAGATGCCTGGGATCAGTGGTGGCAAGACTTGGGCGTGGTGGGTGCGAGGCCTCAGAGACAGGTTAGGTGTAGAATTTGTAATGTGACTATTGTGTACCGTCGGGATAGAATGTTCGCCCACTTTGGATACAGACCTTTAGGTGGTCCAGGTAACTACGGTATACAAGTTTGCAGGTTGCTAAGTGCGCGGGTGAGGAGGTTGTTCGTAGACTGCGGAGGTGAAGTTCCTAGAAGAGAGCCCGATGATGTTCATGACATTGGCTTGGGAGGTGACGGGGTCCCAGATCCAGTAATACCTCAAGCTCCCGATAACGAGGGGGCGCGCGCGAATGATGGGCCAGCTATGCAGGAGCCCGATATGGCACCCCAGGGTTCTCCGCCCAGGGAAATGCGTCAAGTGAATCTTGTGCAAGGATTCAATGCTACCACGAAGCTTCGATTAGATAAAGTGTGGGCGACGGCATTCTACGAAGCCAATATCCCATTCAACGTTATTAAGCATCCTGCCTTCATTAACGCCGTTCGGGAAACAGTGCGAGCCCGCTTCCCGGCATACCTGCCGCCATCGATGAATGCTATTCGCACAAAACTGTTGAGCGCGAGAAAGGCGGAAATGGTGAGACAAGTAAGGGAACTCACGGGCAATTCCACAGAGAAATACGGTGTTACGATATGTGCAGACGGTTGGGACAACGTCCAGAGTCGTCCTCTTCTGAATGTTATCCAGAGTGGGACCAGGGGCGACGTTTTCCTTGGAACCATAGACACGACGGGACACTACAAAGATAGCGATTACATCGCTTCTCAGATCCGTCCGTTTGTGGAACGGGCCGGACCGCAACATGTGGTCCAAGTTTGCACTGACAATGCTCCGAACATGCTTGGATCCAGTCGGATGCTCGAGACACGATATCCTCACATTTATGTTCAAGGGTGTGCCGCACATTGCTTGGATCTGTTGCTCGAAGATTGGGGGAAGCAGGATTGGGTGAAGCACATAGTCAGAAAGGCGAGACTTATTTGTCTATGGGTTAGAAATCATCATTCATCAATGGCTTTGTTTCGCAGGATGTGTCCCAATCTGACCATCCGTTTGCCCGTTGAGACGCGGTTCGCGACGAATTTCATTATGATCGAGCGTCTTGTGGAACTTCGGAATGCATTTGAGAGAATGGTCATCGATCCGGCGTTTGCAGGTATTTTAGCAACCTATCCTGATGTGAACAGCTCAGCAGGGAAGAGGGTCCGCCTATTTCGGAAGTACGTGCGTGCGGACGGTTTCTGGAACACGTGCCATAACTTCTTATACATGGTCATCCCAGTGGTGAAGGCATTACGCCTTTTTGATGGGAAGGCACCTGCGATGGGCCTAGCTTGGAGGGCGATGTACGATTTGAAGAACCACGTCCGCAGTTTTTCCTCCCATCCGTTTAGATTGAACGCGGACCTGGCAGCAGACGCCATGGTCGCATTCGACCACAGATGGGCTATGATGTTGACAGATCTTCATTGGGCAGGTGCGATGCTCAACCCGACCCTACGTGGATGGGCGCCACTTCATAACCACGAGGAGTCGAGGATCATTTTAAACCGGGTTTTTCGCAAGTTATCCTCTAACGAGGAGAATTACGTCCAGATCCTTGTCCAGTATCAGGATTTCCTCGAGAATCGGGAGGCATTTGCTGATTCAACCGATCCCCAGGCGCACGGCACAACTATCCACGAATGGTGGGACGCAATGGGAGGTGGAGCCCGGGCTCTCCAAACAATAGCTAGACGTATACTTGGACAGGTTTGCTCCGTGTCTGCGTGTGAGCGCAACTGGAGCATGTACTCTTACGTGCACAGCAAGGTGCGCAATAGATTGAAACATGTACGAGCGGAGGACCTCGTGTATATCTACACGAACAGTAGACTCGTTCGTCACCGCCGGGCCCCGCGTCCGGCACAGTGGTATGGCTTAGAGGAGGTTCATTCCGACGATGACCTCGATGGCGAGGATCCGGACGAGGACGACGAGGAGGAAGACGTCGGACGGGGAGGAGACCATGTAGCGGACGATGTGGCGGACGATGCCCGCATGGATGGTGTCGGACAGGGCGGATTGGGCATGGGGGGTGTCGGACTTGCGGACGACGATCCGCCCGAGAGCGACTTTGAGGAATCTGGATCGGACGACGCAGGATCTGACGGTGACGACGGTGGCGATGTCCGGATTGCCGAGCTCTTCCACAATATGTTCGACGCGGGACATCGCCGAGATGCGGTTGAAGATATCCTCCGCCAGGATAGTCGCGTCGGACGGCAGGCGTATGCAGGAGGTGAGCGTCGAGCTCAGAGTCCGATCAACGAAGCAGAAATACAGTCGGACAGAGGAGATGGTAGTCCGGCCCGGAGGATACCTATCGTCGACGCGGACTTCTCGCAGCCTTGGAGTGATTCTTTGTCATTTGGCCAGAGGGATTTCGACGAGAACCTGGCGAACATGGAGGGAGAGATTCGAACTGTTCTTCAGGAGGATTTACCACCTATCAATCGCCGGAGAGATGAAATGACGGAGGAAGATTCGAGAAGGAGGATGGCCGACCAGGAAGTTCAGACCCCGTCTGAGGAAATACGCCGTCCCGTAACTCGAAGCCTTGCTAGTACGTCCGGAAGTATGGCTGTAAACCAGCAACAGCCAGCTTCTGCCCTGCTCTCCACCCCCGTTGGTAGGGGTCACATCCTTCCGCAGCAGACCTCCGGCCGGGGTCGCAGACGCCGAGCAGTAGGATCTGCTGTAACCAACGGTAGCCAGTCCGTTGTTCTGACCGCGTCTTCTTCACGCAGCCGGCCCGTGCGGAGAGGGGTTCCATCTACGTCGATCCGGGACCCTGCGGCACGTGCATCTAGTTGCACGACTGGGGAAAGAGTGTCCAGTGGTCCTGCAAGGGGAAGTGTTATCCAACGAACAACAAGAGGTGTAAAGCGAAAGAAAAGGTTCCAGGGGACTGCGTCGCGTTCCGCCCCGTACGAACCTGACAACTCCGAAGGTAGACCAGAACTCGATGAAAATGGAATACGCGACCCTCAAGGATCCCGTCCAACGAAGAAGCTAGTTATCACCAGAGACGATGAGTTGCGGCTAAGCACTAGAAGTCCGCGGTCTGATGACGACATGAGCACAGATGAATCCGAGGAGGACCGACGTTGCGACGAAGCCAACGACCCAACTGTTCGGATCCGAGAGTGAACGCTCGCCTAGTCTTCATACTACGATATGAGGAGACCTCCATTCCGTACTTATCCGAGCCGTGTCCGACAACCTCGTCACCCGTCCGCGCATGAATCGGTCTGCTCCGCGACAGATGTGCGACCTCTGTCCGCCCACGATTAATATCCCCTTTTGGTGGCTCTCCGACCTCGTCCGCCGTGGATCCTTTAGTGTTCTGTGTCTTGCCCCTCCCACTCCCCCTCCTTGCACTCCCCTCCTCGCACTCCCCTCCTCGCGCCATCCTCACTTCTGTGTCAGACATGCACTCTTCGCTACCCCGGATATGGCACTGTCCGACTCACTGTCCGGCGCCTATACTGATTGGATGATCTCGGAGGCTACTCGTCCGATCCCGTTGCCGGATGTCCGCTGCAGGTCGGACGGGTTGCATTGTAATCTTCGTCCCCGTTTGCGTACAGTTCACTTCCCTTCCGTCCGTATTAGAGTGCACCCTCCGCGGTCCCTCAATTTTGTCTATTTTATCCTGTTCCGAATAATAAAAATATCATTATTTCGTAGAGCATGCATCGTGGGAAGTCCCATTTGGTATAGTATTCCACATGTGGATGTAATTGTACGTGATTTACAAACAGAGTGAGATAATGTGTTATAAAAAACTAATGGAATAAGGATAACATTGGAATTTTTTGGCATCCGTTTTATAAAAGCCCAAATAACAAGTTATTAAAGCGTGTGACAATCATTTACTAATTACGGCATTTACATTCCAAGATTCTTGTAAAATCTCTAATCTCTTTTTTAAATATTTGTTTATGCAACCAACACATGAGTATAGTAATTACGTTGATTTTGCGTACATGTGCATATAACAAACATGTGCATATAAGAAACATGTGCATATAAGAAACATGTGCATATTAGAAACATGTGCATACGTGCTCTCTAAACCCAAATCCCATTATCCTCATTGTTACGAAAGGGGGGGGGGGTGGGGCTGCAGTGGGGTAGTGATACCTCACAATGCGGTAAGTTGCGGTATGTTGCGGTAAGTTGCGGTAAGTTGCGGTGCGTTGCGGTAAGTTGCGGTGCGTTGCGGTAAGTTGCGGTTAAGATTTAATAGAAACGCCTTTCATATCCAAAACTATTTGCCTACATATGTTAAACCTTTTGCCTACACGCCAACCAACTTTGTCATACCTAGTTAAATCGTAGTATAATTTATACGGTCGTTATATTTTTTTTGGAAATTTAATTGTCCTCATCGGAATTGTAGTTGGACTTCTATATTATTTTTTAGTCTACTTTCACTCTTATGCCATCTAATTGATCATTGCCACCAATTAATTCTAATTTTAATATCGTTGCAATACTCCCGTTAGTAATCACTCTGTATTTATCAATAGATTGGGGAAGGTGGGGGGGGGGGGGGGGGGGGGGGCGATGGGCTACTGCTACCTCACAATGCACGTGCAGTCGTCTCTCTACTTCATTTCTTCATGTTATCCGTGTGCACATGGCTCCGCTTAGTTGCGAGGTTCGGCGAAGGGAATTTCTCATTGCCGTTCCATTTACAACGAACTTCTTCTCCAATGATGGCCATGGCTTCTGCTACGTTTGAAACAATGGATATGACGAATCATTTGCTGAACTCAAGCGCTTAGAGGATCTTCAGGTGACTTAGGGTCGACCTGCAGATTTGCTGGCTTTAGTATATTAGCTTTAGTAGTATGATATAGCCAATTGCAAGCCTGTTGGTCGAGACGTTAAACACAGCCAAGTTTAACATAAGTTTAACAAGAGATACATGTATTTGGTCAAATATGAATTAAAAAGGTAAAGAGAAACGTATAATAAACACATCAAATTTAACATTGCTAAGAACTCAATTTGTTAAAAGTCGTAAATTGTTTTGTGAATCATTCTTTGAATACACAGAAATTTAATCGTCATCCAAGAACAATAATGACGCTAAAAACTTGTAACTTTAGCAAATAATTATAGTATAGAGAGGTTGGGCTTTTTTACTACCCTGGATTGGACGTTGTTGTACCACTATACTCGTCAAGAAATGTGGCAACTTACTGTTTAAGCAAGTTACATTACGTTACGTGCGGTAAGTTGTGGTTAAGTTGCGGTAAGTTGCAGTACGTTGCGGTAAGTTGCGGTAAGTTGCGGTGCGTTGCGGTAAGTTGCGGTTAAGATTTAATTGAAACGCCTTTCATATCCAAAACTTTTTGCCCACATATGTTAAACCTTTTGCCTACACGCCAACCAACTTTGTCATACCTAGTTAAATCATAGTATAATTTATACGGTCGTTATATGTTTTTAGGAAATTTAATTGTCCTCATCAGAATTGTAGTTGGACTTCTATATTATTTTTTAGTCTACTTTCGCTCTTATGCCATCTAATTGATCATTGCCACCAATTAATTCTAATTTTAATATCGTTGCAATACTCTCGTTAGTAATCACTCTGTATTTATCGTTTTTAACCCCCAAAGGACAATCTGCCACATTTGGGCATTTTTTGAATTTGTGCATGTACGTATGTATGCAAATTATTGAAGTTAGCTACAAGATCTTTTGGTTAGATGTTAAAAAAAAAACCCCCAAGTTTACAGAATCAACCTTGCTTCGAAGAGGAGCTGTTTTCAGGCAGTTTTGATGAAAAATACCCTCAGGACTTTAGGGCTTAATATATTCTTTAGCCGCTCAGTATTCTATTATGTACTCCCACCTCATTCCTTTATCATTCACGATTTTGTTTCTATATCATACTTATTTAAACAGTATTTCATAACTTCTCTATAACTTTCCCTTATATTTATTTCTATTAAACGCTTATTCGTCCTTCTTCATTCACAGCGTTTTCTTTTCTCCACGAATTTCGTATTTTTGTTTATTCTTGGCCGCGTGGTCCGTAACAGTCGCTGTGATCGGAGAATCGGAGCGATTGAGCCATCGGAACCTGCGTTCAACACTGGGAATTACGCGGTCAGTGGGTCGGACAGGTCGGGAGCGTGCTCTCGTCGGATCCAAATGCACACGGGTTATGCGGACGGGATGCGGAGAGCGCGGATACGAAGGTCGGACGACGGATGGCAATGTCGGATTTGAGTGGACGTTCTTCTTTAAGTCATGCACTAACATGTCTCCACTCCCACCAAAACATCAGTACTTATGATTAACATGCTTGATCTAATCATTGTCACTCTTTCCCTGCTCTCGGATATCATGTCAAATGCATTGTTCAGTCATTATTCACTCATTCTTCTACAACGGCAGTCTACTGTCTACACGGTAGATTACCTATGCTCTTCCACGATATGCGTATAGTAATTTTGGTTATTCTTGAGACTCTCGTTTTAGAATGAACAGGGTGCTTATTTTTGAGACTGTCATTTGAGACTCCCACTTGACTCTCTTGATTTCCGCATCGTCTCGTAGCATGGCCGGGAGCTCCTCGTTTAGAATGCCTAGTCCGACAGAGTCCTCCCCGCACCCTGAGTCCGCCACGGATGTTTTGCAGTGGCTGCTTGTAACCCGCGTGATGCACGAGATTAGAAATTTCCGGTATTTACCAGATCACCAGGATATTGTGAGGTCTTTGTTGAATACTTCTCGAGATTTCCAGTGGACGCCCATTATGCAGGAGCAGTTCACCAACGTCAACAATGTGTTGAACTACACTTGGGTGCGACGGAGTCTACTCTCCGCCGAAGCTGCGAACTCGGGAGATCAAACTGCACACGGCTCGGCTCACGCGCAGAGCGGAACTCCCACGAACTCGCAGACCGTATCACCTAGAAGCGCGCATCGCGAGACGGACATCTCCGCTCCAATCCGACCGGACATATCTTCTCGGACTCTCGCCGGGGGTGGCCGAGTCGCACGGCATCGCAGAGGTCGGGAACGCCGGCTTAGTCGCGATTACGAAGGTATGCGTCCTCAACCCCCTGCTTTTCGCGGATCCACGACGCCACGGCGCGTCACTCGCGACCAGGGAACGCAGACCGATTTCGTGGATCTTCTGTCGGAGCCGGAATGTACGTGTAACTATTAATCCATTTGTAACTGGACACTACGGAGCCATATGAAGTGGAACAGTTTACGGGCTTATTAGAATGGAGCGGGTATTTGCGCAATGGAAGGGTGGTCCTGCATTCGAACGAACAATTTTGTTGGAGTATGAATCCGCCAGCGATGCAATGCAACTTCCTTCGAACCCGCCTCTTTTGAGGGCAAGCTGGAACTGCGGTGCATAATGAGCTTTGCTTTGCAGTTTTTAAGCTCCATTTTGAGAACTTTTCTTCACTGTAACTTACGTCTCACAGATCCCTTTTTTGCAGTTCCTATTTTTAATTTACGGAAAGTGATCCTGGGTTGGATTACTCGGCTTTTCTAATCCTGCACGAACCTTTGCTAGACATCTTGTTACTATCAGTTTACGTGCCTTTTTACTATGTATAGAACAGTGCTCTGGCAACGTCCAATAAAGTCCCAATTTCGTAAGATTCTCGTCCAATGGAATTGGCGGCGTGCATTAAATCTCGGTTCATTCATTGTCGTGATATGGAGTCCGCGTTGCGTTATGGAAATCTGGCTCTGACGGCTGTCATGTGCCTGCCTTACCCCTAATTAGTTTTTGCGTGTGTTGTGTATCCTCTTCATGTACGATACTGGTGTTCTAGCCAGGGCAATGCGTGATAGACTCTTGAATGCGGGCTTGTAATCTATCTTTTGCAATGGAATTTCTTTTTTGTCAAAAATAAAATAAAATCTTGCATGCAACCTCCATCTGTATGGTTCCTTCCTTTTTTTCTCGAACACGATTCTGAATGTGCAACTGTCCAGTAAGAACTCAGTGTAGAGCTGATCATCACAGAGAACTTGTGTAACGATTAATCTAACATCCGGTCGGACACATCCTTGCAATTCGAACTCATCCTCATCGTGATCCGTAACTATAAACTTCAGGAATACTTCCGAACTAGTGATGCATTTGTACATGTACAATGCTGCAGTATCCTTTCTTTTATGTGAAAAGTCGTCCGACGAGGACCTCAACCCCCTCTTTGAGATGAAGTTTGCTCTTAGGCACAAAAAACATCCGAGAAAGATAATGAAAAAATAATAAGGAAAACTTTAATCGATAAAAAACCAAGCCGGATGGACGCAGCGGAACCCTGTCCCAGATGGCGTGTTAATTGGGGAGCACCAAAGCTTGGAAGAGCGATACGACGGACGAGGTCGGACGAGGTCACTCTGGAACGTTCGCGCGTGTCCGCGATGCAGCGGACTACAATCCGGATTGTAGCGCGGACTGCGGACTGCAAGCCGGACTGACAATTACGAATCGGAATGCGGATCAGTAGTCGGACTGGACGTCGGATTCCTGGGAACGTTGTGCACTTGACAGGGAGCGGGGGATGTGGAAGGGAGCGAGGAATGCGAAGGGGCAAGAGCAGGATGGCCAGTGGGTCGGGCGGGTGCGGAACGGAGAGGCGGACTCGTATAAAATGCAAGTTCGGACGCACATTCGTTCTCCACACTTCTCAACTTTTGCGCCCAGACCGCTTGCCTCTCTCTGAGTGTGCGGGCGCGCGGGGTGCGGGGTGAGCGTGGGGTCCTTGTACGACCTGAATATTCCGTATGTACTAAATTGACCCTATTCGTGTGCTCTGTCACATTATATACTTAATGTAAATTTTTTCCCCTGAACCCAGCATATGCGAAGTGTCCGTTTAGGGTTTAAGAGTAATCGTATCAGGATCTAACCAAGATACTGTGAGCAGGTCCGAAGTTCGCAGCACGAGGATGTCCTCCGGATCGGGCACTCCCTCTAGGAGGAGGCCGAGCAGACCGGGCGGAGATGAGTCCGCCGGCGGATCGCAGTCCGCCAGTGGTTCCGGGAAGAGAGCCCGCAAAGAACTGGATTTGCAGCTGGACGTTTTCCACAATAGAGCGATACTGGCTGCTAATGGCTGGGAGGAAGTGCCAGAGCCTTGGGACGCTGCGACGGCTATGCATTTTGTCGACTTTCCTCATTTCGATCGGCTTTGGCCAGATAGTTCGCACGCGCAACACTGTAAGTCGAAGAACGCGAAATATGCATCCTTGACAGACGTGGACGTGAAGTGGAGATTCCTCTGCATTCTCCGGGCAATTTCCAATGAATCGAAGTGGCCCAAGAACGAGATCCCGAAGGCTATTCTTTCCCTGATGTATGCCGAACATGTGTTGAAGAAGAGGGTCGACTGGTCTACCTTAAAGACTCCAGGCTCCACTTTCGGAGGTCTAGGAGAGAAATTGACAGCGAAGAAGCCGGTGCACATACCTTATATAGATGTGCCCGAATGGTTCAAGCGTAATCCTTCCCTCGTTGAAGATCCAGGGGGTCCGATACCGACAGACAGGGAACCGTCGAGGGCCGGGAGACCACGGCAACGCACAATACAGAATGCCACGTACGAGGATCAGATGGCTGGCATGCTCGGATCCGATTGGCAGGGAAGTGGGTCGGACCCCATCATTGGCGGGAGTGCGGGAGAAGGGTCGGGCGCGGCGACTGCAATACATGCGAGGGACGGGGGGAACGATCGGACGGGATCGGCATGGGGACCATCCGAGGCAGGTGAGGAGAGTTCCGGGCCAGATGTGGCTATGGTCGGATTGGAAGAAATCGTCAACGCGACAGTAGCCTCCTTTTCTGGAGCTGACATAGACCTTGACATGGCGCACGGTGGGACCGAGAGCGCGAATCCGGGTTTAGGTAGGTCGGACGAGGGTTTGGGTGCGTCGGACGAGGGTCTGGATGCGTCGGACGTGGGTTTAGGTGGGTCGGACCACAGATTCGATGGGGGAATCGCTCCGACGACCTCACGGGATTGGCGGATGCCCGGCTCGGAACACGGGTTATTCGGACGAGGTGCGACAACTAGCACTGGCCATCACGATCCTCCTCAGCCGAGAGGTGCAGCAAACGTTGTATTGGGAGCAGACCCGGTAATGCGGCGTCTGCTGGAGGAAGTTTTTGCCAAACATGATGCGGACGTTCGGGAGTTAAAAGCAACGATAGGTGGTTTGGAACTGAAGATAGAGGCTCTTCGCGTGTCCGACAGCGGGGACCAGATGGCAGGAACATCGGACACAGAGTTGATGCGAGAAAGGGACGAGGCGCTGAGATCCGCTGAGAGAGCGGAGGCACGGGCTAATGCATGGGAAAAGGATATGAAAGCCTCCATGTACGCAGCGAAAACGGCCGAGGACCTGACCACGCAGTTAAATGGCCAACTCACGGACGCTGAGGAACGCATAATTGGGTTGCAAACGGAAATGAGGGAGATGAGCGTCCGACTCGAAGATGCGGAAAAGCGAGCAACAGCGGCGGAAGCCACATCCACGGAGCGGGCTGTCCGACTAGAGGAATCCGAGATACGTGCGAAGGCAATGGAAGACGAATGTCGGAGACTGTCTCGCCAATTGGAGGAGGAGAAGAAGAATACATCGAAGCAAGGAGAGATAATCCTGCGACTGGAGTCCAAAATGGAAGATAATAAGAAGAAGGCTTCGGACGCAATAGCTTTGGCAAAGAAAACACAGGAAGAACTAAACGAGCTCCGGGAAGTCGCTACGACGAGCGACAACTTGATACGTGCGGAGGCAGAGGCGGAGAAAGAAGCAAACAATGCCAAGGTGGTGGAATTGGAGACAGAGAACCTGCGACTACTAGAGGAGGTAACACGGCTTGGGAAGGCCACTGGCGCTGTGAGTGAAGGTGGTGCCAACGATGATCCAATCCAGGGCTGGTCGGAGTCATTAACTCAGGAGCAGAAGGCATTACTCGTGGGTGCGCTCCAAAAAACGGAGGATATGTACGTGATCGCTATACTTGCATTAGCGGGGCGACTTCAGTACGAGAAGGAATTCGAGGCAATTCAGAAAGAGTGGACGGAGAATGGACGATTGCGACACTTGCTCCTCACCTCCTGGCCGCCTTTACAGACGATGTACCCTCCGGAATGGGAGGACAGTCCGGGGATCCGGTCCGACACGGGCAGCATTCAGTGGGAGAATGTTGCTGAGATTGATCATCACTGGAAGCGGGATCAGAAATGGGGGATGGGCAAGACCGAAGCGCTGCGGGCGGCGCTGACTTGGCCCGTCCCGCACGACATGACAATCGACGGAACCAATTGCATCGTGTGCTTTAATCCTTTTGGCCCGGAGGGGTGCTGGCAACTGGGGACGTGCAAACATGGATTTCACCCATATTGTTTAATCCCGATGATGATAAGAAGACGTGCGTGTCCAATCTGCGCAGCCCCTCTCCATCCTCGCCTGTATTTGACATTCGGATTGAGGGATTTCATGCCCAGGGGCTGGGCGTACGATCCAAGGGAGTTCCCACTTAACTATCCGCTCGGGACTTTCGAGGGAAAACCAATGGAGTGGGTCTGGCAACTACACACGTCGCAGCTCGAGATGTGGCACCAATTTCAGCCTACGGACTTGCTAAAGAAACCGAGGACCATTATGCAAGCGGCCGATTTGTTGTACCCAGGGAAGCCTGTCGATAGTGGAATCAGGCAATACTTTTACCAGATGTGCAAACACTACTGGGACAGTAGAAAGGGCCAGCTGGTTCCAGGGGAGAATCCAAATCCAGTGAATTCACAAGGATTGCCTGCGACATCTGCCGACGTATTGGCAGGATTTCCAGGAGGAGGATATACGGGTGCTACCAGTAGTCGCGAGATGGATTACGAACAGGGTTACCACACGATGCGGCTAGAGATGCTCGCTTTAGAAGAATTGTTATGCAAAATTCTCCCCGCTACCAAAAAGGTGGCTGGATAAGAAAGGACCGAGGCCCAAGCCGAAGGAGCCATCATGTCGTGGACGCTTGTTATCGAGTGGTGCTTCGACTTCAGGAACTTCAGGGGCCACACCAAGGAGCGCGACACCGCCGGGGAATTCCACGAGGAACGCGTCACGAACCCGTTTGAACCCAAGCCAGTCGGCACCTCCCTCTAGAGTCCCGACACCGCCGATTCCGCCGTCCGAGGGCCCAACGCAACCTGGCCACAATAGTGCAGCGTCCGGATCAGGTGATACATTGCAAATAGACGATTCGGAGTGAGATGAACTCCTAGAACTGTATAGAGTGTAAACCATTAACAATGTTTTATTTTCTTTCATAACTATAGTAACCATTGCATAAACATAACTTCATTTGGCTTTTTCCTTTCCCGAAGACTCACCTAGAGTCACCAACGCCTAAGTCTGGATATATGCCATATAAAGAGTATCATCCCTTCAGTCCGCGCATGCGACCGAGTCCGAGTCCGCCCATGCGTCCGAGTCCGAATCCGCCCGTGCGTCCGGGTCCGAGTCCGCCCATGCGTCCGAGTACGCGTGGTGCAATCACCGATCGACCCATCCGTTCGCATCATAAGATCGCGAGCCCATGCGGACATAGCAACCCACCCGTCCGACGACCCGCCTCGTCCGCATTCACAGTCCGCCAAGTCCGACTGTGCGATCCGACCAACCCGCTAACCCTAATTCGCTCACAGGCCTAGATCCTACGTCTGCCACCCGACCGATCCCTTCCAAGGGTGATCGCCAAGCAATCAGTTATCGTCCCAGATCAATGATCTTCCTCGTCTCCTATATAAAGGTGTCCCTTTATTTTCCGCTCACTTTCCCATCCTCTCTAGGCCTCTCGTTGGGATCCGAGACTCTGTTGCGTCCGTCGGGACAGCGGCAGTGCGCGGGTCCGGAGGGTCAGTAGAGCACGGGACCGATTTCAGAGACAAACCCTTGCTAATTTATATCAGGGTTCTGAACTGACTCGCCTACCGAAAAACCAATTGCTGATTGTTCTGTTTTCTTCCTTTCCAGGGTACCATGGCAAACGAGAGTGGAAGAATACATCAGGAATGGCGATCCGACGGGAGCCCCGTCGGAGCACTCGGGGTGGGCGGGGGGCGTGGCGGAGAGAGAACCAGGTTTAATCAGGAATTCACCCCGATGGAAAACCTCGGAGGAGGCCACTTGCAGCGAGCGCGGGGAACGCGGGGTGGCCATGGTTCTCGGAGTCACGGCTCTCGTGCAACCCATGGATCAGGGGGGCGACACGGTGCGATAGGGAGCCACGCCGCGGAAAACATCGGCAGCCAAGGCACTAGGTCTGGTCCAGCGAGCTCGGGAAGTTCTAGCGGAGTACAAGCACCCGCCATGGAAATCGTCCCGCCACCTAAACCACTACCTAGGGTATTGTGGACATCGGCACCGTCCGACCAGTGTCCGCCGTCTACTGAAGAGCGTAGGGGAAGTAAGCGGGCAGGGGGGTCGCAAGGAACGGAGTCTGGGTCGACCGCGTCCGGTTCTGAGGTTAGGAAGCACAAGCATCGGAAGAAGGTAGCCGCGTGTGACCAGCATTCCACGGAGGCTAGGCTTTGCTGTAGAAAGATAATCCTGGACTGGTTTGCAAGCCACGACATGCCATACTTGGAGAGTACATTCTTGAATGATGGTCCGGCGGGACTCGAGAAAGCTTCGAATGCTCTGAGGTTACTACTGCAGGAGGGCATGGCGGGGGATGAGTTCCAAGAGGATAGAGGGAAGAGTAATTGGGGACAGTGGATCGAGGAACAGGTGCAGGAGGCATTGTTCAATTCGACAGTGCCATTTAACATGATATGTGGACCTGGTTCGGGATGTAGTGGGGGAAACTCCGAGCTCCTTCAGAAGCTGGAGAATTGGAAAAGAGGTGCTATCCTCGCGAAGGGGAAGGGAAGGACTACACTGCCGAAGTTCGTCGGGAGAGCTCTGGCCGACGACATCGCTTCTCGGGACAGAAACGGTCTGAAGTGGCTACCGAAGGGTTCTTACGCCATCCCCGTAGACGAAAATAGTTTTCAGGGTTCGTTTGGAATCGTGCAAAGGGTGCGAATTGCAGAGGCATGTTTCATCCCGGAGTGGCTTCATTTTGCAGGGAAGACCATGAAGGTGACTGACTTCAAGACAAGTCGCGATCAACGCTCTATCGAGGCAATGTCGTGTCCAGTTGATCACCCTGGTGTGATTAAGCTGCAATACCTAAACCGGAAGACGCTCGAGTCGTACTCGCTATGGTGGAACGGAGGCTCGTTGAAGAACATGCGTGCGTTCGATTTGAAATTTGGGGAAACCCATGAAATGGAACTCCTCAAAGACGCAGGTCTGGACTT
The DNA here is from genome assembly GCA_014871385.1 of Ceratodon purpureus. Taxonomy (NCBI): domain Eukaryota; kingdom Viridiplantae; phylum Streptophyta; class Bryopsida; order Pseudoditrichales; family Ditrichaceae; genus Ceratodon; species Ceratodon purpureus. The sequence continues at coordinate 7,121,720 of CM026428.1, read as the reverse complement.
CGAGGCCCGGAAGAAGCTGGTTGTTTACCGAAAAAATCGAGCTCACTTGGCCTGGGCTCTCATGTGCATCGTGGATGTGGTACACGGCGAGGAAGTGCTACACTGCGACCTGCACCCTAACAATGTCATGCTCCACTTTCCAACAGACCGCGACGGAGCTATTTTCATAGGTATATGTGACTGGGGAATGGCTTCTTTCATGCCCGAATCGGCCCCTTTGTACTACGGAGTACAGAGCGAAGACGCGATAAAGAAGCACATGGAAATGTACAGTTGTGCCGCTCCGGAGTTGTTCCATGTGCATGGCTCTAGAGGCTCATCCCAATCCCCACGTCGCATGGCAAAGCAGCACCCTCACACGTACAAATCAGAGTCCTATAGCGTTGGAGTACTCGCAAGGCAGATTTACAACTCCGACTCGACATCGGTTCTATTTCAGCAGAACCGCGATCCTAACGGGGTTAAGATGCGCTTTGAGCAGGGTTTAGACGAAATGACCCAGATCAACCCGGCTGCTAGACAAACCGTCACACACGTCGTGAGGACGTTGAAGTTACCACCTTACAATCTGCAAACACCGAATATGTGTTTCCGGGACACCCATTCATAAATCACATGTGAGTATGCAAAACTCCTTAGAAACGTTTTGTCCAACGCGCAAGTACCGCTTCTAAGTGGTCTGACAATTTGAATATAACTATATCATTCTGAACACCAGGGTCCGAGTTTGCATTCGCCCAGGTTAGGCGCATAGGAGGTCATGTACCGTCTCTGAACAGATCAATTTGTAAATAGAGTTTGTTTGTCAAATTCCTGACCCCGAAGCCATGATAGAGTGATTGTAATTCCACAATATTGGGACCAGAGCCCTAAACACCCAACGTTTATTCCACGCCGGACCCTCTGAAAATGGTCCGGCGACGCGGACCACCCCCTTGCCCACTGCACCCGCGGATGGTGCCCGTTCACCTCGAATCCGTGCGATCCGACACCCTCCTGCAGTGACCACTGTCCGACATCTAGTCCGCCCACTCCGCGTACTCGTTGTGCCCGCTCTCCGATCCGTCTTACTGGCGTCCGAATCATGCCCGCTTACCGGTCCGCCCCAGCCGCGTCCGCATATAATTGCCTTCCGACTCTAAACCCCGATCCGCATCCGCCTGTCCGGCCTCAATCGTCCGCTACATTAAACCACTTCGGTCTTCAAACCTGGCGACGAGGAATGTCGGAAAGACCGGACGACTGGCCGAGAAATACGGACTAGTGTCCCGTGCTTAGGCAGAGACAATGTCACAAATCCTCTTCAACAACGTGAAATTCAAACTCTGACCAACTCATGAACGAAAATTCCCAATAGAACTTACGAACACGAGATTTGATCGGTGTGACACTTCAGTAGAATTACAAGGTGCATAGATTTTTTTGAATGCAATGAATTTCGTGTTCATCCATCTATTAAACCGTCTATTACCCACAGCCTACAGGACATTTGAAACACCATATTCATGTTGCAATGATGGAGCCTATTTGGATACACTGAGTGTTGAAGGAGGAGTACGAAGACAGGAAGTCCTGAAAGGTATGTTGTCAAGTCACAGTCGCCAATCCGAACTCAACCCCTCAAATCACCATAATGAGATGACCACCTTGGCGTTAAATATGGCGGCTGCCTGTAGGGGTAGCCATGGCCAGCCATGGCGAGGGCAGTTCCATTCAACCACGCCATCGCTGAGAGTTTTGGTTGGAGTCGCCATTGCATTCTGGTTCCAACTTGTAGTTCGCTGGTCTGAGGTTGCCCCGGTCCGATCGAAGAGGAGGGATATACCTGTTGCGAGTGAGAGGGGTCAGAATGGGAGAAGTTGGGAAGGAGAATTACTTTCACGTGAAGGTTGGGTTGCCAAATGCAGGTTTGGACCCCGCCTTCGACTGCAACCATGTCAGCAATGAGGAGCTAAGGTCCGTATTCGGAGAGAGGGTTCCTGGGAAGGGATATCTCTTCGACGGAGCGAAATCAGGAGAGGTCAAGGCGAGAGTGTTGGAGCTGTACCCAGCAATCTCTCAAATTCCCGAGCTTCCTGCGGGTTTGTTCCTCCCGGAGAGCTTCGCGAGAGCGGTCGTTTCGGAGGTCTTCCATCGCTACCCAATGAACTGGGCAAAGTATGCGGAGGATCGCTGGAGGGGTAAGAAAATCGAGAGCGGAGACGAACTCACAGTCTTGTATCGCACCCCTGACCGGAATGCCACCTACGTCGAAACCCTCTACAAGGGCCTGGAAGCCGAGATTGCGATCGCTGAGAAGGACTTCGAGACGGCCGTGGCAATCCATAGTGTTGCACACGAACGGGCTGCGCTTCTGAGGCAGACGGCCAAGCCACCGCTCACGGATATGGAGAGGTACAAGCTTCAGATCAAGCTGATGTACATTGAGTTATCTATGGACTCCTCCGAGGCGAAACTGCAGAAGTGGGGGGCGATGAAGTCCGTCGTCGAAGGCTCTGCTGATGAAACATTCCTGAGGTTCTTCAAAGACGAAATTTTCGGGGAAGAACAGAGAATCTTGGAGGCTGGGGAGGAAGTGCAACGTATGAAGGAGGATTTAACTGAAACGTCGGCAAAGGATCTCGCGGTGGCCATCGGGGTTGAGAAACGCCTGTCTTCTGCATTGCAGGATGCAAGGGACAAGGTGATGGGCTTGAAAGAAAATCTCCGCCAGCTTCAGATATGGTCGTCTACATCAATGTTCCGTGCCCCCAGTCCTCGAATCGCAGCGCCCACTCAGAACATCGAGTCAATTACCCTTACAGTGCAAGGTTGCTCCCTTTGTAACCAAGGGTTTCCGGCGATGGACCTCGTGACTGCGTCGTGCGCTTGCCCATACCACCCGTGGTGCGCTGCAGCGCGGACGTCGGTTAGTCAGAACTGCGCAAAATGCGGGGAGCATTTCGCAGAGAACTGGTTGAACAGCTTCGGCTTTTTCAAGTGCGAAGGTACGTCAATGTCGCGCATGTGCATTGATTTCCAGTATTGCTGAATCCGTTGCGGAACCGAATATGAAAAACTTCCGACTTATGAGTCTGTATCTTGCATCTGATAAGCAATTATTTTTTTAAATTCGTTTTTGACATGATACTGTGCATTAGAGTGTCCAGGGCGCTGGTCCGGAACTGATATCTGAGTTTTGCTACAACAGCGCGAGTGGGGATTAGCAGTGCGCCAGATACCGGAGAGGGAGAAAAGAAGCGCAAGCATTTGAACTCGGACATTGGAGGGTGGAATTATGCGCGCAAGGACAAGTCGACCTCTACAAGCCGCCGGAAATCAAAATAGTGTTTTCCACCTCCGATTTCTTGGAAGACTGCGACTGTATCTCAGCGACGGAATGGATTCATTGTGACTACGCAGTGAATTTTCTTACAGTAGCTTAGACACTTTACCTTTTTTAAACTCCCAACTGTGCATCCGAACCAGGAAAACTTTGATCAAAGACTGTTTGTAAGGAATTTTCGGACCTATACTCGTTTGATAACTAAGCTACTATCACGGAAGTCCTGTTTTTTATAAGGAACCTTCAGAGCTATACTCTTTCACTGACTAAACTTCTACCAAGACAGCCATGTTTTAATGGATTCATCTCCATTACAATATATAATCTGATGGAATTCAATGTCGGTTTGAGAAGTAGTTGGTCAGTGTGTCACTTCAGTAGTGTCGGATGGTTCGAATTTCATATTTGCTCGTGAAGCAGTTGAGCTGTATGAAAATTGAAGACAATATGTTCCCAATCACAGCATCGCGGACCACCCTGTATGTGTTCGTCCACATCGCGTCCGCCCGGTCCGAAAGCCTCCGTCCGCAATACGATCGGCATGAAGTCCGCCCACCCGGATACGCATTATCCCGCCTACAGGCCCGTCCGAGCCATGTTCCCAACACCCCACTGCATCGCGGACCACCCTGTACGTGTTCGTCCACATCGCGTCCGCCCGGTCCGACAACCTCCATCCGCAATACGATCGGCATCAAGTCCGCCCAACCGGATACGCATTATGCCCGCCTACAGGCCCGTCCGAGCCATGTCCGCCTACCAGTCCGGCCCACTCGCGGACTTCCCCGGCATTCAACGGTCCTGTTCCTCCTCAATCGTCCGCCAGGCCTAAACACGTCCGCCCCTGAACCCTAAATCGGTTGCCCGTCTCTGTCCGCCCGACTCCGCCGTCGGAACTCCTCCGGACATCCACGTCACCGTCCGGGGCCACCGCAATTCCAAGTAGGACGCCACGTAACGGGGCCGAGTAACTCTTTTACCCACGCTACTCGCAGGACCTAGAGGACCCTACGCTGACCCCTATTGTGACGTCGGAGGACCCCCGTCACGACCCATTCGGACGTCGCGACGGAAAAGTCACGACCCGACGGCATAGAAAACCCTGGGTGAGGCTATGTCTTTTGTGATTGAATTTTTCCTTGTATTGAGTCAGCTATACAAATCTCATATTGCCTATTTCAATATAAAGGTTTTGTCATTCACATTTATTACATTGTGTAACAATAGCTTTTGCATTGGACAAGTGCCCTCTATTCTTTCTATCCACTAACAGTTGCACTGTACTAATGCCATCAATACATATTAATAGCCATTTTATTCATTGAACTTAATGCGTTTAGGTATCCCTCTTACATTTTCAGCATAATTGCCAACCTCCAACTGTACTACAGGACAAGCTACATCCACGTTCACAGTTCGTTCCCCTCTTGGCACTTGTCGTAGGTGGGGACGCTTCAACAATGGACGAGCTACACTCCTTTCTCGCAATGCTTCCCTAGAATAAGTCCCACGTGGAATCTTCCCAACCTTGGAATATGCATGAGGTGGCAATGGCACAACCAGCTCCTCTTCAAGTACTACGAGACAACTTGGCTCTTCAACAGCCAATGGTTCTCCTACCACGTCTAATGCTACAAACAAGTCATCATTTCCAGTATGATCTTCATTGCACCCGTTCTCCTCAGCTTCCCCCTCAACCTCCACAAACGGATGAAATGGGCCTTCCACATCGTCCAGTGAAAGAGCAGTATCCCCGGCATCTTCCATAGCGTAAACACCTTCCTTCAGGAACTTGCTTCAAGAGGAGAATGAACAAAGAGGAAGAGACCTTCCGTTGCCACCACTTAAATATCCATGAGGTAGGTGCTTGGCGCCCTTGAAAGCTGGAAAATATAATGTTAAGCGGATTTCATCCTACTCAATGGGGTGACTTGGATAATTAACATTATATTCTTTGATAAGGAAACAAAGAAAAATTAAGCAAAAACAAAGGCGTCAGTATTAAAAGATCGTTTAAAATTCTCAAAGGAAATTATAGAAAAAATAAAGACCCAAAAAAATAATATAAAAATCAAGTCAGAGGTTGGAAGTAAAGCTCAAGAAATGCAACTCAAAGAGGGTGTTTGTACACCAAGAGAAAAACAGGGCCAAAAATGAAAATTGAAATGTGAAAACATGTTTAGAATTGAAAAAGAAAAAAAAAAAACTAGAGATGGACGTGGAGAAAGTTCGCAAAAACAGATTCAAATGAAATTAATAAATAAAAATATCAAAAATAAAAAAAATAAAAAATAAAAACTAAAGGTTGAAAATAAAGATCAAGAAAGGCAACTCAAAAAGGGTGTTAGTAAAACAACGGATAACAGAACCAAAAAAAGAAATTGGAATGGGAAGGATTATTATAATTAAAAATGAACAAAGAATAATCAACAACCAAATTGGAAGATGAAAAGGGAATAAAAATCATCGATGAAAAGAAGATATAATAGAGTATTAGAATAGACTAATGTAATAGGAATTGAGAAGATAGATAGAATGAAAGATCATGGGGAGGGAAACAAATTCAATAATTAAAAAAAAAAAATTAAAAATAAATTATGATCACAATGAAGAATGGAATGAAAGAATTTAAGTAAAAAAAGGACGTATCACTATAAAAGTTAGTTTATATATCATACTCACCTCCAACAACAGACATATAGGAACATATGCGGTAGTAAACAATAATTAATGAAACCCTAATTCGGACCACGGGTATAGGGTAGTAATTTTTAAAAAGTATCTAAATCTACAGTAATATGGTAGAATTTTTTTAAAAATGAAACTGCATCCACGGTAATAGGGTAGGTAAAAATAGAAATATTCATGGAATATTCTTGGAATATTCCAATTTCTTATTTATAAAATTTATTTTTAGTTAAAAAATTACTGTTTTTAGATTTAGGACCTCATTATCTGCTCTCCGCTCTTCAAATCTCCGCTCTCCGCTCTCCGCTCACCGCTCACCGCTCGCCTACAAGTCTCGCCCAAGAAACCTTTGATGCAAACCACCGCTCCTTCCCTCTCTCCACTTTACTTCTCTCCATCACTCACAATCTATAGATTCACTTGCATCACCTCAGATTTGGTATCTTAGACCACAAACTTTTCTAAACTCTGACTGACTACCATTCAGAAATCCGTGTTTGAAACTAATCTCCCTGGCCATCGCTTGCAAGTAGTTCTGGAGGTTTCATTAGTCGTTTTTTTTAAACTCGAGCTTTCCAATCCTAATGATTTAATTTAACACGTTGGGGTACCAATCATCATTTCATTTGAAGTATGTTTTGTTCATTTGCAAATTATTCATTAGTTTAAGATGAGTTCATCTTCATTGATGGATGAAATGCACATACTAAATAAAATAAATCATCTGCTCACGGCTGATGGAATCTCGCTCACGGCACATGGCTCATGGCTCATTGCTCATGTCCTAGCATTCCCCGTATTTATGCAACTTTGGTTGATAAGTCTGTGTTTACCTATCTACATCCACTTCCAAATTCCTTAAGCTCGAAACAAACAAATTGTATATGTGTATGTTTTTATAATATGATTGCAAAAAATGTCAATTCACAAATGCATCTATTTGAGGATATAGCACTAAAAGTGCAGTTAAGACTTAATCATAACATTCTTAAAAAGATGCCTACTTCTTGCAATACATTATAAGTATGTGTATTTCAAGCATGATATATATGCAATAAATAATTTTTTCCCCAATGAATTGTTATAAGACTTCATTAGTTTATACGTTATTGTTGATTAGTATTTTCGCCTAACCTACTACTAGGAACTCACTACTACTTAATACAAATTAAATCAACACAAATGCATTCGAATTACTTGTGTAAATTATTTTAATTTTGAAATATTGAAAATGTTTTCTAATGTCAATTCATAATATGATTTTTATTTCAATCCAGTAAGATCATTTGTAAAACCATATTTAGTCCTTGAATTTTGCAATTCACCTTTTTCAAACATGCTTTAATGCAATAACATCTAGGCATTTAAAGCATATATTAGCCTAGATGTTATCACCACATATCTAAATCTTTTATAAAATGGACATTTAAAAAGAAGACCTACCTAAAAAATTGGTAAAAACAATCTAGACTTAGATTGGAAATCAATATCAAGACTATATATTGACCTTCGAATTATGCATTACCAAGATATGGACAAGCTCTAGATAAGATTTAGATAAGATTTACTCATAACTTATCATTTATTCATATATAAGTATAAAGATAAATATTTTAAGTAAATATAAATGTAAATGTATGCCAGAGAATACTAAACATATATTTATACTTATATTAATATATATTTACATAAATGTATATTTATATAAATATATATTTACATAAATATATATTTACATAAATATATATTTGTATGGCAGTGAATACTACCTAGTATATGATATTGTATAGTATGAAATCAGTCATCAAGTCATGAAGGGCGATTTATATTATGGACCACTGAGATTAACTATAGTCCTCTAAAATCTATAATATGCCAAAAAAGTTATCTGTGTCCGACTTTGCTATACACTACCTTGGAAAAAAGGAGATTGACCTCAAAATTTGCGGTTACCTAAATATGCTATTTTTTGCCGAGTGGATAATGTTTCATGGTCCAACGCGTTTTCCGTCGAGTCGAGGCAAAATGGTCGACTAGACAGAAATCAAGGGGACCGTTGGGCTAAAAATTAGTGATTGGCTAATATTCGATTATTTTACTAATTTTATATATATATATATATATATATATATATATATATATATATATATATATTTATTTATTTATTTTACAGAGCTTTTTGTCATCTTGGTCCAAATTCATTTTGCACAATGAGAAGTGACCAAGATATTTTAAAAATGATTTTTTATGGTGACAGTTTTAGACCAAGAGCCGTGACCATGAAATAATTTTAATTCTCTTGGTCAATCTTCATGGTCGCTAGCGTAAATCCCCCTCACTTTGGGTTCCTTCATTTCCAATATTTTGGTATAGACCAGTGTTGGACTATTATGGCATCTTCTACAGTGAAATCTTGGACAGTGGTTCATACTAGATACCCGCGGACCTCAAACGGGTATTTAGAATGAACCACTGTCAAAGATTTCACTGTAGAAAGATGCCATAACAGTCCAACACTGGTATAGTCCTCATTTCCAATGTTTTCCATCAGGTGGTAGGGTTTAGGGTTTAAGGCTCATTACACAACACAGTCAGGGTTTCTCACCCAACACTCACAGTTACGTTCTCATCACCTTTCTCTCCACACCCAGGAGCTTCACTTGGCTTCATTGCCAACCAATCTCACAAAACGGTATTTAAACTCAATCACAAACAATGTTCAAGTTCACAGGAATTAGGAATTTGAGGCACTGCTCAAGTTTCTCTCTCCTTAAATCTTAGGGTTTAGGGTTTAAGGTTTAGATCCTGTGTGTTTGTGCTACAATTTCTGTTGTCGACTTGTACATCTCATGTAGAGGACGTGGATTCCTTGTCCTCTTCCTGGATTGTGTGAGTTTCTGCGTGATTGATCACCAGCTTGTGTGTTTTAGTACAAGGGTTGGTATTGAGTGTTTCTGTTTTGTGGGTTGCTTTGAGAAGGTTTGGAATCAGGGGGAGGGATGTGAAAGGAGGGTGCGACGAGTTGAGGAAGTGGTGACGGGAGGAGAGAAGCTGGGGGAGGTGATTTCTGGGTGTGGGTTTTTGGGGAAGCGTGAGAGATGAAGAAGAGGGATGGTGACTCGAGGAAGCCCGAAGCGGGTTCAGGTGGGGGTTCGGAGTTCAAGAAGAAGAAGAGGCTGGGGGGCAAGGGTTTGAGCTTAGAGACGTTTGTGGGTGCCAACAGAATCAAGCCTGTTGTAACTGCCTCCCAAATTCGTAAGTGTGGTTCCTGTGCAAATTCTAGTTTGTTGCAAAATTTTGACCTAATTCTATTTCAGTCGGTAGAGTTGGTTGCTTATTTGTCAAGCTGTTGATCGTTGTAGATTTGATGTTGCTTTCGAAGGTTGTATATAGATATGCATTATGTTTTCTTCTGAACTGTGGCGTTCATATATACTGAGGTTTTGTCTAGAAGCGATCGGTTTCAGCTGGATGGAGTATGATAATGGGAGACTAGCGTTTTCGTCTCTGCGTCTTAGGGCTCGAGTGAAGTTGGTTATGCATTGATTTATTTGCTATATCGGCTGCAGGAAAGCAGCGAGAGACTTACCAAAACTCCAAGAAAGTAAATAAGTATCGGAAGACCTTGAAGCATTTGGCAGAAGAAGGGCATGAGTTTAGGCCTCGGGTTCCTATCTCCTTCGAGACAGAGGTGATTGACTGACTCCTTGAATTACAGTTTTAATCTGGAATATGAAATACTACTTCAACTTCATGGCTTGTACTTTGTCAGGGTTGAGAGGTCGAGAAATTAGTTTTATCACTGAAACAGAATTACCGGCCAACTATGAAGGCACTAAACGCAACGAAAGTACTGCAAATTTCTGGCTCTATTGCGTTGAAGTCGGTATGGATTTTGTAGCAAGAACTAACATATTTCAACCCAAGTCATCGTGATCATGCAATTTCTGAGAATTGAGATCATATCAGTTTTGTCAGGGAAGACCTAAATTTTTATATGATGTCCATGATGGTTTATCTTGCGCGGCATCTTACTTTGTATGTACCTGCAGATTCCCGGCGAAGGTCCATCAGATCCAGTAACTCAGAGCAAAAAAGAGAAACCTAGTTCATCAGTTGGTAGCAAAAAAGAGAAACCTAGTTCATCAGCTGGTGAAAAGGAGCCTTCGTCAACCGAAGCAGAAAATGGCAGTGATAAGATAGACCAGGTTGGAGGGCATGGGAAAAAGTCAGGAAAAGGTCGTCAACCGAAGCCACTGTCTCATCTTGAGAGATTGAGAGAAGAATACGAGAAGAAGAAGCAAGAAGAGGAGGAAATAAAGAAGGAAAAGCGCGCCCTGTTTGAGGAGCAACAGGCAGCCCGGGAGACGTCCAAAAAGGAACGGAAGGAGGTGCAGAAGAAATTTAGAAAGACAACGGGAAAAGGGCAACCGGTCATGAAGCATCGAATGGAACATTTGCTAGAGAGTATTCAGCGGGACATGAAGAGTTAGTGTTAGTTTGGCAGTGCGGAAGGGTACTGTTGTGTTGTATTATAGTCTACATTATAAACCATTTGGCATAGTAGATAGTTGATCAATGAAACCGGCAGCATTAGAATCATTAAATGATTTTTTTTTTCTGGATTAAACTGAGAACATTAAGTTATTTTTTAAGGCAATTTATTTCCACGCATATATCCATGGTTCTGCTAAATTTCAGATTTTTCAAAGGGAGATTGATGAAATTAAACAGATTGGAATGCGGCGTTACCAATGGAGAATGTAGTCCGAGGACTTGACCGTGGTCTTGACATCTTAGATAAGATTTCTTACGAACAAATAACAAGGAAATTCAGTCGTAAACAGGGTTTCATGAGGGATGCTTCTTATTGAAGCACCGATATATTCAATGCAATACATACAATATGTACACTCCCAGAAAGAAGTAAACAACACGTACTGTTACTTGTTGCATACTTAGTGAAATATATGCAATTTATTGCTAAACTATGGTCGAGTACTCAAGACATAGCCCATGATTTAATGCTCTTCAATGACTGTTGAGGCATCGCGAATACAAGAACCCCCGCTGTTCTGTTAACGAACTCCTCAAAAATACAGGCTAACAGGCCACCTAAACATTTTAAGATGTAGTCCCTAATTCAAGGACCCACCAATTTCAATCCATGAGGCAACTGGAACTGAAGTTTTCTCAGCTCTCTATTGACCAAGCTCATATATTCTAAGTAAAACGTTTCTTGAAGAGACTGTTGCGAGGTTTGTTTGGGTCCCGCACTTTAGCCTTGCCACCTCTTCCACGACCCGTGCTGCACATCAGAAATCACATCAGGAATCACCTGTTAGACCTAAGCTCACCCTTTATTAACCCTGCATTCTTCTATTGCGTACCAAATTGTGGATGGACTCAAAATTTGTAGTACTCAGATGAAACAAATATATAGACCATATAATATGCTTAATGATAAGTTCAGGGACCCACTTGTACTCCATGTAAACCCGACCATCGGCTCCCGATATACTACTCATATTGCCATGCCTTCGGGTGAACCTGCCACGTGTGATATCATCTACATCCTCGTCCAACTGCTCAATTCCTATATCCTCCCCAGCATGAAGAACCTGGCCACAGAGATGCTAAATGTCACTGGTTCTTGCCGGGTACTTAGCAACATTAAAAAACGCAATTTTTAAGGTCTACAAAGAACCAGCCAAGGCCTTTCAAATACTACTTACAGAGAAGTACAAATTGGTACCCAAAAAGAAAAAGAAGTAAGGTACCTTGGTTAGCAGGCCCATCTGCTCATCAAGACTATGATAGCTCAATTCTGCCCCTGAATCTGCAGGTGGCAAGCTTGTGATTACCTACAAGAAAGATCCCACATAGGAAGATCAGATTTTTAGAAAAATGGGATAAATTCTATGAAATTACACACACCAGTTAGTATGGAAGTCGTTATTAACTTTCTGGAATTGACGATAAAGCTAACCAGCACGTCGATAAAAACACGAACCACGAAGAGTCGTGACGTCGTAAGAATGTACTTCACATTTTAGACGAGAATTCCCAACTATTTACTGGTACTGTTATTTTTCCGACAAATTCCTTCTAAGCAGAATTTACGAACCGAAGGATAAAAGGTGAAACTGAAGTACCTTAAAGCTGTAACCTTGATCAATCAGAAACTGCTGCCGCTTCGTGGAATAGTACATTTCCTGTTGATGTGCCACACCAGCAAAGACGATCAGAACACCATGAGTTCCCAGAGAAGGAATTCATTCAGTAAAGCATGTAGGTTTACGGTATGTATGCAGCTTGTATAGCAATCAGCGCGAATAGTTCAACAATCGAGTGCTCCAGGACGACTTACTTGAGTGTCAGTGGAAACCAAAGAGTAGAAGAACGCATTAAACTCCTCAGCACCTCCTGCCATACGATCCTTAGGTTTCCCCTGAAGTATGTCATGTACAACATAGTGAGTTATTTTAAGGAAGAATATGTCACACCTCCCAAATCCTGGCGACACGTTCCAGGAAGTTTACAGTTCTTAAGTAAAACTACAAAACCAGGGCACTTCAGTGCCTGGAATGATCTACGACCTCGACATAAATCGAAGCGATGCGTTTGAACTCAATTCACACGAGGCTGGGTTGCAAATGTTGTCTTTCAAATGGTTATGACATGTGCAAACAGAGGGGTATTACTTTCACATTCAGCAAAACCCACATGCGATGCCTAACCTTTGCTCGTAAAATACGACCCAACCGCTGAGCCTCTTGCCGACGTGAACCAGCATGTGAAGAAATCTGAATGATTACGTTGGCTTCTGGAATATCGATAGAATTGTCTCCCACCTGTTGTGGAGACAAAAAACTTCTGTTACATTGAGCAAGAAAGGCTGCTTGGTATGGAAATCTAGAATAACAAATCAAGTCATGGAAAAGAAAAACGAATAATACCTTTGACAGGAAAACAGTGTTGACGTTTGGGCTATGCTTGAATGCGTACAAAATTCGGGTCCGCTCATGATGGCTGTAAATAATAACACCGCATCGAACAATCATTCAGTCCTTTGACCAAAATTGAAGCAGAAACTTATGAGGATCTTTAGGACCTGAGATCAACGTAACTTCAAGCCTTTGACGATTGTATTAATGTCCTTGTTGAGCATTATTCAACAAGGAATTTGAGTTCAGAATTGAATGCTCAGTGTCAGTAAGCATCTTCATCACAATGATTCAGTTAGAGGTTCTGACTAAATACCTGGTCGGTCCATATATGAATGGCTTCTTAAGCTTGGTTGCGTACTCACGAAGTGCAAAGAGATTATCCGAAAAGACAATGATCTTGTCACCCCGTTGCTGCTCGTGAAACCGTATTAAGAACTCACAGGCACGGAACTTGTTTGGATTCATCACGTAAAGTCCCTGTAATACGTTCATATTCATCAGATGCTGAAACTAGGGAAGCCAGTATCTATGGAGAGTTCAAATGGGATGTGGAGCACAAAGCATCTACTTCAGAATATGCAAGTATACTAATTCTGCCCACATAACAGGAAAATACAGCTGTGGACCCCGCAATGAAGTCCATAATCCAACGGAGGCAGTCAGGAGCTTTGCATTCATAGTAATTAATATTCCCCAGTGGTCCACGAATCCACCGTATCTGGCATTGTCAATGCAGTAATGGAGACCCACCTGTTTTTTCCTTGAGTTCTCTTTCTTAAGATACTCTCTATAAAATTCTTTGGTCATCGGGCACCACACTTCAGCGCACTGTACATTTGCAATAAACCCTCCTTTCACAAGATCCAGCCAATTCGCCTCATACAGCTTCGGTCCAATGAGAAAATTAAGATCACTGATTCGTTCATCCTCGCGGACCAGCGTGGCTGCAGAAGTGGTTTAAAAATGCATCAATTTCATGTAAACGAATTCGGTCAAGATCCACAATACTCAGCTGGTATAACGAAATAGCATCTAAACCAGTGCGTCACTATCTCTGACAACGTAAGTAGCAAATTCGTTTACTAAATATAATGGACAAGGGTTATATAAGATTCACAGTAGTTATATATTTTCAATAAGTCAGCCAGTAAGATACCCACCAGTAAGCCCAAGTTTACAGTGTGATTTAGTGATGCTGATAACTTTCCGAAACATGTGTGCTGGTACAACGTGCACCTACGTACAAATTTTACACAAAGTGATTAAAATTTAACATCAGGTTTCAAAAGCTTGAAACAGAGCTGAATCACAAATTAGAGAGAGAGAGAGAGAGAGAGACTCCATTCAGGAACCAACGTCAAAACGCCGAGGGCTGCCCATACAATAGACCTCACAACTAACACATCCCCAGGAAAAACAATAGTAAGAGGTACCTCATCCATAAGAAGCAAGCCCCACTCTCGATTTTGGATCTCTTCAATAATTTTTTGAGACTCTTCTGACCGCTTGCCACCGAAAGCAACCATGTTATAAGTGGTAACCACTACTCCAACAGAACCCCGAAACCTCTCTTTGCTGTCCGAGGTGAACCGAGAAATCTGATGATCTCCAACTGTCGACCACAATTTAAACTGAAAAGCCCATTGGTCAACTGACACAGCATTGGTAGCCAGACACAACACACTCTTGCGGATTCGACAAGCTGCTGATACGCCAACAAGTGATTTTCCAGCCCCACATGGCAGCACAATGATGCCTGACCTGGCGCGTCCTGCCAGCATCAAGGGTTTCAAGCGGTAAATAAAAAGCTGATTATTAAGTATTTAAAATGATCGAACAAGTTGCTTGTCAATTGCTAACATTTCTTCGTTCTGCATAGAGGTACTGCACGAAGGTTTTGCAACACACCATTTCCAAACATTTTGCTCAGACTTTTTTCTTGATAAGGCCGCGGTTGGGCCTGTGGCTTGAGTTCGATGGGCAAATCTGGATTGACCTGCCACCCAAAAATACATCAAAACTCAAGACTCAAGACTCAATGCCACCCAAGACTCTCATCACTTGCTCGATACGCAATATTCACAGAACTTGTGAATAAAGTGGATAAGAACACTTACAGTATCATTTCGAAAGTCGTATTCTTCCAGCATGGGGAAATTTAGAGCATTTGGCAGGCAGCGTTGTTTTACATGCTCAACCTGAAATTTCAAACACCAATTTCCAAACAACGAATCAATACCAAAAGAGGCTTCAACGAAATAATTCAATCGTACAAAGAATATGAGTTGCAGTTTGCCCTCGACAGTGAGGGTTGATAAAGAGGATTTATCCATTTACTCTTCTAACTGCCCCTCAAAAACCAGTACGACGTCAAAAGCTAACCTGAGCTGGATCGATCTCAAAAGAGTGGAGCTCCTTCTCTTCAGCACCAGCTGCAACATCGTCAGCACCCAGGAGTTCCGAATCAGCTACCCCTGTCTCATGAGGTGCTCTGCTGACTGAAAAGGACGAGGATCCAGCTCCAGGTGCCTGCAGATGTCCATTGATAATTAGCTTGGGCATGGTTATGATGTAGACCAAGAATATGGCCAACGTAACTTCCAAGCGCATTTTCATAATAAAATGTGGCGAGGAAATAACAATTAACATATGTCCGTGCTGAATGTTAGCACGCAGCTCACCTCAGTGGGAGTCATTCTTGCTCGTGAAATAACGTCATCTCGTAGTAATTTCTGCAGGACCTGCAAGAAACATTCAAAGCAGATCCGGTAAAAACCAGGCTGCAATTACAACGCTTCAAGGAGCTCTACTCTAGCTACAAACCCTGCGAAACAAAGAGAAAGGTGAAGGCTCGTGGATTGACCTTTCACACAGAAGCTGCTAAATTTCTACTTCATCATGATCAGAGGTACATGTGAAGGTTGTAACCTCTGGGAACGGTGACTCCACAAAGTATCGATTCTTCTGAAGGACAAGCTTGACTTTGCCATAATTGAGAGTCGAACCCCGGATGAAATCAACAATTTCCTTGGGAAGCTTGGTCTTCGACAGCCTATCCAACACAGTGATAATCGTTTCCGTTTCAAGGCCAACCGAAACCGCCGCATACAAGGAGTGCGGAGTCAAATTATACTCGTGCATCGACTCTGGCCTGCACACAACCACAGAAAAAAATTAGGTTACAAAATTTCTTAAAAAACACAAAATCAAAAACATGATTATTTCACAAAAACAGCAACTAGCAGAATGCGTTATCAACCAGGAAAGAGTACCTGCAAACTGGCTCCGCAATTGCAATGAGAAAGTCATACGCCTGCTTGTACAAACTGGAGAAGGTCTCCAAAAAGATCCGGCCATCAGCACACACCCACAGCGGACGATTAGCATGGTCGGGCTTGAGCTCCAACTTGGTGAAATCCTGCCTCTGGATCTCTTCGACCGTATCATCCGGATCATCCATGTCCATCATGGCTGCTCCACCATCACCACATCACCACAAACAAAAGAAAACCCAATTCAGCTCACTTCCAGACATGCCCATGAAAAACCCAAACCCTAATCCCCTCCCAAAACCCAAAAATGAGCTGAAAATGAGCTGATAACTTCTTGGGTTTGTGGAATGAAGGGAGTTTGTGTGATTAGTTGTGATTGCTATTGTTGAGCCCTAACTTAGTTGATTGATTTGTGTGTATCCCAATGCAGGTGGAATGCATTAGAATGAATTGGAAATGAGGAATTTGACTGACCTGCTTGCTTGGCGGTGTGGTTGTGGGCATACATACCTGGTATGAATGGGTTGCTCCTCCTCCGCAATCAATCAATCACTCACAGCTGATGGAGAAGAAGAGCGAGCAAGCAATCTGTGATTGTCTTTTGTGCGAGAGAGAAACCAATTTGATCTGTTGTGAGGTGATCTGAGCTGATGATTAGTGTGCTCTACTTCCTGAAGCCCTAGTTGATTGATTTCTGTGATAATCTAAGTTTCTCTGGTTGTGTGATTGTGTTTGCAATGATATGAGTTGAGGGAGAGGAATGAGGATGGTAAGGTACCATATTCCAGATGAGAGAGATGTCACTGAGATGGACTCTGCATCTGCAATTGCATATGCAGTTGATGTGGGTGGTGGTGGGATGATATATAGACTTGGTACAGGCTGTGCCTTGCTCTTCAAGCTAACTTACCCTGTGTTCAACCGGGATACCCGGTTATGGAGTCCGGGTATCTAAGGCGGGGACAGACTCTAGGCTGTACCATTGGAACCCTAATTCTCCACCTCTCTTGGAGCTCTCTGCGAATCATACGAGTGGTCAAGTTCTTTTGACTTAGAATATAAAAACAGTGAAGTAACCTTGGCATTCAACGCAAATGGGTTCGCAAACTACCAGTTTAAACTAAAGTAGGGGTTAGAAATTTTATTTTTTATTTTTTATTTTTATTTTTGGCAAAACTTTAAGATTTTCTTCTTGAAATTGTGTTGAAAATTTATTTTTCTTTTGTTTTCTTTTATTTTAAGATTGTATATTTTCAAGAAAAAAATACAAATTTTTTTGTGGTGTCATGTATTACCAAATTATAAAGATTAGTTATAAATTTGCTACATTAATTATTAATATAGATGAAGAAAGATGAAGATACATATAAGAAGAAATATGAGAAAGAACTTAAAGACATAGTGGGGTTTAGTGGAGGTTCATAAGTTTCAATATTCTTTTGTCAATTTTATGATTAGAGAAAAAGTAAACCTCCAATAAATAATTAAATGATTGCCTTACAAAAAATAACAAATTTCAAAGATTATCAAAAATAAATAAATAAATCAATTGATGCACAAAGAAGATTCTATGATAGGGTACAAAAATTTGCTCTAAAACTAAACTTAAAGCACGGATGATGAGATGCAACAAGTTGGAATTTGATGAAGATTTTTGAAACATCAAAAGATGTCATCCATACTTGTTCCATAGCTTTCCATCAATCAAAAATTGAAAATTTCAAAGTTGATAACTTATATGAATAATGGCATTCCTTTGTCATGTAGGCATTGAATTGCGGTAAGACGAACATACACTTAATTCACATCGATCTCCTAAGGTGACCAAAGTTTCTCTTCTTCTTTTGAATAATTGCATCTTCAAAAATCAAGTAGATTATTTTACTCCTCCACGACTTCCAAAATTACTCTCTAGACCACTTCTAATACTACCTTTCATTAAACCAAAATTAAAACAATTAACTAATTATTAAAAAACAAGCCAACCTCTTGATTGTCAATCTTTGAAAGAAAGTAACTAGGTGGTGGTTTAAGTGGCAATTGATAACACATACCGTACGTTCAGGTCACTTTTGACAAACAGGTGTCGAAATTATTATTTTATTTTGTCACATGTGGTTTGACACAATGGATATCACATAGGTATCACATAGGTATTGCACAAGTATTACCTAAATCTTGCACGGGTGTCACCTTGGTATTACATAGGTATTGTCTAGCCAAATTTCTTGAAATTTCCAAAATTTTGGACAAGTTCCCATTTTGAATTAATTATGTATGAAAGTGACCATAACGTAGGGTAGTGTGGAAATGAAAAAACCTATGTATTGACTAATACTAAAATATTTTCCAAAATCCCACTTTCTAAAACATAAAAATAAAAATTTAACTTGAAAAAAAGTACATTCATCATGAACCTTATTTTACTCAGAGAAGAAAATCCATTGTAAATTTAGGACTTCCAAAAATAGGTCAAATTTTTAAATTGTTGATTTTACAGCAATCCAACTTGGAGCCAATTCCTAAAATTGGTGAATGTAGGTGGTCAGTACAATCTACAATGAAGTTTCAAGTAAAACTTTAAGATCCTGAGTGACAGACATCAACAATTTTTACCATTCTCGTAGTTCATTTTGCTGATTTGGCCAACACATATAAATCTGCCCTAAGGCCATTGGAAGGAACTGAAACATTGCACATTTCCTCGCACCACTCCACGGCCAACTGATTCTACACAACAATGACATGATCAATCATTGCTTGAGCTCTTCATCATGTTTTGAAAAAAAATTGTAGTAGAAGTGGAATCAGAAATGTAGTACATCCACCATATAAGAAGCAAATCTAGTTTTTTAATACACTATGCTACACTTTGTCATCTTCGTCCGCTTTCATGATAGATTCGTTTGCAGCTGCACTGGGTTGCTCCGAAATTTCTACAGTATGAGACTCATCTGCAGTCATAATAACCACGGTCAGAAGAGATACAATATTACGGAGGTTTTGTTAGCAGCCTACAAACAACATTCTTACAGATTAAAGGGTCCTTTACAAGATTACTTATATCATAGATACTTATGTATAGGTTCTATTATGGGGAAGCATGCAAAGAAATTCACAACAAAAGAATAGAATGTGAGGCTTTTAGCACTAAATTTTCATTGAACCACCTACTACCAATACCGTAGTACTATTGCGGATTCATCCGTTTTCTAATATTCGGTTATTTCTAAGCCATTTAAGGTCATTTTTGCTGATTGTTTTGGCTAAAAAAACAATAATTGAGAAACTCAGTTTCCGAGAAGGAAACCTCATTTTTTCAAAAAATATATATTTGTTTGACAGGTGACAAACCTGCTATGGTGTTACGGTACTCTCTTACAAATGTTACATATGAAAAGATTTTAAGCATGTGAAAGAGAAGCAGGCTAGATTGGTACCTTGGGTTCTCGAATGTGCATGATCTGCGTGTTGGCCATGAGGATGTTGGACATGGGGATGTTGGTCATGAGGATGACCGTTTTTATGGTGGTGCACTTCAACATGACCATTATGCACTTTGGTACCGAGTGGGATATCGACCGGGTGACCATTCTCATCAAGAGCCTTGTTGATACCTATGATGCCAATGCCATGTATTCTTTCGTGAGGTGAAAGAGGCTCATGAACATGGTCTGGCGCTCTGTGCTTCTTCTTTGCTGCCCTTGCCCAACCTTTGACAGCAGCACCAGTAGACTCCGATCTGAATACCGTTATCTTCAACCCTGAACCCAGCTGCACAAGAGAACAAAAATAAAAATAACGTTACTAACAAAAGCAGTTCATTAGGGCCATTATTACACCCATATTCTTTATATTGGCCAATCTTGATTACTGTGAGTTACTAGCAGCTTGGGCACTGTTTTGCCTAATAGTTAATTAAATCGCAAAAAGTGGTTAGGCAATTCCAAAAATAATTTCTCAAAGTTGGGCATTTTTAAATTTCTCAAAGTATTATGGAGCAGTAGTATCTCAAGCGCTATAAACTCACAAATTTAGATCCCAGTGATTGTAAGAGTAGGGATAAGTTGATGTGGATCAATACCTGGGTGACAAGAGCGTAGAGGGGCAAAGTGCTGGCGCTGCACAGGATCTGCACAGAAAACCTGAACTCATCCAAAAGAGTTAGAATAACTGTGGAAGTATATGCCAGAATTTCAAATAAAAACAGTCTTAGTAATTATTCAGTGTGTGAGCAAATCAACTCTCGCTGAGAATTTCTCCTCTCCTGACCACAAGCCCAGTTTTGAGTAATGCAATAGCTTAGTAAGTTTAAAATGTTGCCAGCCAAAAAAATCTTGTAGGGAAGGTGACGAGATTGAGACAGTAGTCATTCAGTTTTCAGTAGAAGATGTTAAATAGAATATAAGAGTATGTAAGAAGAGAACGTACCCAACCACAATGCGCACGATAACCATCCACGTTGATCCGACTAAGCAAGATGAATATCCATAAGTGGTCTGCAAAACACATGCCAGAATCAATCTGAGTGTTGTTGAATTTCTAGTGCTAACATTGGCAACTGTAAGAATCTGTCCCATGTCTGTAAAAAACCATTGACAGCTTATATTGAGGGAAGAATTGAATAGAAAAGATTGTCCAGCATTACTCTAACGAAACCTATTCAATGCAATTCTATGATGTCTTTCTAAGACTAATCTACAGTGGTTTTCTCTCCTTTAGAAGTGATCAGGAACTCACCATGGTCCAGAAGAAGAAGGCGAGTTCAAAGGCATTCTGAAAAATACGGTCAGACACATTTGGTTAAAAACTGGGACAAGTGTTGATAACCAGCTTGAACCTCCGTTCTGAGAATCTGTTTAATAGAAGAAATCAGCTTCTAATGATCCAAGCTATCTCGCACCAAAATTCATTAAAGCAGATACGACCTTCGAACCTTACAAGAATTTAAGGTAGAGGAGATACCTGGAAGAGAATGAAGTGAATCAGGAAAAGAAATACTCGAGGATTACTGAACCAGAACAGTTTATCGCTAGGGCGAATTGCTGGGACATTCTTCATTTCTTCTCGGACTTTGCAGACTGGGATATGCTTTTCGTCTCCTTTTGCTTCATTTCGTACTTCATAGGCCAAGGAGGTAATTATTAGCTGAAGCTTTGCTCCAACAATTAATATCATCTGTCGTCACCCAACAGAGTGTCCATCAGATCACAGAGACAGATCGTTGCAAGAGCGACCGAAATTCAGGTCATAATCTTAGAGAGCAAAGCATGCACAGGAACAATTTGGGCTGAGAAGCCATCCCTACATACTGACGGAAATGCTCATGGTTTACAAAAGACTATATGCAGATTCCGAATTTCGCTATTGCTGGATCGGAAAGAATGTTTAAGCAAGATTGAAAGTCGTAGAACTCACAACTACAGGAACAAAGGCCAACCAGAAGTAGGTGTACCACCCTGCATTTAAGAAAGATCATTTTCAAGATAAAGTTAAGATCGTAAGCGAACAGCAAAGTATGGAACTTACACGACGACATCAGCTAGTCACAGGACAATTACTTCTATTTGCATCGTTAAACTAACAAAACAAGGTAATATGAATAGGATGGACTAAATGGGTATGCAATATTTTTCAACAGAAGTGATTTAGAATTTCCATTTCTGAATCAAGCAGGAGAAAAGCAAATTATGGCTACAGAATAGAGTGTGGGATCAACCATTGATATCGACAAGTAGGTAAATGCAAACAAATGCCCACAAGTAACCGCTGTCAAAGACCCAAACACCAACCCCATCAGTCAGTCACAACCACTACATCTTAAGAAACAGGAAGGGGCTCTCAGCAAATGTACTCAAAATAGCATCAACTGTATCAATTCATTCAGCATATCCATGGCAAGCATCGTTGCAAGAAAGTGACTACTCGTTCAAAAGTCAGGGATATGGGTGGTTATGTCCGAAGCACCTGATGCCAACTACATGCTGAAAGTCTGTTTCCATGCTACGTTTGATGTAGCTGTGAAAGTCAAATTCTGATTTCAGATCGTGATGCTACAGAACAGCCACAAAGAAAACAGTTCAAAACAGCCCTAGAGAGCATATTTACCTACACGTGAAGCGCCAATTTACAAGCTCTTCCTATTAGAATATGTGACATTTCATATTTGCTCATTTATGACTACATGTTTCTTTCATCATACACCTTCTGTTTCCAGTATTTCACATTACTTAGACAACTCCAGCACTATTCACTCGTGCCTACTGAGTACATTTCTCAAAATTGAGGATAGTATGAAAAGGACAAATCAAGAATGAGGCAATCTTAACAACAAGATGGTTACGAGAGATTCTAGATACTCACCTGAATGAAACCGAGGCGTAGACACAAGTAATCCGATTTATAAATAGGTTTTCCAAACTGCCGGAAGAAGCTATACTGTATACAAAGAGCCAACAACTTGTTTGATGAGCTGTTTGCACACATGATTCAAGCATTGTGTCCCAGCACTGTTCGAGAAGTCACGTCATTCCCTCAAATCAACTCACAGATTACCCCAGAATACCCTACCATCGCATCTTGCTCTGAAATTCCAGGCCGAGAATACACAGCAAAATTCCATAAAAAGAAAAGCACATATGATTTGTCACTGGAACTTACAACATAGCTGTCTAGATTATAGCCAGTTCTCGATGTTCGCAAGAACTTGTATTTCATTCGGCCGTTGAGGAATTCTCCAACGGGATGCTTTCCGGCCAAAGCTGCAGTACAATCACACCCGGAACAAATTCTTAAACCAATCACCTAAAGGCTCTATTTATTGTGATCGAAACAACCAGTATAGCAGAGCAATTGGCAGTCACAGCATCCATGAGCTCCCCAAAGGGCAAGAGGTTTGAAGGGCACTAACCTTTGTTATAGCATTTCACGATTTTCGTTTGACTCTCTATCTCCCATTTCTTCCATCTGTGCACCTGGTGATTTTTCAAAATTAGACAACGAAACATTTGCATACCCTGCTCAGCTATTTGCAAACATAAAGGTAATACCAAGATCTGGCAAAATGGCAGCGCTATGAAGACAGAGGTTGAAGGGAACTAGAGCCATACTTGCCATAACCCAACTAGCACTGTGATGGCGCTGTAAATCACGTGCACAATCGCCATCACAAAAATAAAAATATGCAGCTGATGGAGTCCCTCCGTTGATATGACCTGCACTTTGCCCTGCAGCCAATTCAAGCAATCGACGATGTCAGCAAAACGGTAGTTTCAGTAGCTAATTACGACTTATAAGAAACACGGTACCAAATTTGCAATTCTGGGTTGCTTGAATATAAATCTTCTCGATTAGGTTAACAGTGATCGAACCTACGAAGAGGCAATTTTTTTGAAATAAGAGACAAGGTTTTCATGGTTATTACCGCAGGACAAGTAACAGTTCCTCCGGACGAGAGGAGCCGCCTGTGCGCAGCTGCCACAGGAGCCTCAGCCAAAGCCTCTTGAGAATGGTATCTGCAAGGGAGCATAAACTTGTTGAGCCGCTCGGGCATGCACATGGAGGCTATCTTCGCCTGGAAGACCGTCAAGGACAGGGAAATAAACCCCAGAAGCATCAACTCTGCGTCACGCAACACACATACCAAAACAATCAATAATTTCTCACAACTGCAATTCGGAGCTTCCAGCAGGCATCATGAAGGCATGCAGCTTAGACTCCATTGTGTTTGAATTTTTTTAGTTATGCAAGCATTCATGAGAGTGCCATGTTGTAACCCCTTGCGTCTGGATTAGAGTCATTCATTCTCTCGGAGGAACTAGCACTAGGTTCTACACAAGGTGTGATTCAAGACACATTAGGCAGTTGGGTGAGGCGATGGTGGGAGTGACTTGCCATCCTTGATTTGTTCCAGTGTGTGCAGCAACGGCTTCTGTTTCGATCTTCTCAGGTACTGCACAAGCAAAGTTTATGTCAGTTGAATCCTCAAAAACCAGTTTGCTGATCTTCACAAAGTTAGACATAGAATCAGGTTAGAAATAGTTTGAGGTTACTTGTGCGTGACAAAATTGCAGAAGAATTTGAAACTAGTGTAACCTACCGTTTGGACATTGATAGAGTCTGATTATCCATAGCCGTGAATTTAAAGATTTTGTTCAAGTTTTACACTCTGAGAACAGTAAGCCCTTACGCCAGACCATTCGGAGCATCCGCAAAACTAAATTCCTGTTTTATACTCAACTAGGCCTTGACGTGCAAGGATTCCCAACAAAACACACAAGAGCTTGTGCCATCGCATCACAGCTAATGTGTTCACAATCTGCTCAGAAATTTGCCATTCATAGCAGCTGATAAACATCTTTGGTGTCATCTTTGGTTCAAATATTTTTCTCACTCAGAATCCAGCCGATGAGAGAATCCTACATCTGTGACATAGGCTATGTCACCGTAAGTTGTGGCCAACGAGTCCTTCAAAGGGTACAAGTGCCAAAACTCAAAAAACACTCAAAGCACTTATTCTTTGCCTTCAATACATAACCCTGCAAGTCTTGTTGAATAGAACGTTTACAATCCACGAGAGATTGATCGACAAATTTCTTCACAGCTCCACTCACTCAAAACCCACATGAACTCAAAACTCTGAGCAGATGTCGAACATGAGGGCAACCAAAGAGAAGATCAATCCAGAATATTCCAGAAAAGAAGCAACTCATAAGATGTAAAATGCGTCTTACGCTGCCGAGGTACTTGAGGAGCCGCTCCACAATGAGCGACGCCACCACGAAGACAGTGCACACGGCAGCCACGGCCCATGTGGGCGTCTGCTCCAACGACTTCTGCTCCGCCACCCCCGACATCGCTGCTCCCGGCACTCACCAACTCCCTCAACACCACCTTCCGCCCTCCTACCTCCGGCAGTAGTACATCGTCATCACGCCCAACTCAGATCAAACCTCGCACATGACCCTCCCCTTCATGCCAACGCCACTCACTCCAAAAACTAGTCTTTAATCCCCTCAAACGCGCCAACACCGCATCACCCGCCTCGGTATTCCAAACTCATGTGTCTCCTCAAAACCGGGATTCTCAAAACTTTAGCACAACGAACCTGGTCGGCGACATGCACACACATTAGTTGCATGATCCTCCCTCATCTGCAACCTCCCGAGCTCCTCCTTTCCCAATAACCTGCAACCACTGTGTATTGCCAACCGAACGTGGGCAAACTCATGCCAAATATCACACACCATGCATGCACATCATCAAGCAAACCAGTCCTTTAGTTGTTTTTCTTTTCTCTGAAACGAGAATTCTGTGACCAGGTTACTTGCTCGAAGATTGCAAAGGTGAGGGAGTGAGTCCTTTTGTATCCACGGTCGCCGTTCGCTTCAACCGAATAGAAGATTGCATTATATATATATTGTAACAGTGAAAGCGGGCAGCTAGGCGAGCAACGAATCTTCCGCTTCGCTTTTGGTTGTTTGTCATGAGTTTTCAAAGCAATTGCAACAACAACTTCTGGACTCGATCTCGAGTGTGTGTGGCCCACTGCAAAGGAGTTTTTTTTTGGTCTTGAGGAGATGAAGATTATACATCATGACTTGTTCTTTGGGTTTAGCTTCTCGGCCTTGACGTCGACATGACGATGTTCGATGTACGTGCCGTGCTACGGCTGCTGTTATTTTTGGAAAATTTGGAGGTGTTGTCTAGATTTACAGTCTTGGGATGCGTGTTGTGATATTGATTCACAGCAGTATGGGGATGAGTGAGAAATAGTTAATACTTTGGTGTATTTGGGAAATGCGGCTGCCTACCAAACTTGAGTTTCGAGTTGTTTTTTTCTTGGTATGAAAGTGGCAGGAGCACACTTGAGTCTTGGATCATGACAATTAGTTGCATTCTTGACCGATTCACGGCGGGTTTTACTCGGGAAGGACAAAAGTTGGAATAAAATAATGCCGAAGAAGTGTTGTAGAAAGTTCAAAGAACGGTTGAGCTCATGATAAGGTCGAATGCCCTAAAACCACCAACTTAAGCTTTTTGAGCTTATTTTGGGCTAGTTATTTTAGGGGTGTATTTTTCCCTTGTAGGAAAGAAACTTTCTCACAGGATGCAAATTTTTTGAAAATTAAATTCCCATTACATAAATAAATACAAATTTTCAAAGGCTAAAGTACTTGGAGACCCAAATCTGTCCAATAGAGTTTCCTAAAGGGGGGAAGCACAATAAAGTGTACCAAAAAAGTGGTTAACTATTTGACAATTTCAGCCCTATGTGTAAATGGTAGAGAAAGTGACATGTAGGACTTCTTGATTGAAAATTAAGTTTGGGATACGGAATTTAGACTTGATGTTCTACAACTTCCCAAATTTGTGGAAGAAGATGTTGAGTTTAGACACCTCTACAAACACCATAAAGTCGGACAAAGTGAAAGCTGTCATTTGGAAAAGTGATTGTTTTACATCGTATTTACGACAAAAATCACTTTTGACTTTGCGGGGACCTCCGTTTGTACACTACGCTTGTAGAAATGATCTTAGACAGCTGTGGTTGGAGTTCTAGATTGGCCAAAAGTGTCTAAAATACGTTTTTAAAACGCTGTTTTCCGTGAAACTTTTGGGGAGAGTTTTTTCACCGAACATTGTTTTTTTAATTGAAAAAAACATCCTCTAAAGACAATAGAGGTCCCCAAATGAAGAAATTAAGACTTTGAAAAAGTTCATTTTCGTGATTTAGAACTAGCGGTCAAAATAAGTTTCAATTGAAGATGTTTTTTTTACGAAGATGCATGTAAGACACCTTGTGACACCCTAAAAAGTGACTAAAATGCTCAAAAACTACACCAAAATGCTCAAAATCAGCTTTGAGCTTTTAAAAACAGCACACTTCATATTCACTTCCTAGTGATCACATGTTGCACTTTGTGGTCCACTTTATTGTGCTCTCACCGTAAATCCAAAACACTGTTGCAAAACGTCTTGTGCCTCAAGACACCTAAAACCACATCGCCATGTGAGAAGAACTGCAACACTACCACTGCAATTAAAATTATTGAAGGGGTGTATTACGGGCACGGGGTTCCCTTGGACCGTGTCATGCCAAGTTGTAAAGTGCGAGTGGGGTAGCTTTGAATCCCACATGGGCGGTGATCATCCTGTGACCACATCCGCAGGTTCCCGCTCCCCTAGGGTTCCTGTGCCGCTCCCCTAGGGTTCCTGTGCCGCTCCTGCTTCACCCCTGACCCGCGTAGGTCTCCCGCGGAGAGTCGCGAGCGCCTCCTCCCTGGTTCGCTCGCTCAGTCCCCGTGCCCCGCGCTCCCCGTCGCCTGGCTCTCCCGCGCAGTTGAAACGTGGAGCATGAACGTTGTAACGGCTCGTTAGAGCACCTTCCTCCATCGGCCCTCCCTCTCGGTGCATGGAAGTGTTGCGGAGATTGCTTCGTGTAATTGCAGGCATTTCGAATTGGTTTATGATGTGTGTACTTGGCCTCGTAGAATGTGGACTTACGTCAAACTGAGAGAGGGAGGGGAGGCCGCTTGAAGGAGATTGAAAGAAATACTGCGCATGGGGGGGTTGTGGAGTGAGAGGAGGGTGGTAACCAGGAGCATGAGGAAGCGGTACAAACGAGGAGAATTGCGACGGTGTAGCATGCAAGTTCTGGTGGAGGAATGCCGCCCCTTCCAATGCCGACTCCCCTCGCCTGCAGCCCCGAGCCGGAAGCCCTTCCTCTCTGGCCTGACGTGATTCCATAGTCTCCGACGCCCTGGCCGCACGAAGAATCCCTACCTCCTCTGCTCTGCTAGATGCACCCGCGGCCTTCTCTGCTCTCGCCACCGCAAGCTCGTAAGCACGGGCTGCTTTTATCCTCGCAGCTTCCTCTTTCGCAGCCGCTCTCCTCGCTTGGGATTCAGCCCGCTCCGCTGCCTTCAGGTCCCTCAGACGCTGCGCTTCTTCCCGTGCCGCAGCCCTTCGGGCCATTGCCTCCTCCCTCTCCTCCATTTTTCGTTTCTTGGTTTCCTCACGCTGCTGTTTCTGCCTCTCTTTCTCTTTTGCAGCGTCTTCCCTCGCGGCAATTATCCCGGCTGCAGCCTCCTCGTATTCTGAGCTGGTTAGTATCACTGACTTGGCGAAATCCACAACGGGGTCCCTGCGCCGTGAGGTTGCCCTTGGAGTGAATCTCGGCAATTGTAAGAACTGGGTGATGGACTGCGGGGCCGGGGCTTCTGTGTCGAGTGTAGCGACGTCGCTGTCGACGGCCTCCTCCGACGGGTCCACGCCGACAAAAAAATGTTCTGTTGCAGCTTCAGGTTCGCGACTGAAGTCTGCTGCGAGGTCGCACTCGCTGGACGGTGCCGGAAGGTCCTCCGCAGGTAAATCCGCCTGCCCTTCCTCTCCTTGCTGGGCTTCACAGTCTTCGGGTCCCTCCGACTCTTGCTGATCAGGAGAAGCAGGTCCTGCGGTTGCCGACGGTGCATCTGCAGCGTCACTTTCTCCAGCGGGTCTGTAGACCTCCGACGGTGTCAAGTGCGAATCCACTGCTTGACGGTTGAGGGGGTAAATCCCAGGGCGTCTGAAGCCACTGCGAATGTTGGAGACAGAGAGTGCTTTTTTCAAGCCAAGTGAGACCCACTGTGCCAACACTTCTTTTGTTGCTGATTGGTCTATGTTGCGTGAAGTCCAATAGTCCCTGTATTCTCTGAAGTATTGCTTGAATGGTTTAAAGACAGCAACATCTAGCGGTTGTAGCGCATGCGAAGTGTGAGATGGGAGGCTGATGAGATCAAGTCCAACATTTTTAGCTAGTCGTGCCACCTCTAATGTAACATGTGAGTTGTGCCCATCCAGGATCAACAGATGGCGGTGTTCAGGGGAAATAACACCACGACATCTAATCGACGCTATGAAGTGAGAAATCCATGCACTGAACAGGTAAGACGTCATCCACGCTCGTGGTTGCATTGCCATAGTTGCCCCCTGTTCACAATGTATGATATAATTTTGCCTAAACCTACGTCCTCGAAAAATGTAGAAAGATGGAATAGACTGCCCGGCTGCGTTTACACATACCAGTACCGATAGCCACTCACGTTGATTTGGAACAATCGACTGTACTCTCTTTGCACCAGTCCGTGCTATGACCATCCCGCCACCGCTTTTTCCTACAAAGTAACAGCAAAGTCATGAGCTCAAGGTAGGGGCAGTGCTCAGTCAGCCACATGTACCGTGGCTATGCATCGGTGTAGCAGTCACTAACATCATGAACTTGGGCTTGCAGGTTAGAATGCCGATCAGGAGCTTCGGTGACCAACATAGCCACTGCAGCGAAGATAGTGAAAGGTTAGTATTTTTTTTTTTTTTAATTCGAAACATCATGTTCTGCTCAAAACAGTTAGCAGTAGAAGTGCAATCTGGATTATCGAAACCGACTAAGTCGGCAATGCATTGTACTCTCGAATGTGAGTGATTTGAAATCGAACTCTGACAATGTGATTGTCAATCAGCTTGCAGGTTCGAAGCAGCCCCAGATCATCATGGAGAGATATACAGTGCAAGCAGTAATTTTGGAGAACCTAAGGCTACGACATGATATACAATGGGTAAGCATAGGCATTAGTTGAATTACTTTGACCATGCATTTCTGTGGAAAACATAGGGTAGTGAAAGTTAATGAATTACCTGCCTGGGCGCCGGACTCGTCGCAGTTCCAGATGCGCTCAGGTGGGTACTTGTGCATGTCATAGAGCCGTTCTAAATTTCCATACAATGTTTGCACATTCTCAGGACATAGAGCACGGGCCCTTGCACTCTCCAATCCTTGGGCAGCTCTAACAGTGAGATCCGGATGACGACGTCTAAACCATCTCATCCAACCTCCTCCAGGAATACCGTCTCGAAAAGGTGTCCACCTGTTCTTTGTGATCTCATAAACCTTCATTTTCAGGGCACTAGGTGACAACCCAAACCCCAATTCGCACATCTTCACAAGGTAATCAACAATCTCCTTTTCTTCTTCAGGTGTCAAAACACCGTCGACTCGTCGTTTTGTACTCCTCGTCTTCCCATAGCAATGATCCCGGAATGATGAGTAAGGTATGCCATATTTTTCAGCTGCTCTCTTCATGTTTTCTCCATTGTCTACTGCTGCTAAAGCGCATCTCAGTTGCTCATCACTCCAGTTGCCATTCTTCCGTGGTCTTACCCCTCTACGGAGACGTCCACCTCTCCGTGCTGGAACTCCCTCCACAGGCGTGTTCACTCCCACCGAAGTTGGCCGGAAGTGTTGTGCCGGCTCTGGCGTCCCATGGAGTCTCCCACCACCGGCTGCAGGATTTGTAAAGAGCGTAATGCCGGCTGCAGTCCCTCGACACCCCTGCCGCCAACCAGGGTCCCCTCCCCGCGCTGCTATTCTCCCTCTGCTGGACGTCGGTTGTTGATTGCCGCGCCTCACCCCTGACTGGTCGGCGTTGCCTCCCTGGGACAGTCCGTCGACACTGCGCAGCACCCTCTGCCGCCGAATTCTTCGCTCCTGCTCCAGCTGCAGTGCGCTGTAGTCTACTGCTTGTGTCGTTTGTCGCTCCTCATCGTCACTACTACTGCCTAGGTCCTCACACTCATTCTCATGATCATCATAATCATCTTCGGAGATGTAGCAGAAACCTGCATCGGTGGCTAAATCCACAACAGACATGGTTGCTTTGACGGCAAAAAGGATAGCTCAGCTCACGGCAAAAATGATAATACACTGCAGCACTCTCTTGTGAATGAAATATGCACTTCACTGATGCATTATATTGTGACCATTGCTTGCTAAACGTGTCCTGGAATGTATGGAATTCCGTCATGGAAGAATCTGGATCATGCCTGGATTGGAACAAGAAAGCATGACTGGGCACGTCTGAATTCGTTATCACAGCAACCACAGATCGTGACGCCTAAATCGGGAAACCACTTTCAATTCTCACCTAATTCCACTAACTAACAAGTGCTTTTAACAAGATATATTAGACTCAAAAACCGTTCCAGCCGCCACTAAATTCGACTTTGCGGCAGACGGTAAACCGCTACAGTGCCAATCCCAAATCAGGCGCCCCACTGCACAAATCACGGAATTCTGTTCTCAGAAACGGCGCTTATGGGGAGGCCTACGGTACTAATATGGGGGTCGTGGTGGTTTTGGGGCATTCAACCTTAGGTAATGTTTGGTATTGTACTGGTTCTACTTTCTCTTTTGTAACAAGTAGAATCTTCATCTACTTGGTCCTATTGTACCGGCTACCATACAGTAGTACAGCTCTCATGAGTTTTCTACAAGTTGACCATGGAGGAAATAACTCGTGGACTCGTGCTCATGAGTGAACGGTGGATTTTTGTAATTTTTTATGATGGGGGATGGATTATTTTTACACTGGGTGAGGTACTGTAGGTTACTCAAGCAGCGACAGTAGAGGTAGATGCTGGAATTATACCATTCTATCTGGGACAAATATAAAATGGTCCATGTGGACAGGGTGTTATGATTTGGCACGCCTTTTCTTGCACTGGCGAGCTCCACGAGTTCGCACCGCCGACCAGTCTTTTCTATTTGGACGACGTTCTCATGTACCGCATGAGATTGCCTGCCGTGAATCCTGGACTAATTTGTGAGATTCATTGGTTATCAGCTACTGCACAAAAATGTTGTCAACTCTCATCCAGATAGTACCTTTTAGCTTTAAGAGGTCCCGGTGTCTACCGGTGTACAGGACTCCAATGTTGTCCACACTGCAGAGCTATCTCCTCATGAAGAGGGGATCACCTTCGATCAATTATAAGATCATATTCCAGCAAAGCTTGGAAGAGAATACTGTGTGGAGAGACTGTGGGATTCTAGAATCTAGAATAAGATGTAAGCACCACGTACAAGCCTGATTGGCCCTGATTCTCCACTTTTCCTATGCAACTTGCTAGGATTTGCTCTTGCACAGGACGTTGGTCTTGCAGAAACTGGGAAATAGAGAAATTGCACGTGGTAAAGTTTGCAGAATTCCAGTTGCTTTAAAGTTTAGAGGTGATAATGCACATTGGACACTGGGACTCTTGGATCGTCAGCAAACCAAACGCTTGAGCTGTAACGCCAGTACCAGTCTAGGCAATGTGGGGTTTAAAATGCGATGCAGACACGTGAAATCTTTGAGAAGGTGAGCTAAATCTGACATAGTGTTGACAATGTGAACCAGTTAAGCTCGAATTGTCAACAACTGTCAGATTTATTGCACCAGTTAAGCTCACATTGTCAAGACTTCACTGGTGTACTTAACTTTCATGCGATTTGAAGCGCTGACGCCAAAATCCTCAGTACATGTCCTTGACAGGGAATCGAACATGCGAAAATTATGCCCCCGCTCATGGGCAACGGATGGTACAAGCGAAACGGAACAGCACAGACTCTTGCACTTACTAGCGAGTTCCTAACCAAACAAACGCCTAAGTACATTTATGATTTGAGAAGCAAAATATATGGTAGTAATCTTGTCACCTCACTGTCGCAAAATAATGAAACAAATAATTCTAAACAAACTACCTTAGCGAGAGAGTGGCGAATTCATATCAAACCATATTTTGTCGAGTATGAAGTGGCAAAAATTTCCAATCCCGCGGGTATCAGAGATATTGCAAACTGAGATAGTAGTCCTATTACCTAGACGCTGCCTCCACTGGTCGCCAGAAACGTTTTTGTGCGACAAGGAGCTCCTCATTGCCCTGCGTATAAGCAAGCACTATGTCCCAGTGTAATGACTTGACCGTGTCTTCTATGTCACGCAGCACATCCACCCTGTCGCGAAAGATGGCCCATCCCTCGGGACGCAGAATGCGGTCCATCTCCATCACCACATTCACAATGTTGCACCTAGCACATGATCATTCACATCAGTACTAGAATTGGATCAGGTGGACGCGCCGAGCTAAAGAGTACACAGTGAAATGTCTTAAAACGAGATCTAGAGTGAAGGAACAAAGAGACGAGAATAATGATCATGCTTACTTCTGTGTGAGTGTGCTGAACAGGTGGTCGGCGTGCATGAGGTCGTAAGAGCGGGGATATGTGCTGTGCGGTTCGCACCAATCATGGTACATTCCAATGAGGCCACGGTCGAAGATAATAGGCAGAGTATCTGGCTCTGTGACCGGAACTATATTCATAACCCATACTGACTGTGTCACAAGCGCTGCCGCAAACCTGCACTCTCCAACATCACCAAGAAATTAATCACTAAGTCCATGCCACGACCAAGCAGATAGGACAGCAAGTATGAATTAGAGTCTTAGATTGTCAATAAAGCACCCTACCCTCCATAGCCAGCCTTCATGTCCATCACGTTGCGGATGGAACTCCAGTTGATGCCAAGCCCTTGCAAGTACGATTTCTCGATGATCCGTTTCCAGTGTTCTGAGTCTGCACGAAACTCTTCAACCACAGGGTTGCCATAGATTCCCTTCTCAGAGGGGCTCAGCCAGGAAGGTGTAGAATCCACACGTGGAGGCCACTCTGCAGGCCAACTTGTTGCTCGTGCACCCTCTGTGGTGGGAAGCTTGTGTATGCACGCCTTCATTGGGACGTACCTAGAAATCGTAAGGAAGTTTACGTTATAAAACAAGTAAGAATTTCAACAGCGCACGAAGCCCACATAGTGAAATTTCTAAATGTTAAATTGTTAGAGGGTTTGGTAAATACCAGGCTGCATCTGGCTTGTCATCAGATTCACAGAACGGTGGCGAACTATCAGGCTTGCGAAGATTGTATAGATCATTGTCTTTCGGTTTCTGGAATACAGCAACGCCAATCTTCGAGGTTGAGTCATACTTCTTGGCGACCAACTTCCATGACATACTGTCAGCTATAGCCTTCGTGTCTGCGACAACGAGATTTTTTGGTTTTAATATATGATAAGGAGTAACAATGCTCTTATAATAATGTACCTCTAGTTTGTGGAAACGGGGGTGTGAGGAGTATAGACGCAGACCTTTCCAGATTTGGAATTCATCTTTCATGTACACGGGAGTTGCTGACCATAAAAAGAAACCACCAGGTCTTAAGACGCGGTTCAACTCGAGAAGAAGCATTCCACCTGCCACAGAATATACACCAGATGGTTACTATGAGCTTTGCAGCAGTTTTGATCTTTGCAGTTTTGAATACTTCGATTGATGGTGCGTTCTAGAGTGTCACATGATCGTCGATTGAATTCCTACTTACCATCTTTGTGCCACGGAACTCGACAGCGGGCGCAGTGCACGGCATCGAACACGTTACTTGGGAAGACGAGTCTCTTAGTACCCATGACAGCCGAAACCGCAGGAATGCCTCGCTCCAGGGCCATTTGCACCTGTGCTTCGTGTTCATCCTTGGGTGCTATTGACATGGCAAGCACATTCTTGTCAAAAAGATAACCTCCGAAGCTAGCAACCCCGCAGCCAACATCGAGAATGACCCGTGTGTGATTGCCCCACGCTAGCTCAGGCACTGCCTGCAAGAAGCAAGATACATAATTTCATAATCTCATTACAAATCTCAAAAATCAAGATACATAAACTCATAATCTCATAATCTCATAATCTCATTACAACTTGACTCAAAAGAATTACAGGCCCTAATTGCTCAGTTACTGAAATCCCAAACATTAATACTGTCGGGATGCTCTGTTACAGATACATACCTCTTCAAGAAATTCAATGTAATGCGTTGCACCATGCTTGAATTGCGTGCCGCCACCTGGAAATATAAGCTTCTCTTGATTTGACGAGACCTTGACCCAGTTTTGATCCGCCTTATATGACACCAATTGCGTATGAGGGACGTTGCTGAGCCATACCTGTATTGAAAGAGAAATTCACAGAACACAATCCCAGAAATCTCCATGAGAAAAAATTCAGATAAACAGATAAACGAATTCAGATAACCAACAATTTTTGGAGTGCGCGAGATAGCTTACTTCATCTCTGCTCATGGGCCAATTGATTGGAACCTTGTAGCCCTTCGGCAATGGAAGCAAGCATTTGGGCAACTCTACTTCGCTATGGCAGTGACGCTCTCTGTGCTCGTAGTGCTTGCGGGATCTAAGTTTCTTAATAGCCATTTCGTTGTCGAGGCAAGGAATGAAATCCTGCGCATTCTTAAAATCACAAAGCTTCCATGTGTGAGTACTGGCTTGAGCCCTGTCCTCTTCCATCGTCACCGAGGAATCTATTGTTGAATTATCGGCTACAATATGATTCTTCGGAATTTCCTTTTCTTCCTTAGACTCAGTGGCTTGAGTCTCAAAATCTGTCTCAGTCGCTTCCTTGTTCTCGGTTGTCAATTCCGCTTGGGTTGAAACAATTCCAGAAAGCTCGGTAGGTTGCGTCTCAGCAGTTGTGGAATGAATATTCTCATCAACCAACGCTTGCTCTTGATCAACCGTTGTGGAGGTGTTTTGAGACAAATCATCGAAGGGTTCAGAGGGGTAGTTGTTGGTCTCTTTCAACGCAGCTCCTTCTAGAGATTGCACAGGAATTGCTGCAGGAGCAGAGAACACCCATATCGCAATCAAGAAAAAACCTATCAACACTGACCCTGTGATGATGTATGTGGATGGACTACCTCCCACTCCTGCTCTGAAATTCTTCGGAAGAGCCATCGTTGCGTTTGGTGAAGCGGCCTCCCTGTCGAGAATATTACAAAGTCACACTTAGCAAACGTGCAAGAAGACAATAGCGAGTAACAAGGATATTAAACCCAGAGTTGGCCATCGAGAGCAGAAATCACTTAGTGCATTATGTCAAGGCCCCTTCACACCATGTCAACGATCGCTCATTCCAGAGCTCTACGACAATCCAGACTTCTCTCATCATTGACAAAAAATGGTAGAGAAAGTGCGTAGAGCAACATTAGATAACTTCGAAATAACTACCGACCCTAGCAATTCATGTAGAAAACACATGATACTATGTGACAGTAAGTGTACTTCAATAGATTCTAATTATCAGGATTGATTGTAGGTTCACACTTCGCTTCAGAAAATATTCCAGATGAACGACGCATTGGTTCAAATTCCTCGGACGGATCTAACTGAAGTTGTAGTCTCTAAGCAATCCTCAACTCATCTAGCAATCGACCTAAGTAAAGCCACTCCTCTTCATTGCAGGCAAGGATTAGCAAAGTTTTCGAAAGTGCAGAGGACACTGAAAATTGATACACTGAAGAAGATGACGATGTCAGTATGTCGAACCCAGAGCTTGAAGCGAACGGAGGAGAAACTGTCCAGACATTTATTGTGATGAACTTTCTCAACTCGAACTCGACCCTCGAGACCAATGGATGGAGACTGGGGGTCCATGCAAATAGGTTAAAGGACAAATCATGAACACTGAGAACCTAATGCACGTCTCTGTGACAACAACCTTCAACAAAGTGAAAAAACACTTCGATAGTAAGACGAAATTATCCGCTCCGAAATGGAAGCAATTAATCAACCTACATTCATTTTTTCGTCATCTGATGCAGTAATACTCCCGCAACAGACCTCCGAACTCAAACTAGAAACTTAGCATTACCTCAATCAATCCATAAATTACTCAAAAACTTCCCCTAAATACACCTTCCTCAGCTCCTGGAGCTCCACAGTGCCCACACGAGAAAATGACGACTTCCATATGCCAGCAAAAAGAAGCGGCAGCTCAGCATCTGAAACTCCCCAGACCACCCTAGAGGAAACATCAGGGGAGATCGACTCCAACAAAACCAACACCATGCAAACACAATGCCAATCGAAACATCCGATCAGCGACTGAAGAAGGAACACATTCAACCTTCCCATAAACTTCACTCCAGAGCTTACATACAGCTGCCCCACTCATATCATCTATCTGATCCTACATCAAAACACCTGTCATAAACACCATATCCTACACCCAACTGGTACCCCAGCTCACCCAAACTCCTCAAAACAAAACCAAAACTACAGCTCACAGAAACTGAACCCACCAAGAAGCAAAACCACACCTTTGCCTCAAAAAAGGAGAAACATACTCACCAGAGGAAGAGTTCCTCCCAATAAACTTCAATCACTGTCCCGGAGCAGCTGCAGTAGCGGCCGGCTTGCAACTGTCCATGAGCTACATTTCAACCACTGCAACATTGACAGCTGAATGAAGGAAAGGTTAAGAGATGGACTGTGATTCTATGCAGATGGGCAAGGTGATGAGCCCAGAGCCCACCCATCATGCAGAGCTCGAGGGCTTCGGCAGCGCTGGAGCTCTCACGGCGGTGAGCATGCAGTGATTGTTGATAGTCATCGCCATCGCCATCGCCATCGCCATCGCCATCGCCGTCGTCTTCAGTCCGGGGCTTGTCTATTGCAACTGCCCTCACGTGGACTCCAGGAGTTCGCTGCAGAGTTGATACCATGGTTGTGTTTGTGTGAGACTGTGGTGATATTGGCGTGATATCCTGGATATGATAGGGTGGGAGTGGGGCATTAGTAGCTCTGCCATGCGACTCCCAAGGAATTCCTTTTTCTATGTGTTTCCTTGAGTTCGTTCCCTGTTCGTTCCCAATGAGTGTTCTCGGCTTGAGTACTTTCTGGGTACTCTCTTTATCAGTCCGGATAAAGATTTCTATCTCCTTTGCTGCGTTTCTTTCTTGACTTCTTCTTTTCGTTTTGATTTCTGCTTTTCTTTCTTGACTGCGGTTTTCTTTCTTGACTGCGGTTTTCTTTCTTGACTGCGGTTTTCTTTCTTGACTGCGGTTTTCTTTCTTGACTGCGGTTTTCTTTCTTGACTGCGGTTTTCTTTCTTGACTGCGGTTTTCTTTCTTGACTGCGGTTTTCTTTCTCGACTCCTGTTTTTGTTTCTCGACTGCTGCTTTTCTTTGTCGCTCAAAGTTCTTCTTTCTCTCGCCGAACTTCGAATTTCTTCTTTCTTTAAGGAAGCGCCTACGCTCCCTACATTGGGAGCCCAGACGCTCCCTAAGATCGCAACGACGATCCCACGTTCTCACAGAAGTCTTCATTGGTTGACAAGAACTGTAACTTGTGGTTCAATATGAGAGAGCCTCGTTGCGGACCGGGAGGTCGCGAGATCGAACCCCAACGTGGCAGAATCTTGTAGACTCAAGTTGTTGGAATTTCCACCACCTCCCCTCGTGCTTCCAACACTTTTGTTTTCAAGCAAAAGCTAATTTTAATTTAAAAAGTCATTTTATTTATCGGGCAAGGACTTGGGCTGCAAGGAGGCTCTGGAGTCTAAACTGATGAGTGATGCTTTTTGATGCATTCAAATATTTGTAAATAACATACAATAATATTGGTCCATGTTATCTTGCAAAATTATCACTCAATTCTTAGCCAATCCCACTCAAGAGTATCAAGTTTCAATTTCAAAAAAGTGAAATTCTAATTTCTGGTGATGACTTTTTAAAGTTTGATTGCAAAGAAATGTAAGGAACATACATACACACATCTTTTGCATTAAAAATCACTCCATTGAGTAACAAAGTTTTCCTCTATGAAGAATCCAATGAAAAGTTATTATGCAAATAATTTTGTAAAATAGATATTTCTTTATTGTAATTAGATTTTGGAAAAAACATTTATCCTCATCTTTCTTGTAGGCAACTATAGATGTTGGTTGGTTTTACTTATTACTTATTTTGTGTTTTCATTCTCCAACAGAGTATTGCTGCAGGGTCACTAGATAAGCTTGTCTATGTTTTGAGATGTTGTTGTCTAACTTCAACCTTAGTCGGAAACTAGGGGGTTCAAAGAAATCTCTGTTTTTGTTTTGAAAAAGGTATATAGAATTTCAGAGCATGTTATTGTATGTACTCAAAAATAAGAGAAACATGTGTTACTCTTTGGTTTGTACTTTGGTACATAGTAAATACAACATCCTTCAAGTCATTATTGTAGTTGGTCATAGAAGTATGTCAATGCCTTCGTCTTTCAGTGGCTTCAATGATTACGACCATCTTTTATCCTCGTATACGCTTATATTTTTATACCTGCACATGTGTAGATGTGACACGTTGTGTGAGTGCGCTAGCCCTGTATTTTATAAGTCTATGTTGGTTTTCACATTAATTTATTTAAGTGTAAATCTTGATGTAGGAGGTTGAATTCAATTGTACTCAGAATGTTAGTTTGTGCCCAATCATGGATTGTAATAATTACTTTTCAAGACTAGATTGATACGAAATGAGCACCTTCTTCACCCAACTACATCAGAGAACATGCTGCATTTGACAAAGCGCTGCGAAGATGCCTCAAGGACGAAAGGAACGGTTGGTTAACCCTTAAAGGACAATTGTCTTAGAATGGACTTTTTTAAATTCGGGCATGCACCAGTGGCTTCAATTAAAGTCAAGATTTTTTGAATTTTTTTGTGAATGTACGCCATAACAAGAACTCTGAGGGAATCTTTTTTTCTTTTCGATTGGACATTTATAAAAATAGTTATGGTACCCAAAGTGGGAAAAGCTGCCAGCCATGCTAAATACATCAATTATCTCTGAACATATTTCTATAAATACTTCATGATGTCATCTTTGAAGTTTCAAAAAAAAAAAAACGACTTTGAGTGCATAATGTTCACTCCACAAAATATCAAAGTTTCCTCACCGTTTCGGGTAGTGTACTAAAAAAACTTCTTCTTTCCTTCCTAAAAGTTAGAAAAAATATTATTTTAGGTTTTTTTTTTTGTTTTTTTTTAGTAAAAGGATGGACGTCAACCTTTACTTTGACCGTTTGGATTGGGAGTTAAATCAAATAATAGAATTTTTAGAGAAGAAATAAGATTTAGCATTCTTGTGTATACAACTTAATAAAAATATTGTTTTCAACATGCTACACTTGACTTTTGATAGTAATTTTTTCAATAAAATTATCTAACTTAGTCTTCTTTGACATGCATCAAAATCCCCAAAATCCATAATGCAAAAAACCTAAGAGAAAACAAATTAGAGTGTGTCAACCTAGTCAAAAATCTTGTCAAAAAAGTTTGTTTTTAAATTTTAATTGCTATAATCTTCTAATCTCTACGGTCGATTATATTGAAATTTTTTTGAACTCTCCATTAAAATAATCTACTTGAAGATCTTACAATTAGCATTAGAAAAAAATTATGTTTTAGTCATTTATGCTTTTAACATTGGAAATGGCAGTTTTGGAGCATTTTTTGGTAAAACATAGTCAAGGAACTTTAGGGGTTAAGAAATGTCTAGGAGCAAAGAGTTTCTATCCATCAAAGTAAACAACAATAGCTTGGGCAATGGCTCAGACACGTCAAGTCAGACATCACTAAGCCAGAGATGCATCAAAGATAACGCCGTTTAACGCGGTTTTTAACGCGGTTTAACGTGGATTTTTTGACTAGTCCAAAGTGACGCGCCCTGTCACATAGGTCTTTTGATTATGACGCGGCGCGTCATAATACGTTAAAACGTTTTAACGTGCGCACGTCATCTCTGTTAAACCACGTTACTCGGAATTGCCAGAAGTTACCTAGGGTCAGTAAATCGAGGGAATTACTTTTTGCCACGTGAGCATTTCCCGCTGTTTTTCATTCCACGTTGGAGTTTACGTGGATATTTCCCTCCATTGTCCATTCCACGTCAGATATTGCGTGGCAGTTGACGTGGCACTTGATTTCAACGGTTGAGATGGTGACACGTGTCATGATCGAAGATCAGAGAATATTCCCGGATGCGTTTACGGTGTCGAGTTCCCTATGTTTACAGAAACGGTTTATGTTGACGGTTTTTGTGTGTTTACGTAAACGTAGTGTGGACGTTCAGTATAACGTGTTTGGACGCTGAGAAACGCATGTGTCACGTATTTGAATGCGTTTTAATGAACGCATGTAGACGGAAGTTGACGTTCGCAGTGTCAACTCTTTGTGACATCAAAGTGGAATTCGGATGTTCACTGAAACGCGATTTAATGTTTATCCAGACGCATTGCTCATGATCATTGTGACACATACAAACACTATTAAACGTGAGCAAAAACGTTCTGTAATGCAAGAGAACGTCATTCAAAACGCAAACAAAGCGTCAATTAAAACACAATTAAATACTCTGTAACATACAATTCAACGCTCTGTAACACACAAATGAAATGCGGTGTAACACACAATTCAACGCTATGTAACACACGGTTAAACGCTTTGTAACACAAAATGAAACACATTATAACGTCGTTAAGAACGTGCACATCACATTTAGAAATATGCATATAAACAGCAGTAAACGGAGCATGGGAGTAAGAATGTGCACTTCACTGTGCGCGCAAAGAAGTGTGCTACAATATGAAAAAAACTAGATTGCATTTAAAACAATACGGATACAGTGATGTGCAAAATCAAATACACGAGAACCTAAAGGATCATTGAGCGCA
Source organism: Ceratodon purpureus (assembly GCA_014871385.1). NCBI lineage: Eukaryota > Viridiplantae > Streptophyta > Bryopsida > Pseudoditrichales > Ditrichaceae > Ceratodon > Ceratodon purpureus. The sequence continues at coordinate 7,080,079 of CM026428.1, read as the reverse complement.
TACCCGTTTAAAGCATTTTACCGGCAGTGCCGCTTTCTGTGCCGGCAACTTCACCGAACCCCCAGCTTCTTCCTGTATACACAACTGCGTCATCATCAGGGTAGAGGAAAGAAATGGCCTGGAGCAACGCCTTCAAATGGGATCTACTTTTTTGCTCAAATCGTGATTCGGATGCCCGAGACCGTAGACAAATGAAGCGCTCCTGCGTATTGGAAAACATCGCCCCTATGCTTGCATCAAAACCCATACTGCACTAGAGGAGAACACTGTCTAAAGTAACGTTGTTTAACGCAGTTTAACGCACATGTTATCCGAGGGTGACATACACGTTAAACCGCGTCAAACATTACTTGTGCATAAGAAAGGGAGTGAGAGAACTGACCTGTGGTTTGTTGTTAAATGCAACTTTCTTAGGCAACTTCCTTGTATCCTCCTTCGGCTTCTGATTTTGTAGAGGAGACTTGGCCGGTTCCTTCATTGGGGACTTGAGTTTCTTTGCACCAGCTCGTGTTGTTGCTCTTCCATGTGATGTCGCGTTGGTGGCGTTGGAGTCAAGAGCGGCCGTAGTGGCGTCAACAGCGCCTCCCACTGCCCTCGGTGCTTCTTCAACTGGGGCGTCCAGGAGTCTCATGTCCGTCGCAGGCCAGCGAATGAACCAGCCTATGGCCTGATTCATAGAGAGGACGTTTTCATCCTCCACTGGACACTGAAGCTCGTGGTCGTCTTTGAGGCTGGACTGCACCTGGACGGAGAACTCATCATCTTCTATGGTCATGCAATGGATAGACTCTCCAGGCAGTCCATGCAACACTCCTGCTCCAACAACTTCGGACTCGGGGTCGTCACGAGGTTTGCTCAACAATTGAACCGCCACTCCTTTCGCAAATCCACCCTACAATACAAACAAGGCATTAAGTGAACTAACAAAGACTACTATGTGGCACACATGTGTAGACTGTCTCCCTCAAACCCCATGTAACTTTAAACGCAACTTCATGCCACTTTAAACGCAAGGTCATGTCAATTAAAACGCAAGGTCACGTCATTCGAAACGCAATGTCACGTCATTACGAACACAAAGTCCTCTCATTTGAAACGCAATGTACTGTCATCCAAAACGCAACTAATATCGTCTAAAAAGTGGTCTACAGATTTAGTGGCAGAGTTTCTACCGAGTAGACACTAGGCTAGTAACATAGCTAACTCAAACATGATGGACTTCAGATACTGCTGAAACCAATGCTTGCCCATATAGACAGTTCAAACATCCTACTAAATTATAGAAGAAACTGAAACCATCTTATACTTGATCTTAAGCAGCAGAGTCAGTGGACAGCTGTTTGATCGGCTCCACAACCTGGTGCTCGTTTGCTGTTTCGGAGGGGACCTTCTCCTTCTCGGGTGCCTGTGTCATAGAGTTGAAGTCAAGCAAGTCTTCCTCGACATTCTGGGCAGTGGGGGTTGGGGCGCTCTCTCCGCCCTCGGTAACGGATTCTTGACGTCCTCGGTGTCGGTGTCCGTGGCCGCCCCCTCCGAAGCGTCATCGTGCATGGCCGCCCCCTCCCCTGCCTCGGTAGCTGCTTCGGCGACCTTCTTACCTGTCACCAACTCTGGGTCCACCTCCTCCTCTGGCTCCATGCCTGTGCCTTCAAGAGCCTCCCCCGACTCTGTGCGGCCCTCTCAGGCCGCCGTCGTCCCTAGGTCTTCCAACAGACCCGTGTCTTCTTTACTCTCCACCGTCCTTCTCTTGGTGCTCTTCTCCCTGGCTGCTGTCCTCCTCTTCTTCTCCTTCAGCTTGGTCACGTGTTGAAGCTTGGCGTGTAATTGGTAGAGCATGTCCTCTACTTTCTTCAACCTCTCGTCTTGGGCCGCACACAAGTCCTCAAGCTTCTCCATCCTCCCACGGTCATGGTCACGACTTTCTACTGCCTTCTGCTTCTTCACCAGTAAGGCTTCCTCTCTCTCACGTTTCCTCATGGCCTTCACCTCATTTGCAATTTCCTTGTCCGTTGGCTTCCGACCAAGCTGAATACTCTGCACAAGAGTCCCACATTCCGTCTATTTCTCTCCCATAGTCATTTCAGTAGCAACAACCATAACGAGCCATGTCACATAGAAATCATAGAGAACGTTAATTCATGGAAGATTAGAACTCAGTCACATGACGAACCGGTCACATGCGTTTATTATGACACAAAAACATGTTTATTTAAACGTGCTGTGACACAAGTAAACAGGTCAAGTTAAACGTCTCTTAACATCCCTTTTCTACCAATTGACGACTCTCAAAACACATCAATCTGGAATTCAGAAGTCAAAGTGACAAGATGGAAAGTGGGAAACTTACCAGTGCCGACACCGCCGCTAAGGACTGCGTCCAGTTGTTACCATTCTTCGACGGCCTCCCAAGAGATATGCTCGACATCATGAGCGACTTCTCTTGCACTGCTAGGTTGTCTTTCAGTTCCACTAACTTCTCCCAATGCTCCAGAGCTATGTCGGCCGGCGGAGCATGTCCCTGCTTGATGAGCTGGTTGAGTTGGTATTTGACCCGTGTCACGCACCTCGACATCCGGGTGTTGAAACAACTCTCACCGGTCTGTCTCGCCGTAGAACTCAAATTCAGCCCGCACTCTTTGAAGCAACGCCCTCTTTGCCACCACCGTCTGTCCGTGCCAGCAGGGAGTGGCTGCGGATCTAACCGTCTTGCAAACTTCTGGAGCTCCCTGGCCAGCATTGGCTCGTGGGCGCCCACCGGCTTCCCGCGACGGTCTAGCTTAATGCGCAGCGGCTCTTTAGGCTGGTCATCCCCTTCCTCCTCTTGATCCTCCATGTCTTCTTCTTCCTCCATGTCTTCATCCTCAAACTCTTCCTCTTCCTCCATCTCTTCATCCTCGAACTGCTTCTGTGATGCAGAGCCGGAGCTGCGCTTGGCCGACGTAGTCCCAGCCCGTCGCGGTCCTTTTCCTTTGTTGCCGTGGATGCCGTGCCCAAAGGATGTGTCCGTGCTGGCAGCGCGCCATGGAGGAGTAAGATCGTCACTGTAGGATAGCGCATGTCTGCCGGGGGATTTAGCCGGTATCCTCCTCATGTACCCTACAGGTTTAAATAGGTTTAGTAGTTACTAGGTAGCTTGGATTCACATTCAGAACACATAGAATTAGAAGGTACGTAATTGTAAATCAGAACTTGACCAAGCTACCACCATAACCATACCATCCAAACCGACAGAGTGTTACATTTCCAAACCACACATAAGTGTGGTGCCAAGTAACTGTCATTAGAAACGCAAATCTATGTCAATTAAAACACAAGGTCATGTCAAGAAGAACGCAAGGTCACGTACCTGTCGTTAGAAACCCGAAACCACAATCATTTGGAGGATTAGCCGGTCGGGATCATAAAGACAGAAGAGATGAATACAAAAAAATCCATGTCATACAGAGTAGAGAGGAGAGAGTAACAATACGACGTAGTCAGAAAATGAAGTGCTGAAAGCCAAAAAACAAAAGGAAAAGAAAAGTAAAAGCCACATAGAAAAGGACAAAATCTGAAACAACAGAGATCAGAAACGAAATGGGAGGCGGAGCAAAAGGTGAAGTGATGTGAGAAAAAGAAAAAAAAAAAAAAAAAAAAAAAAAAAGAGCAAAATAGAAAATGAAGTGCTGAAAGCCAAAAAAAAAAAGGAAAAGAAAAGTAAAAGCCACATAGAAGAGGACAAAATCTGAAACAACAGAGATCAGAAACGAAATGGGAGGCGGAGCAAAAGGTGAAGTGACGAAAGAAAAAAAAAAAAAAAAAACCAAAAAAAATAAAATAAAATAAAAAATGGCAGGATAGAAAAGGAGCAACATCTGAAACAACGGAGATCAGAAACGAAATGGGAGACAGAGCAAAAGGTGAAGTGACGAAAGAAAAAAAAAAAAACAAAAAAAAGGAAATAGAGGAGGAACTAGCTCCGAAAGTATAGAGATCAGACATATAAGAAGAGGCCGCTTAAAAAATGTAGTGAAGAACGCCAAAAAGAAAAAAATTAAAAAAACAAGAAGGGAGCAAAATGGGAGAGAGAAGAAGAGAATACATGAGAACTGAAGAAACGAAATAGACCTCAAGAACTAAACTTCTATAGAAACCAGACATGACAAGAAGACATGGAGGTATGACATCGCGTTTCCAGTGACGTTGAATCTGACATTCTAGTGCGTGTTTCATGACGTTGCGTCACGTTTAGGAAGATACTCCATCACGTTTCAGATAACGCACTATCACGTTTCAGATGACGCACTATCACGTTTCAGATGACGCACTATCACGTTTCAGATGACGCACTATCATGTTTCCTAGACATGAATGACGACACAATTGACTGAAGGCATTGGCAGAAGCACGATATTCAGAACATACTATTCGAAATCCAGTTCTGTCTCAATAAGGGCAGCTACTGAAATCATTATAAAATCCTATATGCACACTTATGTTACTCAAATCCAAGAAAACCTCACCCTCCTAAACCAATCCCTCGCACATAAAACTAACCCAGCACTCACAACAAACACTCTGCACATCGCACACCATATCTCAAACCGAGCTTACATCCAGAGCCCGATCTGCCATCCACCCGCACGACCCCAACACACATAAAAAAAAAAAAAAACAAACTAACACATGAGCATGTGTCCAGAAACCGAAATCCTGTTAGATCTTCCTCACACTCACCAAAGCCGAGTGCAGGCACAGTGGAAGATTTAAGCAATTCAGCGAACAACAAAGAAGACGAAAACCCCCGGAACATGAAGTGAGCTCAAGGCAAGTGAAGACATGAAGGTCGAACACCGCGTTTCCAGTGACGTTAAATCTGACATTCTAGTGCGTTTTTCATGACGTTGCGTCACGTTTAGGAAGACACTCCATCACATTTCAGATAACGCACTATCACGTTTCAGATGGGTGTGTGTACGCTAGACCAATGTACTTTTTGAGTCACAGTACACTAGTCAAAGAGTACATTACTTTGTACTTCGTATTACCTTAGCTTAGGCATTTCAATTCCTTTTTTTGGTTTGCTTTGTTTAGTTCTACATATGTGAAGTCTCTTCTGCGTTATTGAGTTACTTAGAAAACGAAGTTAATTGTCCAAAAAAAGTACTATTGTCAAGTACTATGGAAAAGTCACACTGTATTCAGATTTTAAAAAGTACAAATTTGGTAAGCCTCAAAGGTTCAGATCTTGTTTTCTTTTTTCTTAGAGGAGATAAGAAGAACCAGTCTTCTGGGATCCGTCGTAAATTCTACAAGTACGTCACTTAATTTGCATAGATCTTAGAAGTAAATGCTGGCTTCGGTTGCAACGGCTTACGAAGTAGAAAATTATATTTTTCTTAATCGGGTCTGTGATTCTAGACGGCTGGACATGTTTCTAGAATGGCCATCTCTCAAATTAAGCAAAAAATCATTTTTCCGTTACTTGGCCCTCGACGCCTTCCTGCGTGCTACTTGTACTAAATGTACTTAGAGGTATATATTGTACTCGTAATGTGTAATAACTACTGCCTTGTTTTTGATGCCAGATCTTATTCTGCCAGGCCGCCATGTCATGAAGGCGCCGCCACCTTGTGATTTTTTCCACGTCATCGTCTCTCTCGTTCATGTCCCTTCCTGAGGCTTGCAGCACACTGTTGCTCACGTTTGATTCAGTACGCTGTTCCTCATGTCTTGATGTTCATGCTGCGTGCAAGGGTTTAGGTTGAATGCTGTAGTTCGGAGTGTGTGTAGCGAGACACATCGACTGCATGAGTTTTTAGCCGCTTGTTCTTCCCTTCTGAATAATGTCAAGGTCCACGCCACATCAAGCTGTTCTAGTTCAGAGACTGATTACTTCTTATTTTACGAAGGAGGTGATTTCTGAGTTTGAATCTTCTTGTTACCATTCACTTAGTGAGATATCTGAGTCTGGATATGTTGAAGAAACCCCAGTGTCTAAACAAGGGAATCGCGATTTCTACCTTGGCAAGTGCAACAACGTAGATGAGTCCCCAAGGCGTTCTCTATTCATGAGTCCAGTTTCGTATTCTTATTCCACCAGCAGCTTCGAGCGATCACCGTCTGTTTTGGTCGGAAGGGTTTGAGTTGGGTCTCCTACTGCTTCTTGCGAATCAGTTGCGTTTAGGAAGTAGAGAGGCTGAGGCTCAAGGGTGAGTTCCCGTTTTAGACTCATGATACTGTGATTCTTCTTTGTTTCTCATGCAGTACTATTGAACCGTGTTAGCTTCTCAACTCCTCAACTACGTACTCTACTTTAGTGTAACGTATCTGATCCGTGGCTTGGTTTTTGACGTGTGATTGTGTATTAGATTTACCGCAATGGGTAACACTGCTAAGAGGCAGCGATTACGACATGGTGTTAGTCGTCCTGGTCTCGCAGCTAGGCAGGCTGAGGTCCGCTTGCAGGAAGAGCTACATGCAGCAGCTACAGATAGGGCCAGAGAAAGGAAGGCTCGTCAAAGAGCTAGAGATAGACAGAGACACGAGGAGACCCTGGTTTTAGCTTCAGTGCTGCCAAATGACGATGTTGAAGACAGCATGACAGTGCGGGAGTTAAACCGGATCTCCCTTCGCATAGCACAGTATGTAGTCGAGGAGTTGAGAAGTTGTCCCGGTCCATCGAGTAGGAGAGATGTTATGGAGAGGGTCATGCGTCATAACACTATTTCGCCTTTGCTTCCTGTGTACTATGCTCGGCCACAGGAAGCAAAGGTGATTCATTCTTTTATTGAGAACTTCAAAAACGAGTTGCAGTTGGTGAAGGTGGCGAACTCAAACGAGCGCTTAGCAAGGAAGAGTGCCTTGTTGGATGCCGCTGTCAGTTTGGGGATTGATGGGGTGAGGCCCCTGTCACGCGTTTTGGATACAACACAAGCAAGCATCAGTATTGCATTGAGTAGAAGGGTTTACGCCCCCAACCAAGCAGACACGGTTTGTAGTCTTCGTCTTCATCGGAAAAAGAGAGGGGGTCTGTCTGAGTATGTGAAGCAGTGCATAGAGGCCTGGTGGAATGGTCAGACTAAGGTATCGCCAAACAAGAAGGACATTGTGCGGCACAGAGTAGGTCGCAGAGACTGGGCCGAGCCGCATCCAACACATTATCTCTGTGAGACTCAGGTAAGTTGTAAGACTCCAAAAAATATTTATTTTTTTGGCAGAGCTGAATGCTTAGTCCTTATGCTTTTGAGCTCCTGTTGTACAAAGAAGGTAGTAAAAAAATGGAGAGTACTCGACATGAGTTGCCCTGTAACTACTGCACTGCGTTTTCTATCTAGTCTGTAGTCTTACATACATAATGTTGGAAAAAAAAGTCCCTAGATAACCTCGGTCTATAGAGTAGCTGGGAGGTGTACTCTTTGTAAATTTAGCTTGTCATGTGGTCTCTCTTGAGCGAAATATCACTTGTACTTATCGTATTCATTGATTCCTCTAAAGGTCTTGTACTACTTACCACTAGGAATGAGAAGTACAGAAGTGGTTCTAAACGTGTTCCTAGTACTCTATGATATCAAGTCGATTGTCTCTTTGTACATAAAACTACTCAGTGTTGTATCAGTAGGAATTCAAAGTTATAGATGTACATTAGAAGTTCCTTCAATGTACTTATTGTATAAAGAATATACTAGATCATGTACGTTGTTACCTTAATTTAGCATTCACAATTGGGACTAATCAATTTCCATGTACAAGTTTGACCGTTTAGTACTTCGAGTATTTTAGCGACCGACGGTAGTCCTAAAACCCTACCATATCCCCGAAGTTGGTTCTCCACAAAGTACTTATAGCAGTGTGAATTGTACACAATGGTCCTGAATGTATGTGTCAATGCGTTTTTGTACTCAGTGGTAGTAGTTTGTTGCATTCAGTACAATTATGTACCATCTGTCCATATGGACTTAGGCCTGGGAGACCTTTTGTACCTGATGGATTCGCGTATGTGTTTTGCAGACCACATTCTTCTTACGATTTGAAGAAGTCCATCCAGAATGCAGTGTGCGGCAGAGAGCTTTTGAGAGGTTGAAGCCGTGGTGGGTGCCAAAACTAAAGGAGAGGAATACATGTTGTTGTATATATCATGTCGAGATGGACATGATGAAGGTTGGATTAAGCAATCTCAGAGAGAAGTCTCGAGGACTGCATGCGCAGATGATCTGTGTTTGTGACTGTCAAGTGTGCGCAGGCAATGTGGAGGGGAGTTGTCATGCACATGAGAATGTTTTCAAGCGAATAACCTTGATGTGGGAGTCATGTGTGTGTCCAAAAGGGGAGTACGATGTGTGGCATAGACTTCAGTGCCTTATGGGCGACTGTCCTCATTGTGGTTTCCATCTCTTTCCTATCTGTCCTCTAGAGTTGTCTGCTTCTAACACGGCCCTTGTGAAATGGAAGTGCTTTGAGTACTACCAGGTGGGAGTGGATGCACAGACTGGAAAGGTGAAGAAACGGTTGCGGGAGGCTTTCAGAGAGACACCTGCCCACGAATTCCTTTCGTACATGGAGAAAACCGTGACCACCTTCATCACCCACAACTTCAAAGCACGATGGCAAAATGAGCAGTGCCAACTGATGATGAAAAACGTGCCCGAGGGAGTTGTCATATCGCATATTGACTATGTGGAGAACTATACATTTGCTATCCAAAACGAGGTCCAGAGCTTGTACTACTTCAGTACGAGTGTGACCATCTTGGTGCACATCACGATGTGGAAGGAAGGCGAGCAAACCATGAAACAAACTCATTTCTACATATCCGACGACAAGGCGCACGATTCAGCGTTTGTGCAACATTGTTTGCTGTTGCATTGGGATTGGCTAAGAGATTCGGGGTTGACTCCAGAGGAGCATTGGGTGTACAGTGACGGATGCAGTGCCCAATTTAAGTGTGCAACAGCTATGTATTTCGTTGCTCGGTACCCTGCGCTCACCGGTGGCTGCAAGATGCGTTGGAATTACTTTGAATCGGCTCATGGGAAGGGGGAATGGGATGGGGCAGGGGCTGTGGTGAAGAGGGCACTTGCTGCTGAACAAATTCAGAATCCCTTGAGGCCCTTACAAAATGCAGCTCAAGTTGTGGAGTTTTTGGAGGAGAAATATACAGAGCGTGTTCCCAGCTCATATGCACAAACCAGAATTGCTCCTCTATCCCGAGTATTCTGGTTGATTGGAGATACAGAATGTGATCATGCTGACAAGAGTGTGAAGTGTAACACTTTGCCAGGCTCGAAGAGTCTCTACTCAATCATGGGATTTTCTATGACTGATCCTACCATGCTTAGAACTCGTGAGTTGTCTTGCTTCTGTAATCCCTGCATAGATGGTGATTGGACTGAGTGTGAGAACTTGTTGCATGTGCAGGAGTGGCAGGTCCAAAGGCTCCAACCATTCAGTGCAAGTGCCGTGGCTCAACAAATTGAAGAAATTGACGAGGAAGCAAACTGGGTGTATGACGGCGTTTCAGAGGAGGTGGGAGACTTGATGGACATTGGTGACAACTTCATGATTCCAGCGGAAGAAGACAACGAAGACGGGGTGGAGTTCTACATTCTCCAGTGTCAAGCCAAGAAGTTCGTCTTAACAGAACCCATGACTTGCCCATGGGGGGGCGTATTCAGGGCCGGAGACATTGTGATCAAGGCAAAATACTACAAGAAGTATGGTCGTGGAGAGAAGACATATGTATTGTGTGACAGAGCAGTTGATGCCCACGTTGATGCCCACGTTGATGCCCATCTGGTTAGAGCTTGCAAATTTCCGATGGTTCTTGCTCCACACAGGGTAAAGGGTACTCCTGTATACAAGATGTCAAGTGAAACACAAAGGATATGTGAAGATGCTTTGCGAGAGTGGTGGGCGTTCAATGCAGATTAAGTACAAGTTGGTCCACTCTGTACTCTGATTTCACGATAGTTTCTCATTTGACGTTGGTTTTAGAAGGAGTGGTCCCGTGATGATACAAGTCAAACAAATGCTTGGGTATTTGTCTGACTGAAAGTGAGCTCTAGAGATGTCCCGCTATCCAAGTGCTCCCCCTTTTTTTTGCTTCAGTCATCTACTGTCTGGCATAGTAGTCTGTGATTAAGAGAACCTGCAATCCCTTTCTTTTATTTTATTCTTTCTAATCTTCTTTTTTAAATTTCATTTTGTACCTTCTAATGTCACTCTCTTTTGAGTCCGTACCTTTTCAGTGTGCCTTTTCTTTTTTCATTTTGAGTCAGGCTGGACGATCATAGTTCTACATTTTGCTGGATATTAGGAACTGTAGTTTTTTTCCTTTTTTTTTGGCCCTTTTACAGGGAGCACTAGATAGCGGTACCTCAAGAGCTCATATCTGAGGATAGCAGTGACATGCGGAATGTAGGAATTGGGAGCTATCAGACCTTGGTGAGAGGTTTGTTTCTCATTTGGGGTTGGTTTTAGAAGTACTGGTTGGTGTTTCGACAAGTACTAAGAGTACTCAAACAATACCATCGAAAGTACTTATAGCAGTTTGAAATACTGATTCGCTACCTCGAATTATTGCCTGAGTTTATAAACTCAATTTAAGTTCTTCTCTGTTTTACTGAAGTGTCTAATGTTTGTTGTAGATGAATGCTACTTGCTTAAGTGCTCAACATTTTGCAGCTGGTCTATTTGTAAGTACAATACATCCAAAACATGTGCAAAGACAAAGTCTACAGCTCTACAGACAATAGAGAAGCTGACTGTCACTTGAATTACATCCCGTCTATACGAACATTAAGGGCAGCCGCATGAAAAATACGAAAAATACAAGAATGTGCAAATGTGTGCATACTTCAGAAAATGGTAAAGTTCAAGCACAATGCCGAAGTCATCTACTCCTACGCGGTGTGCGGGGGGGCTTTCGGACTGCAAGTGGTACTGTACCGTCTCTACACTTAGCACTTTTGCATTTACAAGTAAATTTAGGCAAATCTGGATCTTCTTTAGAAAAATCTGTGCCATAATCCCATGTTAGTTCGTCTCCAGGATATATAATTCGACTAGCAAAGAATGCCACATGGTAATACCGGCGATCAACACTCTCTATTGACACTGGGATGTCCACTAAGTTAGAATCTTCACACCTGTAGGACAAAGGCCCACGGTCAAGTTACATTGAATTGGACACAAGGAAGGGGAGGCCAATGTAGTGAAAATGGAATCAGACTCTAACTTGTGGTTCAAAAATCTGGCAACATTTCCAAATCGAGCACTGTCCAAGCACAATGCATTGTTGTCGTCCAAATTCCGCTCTGTGGCCCAATCAGCATCGAGTTGCAAGCTATAGGACTGACCCCCATCTACCCCCAAATTTCTAAACATTTGCTCAGCATTAGTTAAAATCTCTCCCATCAACTCAAAAACAAACGCACCTCTAGGTATATGCTCACATGTCCGAATCCCCCATCCCGTAAGGGCTGTACAAAAAACCTCTACTTGATACTTCATCCCCTGCTGAACAACACGATTCCCACAATCACCACGACACCTACACTTAACATTGCACTCCTTAACAAATGGGCGAGGCACATGACCCTCACAAACTTCATTTCCATTTAGACATAGTGAACCCTTCTTACAGTAGTTAGCATTGCCGGTGTTGAACCGATCAAGAGCCATGTCCTCCAGAAGTCCTCCATCGCTGTAGCCGACTCCACCTAGGGACTGCTCTTGGCATGCACACGTACCAGTTCCACGGAGACATTCCGAGGAACACAAGCAGTAGTCCCCGGGGCGGAAACTCTCTAGGGTGGTAGGTACCCGGGCTTGGTCATAGACCACACTAGAGTTCACATACTGAAAATAACGCATAGCAATATCAGACTGACCAACAAGGATAGGCACCCTCTCGAGCCCATTAGACAGATCTTCAGGATCATACCAACTGTCGGCCTGGTTGAATCACATCCCACCAGACCACCTTCCCAAGTCATGATGTGAAAAAAACAAAGTGCAAGAAAATATCCAACATCGGAGCAACCAACTACCTACTGCATAGATATTCAAGAACTGAAAACATCAAATAATTCATCAAGGAACAAACTTATTAAAAAAAACATCAACGCCAATGGATAAACAGAGAATCTCAGCCGTGAACAGTTCTCGTTAGAGGGGCCTCATAGATGAGGTATGATACATGGAAGTACCTGCAATGCCAATTTATCCAAGCATACTAGTGCAGGTAAACTGCTTGATAGCAAAAACCAAAAAAAACAAAAATAATGAACTATAACGACAGTCCACACTCTGACCCTCATTCTATGTGGCACCTCTCCGTCTCTTTAGTAAGAGAGCGCCACCTACCTTATCACCCTTGACCTTTTCCCCCCGTTTATTCTTAACCTTGGTCGAAGGAGATTCTTCTGATGCTGGCTGGGCCTCCTTTGCAGTGCGTGCTCTGGTCCGCACTTGTCCCTCTGCAACGATTGGGCTGCTGCCCCCTCCATCGGCAATCTCTGTAAGCTCCTTATAGGTCGTCTTCTCAGCCGAGTAGATGTTTTCTGGTGCAGTAAGATCCCCTGGTGTTGTGTCATCGGACACGCTTGGACCGCGCGCCCTCTTTGCCCTTAGCTTGAAAGGAGACCTAGGACTCTCCACTGCTGATTTTGTCCCCTTCGATGCGGGAGGCTCTCCTTCTTTTGCTGCTGCGGGCTCCACTTCTTTTGACTCTGACTCTCCTTGCTTTGCTACGGGAGATCCTCCCTTCGTGGCTGGCGCCCCTTTCTTCCCGCATGGCTCTCCTCCTTTCACAGCCGGCTGCGCTCCCTTTGCCGCGGGCTCCCCTACCTTCCCCCCCTTTGCTTTGCGTCCTGGCAGGCATTGGGATCCTGGTTTCGCTAGGATGCTCTTTAGAGCCTGCGGTGATGACTTCCTCTCCTTGCCCTTCTCCCCTTCTTCTACCTGCAACTTCCCCTCCTCACGCTTCTCATTATCCCTCTGATGCGCTGGACTATGGCCCACTCCCGAGGCCTCCATCACTAAATCCAGTAGACTGCCTCCCCCTACCGAGAAACACCTGGTTACTTCCGCTGGGGTGCTGCCCCCTCCTCCCACTGGGGTGCTGCCGCCTCCTCCCACTGGGGTGCTGCCCCCTCCTCCCACTGGGGTGCTGCCCCCTCCTCCCGCTGGGGTGCTGCCCCCTCCTCCCACTGGGGTGCTGCCCCCTCCTCCCGCTGGGGTGCTGCCCCCTCCTCCCACTAGGGTGCTGCCTCCTTCTCCCACTAGGCTCCTTCCCCCTCCTCCTGCTGGCGTGCTGCCCCCTCCTTCCCCCTGCCTGCTGCCCCCTCCTCCTTCTGGCCTGCTCCCCCCTCCTTCCCCTTGGGTGCTGCCCCCTCCTCTTGCCAAAGAGGGATCTCCTCCCTCTGGCTCGCCGTCTCCTACCAGTATCTGCATGCCTCCTCCCGATGCCCCGCCGGCCTGGACAACCCTGAAAAATGCAATGCCATCCAGTGGGGGAAAGTTCGTATGTGAGCGGAGAGCGTAGAGCGGAGAGCGGAGAGCACAGAATGGAGAGCACAGAATTGACAATTAGCAAAATTTTCAAAAGCAAAGTAGACCCTATAACCGTGGAAAATTACTAAATTAAGGCTTGGTCTTGACACTTTTTTTAGGAAAAGAGTATATTACCGTGGAAATCAGGGTTATCTCTGGTAAGAATTTATTACGTTTGTTCTCTTAGATACAAATTAGGGCTGATGTCATGATGACGTCATGCATATATTTTGTTAGATTTGGTCCCTTATTGGATCTAGATACGAGTATTCCAGCATGATGTTTTTAGATTAGAACACTTAATATTGAAAAAATTGAGAATATACTACTAAATGAGGTCCACGTCTTCAACGCTTTTGCTATACTGAAAGGAATATTGCAAATCAGAAATTATATTGTTGAAAACTTCTTCGAATATTTAAATAAGATGTACAATAATGCTGATAATGAGTCCAAAATTATATACATCCTAGAAATGCTTCACGTATTTGATAATTTCTTTGTCTTTGGCTAAGATGTATTGAAGCATTCTTAAGTCAATTTTTGTTCCATATAAACGTAGGTGGTTTGAGTTCATATTATTTCAATTAGCAGTTCGTTGAAGTGAATGTTGCGAATGGTAGACATAGTTTGAGAGAATGAGCGATTCCCTTGAAGTCATAGCTTGTGAAACAATTCTTCAGGATTTGCTGAGAAGGATGGCAGATGGACCTGACCCTTGGGAATCCGTCGGCTCTACTGGAGCACAATATTGGACTCCTACACCAGTGATTACATTTCAAGATGTTGAGAATGCTCGTGCTGTTTCGAAGCTCTGGAGACGGGAGATTGACAGCAGTCCAGAGTATGCTTGCCTCAGACTTGCTAAGTGGGATTATGATTCATATACCGGAGGGCACTGGACTTCCAGGGATGAGTTTTTGGCGATTCGTTTCAATGTGAACTGGAACATTTTTAAGACGTCTTGGTCATTAGCAAATCCAATTAGAAATGACAGGCTAGAAACAGCGTCACTTGGGGAACTTAGTTGCAGTGAGTTAGAGCAATTGAGGACATTGTTAAGTAGCAATGGTAACCAATCAATGTGGCTCGAAAAGGGACAAAAATTCATTGCAGGTGATGGTGTTTGGGTGTCACCTAAACATAGATGACATTGGTATAACTATGAATATATGAATTTCAGAATTTTCCCTTATTTCTGTGTTTGAGATATTCTTTATTATATATTTCGGGTTTATATACTTTCAGCTGTTTCTTACATTATAATCACCCAAAAATAGTCCTTTCATTCCACTTCTTCATTCTTTGTTTTTAATACAGAGTACTACTGTTTTGTAATTTTTTTCATCCATCGAAGGCACGTGTGTTGGTACATTTCTCCTTTACTATCATGAAGTTTTGGGCGATGGAAAATAATTGACTTATTATATATTGGCGTGTCTTCATTTTGAATATGTTTCGATATCTAAAATTTCGGCACCTAAAGTTATATATACTTTGGTATATATATTTCTATATTTTGCTGAATTTATATATTTCGGTATCTAAAATTAATGTTTTTCCTTACATTTTAACCGCAGAGAACTTAGACTTTATTCGACTTTTTCTTATCGATCTAATATAATAAACATACCAATTTCAATACAAATTATTTCATCCATTCTGAGCACACATCCACTCTGTTAGTTCATTTCTCATTTACTATCGTAATATTATATGTGAAGCTTAATTCTGTAGTGTTCTTAAATTTCTGGTGAACTTCTTTTCAAATGATTTAATCATTTCAACCAGATGTCCTCTCCCAACCTATGACGATTATATGTATAAGAGACCTGATTACATGTAATAATACCCGACACTAAGTTTAGGGTGAGATTTAAACTCTGAAAACTCTGTACAGCCCGTTTCTAATGAAGGCGCCACCTTCTTGTACAACAGAGATATAATTCCCTCTCAAAACATGTGATCATAATAAATAAAGTCATGAGTTTCCCATAGGATTTCATCCATCTCGCCGTTTAGGTCCAGGATAGTCGTTGCTAACTCTCACACACTGTTGCAGCAGTGATCTAGTTCTATGTCACTCTTCCAATAGTCTATGTACGTTCTTCACTACTGAATTTTAAGCTCGTAGTTCCGACACTATTCTTGTAGAAGTCCTATTACTAATGCTGCTACTGTTGCCAGTAAGTTGAGGATCAGATGACGTCGAAGAGGAAGAAGGCGAGCAAACAACATAGACCTAGAGCACAGAGTTCTATGCATCAAGTTCTAGACGTTCAGGATCTGAGTGACGATAATGGAATAGGTCGTAGTGTGGGGGAAGGCGGTAGTGATAGAGTTTTCAGTACCGAGGAGTTTAGTGACCCATTCGATCTTTCTGAATTTGAGGAGGGACTCCGTGAGAGGATGCTTGATGCTGCGCCAATGTTGAAAGGGCGTGATGCCGAGTACGGGAGAGTGTTTTTCACTGAGGTCGTTGGTCTCTCCGACCAAGGCCCGCTTCTAAAGGATGTGGCCAAGTGTTATGCTTTCATCACTGATGAAGAAATAGGGACGGTGTGGAAAACAGGAGCTTCGAAGGGGCGATACGAGTTCTCAAGATGCGAGGATGATGACCAGCTGAAGACGTTTGGACAACAATATTTCAAGGTCTATGGTAATCGGCCCCACAACAACTACTTTTGTCTACGTTTTCTAAGAGCTTGTTTTGCTTCTTTTGTGTACGGGAAACAAGTTAACTGGTGCGCTGAGGCATTGGACCGACACCACATGCAACAGAAGTCCGCTTGTCGAAATCCATCGAAGCTCGGTCCAGTTGCAACCAGATGTCAAGTAGAAGGATTGTGCAGGATAATCAAGGAGCTCTCTCACTCAGGTACAGCTGTGGCACAGCCTGATGTTCGGGGTTGCGAGTTGAAGGCTGCATTGGAACTGGAGCAGCAAAAGATAAAGGAAGTCGAGTCAATTGAGGATCGCCTACACGATATACGGCAGAAGTATAATGCGAGTCTCGAAAGGATGAGAGGAGAATCACTTGAGGCAGTAGAAGAGGATTTGAATGACAAGTATTCTACGAAACTGAAGGAGGCGAGGCAAATTCTACGTAACGAGGGTGCTACTGTTTTGTACAAGGAGACCATTGCCGAGGTAGAGGAGTTGCACAAAGACCTCGCATATATGAGGGAAGTCGATGCCCAAATCCGAAAAGATGTTGTTGACCTGGAATTACAGATGGGGAATGAAGCTAAATTACTGGCGGATTACAAGGGAGAATTAGAGGAATGTAAAAAAGCAGTGAGGGCCGCGAGAGAGGAGACGCTCATTCTTAAAACACCAAGAGTGTTTGAGTATCCACAGGTTCAATCCATTCCTCCCATGGGATTTTCAGGTAAAGATAATTGTTCTTACTGTGGGCTCGGATTTATTTGGAAAGCAGCTGTACTGTCTTCTTGCGGTTGTTTTTTGCACCCTCCTTGTGCCGCAGAGATGATCTTGTTGCAGAGTTACCGATGTGTGATTTGCAAGGATGTATTTTTGGCATCGTCTCCCATGCATCTCTCCGAGCCTTGGGTTGCTCAGTTTGGTGGTCAGCTGAATAGCAAACAGGAGGCGGAGTGTACTAGTTTTGCAGCAGTTCTTAATGCTGCAAGGAATATTGCCAAGGGACCAAATATGAATGGATCGAAGACTTGAGAAGACCACTCCATCTCTAAATCGGCAGATTTAATGGCGGATAGATGTTGCGACAACATGAAATATTGGACCATTGTATCTGAGGGCTTCTATTATTATTGTTATATATAGTGACTACTGTAATATGCGAACGAAGAAATTTTTATTAATACTTCATGAAATGTCATAGGTCGGTTAATTAGATATTACAATTTTGAAATGATATATATGAATTGTAGTAAGTACTGAATTCAAGACTCAATTCTGATGAGACCAATTTTCAATGTTAAAATGGTATTCTATGAGGTGCTAATTAATATGACACTGAATTGTATTTTATGGTGTCTGTTAAATAGGCCTAAGTAAGTCCATTATATTAGTGTCGCCAATTGTAAAAACATCTGGGCCGACACCAACTCACGTAGTCCTTACTGAATTCTAACGAATTTGACATTTATTTTAAATGGGAAGACTTGCAAACAACAAATGTTGATCCTCATGAATTACGGGCCTCCTGATCTAATTAAATTTGTATATCTGTTTAGTTTATAAAATTCACATGCAATCTCTGAGTTACTGAAATGAAAAAGAGAAGGGAAGAATGATAATAAGTTAGATCTACAAGTAGAGAAAAATGGTTCCACATGTTTAACCGTGTGTCCTTGAATTTAAAACGGTCCGCCAATTCACTGAATTCGGAAGTGGAATTACTCGGCAGTAAAGTTTGCGCATATAGAGAAGCAAATATTCAAACTCATTAGAAATGGCTCAAATTCATTAAGTAGTGCCTCATTTACTAGAATTTACGTAAAAGCGCATTTGAGCCGAAACTAATTAAGAATTTTAGAATTGGGACTCGGCTATGGAATTCTGTTATAATACTATTTAAACGAAATAATCACTAAATAGAGAAGGACAAAAAACGAATATGCCAAAGAAGACATTCAAAATTTAAACATTGAAAGAAAATCTAAGGTACAAATTCTACCTCATCCTCAGAGGCACTATGATCGATATAATATAAAACTCTGGGATCGTAATTTATGTTAGAGCTTGTTGATGCGCTAGAGCTACTTGTGGAAAGTTCTGCAAGAGCACAAGCTTGAAATTCGGCATACTCTGGTAATCGAAAAGTAGGACTTGTTGGAGACGATGCAACGCGCCACAGATCTTTAAGTTTCAATTGACTGCAAAAAACATAATAAAATGTTGTTAAAACTCATGTGCAGGGTTGAGAGATAGGGAGAGGGGTAGGGAGACAGAGGCTGATGTAGTGGGAGGGAAAGCCTGGGGAGGGGTGGGAAGAGAGACGACTATATAGAGGGAATGAGGGATAGGGAGAGCAGTGTGGACATACAGGCAGATGTAGAGTAGGGGAAGGTCGGGGAGGAGGGATGGGGTGGGGTGGGGGGGAGTTGTGGGATGGGCTACGGGGGAGGGGTGCGGTGGGCTGGGGGGGAGGGGTGCGGTGGGCTGGGGGGGAGGAGTGGCGAGATAGAGGGAGGGGGGGGAGGGGTGGGGAGGAAGAGGGACGGGGGGAGGGGTGGGGAGATAGAGGGACGGGGGGAGGGGTGGGGAGATAGGGGGACGGGGGGAGGGGTGGGGAGATAGAGGGACGGGGGGAGGGGTGGGGAGATAGAGGGACGGGGGGAGGGGTGGGGAGATAGGGGGACGGGGGGGAGGGGTGGGGAGATAGAGGGACGGGGGGAGGGGTGGGGAGATAGAGGGACGGGGGGAGGGGTGGGGAGATAGAGGGACGGGGGGAGGGGTGGGGAGATAGGGGGACGGGGGGAGGGGTGGGGAGATAGAGGGACGGGGGGAGGGGTGGGGAGATAGAGGGACGGGGGGAGAGGTGGGGAGATAGAGGGACAGGGGGAGGGGTGGGGAGATAGAGGGACAGGGGGAGGGGTGGGGAGATAGAGGGAGATATAGAGGGAGATAAAGAGGGAGAGAGAGACAGGGACAGGGTAAGGAAATCGATGACATAGGAAGGAGGTTAGGGGGCAGGGGTAAATATATAAATTCTGAAGAGTGTGCTAAACGAGAGGGAGTGGGCCATGGGAAGAGTAAAAAATTAAAGAAGCAATAAAAGATGGATTGGAAAAGTAAAGTGGGCCCAAAACATTGTGAAAATGGGACGAGGGCGGAACTTACTTACAAAGATTAACTTTTCCCTTATCAGGAAGGGGTTGTTCGTCATCAGAGTCTACAACGTCTTCTGTGTGAACAGGCATAGCTGGTGGTAATAATTTAGGAATGAACATGAGAGGTTCGAGAACCTCTTTGAATATCGACGTATCACCTTCAAGTGCAACAATGTGCCTGGAAGCAGCCCGAGCAGCCCTAACAGAGGCTCCTGAATAAAGAAACAATAATTAATTCATATCCTCGAAAACAATATTTTAAGAAAATGAAAATCCGGGTAAAATATTACTGACCAGATCCAGTGCTAAGGTCCACGATAACTCCATCACTTGGACATAATGCAGTCTCAAAAAGTTGTAGTAAAGAATCTGATTTTTCTTTAGGACCTCTCCAGAAAGCGCAGTCTTTTTTCTTCTTAAGGGCCGTCTCAGAAGTGACGACATTGAAGACAACATCATCCCTCACCAAGTCAACATTCCGAAACTCAGGATTGGCACCATAGACGAGCTCTTTTGGATGTCTCTTGACAGAAGAAGGAAGGGTGCGGACAAGGGCAATAACTCGCGATTTCAAAGTCTGGGAATAATGAATTTGTCAGTATAAGAAGATAGTTTTAAAGGAATTACAACATTAAAGAAATTGAAGAAGAAGGAGGTAGAACTTACAAACTTTGAAGAGTCCAAGGGGTGACATAAGTGGAGGGAATTGATGACTGTCCACTCTTGCTTCTCTATCAGATTATTGTTATTGAAAAATCGCGATAATTCTTTCTTAATCTGGAGGTTGTCTGGGTAGAAAATAAGTAGTGCCCCGTCGTCGTGAAGAAATCCTCCAGAAAAACCAACGACAAGTTCCAAAAAATTATCAACCTTCTCATTCCAAGAAGGAATAGACGTAGGGGGCTGTGACACTCCTGGTACTGGCAGACCGTCTGGGTACTCTGCTATAACCAGGTCACATGAAGGCCTATCCGAAAACTGTCCCTCGAAACAGAACTCCTTACCAGCTCTGACCTGAAAGTAGTGAATCAGTCATGACTTCCCAAATACAAATAAGGATAAGACAACAAGAATTGAAAAGAATTGGTTTAAAATTATACCTTTCTCAAAAAAGAGGTCATTGCATCATACGTGGGTGGGAACTTCTTGTTCTCTGATTTGAACTACACCATGCCCGGGAATGTGTCATTCAGAACAAGAACTGTGCTAGATGTACTGGAAGAAGAAACTGGCTGCAGCAATTTCATGGACTTCAAAGAAGGGGGTGTTTGCTCATGCGGTGATGCTGCCCCTATCGGAGATATATGAGGGCGCTTGGCGGATTGAGTCGGTTGCTCCAGAGGAGCACTGACTGTGTCTACCTCGATTCCCTCCTCACCATTCTCAACACTCTGACCCTCAGCTGGCACGGACTTGGGCTCTTTACCAGCCGCGGTTGTAGCCGGAATATCTTCGTCCTGATCATCCTCTAATTCATCCGCCTTTCTCTTGAGAACTCGACCCTTTCCAGCCCCCTTGCCTTTCCTATTCCTGCCCTTTCGAGTTGGGGGTGACTTAGCCATAACTTCGGGGGCTGCTTTAGCTGGAAGCAACGAGAGAGCAGGCTGAATTGAATCTCGGAGAGGGACATCAAAGGCCGGGGGCTTCTTGGGTGGACAATCCATATACCAACCACATCTATCATAATGAATGGGGTCCCAAGCTTTAAGCATGGCAGGAGTATACATACACTCAGTGCTACTGAGATCTAAATAATTCGCGAAAAATGCAGGAACTTTAGATACTGCCTTGCGAGGATAGAGAATGTACTTGAAGTACCTAAAAAGAACCCTCTTAACAGCTTGAGGGAAACTGGGCATCTGATCTGAAGTCTTGTTCTTGTGCACCTGGTCGGGACCTTTGAACTCCCGGAAAAAAGCAACATCCCACAAGGAGCATCGCATAGACTCGACATAATCAAAAATACGCTCAATAGGATCTTCACCCTCAGGCTCGTAATTGATACTAACCCCCATGTCATCAATCACATGGGAGAAGAGGTCTTCCACCTCGACTGCCAACTGCAACGCCAACATCATATAGCTTAGAATTGGAAACTACCTAAAACAAAGCATGAATTGAACATCAAAAATAATTTTAAAAAAAATTTATCCACTCATTTGGTACTGCCGTTGCCGGCAGTACCCTAGCCAAGCTCATCGACGCATGGTAACGTTGCTGATAGGCTGGGCCTCCGCACTGCGGGCAACCGCATTGCCTTTAGAGGGAACAGTCTCTGGGTACTGCCGTTGCCGGCAGTACCCTGGCCGAGCTCATCCACGCATGCAACCGTCGCTGATGGGCAGGGCCATGGTACTGCGGGCAACCGCATTGCCCTTGGACTGAGCAGTCTCTTGGTACTGCCGTTGCCGGCAGTACCCTGGTCGAGCTCATGCAAAATTAGTTGTAATAAAATAGAAAAAAACTTATTTTAAAAATAGAGTGAATGTGAAATTATAGGAAACCTCACCTGCGCCCACCAAGTAGCCTTGTGCAGCCAAGGTGGAAAAATAACATCCGAGAACTTCGGCTTCGGAAATCTATGTGACTCACGGATTGAGGGAGACGAGTTCCATCGCTGGAGCCACTTCACTTTCATCTTCGGGGGCATCGCTGATGTCGCTAACATCCACAGCTTCTCCTGAGTCATCTCAGGGGAGTCGTCGTACTTCTCGTAGTGTAATTTTATTTGCTCAAGGAAGGCTGTAGTGTTGACTGGGTCCGCTATGGGAAGAAGCTTCTTTAATTCACTAAGGAATGTGTCTGCAGTTCTCTTCACGGCCTTACTGATCCACTCGTCCACAGATTTTGAGGTCCACTGATGCGGCTCCGGATACCTCTCGTAAAAGCGACGTTTTGCAGCTGATGCGGCCTCCCCTAATTCTTGCTGCAACCAGAAGTGTACAAGTGTTTTAGAATTTAATATGAAGCTCACATGCAAGTTAAAATAAATTCGGAATTGGATCATACCTGATGAAGCACAGAATTCAGCCCTTCCAATGTCAATGTATACCACGTACGTTTTGCTCCGGCCTGCTTCGCTTTTGCACTGTCCAATGTTGCCTTGCTCACAATTCCCTCGAAATAGGAAAAGGGTTGAGGTGCAATGCTCTGAATGCGATAAAGTTTATGAACCACGTTGGTCTCCACATGAGATTTCTGGTTCCTCCTGTACATTACAGAAAGGAGTTTAGGTATGAAATGGACAAGTACGTGAAATCGAAATGCATGTGAATCGAATGTAAGTCTTACCAGTTTACTTCGTGTAGAGCCTCCAGTACCAATGCAACCTCGCCCTTCGGGTCAAGGATAATACTCTCCACTCTGAAATGCCATGAGAGATCTCCTGAATGAAATTGGTCAATGACAGGGAGCCATGCCTGAAGTCTATGATTCCCGTCCCAAACCATAAACATCTTATTCGAAAACAGTTTAAGATCATCATCTGCAAGTAGCTCTTGTTCAAATTCCTCGTTCCGAGCTTGCCACTCCACACTCCATTTATCAGAAATGGCCTTTGTAACATCCCTGGTTTTACCATGATTGTCTTCAAGAGCCACATAGAAATAACCATTTCCCTCGAGGTAACCGCAGCTAGTGAAATGCGATGACAATGTAAGAACATCATTCTTCAACGACGGCCTCACTACAAGTAGTGCCATCATTCTACAAAGAGGTATGTGAAGTTTTCCCTTCTTAGTAGGCTTCCATCTCAGTTGATCTAACCGCGATGCTGTATTCGTTTGGGCCTTCCCCACCAGCTCATTGAGCTTAAGATTCACCTCCAATTCCGTCAACGGGGCCGCATCAGCCTCTGTGCAAGACACACTCACAATTATTTTAAATGAGTTCACATGTAATAAATCGACACTGTAAGACGTGGACTATGAAACCCCTAAGCAATTTAGTGAACAGACATGGTATGTCACCATTATCAAAATGAACTAAACCACTGAATGGTACTGCCGGCAACGGCAGTACCTCCAGACCGTCCATGGAGTTTTCTCCGTGGACAGCCTTGGGGTACTGCGGTTGCCGGCACTACCCCAAGGGTGTAGCCCCACATCCCTTTTCGCCATGCTCACCAGGTCATCGGATGGTACTGCCGGCAACGGCAGTACCTCCAGAATGTCCATGGAGTTTTCTCCAAGGACAGTCTCGGGGTACTGCGGTTGCCGGCAGTACCCCAAGGGTGCACCCTCTCCCCCGATCGCCATGCCGACAAAGGCATCATCAAGGTACTGCCGGCAACCGCAGTACCCCAAGGCTGTCCACGGAGAAAACTCCATGGACGGTCTGGAGGTACTGCCGTTGCCGGCAATACCCCAAGGTTGCTCCCCTTTCCGCGATCGCCACTCCCACTAAGGCATCGGGGGTACTGCCGGCAACGGCAGTACCTCCAGACTATCAATGGAGATTTCTCCGAGGATAGTCTTGGGGTACTGCGGTTACCGGCAGTACCCCTCGATGCCCCCCCGCGCGTCTCGAAAGTTCTGCAAACTACACCATCGGGGGGTACTGCCGGCAACGGCAGTACCTCCAGACTATCAATGGAGATTTCTCCGAGGATAGTCTTGGGGTACTGCGGTTACCGGCAGTACCCCTCGATGCCCCCCCCCGCGTCTCGAAAGCTCTGCAAACTACACCATCGGGGGGTACTGCCGGCAACGGCAGTACCTCCAGACTATCAATGGAGATTTCTCCGAGGATAGTCTTGGGGTACTGCGGTTGCCGGCAGTACCCCCCGATGGTGTCCTAGTGAAAATTCAATGAAAAGAAATAAGTAACCATACCCTCTTCATCGTCGTCTTGATCGTCGGCTTCTTCTTGTGGTGGAGTCTCCTCGGGCGTATGGGAATCTCCTTCGTCTTTCGAAACCGCCTCCTTCACTTCCGGTGAGGCCATATCCTCGTCCTCTCCGTGCTGCATCTCGACGTCCTCGGTATCCTCTTCTTGCTGGCGCTGTCCTGACTGAGGCATCTATTGGAGCAATGGGAGAACTAGGGTTAGGTTAGAGAAGGGAGAAACCAATGGAGAAAGGCAAGAACTGATTCTAAGGAAGTATGGAGCCAAGGCTCGACTAATTGAAACGAAAATATAAAAAGTATAGAAAGAGGAGAAGGGTGCCTATAAGAATGACTAATTCTATAAGATTATCGCTACACATCGTGAATGTTGAATTAGGATAAGAAATTTACGACACTGTAAATTCTAGAAATTGCAAATATTATATTCACTTAATAATGATCTCCACTTTTCTGTCATACTCCTAACACTTGGTTGGAAAAGAAAAAAAATCTAATCATTTCCACTTGAAGAGAATGAATTTACCTTGTCGTCGTTGCTGTCACTTGATTCAGACAGCACCTGTTGGCAACTTTTCTTCTCTGTCTTCCCTGTCTTCTGCCGTCTACCGTAGCGTAAGGTTTGATCGTCACAGTCCTCGGGCTCTTCTTGCAGAGCTTCCGCAAACAATACCTTTGTAATGCCCTCCTTCTCAAATCGCTCAGACTGCTTAAGCTTCTTTGCCATCCTACTCCTTGCTAATTGTTTTGCAGAACTATAATGCGTCCCCTGCTTTCTCCTCCTCTTTCTAGTTGACTCCTGCATGTCACTCACAAGCCATCTAACAAGCACCACAAAACAAAAGACAAACCAAAGATGATTGGTGCTCAAACACACGTATCAGTACTGATACTCAAAAAGACAGAGCACACCTCAGTCCAGCAATCTATAATGAAAACTGATGAACCCTAACACAGAATAAAATATAGAATTTGAATAAATCATATGCATGCATTAGTCCTATATATATATAACTAACGCATGAATTTGATTAATTCAAATTCTATATATTTATTGTTTAAAATGTGGATGGAAAAGACGGCTCATTCTAATCTAATCACACCCAAAAAGAAATAGAATCTGCTCCACGATTTAAATACTTAAAGCAATATTCTAAAAGTTTTACCACATATTTATGGGCCTGCAAAAAGCAACATTATAATTAGTTAGCGCCGTCTCTCTTTAATCATACATTCCTTACGTAGCAGAATGAATCATTACGTAGTCGTCCCCATGGACATTCGAATTTGAATAAAATGATCAACAGAGATGCATCATTCCTCTCACTTTGCTCTCGCGATACTGCATAGCTAGTACACTCCCTCTTCTCCGTTCTTCCTCTAGTATCTCTGAGTTACTTGCGAATATGGGGATGGTCTGTCTGTACGCCCAAGGCATGGGCATCCCTCTTAGGTTTCGCGTAGATGACGATGGTCTAGCTCCAGTTTCCTCTCTTCGCCTGAGTCTCAGATTCCATTCCCGTGAGGATTCCATCAGTATAGAGGAGGAGATCTTTGATGACGTTACTGCGGAGGTTACCCACACCCTCGGGCAGCCTTCAGTAAGAGATGAGAACAATCTGTTACAGTGGAGACTCTTCCCTGGATCCTATAGAGTCTATGGTCTTACCGATTCTCTGATGGCTGCATCCACTGAGATCCTCACCCCCCGTCGCTCTTCTACATGTACAATTCAGACTCCCTTACCTCGTGATGTCAAGGTCAAAGTCGAGCCTGGTACTGAAACTTCAGACGTTGAGAAACCTCCTCCGACCGTCATATCTCTCTCTTCTGATGACGAAGTCAGTCCCGTCAAGTTGGTGCCTAAGGTCCACGCTGATGCTCCTCCTTCCAATGTCTCTCCTCCATTGTCCCAGGTCACAGTTAGCATTGTCCCGCTCCTTAAAGAGATTGCTAAGACGCGTGGGTCAAAAAACATTTTGAAGAAGATAGACTATTCCACGATTAGACACGAGAGAGTAGAGTACTTGCCTGCGAAGTTTGATGGTCCGGTTCTTTTTGAGTTGCCCCCTGCTGCTGCAGGATCCTCTAAGCTCGCCGCCAAGTCAATGCAGGGAATGGACAAACGATACGACGGACACTTGTGGACCAAGACCATCACAACAAACATCAAAAACGACTTCGGACTATCTTTTCGAAGTTCCACCTGCGTCGGATGGCTGCGCTGCACCAACGAAGAGTGTGATTTCCTGAAGCGAATTCCCAAGATCTTCGAGGTTAACGAGACAGAGTTCGAAGGGTGTACCCTTCAAGCTTTTTTCATGGATCAACCTCCTCCATCTGACTCCACGCTAGTGTGCAAGGTATGTAAAGAACCTCCATCATGTGTAGCTACATGCGAGGCTAAGATTTATTATGTAGTGGGCAAACTGAATCAGACTAGAGCTTGTATTCACATAGGAACACATGATCATCCAGTGAAAGTAGGAGACTACAGAGACTCTAAAGCAGAGATTAGTAGCTTAATAGAAGAGCAGGTAGAGATGAACAACAAAGCAACAAAGAGCGCCGTTGTCCTGGAGGCGAGCAAACTCCTCATCGGGAGCTACCTTCTACAGCCCGAGGATGCACCACCGAGGAAGCTGACGATGGAGGAGCTGGTTCCTGTTCTAGATCGTTGCAAAGATATGGCGTCACCAAACATCCGCAACAAAGTCGCCACTTTCAAAAAATTCAAAAGGTACGGAATCATGGACGGTATCACCAAGCTCCGTGGAGACAGTCTCTGGGCGTATGTCCAGGAGAATAGGTTTCCTGGTCAGGGATCTATGCATGACAAAGTCTTCCTCTTCAAGATGTCGGAGGTCGGGCCGGGAAGTGGTGTCGACCTGGTCAGCAGAATGCAAGCAGGTGGCGACTTGGAGAACGCATGGATCATGTTCGACCATGTAAAACGTGTCAAAGACTGGTCGACGATGGCGTGCCATGTGTACGACGCCACCTACTGCCGCGTGATGACAATCGCCACTTGCGACATGCAGTCCGAGGACACGGACGCCCAGCTCGTCTTCTGGAAAAACCTGAACCTGGTCATGGAGATCAATGGCGTTGCAGCGCCGAACTTCAAGGGGTTCATGGCGGATAATGCACAGGCGAATTGGAATGCAGTGCGAATCCTTTACGGCAATGGCAACAAAGAGGACCCAATGGAGGACCGGGAGAGGTCGTGCTTGTTCCACTGGACTCAGAACATGGTGGCGTATACGCAGAAGCACTTCCCCAAAGAACTCTAGGAACAGCACAAGAAGATGTGCACTCAGTACAAGAATGCGACCAGCATGGCAGAGGCGGAAACTCTGTACCACGCGTTGCGAGCCTGGTGGGCATCCACCGGGGTCGTTGGCGAGAGCGGGCTCATCAAACTCGATCAGTGGCTGTCATTCTGGCACCACCGCTTCCGGCAGTGGGGGGGATTCATGACCGAGGTATTATCTCTGCACTCTGTTTTCATGTTTTTGATACTGGTTTCCTAGCCCTAACCTACAAAACTCTAATCGGTGAATCTAACGGCACCTCCTGTCTAAACTGCAGAAATTCACGGAAGAAGAACTCACAGAGATGCCGACTTGTAACCTCGCCGAAACAGTTCACAACAAGTGGCTCCAAGCTTCAGGAAACAACGGGAACGACCTGTACGTTGCTACCGTGGATGATTTCGTTCGGGCTTTTCTACAGGTTGTCAACTACTACCAGTTCCTCAAAGGTGACGTCGGCGGAACAGGACCATCCAAGAAGGAACTCAGGCTCCGGATGGCTGAACGCAACGCCAAGAAATGGGGAAATCCTACACTGCTCGATAAGCCCATGCTCGATATGCCAGGCGCGGATGAGTTCTGCACCCGTCAGCCTATCATGCCTGGTGCGGAAGTCTTCGGTTCACAGAAGCGAAAAGCCGACGTCCTTATCGGAGCTGACGAAGAGTCTCATCGCCCGGATAAGACCAACTTCTCACGCCCAAGAGGCCCAAGACGTGCCGTCAGGGCTCGCCCTATGCAGATGCCCGTCATTGTGGAAGACGACTCCGAACACGACACCGAGGTACAATGTACCCAACCTCCTGCCCAGGAAGTTGATTCCCCTTTACCTTCACCTGTGAACAAGGGCGGCATTCGCCATGTCAACGCGGTTGAAGAAACCAAGGTCGACGTCAAAGAGTGGCACATCTCAAGACTTCACAAACTTTCTGCTAAGTGCTGCTGGGCCCAAAGAGTTGAAACGAAGAAGAAGTGCACTGAAAGAATCGTCAGGGGGCCCCATTGCACAGCTGCACCGACCTACACTGGGCTCTGGACTAACTATCGCAGGAACCTAGTCGAGAAGACAGAGTTCTTCTTCTGCTCCGACGATATTGAGCGCTGCGTGAAAGGCTCTAAGCGCAAGTGGGTAGCACACTACTCAAAGGACCAGGAATTCCCGTCCATTCCAGAGGTCTGGCCAGTGAAACTAGGTACTAACCTAAAACTGACTGAGATTCTAGCCCTTGAAGCAGCAGGCTTTCAACTTCCGCCGAAGAAGCCGGTCTCCCCAAGACGCCTCTTCTCCTCTGCCCCGCCCCCTGCAAATCTCAGCTCGGTGCCAGTCCCTGCAGACGCTGACCGCTACCCAGGCAAGAGAGACGGCAAGATGGTGAAGCGCACTGCCACTCGTCCCAATCCGGCGCAGCGACTCTCCATGGGCTCCTCCGAGTCACTCAAAGCGCGCCTCCGTTCCGTCACCATGATACCTGAGCCGGGCCACGGTTGCATCATTGGGCTGGATTCGGGCGTCGCTCCACACATCACACGGTACCAGATTACCATCAGTTCTTACCCTGGTTGCACTTGTCCTGCATTCCAGAAGACGATGACTACGTTCCGAGGCAGGACTCAGTTCACGTATTGTAAGCACCTTTACTACATACTCTTGAAGGTCTGCAACCGTGATCCCGAAGCGGAGCTTTTCATCCATGCGCCCACCTTCAGCTTTAACGAGGTCAAGCTACTCCTAGAGAGTGGAATCTTGCGTCACCCCTTGGCGAAGAAGTAGGTAGCCCTCCTACTTTAGAACTACCATTCCCACAATGGCCATTTGTCACGTAGTGAATGATTTTAGTAATATACCATGTACTAAGTCAGCTATTCAGAAGCTGTATTGACTTTTTCATTATATTAAAGGCTTTGTCGTTCACATTGATTGCATTCTATTTCAATACATTCTATCTTGAACAAGTGCACTATATACCTCGTATCCTCTGACATGTACCCTTTATTACAGCAAACATATACTTGTTATTAGATGTCCTAATCTTCGAACCTAACACGTTTAGGGTTGCCCACTACACTATCAGCAGGGCTGCGAACCTCTGACTGTACTGCAGGACAAACTACATTTGCATTCACTTTCGTTCCCACACTTGGCAAGTGTCCTTGGTATGAACGTTTCAGCAATGGCCCACCTCCCCGCCTCCGATTCACTGATTCCCTGGAATAGGTTCCCCTTGGGATCTTTCCAACCTTGGAGTATGCATGAGGTTGCAAAGGCACATCTGCGTCCTCCTCCAGCACTCTGATATCATCCGAATTTTCTGAACGTGGAGGGTCAGCTCTTACGACCGGTTCCACGTCAACATCCGTTGTCAAAGGACGCCCTTGGCTGTTGGCCATCACCTCTTCTTCGTCCTCCACCTCAACATATGGTTGAAATGGACAAACATCGTCAGCAAGTGAAACAACAATATCTCTGACGTCTTCCATAGCTGCTGTCCCGCACTACGGAAAAGAGCTTCACAGAACTCCAACACAAAAGAGGCAGAGACATTCCCTACACTTATCTTAAATATCCCTAAAGAAGATGTTTGGCGCCCTTCAAAATCGGTTATTCATTCATTTGAAAGTTGTCATCGTCCTCAACTGAATGCAAAAGGATGAGGGTTGAGCAGAAGTCATTAAGCATTTAAAATTTAAAAATAATAAAATAAAAGAAAAAAATTTATAAAAGCAAAAAGAAAAAAAGAAAAAAAAACATTATAAAAAATGAAATTAATAAAATAAAAGTAAATAAAAGCAAAAATTAATATTAAGGTTGAAAATAATATGAAGGCGACTAAGAAAATGAAAGAGAAAATAAAATGAAAGAGAAAATAAAATGAAAGAGAAAATAAAATGAAAGAGAATAAAATGAAAGAGAAAATAAAATGAAAGAGAAAATAAAATGAAAGAGAAAATAAAATGAAAGAGAAAATAAAATGAAAGAGAAAATAAAATGAAAGAGAAAATAAAATGAAAGAGAAAATAAAATGAACTAGAATTAAAGGAAAGGAAAGATAGATAGAGTAATGAAGTGTAATATGAAAATAAAAAGAAATAAACCACGTAGACAACGGCGGATGATTTCTAACATGTTAAGAAAATGTTACGATATTAAATGTTCCTTTATCCCTCTTTAGAGCTTCAATACCAATACATTTTAAGCGGTAATTTGCATATAAATTTGAGGACATAAGGGGAATTAATGTATGCCTGAACTAGTTAGAAGGAGCTGGAGCATAGTAATTGGTGCACGTTAGAAAATTAATCACCAAGAAAAGAGAAAACGAACTACAAATTCGATGAAAATACTGTAATTAGTCCACGGTTATAGGGTTAGTAAAATTACTAAAATTAGTAACTTCCCAAAAATATACTGGGAATATTCGAAAATTCTATTTTTATAATTTATTTTTAGTTAAAAAGTTCTATTTTTAGGTTCTGTCCCCCACTCTGTGCTCTCCGCTCTCCAAATCTGCGCTCTCCGCTCTCCGCTCTGCGCTCTCCACTCACGTACAAGCTACGTCCCCATCCAGTGGAGATGGTGCCGTGAGAGTAGGACTGAGCTGGGCTGGGCTGGCTACCAAGACGGGTTGCTCAGTTTGATCATCGTCGTCACAACCCCCATCCTCACCATCCCCCGTTGCCTCCTCGGAATCTGCGTCGTCCTCGTCGTTGGCACCTGTAACCGTCGTGCCAGAGCTAGAATGGTCTTTTGACATCTTTATCTCTTCTTCATCCTCCGAAGAACCTTCTTCAGAGTCCAAATCGGGTTCTGATCCCTTCAAAGGATTGCCACCCGTCAAGGCCTCCATCACCACTCCCTCAACCGGCTTCACTTCACTTCTTTCTCGCCTCTCAAGAGACCGCGCTCCCTTTGCCATCAAAGTCGCTGCCTTCCTGTATCCCTCACATTCCCTTGTCGACCAATCGGGCTGCGCAATCTCTCCCTCCACGCCGCGACTTGAATTGCCCAACGCTAACGGAGGTGGTGCAAACCTCAAGCTGGAGCCTGCCATAACACACAACATTAGACATTGTAGAAGATGTAAACAATGTACTAAAATACACAAGCACTCTAGGATGTACTAATGAACTAGTACTATCTCTACCTATAAGAACTACACTAATAGAGCTTCTGTACTAAGCCGGAGTATTTACTGTACTCCCTAAACCCTATTGGATTAGTGACAAACCTAGACGACTTTTAGTTTAAAGTGGATAGAAGACAAGAAATACCTGTTGTAGCTCCATCAAGTACAGTGCTCACTGCGTACAAGGGAAGTTAGTACATTTTCAACCCAGACTTTGGATCTCGAGTACACGAAGTACTTGTTGTAGTCTGTTGCATGTACCTAAATACTAAACACTCTGTACAAAGAGAAAATTGTAATACCTACTTTAAACCGAAACGTACTTTGAAATGTACACTCATCTGTGGATCACATCGAAGTACACCCTTGGAATACACTTTCTTCTAGGCTAGTACATTAAGACATCTCGTGTCCACATACTCCCCATGACCCCAATTCAACCCTTAACTCCTCCATCACAGTTTATGTACACATAGTCCATTCAGAATGCAAGTTTAGTACTACTAGAGAACTTTGTGTACCCTTCTTAAAAGCCAACCCTGTATTAACCATACATCTGAGGACAAACTACTACAACTCAAAGTTAACTAAGGCACTTGCAGACTCAAATGGACATGACATGATACACAAGTACAAGTGAGAAGGTACATTACCAAACTTTCCAATATTTCCTACAGAGTAGACTCCTGGGTTTACCTAGTGTTTCATTCCATAAGTTACACTATGTACCAATAGACAATTCGAGACAACTCAAACCAGTAACCGAGGCCATGTACACATAACTCTGGGGACAGTAGGCACTTAGAGACAACAAAAGAACTTGTAGTCTAGAACACCCTAAACCACAAAGCATCAGAAAGCAATCGCGCGCTACGAAGGTTACATACTGAAATGTCGAAGATTGGAAGTCAAGTAAACATACCATCCAAGGGCACCAGCGCCCTAGCTTGGTCTGTTCTCTCATGCAGCAATCTTCTTCTCTCCTCAGCCAATCCCAACATCAACGCCCTCTCTAGTAGCTCTGCAGATGGCTCCCCCCAACCGAAGCTCCGATGCCAGTCTGGATGGGACAACTCTCCGCACCCTTCCGCCACACACTTACAGCTTCGCACATACAACACCGAAGCACAATAGGGATGGTACAGATGCTTACAAGAGCTAACAACTATATCATTCTGAGGAAATGGAAAATCGCACAAGCTACAAACAGTAATTTGAATGAACTTGCTCTCATCGGTGACATCAAACTCTACTGTAGCCGGATCTCCAAGTGCATACACCATTGGTTGGGGGCTGAAATTAGCACCACTCCTTCCCTGTTTGAGGGCAAATTTCTCTGCTGCAAGAGCGTCGAATTGTAACTGTCCGTTTTCTAACCCCCTTGTCAGCAACTGGATCTTGGCTTCCACGGATTGTAGCTCTTCCCTCGCAGATGCAGCCTTCACATCCTCCTCCGCTAGTTGTTCTTGGATTCCCTCCATTTTGATTTTCTCCTTGTAGACATCCTGCCCTCCCTCCTCTAGTGCCTTGATCAGCGCTGCCTTCTGTTCTTCTTGCTTCTTCAGCGTCCCTACACCCCATTCCGACTGTTTGCTCCTCGAAACCGCACCATCAAGCCTCTGTGCCGCCTTCTTCTTCTCCTCTCGCTTGTGCTTCAGCTCCGAGTGTATCGCTGCCATCAGACCTTCAACAACTTCCAGCCGCTCCGAAGCTACTGCCTTCTTCAACTCCGTACCCCTCCCTCCAGCTGCAACGTCCTCCTGCAAACATATCCCCGACTCCCTTGCGGACTCAAGCCCACCATCCCCCTCACCATAGCGAAGCCTTCCTCCACTCCGCACTGTTCCCTCAGATCCTGCTCCCTCCCCCACCTTCCGCGTGCCCTGCTCCCTTCCATCGCTGCCCTGCTCCATCTTCACCTTGTATGCGCCGTGTACCTTGATTCCCCGCCATTCGTTCCCTCGCACATCAATCCTTCCCTTCCCCTCCACGGTTCTGGACTCTGCGATCTTCTTGCAGAGCTCCTCCAGCTTGACCCGATCCAGTTGGTAGCGACTTCTTTGTCGCTTGTTCGTCTCTTCTCCAAACGCGCACCAATTGACGCGGCCTCCACCCTCCTCATACTCGAGAGTTATCCCCTCAGCAAACCGCACCGTGATAAGGTTGGGGGTCTTCCATTCTCCATGTTGGTAGAGAATCGGATGCAGGTACTTAACTCTATCAACGACCTCAACCTTCTCACAATCCTGCCAGAAAAAGCCGCCGCGCCCACCATCTCCATACGGTTTTCCAAACAATTTCCGCAACGAATCAGCGGGAACAGTACCCCTTCGAAAGTGATGCGGATTTTCTCCTTCGTTCTGGAGCCCGAATTCCTCCTCGAAATCCCGCCTCTTGAGCTCTCTTGGTGGCTTCTTCAATCTCGCGATCTCCTCGTCTACATCTTCTACGCTGTTGATAGCTCGCTCAGACCTCCCCACGGACTTCCCCCTCTTCTTCGCGCTAGCCTTTGCAGCTCCCCCGACTTCATGAAGAGCTCCCCCTCCTTCGGCCCCCACAGTAGCTCCTCCTTCTCTCTCACAGGGCTCCGATGCAGTCGCTGCTCCCCTCCTCCGAGGCGCTACATTATCCTTGGTACTGTCGCCTCCTCCGCCCCCTTTCACTGCCGACCTCGCCTTCTTGCGCGCGGACCGCAAGTCGCCCTCTTCGTCACTGCAGTCGCCCTGCCTCCCTCTCGCCCTCACCGAACCGCTTCTCCCGGCACGAGCACTGGCTGTGCTCCCAGACCTCCCGCTCATGGATCGATCCATGCTAAACCCACCTCTCGGCGCACACTCCTAGCCCACAACTCCAATTCAACTCTCAATAGCAATGCCGGCGCTCACACCCAGCGCAATGGCCCAAAAAAACACGAGTAATTCCCCTCACCCCACACATCTCTCCCCTCCCCCTACTCGAAGCTTCTCTCCCCACACGAGCCTCCCCGCCCACACACTGAGCCTCCCCGCCGACACACCAAGCGCAACCAACGTTGCAAAACCCCTGGGGACTCTGCACAGCCTTTCCCCGAGGCGAGGTGCGAGACGATGGTTACCTGCGGTCACCAGTCACCAATGCTGCTCTGATCCTTGGTTACCGGTGATCACCGGTTGCGTCTATGAGTAACCCGGATGGTAACCTCCGGTCACCAGTTCTTAAACCCTGGGGGCGGTATTAAGGCGTCCACATCAGTCACAAAGTTCTGTCCTTCACTTAGCGCCATCTTTGACATGTAAGTAATGTACCTTAGAATGTTCTTTCAATTTGATCCCCAAATTCATCAATGATTCATAGCATCCTTTGTCTAGAAAAAAATTAAAAAATTAAAAAATTAAAAATAAGAAGAGGGAACGAAGAAAAATAACATAAATAAATAAGTAATGATAGAAGAGAAGAGAAGGAAAAAAAATTAATAAAATAATAAAATAAAGATGAGTGAACAGAAAGGAAATAAACCAAAATATTGATAATGAAAGAAGATAAGGAAAACAAAAATTTATAAAAAAAAATGAAAGAAAGGAAAGGTTAATAAAGAATACTTCAGAAAGAAAAAAACTAGATGTTTAGTGAGGAAATTTCCTTGCCTAAATATACGTCAAAGTAAATTTTGTAGAGAGTGCAATTTTATCCACTAAACCTTCGTCCAAGTCACTTCAAACCCTTTAATTAAAAAATGTAAATGTGGCAAAACCTTCCACATAAAACTACAAATAACTTACCTAATTTTTTTTCAAATAATAGGTCTTAGATATAAAATTTTAAAGTTGTATATACATTTAGTTATAGCACGAAGGGTTAAATATTTCATTGCCTCATTTTTGAATGCCCGAAGTTGACATTCTACAGGACTTATTCAATTTCTAAAAACACCATAGCTTCCTTACTTCTAAACGATACATAATAGTCATGTCCACTAATTTCCCAAAAATACAAAGGTATCAATGTTATTCATTGGAAAAAAAGACACCAAGGTGTGGAAGCATTTTTATTAATTTTTTATTCTTTATTCAACAGCTTATATATTTGATTTTGATAGCTTATTCTTCTCATCATTTTAAAATTAATTTCCAACCCCTCAGGTACTTGATTGTAATGGCTTTTTCTATTTGTATTTGTATCTCTATATTTAAATGTTTTTTTTTTATTCCACCCCTTATGTATTTCATTTTGATAGCCTAAACCTCAATTCATCTTACTTTATCTTATTTTATTTCTTCATTTCTTTTCAACTCCTTTCGTATTTGCCTTTAATAACTTATTCGGGTGTTTTTTTATTTATCTGTTTTAAAAAAATTCAACCCCCCATGTATTTCATTTTGATATTTTTTTCTATTTTTTTTTTCTTAAAAAAACAAATCAACCCCCTATATATTTGATTTTGTTAGCTTATTGTTTTTATTGGTTTTCTTTATTTTTTAATTTTTTTTCCAACCCCTTATGCAGATGAATATTGATGAATATAGTTTGGTGAACATAGTTTTTTTCCATATTGATGAATATAGTTATTTTTGAATGCATTTTTTAAGCATAAAGTGTAAACAATAAAATGCTTCAATTAATCATGCACTTAATTTTTGATCGGAAAAGAAAACTCTTCTTGTCATATATACCTCACGTATAGAAAATAACTAATTATACAAATATAGAATATTAATACAAATATAGAATGCTAAAATTGCTTCATATAATTCTTTAGAATGCCTTTTCCTCTATCACTAATAACCAAGACATTTACTACGTTACTAAATATCACAATAGAATTTCCATATTGATACCCAAATTCCTTCTCAAAAATTCATTTACATTACATTACATTACTCTAATTTAATTATATCTATTCTTATCTCCATAATACTTTTTAAATCCAATCACTCTACCAAAATATTTTTCATCCCAAATTCATCTTAGAAAAATGGTGAAGGTTTCACTTATCCATAGCTCAGATGTTTATTGAATCCATTGTTTTTAGAATTAGGATGAGAATACATTTATGCGGGGGATGATTCTGCAGGATAACTGTACAGTGACACCTGGTATGGAAAATCTAGGATGCTCACAACCCCATTCAAATCTGATCCCACCACCAAGGCTCGAACTCCCCTCCCGCCAAGCTACAGTCTTTAAATTTGGCCGGCGCCAACTTCCGTCGAGCTGGATCATGGGCTTCCCAGATCACAACAAATCCTTTTGTGTCAGTTTTGGCCATCGCCATTGGCTGATCTTAATCACAAAACCCAGCTGCCGAGAAATCCAATCAACGGCTAGGATCGACAATGATAGTGTACAAGAAGTACATATTCGTACTCCTAGGTCCCAACAGTACATAATTGTTTTGCCAAAACTGCACTACGTCTAGCGTACATTAACCCAGATGACGCACTATCACGTTTCCTAGACACGAATGACCACACAGTTGAATAAACGCATTGGGAGAAGTACGAAGGTTTAGGGTTTAGGTACAGTGCAATTCAACAAAGGAAGGGGGCATGTGCTTAACAACTTACCTGCAGGTTTGCGTGGCTGAGGTGCTGGTGAACCCCTACCACCTCCACTGTGTGCGTTCTTGGGAGGACGCATTGCTTCACCAGCCTCTCGGTCCATCCAAGAGGGCTCCACGCGCCCACGGCCTCCTTGACTGCGACTCCTCTTTTGTCCCCTCCTACCGTCGTCCTCCCACTCCTCCATTGCTGATCATCTCACCCCGTCCCCGAAAAGAGCTGCTCGTAGCGCTCGGACTGAAGTAGAATTGGGTCTAGAATAATCCCTAGAAGGTCTCTGCCGCCACGCTTCAAACAACTCCTTGCTCTGCTTACGGGTCTGTAAACATAGGAAGACAATTGAGGGTCAGACCGACTAGTACTCTAGGTCTAGGGTTTCCAGAGTCGCTCAGGGCAATTGGAGAGAACACAAACGAGAACTCGAATTCAGATACGGGAGGGAGACTTACTAGAGCTTTAAGATTTGTTGGCGGTGCTTCAGAAGGAGTCACCTCAAGAGTTGGGCGCCGCCGCGTGCTTCGGCGTGGCACAGAGTTGAACTCCTCCGATTGCTGTCTCCCCCGATCGCGATTCGAGGCTGGAGGGGGGTAGCTTGTATGCGTGCGGCGAGCGGCGAGCGGAGAGCGGCGAGCGGAGATTTGGTGAGCTACGAGCAGAAAATGAAGGACTAAATCTAAAAACAGTAATATTATTACTAAAAATAAAAACTATTATTAGTAGATTCGAATATTCTCAGAATATTTTAAGAAAATTAAAAAAATATTACTATTTTTGGTAATAAATATGACCCTATGACCGTGGACTGAATTCACTATTTTTATTAATTTTCAATCTAGGTCCTCTGCCCCGACATTTAATGTTGTAATGACCGAATAACAGAATTTCGAATCCTAGGTCATTTTTCTTCACATTACTACATTGCTACCGTTCTCTTCATGTCTTATTGTTTTTGTTCTAATGAATATATTTTTTTATTTTTTTTTTCATTTAAATTATTTCCTTCGAATTTTTATTCTGAAATACTATATACGGTTCGTAATAAAGGAACATCTTTAAGTTGCATTTATTATCTTCTTTTTATTTATTTTAATTTTTTTTACCTTTTCTGATTTAA
This sequence comes from Ceratodon purpureus, assembly GCA_014871385.1. Classification (NCBI taxonomy): domain Eukaryota; kingdom Viridiplantae; phylum Streptophyta; class Bryopsida; order Pseudoditrichales; family Ditrichaceae; genus Ceratodon; species Ceratodon purpureus. The sequence goes on along the minus strand of CM026428.1, from coordinate 7,041,794 downwards.
CTCTTTTTTATCATTTATTCTTTTTATTTTTATACGTTTTTTTTTTTTTTTTTAATTTTTAACCTTTTATATTTTTATACGTTTTTTATTTATTTTTAATTTTTAACCTTTTATATTTTTATTGTTCTTTTTTGTATCTTCATTATTTTTATTTTATTTTACACTGTTCTCTTTTTCTTCATCGAATTATATATATATATATATATATATATATATATATATATATATATATATATATATATATATAAAATTATATATTTATATATATATAATTATCTTTTATCTTTTTTGTTTTTTCAAATTTTTAATCTTTAATTCCTTTTTTTTGGTTTCATTTAATCATTTATCCTTTTTACTTTTTTAATAATTTTTTCATATTTTTGCACTCTTTATATATGTATAATTTTCCTTTTATGTGTTTTTATTTCCTATTTATTTTAATCGATTAATTTATTTATTTTCATAATCTTTTATCTTTTATATTTTATCTTTTATCTTTTTAATATCCTTAGTTTTTAGAATTCGTCTTCTAATTTTAGAATCTTTTCATTTTTTAATATATATCATTTGAAAGAGCTTCTAGTTCACTCTCAATTGATGGTTAGGGTACCCTGTCCAGAAATTAATTAAATTAGTCATAACAAACCTATTCATGCCATGGAGTGGTATAATATTTAATCATTCTTATATATCCCACTATTCAAGGGTGCCGAGCATCTACCTTCTCGATATTTAAGTAGTGGCAGTAGAAGCTCTCACCCTCTTTGATCGTGCTCTTCTTGAATTAAGTTCCAAGAAGAGCGTGTTGTGAAATGGAAGTTGCCGGGGAAACCACTATCTCACTTGGTGATGTCGTTGGCCCATTTCATCCGTATGTGGAGGTCGAGGGGGAAGATGAGTTGAATGGATGTAATTTAGGTCATTCTGAAAATGACGGCGTGGAAGTAAAAGTAGATGTGCTAGGGGACATAGTGGTTGTAGAAAAGCCAGCTGTTCTCGAAGTTCCCCTAGAGGAACCGGTTGTTCCTTTGGCACCTCATGCATACTCCAAGGTCGGGAAGATTCCACCGGGGACTTATTCTAGGGAGGCATTACGTGGAAAGAGTGAAGCTGTTCCACTGTTGAAACGTCCCCGCCTACGACAACTGGAAATTGGGAAACAATCAATGAATGTCGATGTAGCTTGTCCTGTAGTGCAGGAGGTAGTTCGTGATTGTGCTGAAAATGCGAAGGGGATGCCTAAACGCATTAAGTTCAAGGAATAAAATCTATATTTAAATGTATTCATGGAATGAGTACAGTCCAATTGTGCGTTGATATAAATAACAAATGCCACTTGTTGAAATGAATGCTATTGTAACACAATGTAATAAATGTGAATGACAAAACCTTTATATTGAAATGGACAATACGAGATTTGTATTGCTGACTCAGTACAAGGAAAAATTCAATCACCTCAAGCTAAGTATCCGCATGAACCACTGTCCACTATGCATACTTGAGACCATAATAGTATAGTGCCTCCTAGATTTTGGCCAAGGGGTGTGTCAAGATTCCGCTCTCTAGGACTAGCTTGACTTCGTTGAAACTAAAGGTAGGCGCATGGATGAAAAGCTCGGCCTCCGGATTACGGTTGCAGACCTTTAAAAGGATGTAATAAATATGTTTACAGTATGAAAACTGTATCTTACCTCGAAACTTAGTCATCGTCTTCCTGAAAGCTGGACAAGTGCAACTCGGGTAAGAGGTGATGGTGATGTTGTACTGTGTGATGTTTGGAGCAACGCCCGAATCCAGCCCGATGATGCAACCATGGCCTGGATGAGGTATCATGGTGATGGAACGGAGGCGAGCCTTGAGGGACTGAGAGGAGCCCATGGAGAGTCGTTGCGCCGGGTTAGGTCGAGTTGCTGTGCGTTTGACCATCTTCCCATCTCGCTTACCGGGGTAGCGGTCAGCCTCTGCTGGAATCGACAACGAAGCGAGGTTTGCAGGAGGCGGAGCAGACGAGAAGAGACGTCTTGGGGAGACTGGCTTCTTCGGCGGGAGTTGGAACCCTGCAGCTTCAAGGGCGAGGATTTCTGTGAGCTTAAGGTTAGTACCTAGTTTTACGGGCCACACCTCTGGAATCGGCGGCACTTCGAGGTCCTTGGAGTAGTGTGCAACCCACTTGCGCCTTGAGCCTTTCACGCAGCGCTCAATATCATCGGAGCAGAAGAAAAACTCTGTCCTCTCAACCGTATTCCTGCGATAGTTAGTCCAAACTCCGGTGTAGGTCGGTGCAGCAGTGAAGTTTGGGCCCCTGACGATTCTCTCAGTGCATTTCTTTTTTGTACCAGCTCTTTGGGCCCAGCAGCACTTTGCAGAAGCTTTGTGAAGTCTTGCAATGTGCCACTCCTTCACATCAACCTTGGTTTCTTCAACAGCGTTGACATGGCGAACGCCTACCTCGTTCACAGGAGACGCTGGGGGGGAGTAAGCTTCTTGGGCGGGTGACTCTTGGGCCTCTTCTTCTTCAGAAGCGTTCTCGACGATGATGGGCAGCTGGACAGTGCGAGCTCGAACGTTGCGTCCAACACCTCTCGGACGTGAGAAGTTAACCTTGTCTGGTCGGTGTGACTCCTCGTCAGCTCCGATGGGAACGTCCGCCTTACGCTTCTGTGATCCAAACACCTCTGCTCCGGCCAGGACAGGCTGACGGGTGCAGAACTCATCTGCACCAGGCATAGCCAGCATGGGATCTTTTAGGACTTTAGGATTTCCTGTTTTCTTCGCCAAGCGTTCCGCCATGCGAAGCTTGAGTTCCTTCTTCGAAGGTCCAGTTCCGCCTACATCTCCTTTCAGAAACTGGTAGTAGTTCACTACCTGCAGAAAACCTCGAACGTAATCATCGACAGTCGCAACATAGAGGTCGCTGCCGTTGTTACCTGATGCTTGTAACCACTTATTGTGAACTGTTTCGGCGAGGTTACAGGTCGGCATCTCCGTGAGTTCTTCTTCAGTAAATTTCTGCAATTTCAGAAATTTCAATAATTAGGATCAATTATAGAAGTGTCGATTAAGTTTACCAAAACAGAAATCAAGTACAGCAGCAGGGTTTAGTAGCATCATACCGTAGACATGAATCCACCCCATTGACGGTAGCGGTGGTGCCAGAATGCGAGCCAAGTACCCAGATTGGTTAGTGCCTTCTCTCCCAGGACCCCAGTAGATATCCACCATGCCTGCAACGCGTGATAAAGAGTGTCCGCCTCTGTCAAAGTCGTTGCTGTCCTATACTGGTTGCACATCTTCTTGTGCTGTTCCCGGAGCTCTTCGGGGAAGTACTTGTCAGTGTACTGAACCATGTTCTGGGTCCAGTGGAACAGGCATGATCTTTCCCGATCCTCCATTTTGTCTTCTTTGATGCCGTTTCCATAGAGAATACGCACCGCATTCCAATTTGCTTGTGCATTGTCCGCCATGAAACCCTTGAAGTTTGGCGCTGCAACGCCATTCCTCTGCATAACGCTGTTCAGGTTCTTCCAGAAAACCAGCTGGGCCTCAGTGTCCTCGGATTGCATGTCGCAACTTGCAATCGTCATGACCCGGCAGTAGGTGGCGTCATATACATGGCAAGCCATCGTGGACCAATCCCGTACACGCTTCACGTGGTCGAACACAATCCAAGCATTGTCAAGATCCCCACCTGGTTGCATTCTGCTGACCAAGTCAACACCACTACCTGGCCCAACTTCTGACATCTTGAAGACGAAGACCTTCTCTCTGTCAGCTCCTTGGCCCGGGAACTTGTTCTCCTGGACGAAGGCCCACAAACTGATCCAACGGAGTTTGGTGATGGCGTCCATCACTCCGTACTTTCCAATTCGCTTGAACGTCATCACCTTGTTGCGGATATTGGGGGAAGCCATGTCCTTGCACCGGTCAAGTACAGGAATGAGCTCCTCCATGCTCAGCTTCTTCGGTGGTGCGTCCTCAGGCTGTAGGAGGTAGTTCCCAATCAGAATCTTGCTGGCCTCCAGGACAACGGCGCTCTTCGTAGCCCGGGGAGTATTCTCCACCTGTTCTTCAATCAAGCTATTGATCTCCTCCTTAGTGTCTCTATAGTCCCCAACCTTCACTGGATGATTATGTGTTCCTTGATGGATACATGCCCTTGTCTGATTGGATTTACCTAGAACGTAATAAATCTTGGCTCCGCATGTAGCGATGCATGCAGGAGGTTCTTTACATACCTTGCAGACAAGTGTTGCATCCGCTGGGGGCGGCTGATTCACTGTAAAAGCTTGGAGGGTACTACCCTCAAACTCAGTCTCGTTTACCTCGACAATCCGGGGTCGACGGTTGAGAAATTCACATTCTTTGTTGACGCAGCGAAGCCAACCAACGCAGCTGGAATAGCGGAATGACAGGCCGAACTCGTTAGTGATGTTGGTAGTGATTGTCTTCGTCCAAATGTGGCCGTCGTAGCGCTTGTCCATCCCCTTCATTGCCTTCGCTTGCGTCTTGGAAGCCCCGTCACCAACAGGAGGGAGCTCGAAGATCACATTGTTGTTGAAGACTGCAGGTAAGTACTCCACCTTCTCCTGACGAACTGTGGAGAAATCTATTCTCTTCAGAACATTTTTCCTCCCGGGTCTCTCTGCAAGTATCCTAATCAGTGGCACTACATTGACAGTCTCCTCCTTTGATGTCTGGGAGGTACTGGCACATTTGTCTGGTAGTGTAGCTGGCCTGCTAGATACTACAGTCTCTCTAGGCAAAGAAGGTGATGCTTTCAGCGGACTAGTCTCTTCATCTGAGGAGAGGGAGATGACGGGTGTTACATCAGGAGTGTCCAAGCCAGGCTCTATCTTAACCTTCACATCACGAGGCAGAGGAGTCTGAATAGTGGATGATATACGAGGAGTTAGAATCTCAGTAGACGCCTGCATCTGGGACTCTGTAAGACCATAAACTCTGTATCTACCAGGATAAAGGTTCCAGAACCTGTTATCATCATCATCTTTCTCGGAGACCTGATCTACCGTATGAGTAATCTCATTTGTCTCATCATCATAAATCTCTTCCTCTAAACAGATAGTCTCCTCTCTGAAGTGAAATCTGAGGCTAAGGCGTTGTGCCGTCACAAGGGCCAAGCCATCCTCGTCTACACGTACTGTAAGTGGAATACCAACACCATGTGCTTTGAGCACGGCCATGCCTAACACTCTGTCTGCAGGGAGATGAGCCATTCTTTTCTGTGGAGACCTGAAGAAGGTGCTACAAGAATTAGAGAATGCGAAGAGAGAGGATTAGTGCATTGCTCTTGCTCTATTTATCCAAGGTTTAGTATCCTTCCTCTCAACTAAAGATCACGATTTTTTAACAACAAATGGATGTAAAGGTGAGTGAAAAAATAGAAGAAGCAATAAAAGAGCCGTCATCGAAGATCTGACACATTCTGCATCGTTGCCAACTTGATAATATCCCACATGATCATTCTTAGTAAGTGTTCTTCCTGATAGGTATATGTCCAGAATCCCCATATTTGATCATGGAATGTAGTGGGGAATAATAGTGGAATTTAGGCGCGCACTTACTGTTTGTTTCTCCTCATTAAGAAAAAGTTAATTCTGTTGGAATTTGGTAGGCACTCGACTTTAATACTAGTTCATGGCTCAAATTCGACTCGTTATTGATCTGGACAAGATTAGGCTTCGCCGTCAAACTTACGAGCACTAATAAAGATTGTGAGATTCAAGAATGGGTTTACTATTTATTCTCTAAAATAGCGTCTTAATATTTTGCATTAGTTTATAGAAGCAATGGACCCTTCTAGAAGTAAAGGACTCAGTGGACACAAGTATATGAGTCGGGTCTCAGTCTGATAGTGTCTTTTGGTTTATTATCGTGAGCATAGATGGCTGTAGTGTGATATGCAAGGCAGTACTAGAAAGAAGAGGAGGAAGACCAGTTTTCGTTATAGTTCCAAGAGGGTCCTAGAAAGAAGTAGAATGGCCAAAAACAAGAGTGCTTCAGAGCGTTTTGATAAGAGTGGGATAACGCGTGTTTTAGAATATCAAAGTTCAGAGGTAGAGTCTTCTGCGAAGAATAGGCTAAGGACAAGCACGAAGCAGTACGAGAGGCGGTCAAAACAAGACGAACAAGGTGAACCCAAGAAGAAAGCCAAGAAAAACCCAAAGGTTAGTGCTGTACTTATTGGACTGTTGATTCTATCAAAGTTCACTAAATGGAGAATGGTGAAAGATGAAATGTTTGATTAATCTATAAATGTGATCAAATAGGAATTGATAACGCGTGTTTGAGCCGAGGAAATTTTTTACAACCCAATGGTAGGGCGATGTAGGCTGTAATCATGTAAATGAAATAGGTTACCTCACCCATCAAATCGGGCCGACTTAAGGAGTTTGATGTCACCATCTGTAGTATCTAGGGCTGTTCTTGGGTCGCCAATTCTTTGATTTTAATTTTCCCACAGCACCTCGTGTGCTCCGCCCATTCCCGAACTCTGGGACGTCGTTCCTTTTATTTTCTGCGCCACGGCTTCTCGTAATTCGCAAGGCTGGTTCTCCGTCGCCAGTTCTTTTAGGTATTACCAAACTCCTCGTGTATTCCACCAAACTCCTCGTGTATTCCAATTTCCGAACTGCGAGATTTCGTTTCTGTAGCTTCTCATTCTCTTGGTCTTCAATATCGCGAACATTTTCTTTTGTAGTCTTCTTCCTTGCTCTCTGCGCCAAGCCACCCGATCACGGAGAAGAGGTACAATTAGATTTTTTCTTGCTTATTTCTCTTGCAGGTTTGCTTGGGGTTTGGTTACTAAGTTCTAGCTTTTGTTTATTGGGTTCATGCATCATTCAGAGCATAAAAGCATTACCTTGTATGACGCAGATGTCGGATACCCTTTCTGCACCAATCGCTCCAGACTCGGAAGAGGTCGAGATGGGCGACGCAACCGATGTCGACCCTGTCTCGGAGCAGCCCACCGGCGACGACCCTGGTGAGCTCGCCACAAATGAGGATTATGAAGATGACGACGAGCGACAAGGAAAGGAGCCTGAGGAGCCACCCACCGGCGAAGACGTCGTGTCGGAGGAAGGTAATTGTTCTCAGAACCCTAATTCTTATTTTTTAGTATTCCAGCAATACGTTGATTGCATAATATGCGACTTATCCATTATGTTATTCTCCGAATCACTGTGTCTCATTATAAAATCTTAAAGTCACTCTGAGGCACTGCCGTTAACGGCGGTACCAAAAAACTGTGTAAGCTCGTGTTAATTCAAAGCAATTTCGCTACGCGATAAATCGATGTCTGAGCGCGAGCATACTCCCTAAATGAACTGCCGTTAACGGCGGTGCATTTAGGGTTGAAGATATATTTCCTTTAATGTAATCTTCGTGGAGGTGCTGCATCACTTCGAATATTTTGTTCATGTGCCAGGGCACTGCCGTCGAGGCAGGGGTACTCCACATAGATTTTTTCTTGACCCTAAGGTACTGCCGTTAACGGCAGTACCTTTATACCATGCCTTATTTCTGATTTGAAGCTTTTTGCTTCGGGCCTTCTTGCTTCTTGGAGCCGATGCCGGGTACTGCCGTTGACGGCAGTACCATTCCGCTGCCAAACTAAAACTAATATATCCTTTTTGCTTGCCTTGGAGGTGCATTATCTCGGCAACCGGATAGCCTCTCGGAGGTACTGCCGTTAACGGCAGTACTTCGAGGGGGACTATACTTTTACTTCTTGGTAAGAACTTTTGCAAGAGGGTGCAGTTCAAAGACTGTTGTTGAGGCCCCGCAGGTACTGCCGTTAACGGCAGTACTTTGAGGGCACTATTTCTGAATTTTTTTTCCGCCGCGGATTCTTCCGTTTCTCTTTGGTTCTAGTTGACCATGCACGCTTTCTTCTTTTTCCGGCACCCAAAAGGTACTGCCGTTAACGGCAGTACCTCAAGGCTGCACCGAATACTTCGTCGAAGAAGATCTGCATCGCAAGGAGGATGCATGGTTTCGGAATTTTATACCCCCCGGGAGTACTGCCGTTAACGGCTGTTCCCTCAGGCCTGTTCCATTTTTTTATTTGATCCATTTTAGCTTCTGGTGCGGCTGAGTTCGGCTCATTTACTGATTCTCCAAAGGTACTGCCGTTAACGGCAGTACCTGAACAGTGCTCAAATATTATCTTTAAAGCTCTAGTTATCTTGATTAGTAACTGATTAATCTCGTGATTTCTGTGTAAATTCAGATGAACCAGATGTTCCACTTACTCAGGACCAGGTGAACATAAAGCTGCATGACCTCGTTGGGAGCGCAACAACGAACACGGCATCTCGTCTGGATCACCTGAAATGGAAGCCCACACATAAAGGACTGCTCAATATTCCTCTATGTCGAATGATTGCACTTCCAGTTGTGCGGCCGTCGCTCAAGAACGATGTCCTCAATCTCGCTTCTCATTTCCGAAACTGTGGCTATCTCTCTGGGAACGGTTACTTCTATGTTGCTTTGGAGGATAATCACGGATTCACAAAGGACGTGACACCTGCGATTATGGAGAAATGGGGCGAAGAGTGGCGACAACGAAATGATGAGTTTGAGGACCTTCTTCTCTCAGATGAAGACCTCAAGATTTTCTCGAACAAGATGTTCATGGTTTGGGACGGAAACCATCGTCTTCAAGCTTGGCTTCCAATTATCGAACAATATCACAAGGGGGACCTCAATTGGCATTTCAATGTGGAAAGTGTCATATTAGATCCCAAAGGCGACGTCGGATACGTCTTGGAAGCTCTCCATGAAGTCAACTGGTGAGCTTCGCGTCACTGTAACTCTGGATTTGTTCGTCTTCCTTCTTCTTTCTTAATGTGCTATCTACTTATAAAATTATGTTTGCTGGTATTCTGCAGGCGAAATCAGAAGTCTCATGTTGAGACAAACATTGTTCACAAGCTTTACAGGATTCAGAACATAGCCCCTCAACCCTTTGCATATTTTGAGGGCATCGTAACTAAAGCTACCCTCGACAGTGCGAAAGCGAAACAGGCGGGGCCGAAGCGCACATGGTACACATTGACGCTTGAAGGCCTAACGGGTGTGCTTTATCAGGTAACATAATTTAATGTTTTCTTGAATTAATCTATTTCATTGTACTTCATAACAGGTCCTAACTAACAATATTCGGTTGATATTTCAGCAAGAACTAGGAGAGGCGGCAGCAGCAGCAGAGCGGAGGTTTTACGAAAGGTATCCTAATCCGAGTGAGTGGACATCGAAGTCAGTCGATGAATGGATTACGAAGGCTGTGAAGAGGGCAGCAGACAAATTCCAAAATGAGCTAAAGAAGCTGCTTCCTATAGCGGATCCAGATAACACGTCCGCGTTTCTTGAGCAGATCAGGCTTCACTACGAAAAGTTTGATGAGTCTCCAGAGATGACACAAGAAAAGCTATGGATGTTTGCAACATCTGCAATGCCATCGAAGATGAAGATCAAGTGGCTTCAGCGCTGGAACTCTCCTCAAGCCATTCGGGATTCTCACAAATTTCCCAAAAAAGACTTCACGGATATATCCTTCCCCCCTTGGTTGCACAAGGCTACGTGGTGGGCACAGGTAAGCCATTAAGCATAATTTCCTTCTAATTCTCGTCACTGATGTTATTGAATCATTGTAAATATGTTATTTTAGTCCTTGAATGTATTGCATGGTGGCTCTGCAAGGGTGCTGCCTTGATTGCCAGTACCCTTTGACTGCCTCCAAGTAAAACTTGCAATCTCTTCTAGCGTACTGCCGTTAACGGCAGTACCTAGAACTGCCTCCAGCGGTTCTCAAGGCCACCACTGTGACCTATCCCTGCTGCTGCAATCCAGTCAAGGCCCTTCATGGGTACTGCCGTTAACGGCAGTACCCATAGCTGCCCCCAGGGGTTCTCCAAGCCACCACTGAGACCTGCCCCTGCTGCTGTCGACCCTCTGAAGGCCCTTCATGGGTACTGCCGTTAACGGCAGTACCCATAGCTAGTCCCAGGGGTTCTCCAGGCCACCAGTATGACCTGGCCCCTGCTGCTCCGGTTCGCCCAGGCCCGTCCAGGGGTACTGCCGTTAACGGCAGTACCCATAGCTGCCTCCAGGGGTTCTCCAGGCCACCAGTGTGACCTGGCCCCTCCTGTTGCGGTTCGCCCAGGCCCGTCCAGGGGTACTGCCGTTAACGGCAGTACCCTGGGACTGTCCTTCATCAAGAGCGGGAGTACCCAGCGCTTCCGGCTGCGGTTCTCCCGTCACTCAGTTGTGAAGGCCCTTCAAGGGTACTGCCGTTAACGGCAGTACCCTTGGACCGCTTTTGTTCGGCAGCGGGTAGCTTCCGCCTAGCCTCACCCGAATGAGCGAAGGCCCGTTCAGGGTACTGCCGTTAACGGCAGTACCCTTGGGCTGGGTTTGCTGAGCACCTAGCAGTATTCTAGACGACTTAGCCTGATATGGCTGACCTCGTTGCAGCTCCCGAGAAGCAGAGCAATCCGAGATGCTTTTATGGTACTGCATGAGGATTTTCTCCTCGTTTCCCTTTTTTGCAATTGCTTGCATGTGTGAATAATTTGACTCATAGTTCATGCCTTTTTTTGCAGATCGCTGTTGAGGCGGAAGAGCTGTTCAAAGGAGTGATAGAGGATATGGGGGTGACCATAAATTACGAACCCGAGGGCGAGACACCAATTCCAAAAATATTTGATTGGGTTGAGTCGATGAGGTGCTCACTCTGGGATACAGCCTTCTTCAGGGAATTCAAGGGAGACAATGGCGTGCACAAGAACAAGACATCCGCGGAAATGCCGAATTTCAAACAAGCATGTCGAAGAGTCCTGTACAGGTACTTTAAGTATATCCTTTACCCAAGGAAGGCAACTTCAAAGGTACCTGCTTTCTTTGGCAACTACCTGGATGTCACAAGCAGCGAGTGTATGTATACTCCAGCGATTATTAAGGCCTGGGATCCTTTGCACTACGACCGCTGTGGATGGTACATGGACTGCGCTGTCAGTAAGTGCCCTCCATTTGATATTTCCTTGCGGGACAGTCTTCAGCCGGCTCTCTCCACTTTGCCTGCGCAGACACCTCCTGACGCCGAAGCTCCTTCTCCTGAAGTACGCAAGGGCCGGGCAAGGAAAGTACAGAAGTCAGGGGGTCGCAAGAGAAAGGCCACGGATGTCGATGAAGGGGCAGATGCTGATGAAGACATAGTAGCAACTGATGCTGCCAGCAGCGAGAGGACAGTGATGGTCCCTCCTCATCCAGGCTCAACCTCAGTGGAGGCTCGACCATCACTCAAAAAGCGCCCCCCAATCTCGCCTCCACAGTCTGCTCCAGCTCAACCACTTACAGTAGCAGCTGGTAAGATGCCCCAGTCGGTATCGGTGGGCTTCTCTTCATCAGTTCGCTCATCAAATGTACTTGTGCTAAATGATTCGTTCCCAAGGATGGCGGAGCTGAGGATGAAGACTAAGAAATTCCCAGAGTCATACGACTCCATGGTAGCTTTCCTAATTAAGGTAACACCACTCACTTCTAACTTTTTTTTAGTTACTCATCTCGACATTTCTTTCTATTATTCTAACTTGTGTATCTACAGGCTGGGACAGGTAGAGAATTCTACTTCGAGGGTAAGCTCATGTCTAGACCCGGGGCAGACTTCATTATCGCTGAATTTCCAGACGGTCTCCCGGTGCCCGGTATCTCGGACCCAGTGACATCAACACCTACATGGAATGCACTTGTTCAGGATTTCCTGAAGCACACAGTTGGATTTCTTGGAGGTTTCCTTCACGACGACGGTGCATTCCTGCTTTTCTATCCTGACAACCCCACCATTAGGAAGGAGATTTTTGCTTTCTTCAACAAAAACAACCTCAAGATGATGGAGGAGTGGACCATCTGCAACGACCTCCACTCTTGTCATCCTCTCACACCAGCTAAGTTGGTAAGCGCTTTTTGGTATTTCTTAAGCATCGAATTCTGTTTGCAGGTGCATTGCAGCAAACCTAATTTGTTTTTGTTTAATTGCAGACCCTCAAGACAAGGGCCATTGTTATCGTTCGGTCATTCAAGACATCTCTTACCAGACAACCAAAGGAGCACAAATTCTCACATGATCCGCGCTTTGGCAAAGTCAAGCTTGAGATAGATGACGTTATCCACAACGTCGTCAGCATGGAATCAGCCCTGAAGAAGTCAGATGGATCACTATGGAGGGGACCGAAAGAGAAATGTGTTTCCCTGCTCCAACTCTTTATTTCCACCTTCTCACCGACTGGCGGCATAGTTGTGGACCTTACTGCTGGAACGGGTGGGTTTAATGAACTTTAAAGTCTGAATTTCTAAATTCCTTTTTTTTTCCTATTTTCTGATTCTGTGGATATATACAGGAGCTGCCATACGTGCTGCTCAGATGGAAGGTAGGCACATTGTTGCTATGGAGGCGGATTCCTTAATTTTTAAGGAAGTGCTACAGCCCCTACAGATGGCGGCGGAACCGCTGCCTGGTATTGCTGATCTCCAGATTGACAACGAAGATGATGACGATACCCCCCTCCCTGACGAGGAGAAGATTGATTACTGTGAGTAAGTTTTACCTCTTCTGATTTACTCCTCAATTGCAAATTTTATTTTTTTTGTGCTCTATCTAATACGTGCTTTTTGGCGCAGTCGGCTTCTGATCTTGCCGTCCCTGTGGCACCTCGCTGCGTCACCGCCAAGTTCAACATTTGAACTTCCCGTCTATGCTGAATCCCGGGCTTGTCTATTAGCTGAGATCTCTTCTAATAGTTCAAGTGCATCATCTAGCCCTCGTGAGCGACTGGATCCATCAGCTAGAATCTTTCTGGACTTAAGTGCTTCCGAATCAGAAAATGAATTTTTTCCATAGTCTGACTTCAGTGGTTCTTATCTTGCATTTTCTATTACTCTTCAACTCATATCTTACCATCAATGCTACCTTTCCCCATACATACCCGGACGCGGATTTGGTGATGCATGTAAGCAGACCTCACTAAGTAGAACCTTTATTTTCATCACTTTTGTTATTCGAGGACACCACACCAACTGTTTAGAATCGCTATCACATACCACTCAACCAAGCACATGTCCAGATCTTTAAAAAAAAATAGAGTTGACATAGCATGTCTAACGTCTCCTCGACTATCCATACTGCGAATGTTTTACTACAAAAACTGTGCATGCTATGAGGCATTTACTTCGAAGAGTATCCGTAAATGAACTAAGACAAAACTTAGCCATTTCTGACCCAAAGACGTTACTTTAACCTTTGATTACATACTAGTTGCACTGCATAATTAAAACCCTTGATCCCCTGCGCAGTGACTTCTATAACCTCAATATCTAACCTGACAGTTACCAGATTAGGCCTTCTCTCTGGCCATCCGTAGAACGTCAGAGAATCCACTACACTCTGTGCGTTGCTGTTGATTCAACTGTCCACCGAATTGGGCCAACCATTCCCCTGTGAGGTGAAGGGGTGATGAGGCAAGATGCTCATCTTTACAGACCTTGCACTTGTGTATTCCACCTGCGATCATCTCTGCTACACATGGTGGATGCAAGAAGCATCCGCAAGAAGCTAGCACTGCTGCCTTCCAAACAAAACCGAAACCACAATACGAACAAGTCTCTTTACCTTCAAATCCGATTGGCGGATATGATGACCCCTTAGGGTACTCAAAAAATCTAGGTGTCCGCATCGTCAGCAACTTGCCTCTTGCAACTTCGACAGCGGCCTTGGCGTCCTCCAGCGCAACAGTTGCTGATCGGTACACGGAATGGTGCTCATTTACCTCTGTTCTATAATTAAGAATCTCTGTCTGTCTTACAGCCTCCGCTTCTCGTAGATTTCTCAGCTCCACCAAAATATTTTCCATCTTCTTTGATAGTGTCTTGTATTCTTCAGCCGAACCTCCGTTTACGAGAATCCCCCGAGTCACTTTCTGCAGTGTGCTGTACTCAGTATTCAGTACTTCCTCCTTCAAATCAGTAGCCCCTTGCTCCATCTTCTGCACTGCAGCGCGGTATCTTTCTTTCGAAGCCTCCAAGATTTGGGAGGCATCAGTCAAGTCTTGACTTCGCTGGTGCTCTTCCTCCTGCGCATCGAGGAGCTCCTTGATCCCACTGTTCTGAACCCCCTCTGTCATCTTTAATGACAAGTTCCTGATGATCTCACAGAGCCCCTCTACTTGGCATCGTGTGGCAACAGGTCCAAGCTTTGCAGGGTTCCGACTTGCATTTCTAAGTCTCGATTTGTGCCGGTCCAAGGCTTCAGCACACCAATTGACTGGCTTGTCATGCACAAACGAAGCATAGCAAGCCTTCAAGAAACGTAATGGAAAATATGTGTTATCTGGCTTGTTACCGTATACCTTGAAAAAGTGATGGCGGAACTTCTTCAGCAGCTCTAGGTCTTTGCACCTCGCAAGTTCGTATCGACCTTTAGTAGCCCCCTCCTTCCACACCATACCAATGTCTTCCTCTCTTATAAAACTATATACTTTAGAGACATCCTTGAGCAGCGGTCCTTCATCACACAACCCAACAACTTCAGTGAAGAACTTGCTACCATACTCTGCATAGCGACCCATCAACATTGGCGCAGCTACTATCATTCTCTCACGAACATCTTCAGATATGTCAGATAGGTCAAAAGCCTGATCAAATTCCTCTGCGCAGTATGACCTTTCGCTAAGACTCTCCTCGCCTTGGGTTTGTAACATTTCTTCACTATTGTCCGCATCCACAGCACCAGCAGAAGGTCCAGGGATTCTAATCGCCCGTTGTCTATTTGCTCTCCTTCTCTTTCCAGACGTCATATCTACTCTCTTACACAGCAGAAACCTAAACCACTTACAAGAATACAAGAACGACTTCAAAACTCAAAATAACTAAAGAGCAGCACACAATACACCAGATAGGAAGAATAGAGCTTCAAGGCCTTGTGCACAATGGCTATGAACGGATCCGTTAAATGATAATGTTGAGTTCACATGTTCTGAGCTCCTTCATAAATGACATATCATTGACGCCCCTTAAAACGCCAGCGTCATGATTAATCATAACCACTAAAACGCAAAACCTCAACTGGGACAATATTACTCCTCATCATTTGATCTAGATATTTCGTTTGAATACATGTACTAATAGTGTCTTGAATACAATTATTAAATAAGAGGAATTAAAATGACATATTGATTGCGTATTTCTATAGGTGCAATTATATATTTGAAATTCCTCGTAAAAAAATTAAAATTCCAGGCGCTAAAGTTTTGGACGCTTTGCTGGATTACATTAATTAGAGGATTCAAAATAATATGAAGTGGATTACGGATTTTTTTAAGTTCAAAAAATAAATTAGAAAGTCCTCTTTTTCATTTTATAATTCACGATTCTTACAATCTAGGGAGGTCAACTTTGTCATAATATATTAAAGTTCGAAGTGCTCTAGTTTTGGACGCTTTGGTGGTTGATCTTCAATATCAGGTTCTCTTGTCCGCTTTCGTATTGGAACCCAGTCAAATCGTTTTTCCCAAATTGATGCCGTTTGTCCGCATCCAACTCTGTCCAGCCATATCCCTTCATTATCTGCTTTCCATGCGCAATCTATACAGTCAATAGGCATTGAAACGCTGTTCACTAGAGGAGGTTTCCATATTTTCACATCTCTACGATATGCCATACTCCCCAGGTCTTTAAATTTGCATATCCAAGGCGAACTGAGTAAACGCTCGTCGGTGCGTGGATTTAATGATATGTAAAAAAATCGTTCGGAAATGTGTGCTTGAAGTCGTCCTGGAATTTTCACAGTATTCATTGGGGCATCCATAACTCCAAATGTAAGCAATAATTCATCATCGAGATCATTGAAAATAGACACTCTATACTCTGACAGAAATTCGTAGTGGTCCTCCTCCTCCTTCCATTGCTTAAAAAGCTTGTACTGATGTCTACCGCTGAAAGGATGGAACTGAGAAACATACAGACCATCTCGTTCAATATTCCATCGACACAAATATGTATCAGGGCTGGGACCTTGTTCACAGATTGGACAATTGTCATCGTTGAAATTTGCATCTTCGTGCCGCATAAGACGAGTATGTGGATGCTCCCAGATGCACATGTAATCTATCACATATTTTATGGCACAATTCCATTCGCGGATTTCGTATTCGAAATCACAAAACAAATTATCTTCAAAATCGAGAAGACCGCGGCCAACCTCGATAGATGCATGAGCTTTGACTTGATCAAACACGACGTTTTGCTTTATTGGCACACCACGATCATATTGCTTTTCGAAGCAATCTAGCCATACCTTTCTGTGCATATTATTTGTAATTTCAACTGGTGACAATACATTCTGTATAATTTCCTCATCAAATGATTGTACTTGTCGAAAAATTGTCAGAACTAAGATATATATTAGTGCAGAAACGCGTTGAAGTCTATGATTTTCCATGCTATAAAATAAAAGTGAAGATTAATTGATTTCTAATATAGCTTATGAGATTCAAAAACGAAAAGCTCGAAGTTTATTTCTTCAAATCTTGACAAAAGATGTTTTCAAATGAGTTGTTCTGACAAAAGATGTTCTACAATGAGCGTCTGCTTCAATCACATATGATAACTTTTCAGTACCTGTTAAACCTTTTGACTAACGAAAAAGGTTTTTACATTGCAGTTACTTATTTCAAAGTTATCCAGTATGGATACATGGAAATCCAAGCGAACTTTCAAATCTTAAAGACACTGAATTGTGACCACACTGTGTTGTTACTGGTTTCGTAGTATTTGTTTTGAAGTATGATATATCCATTAAAAGATATCGATAGATAAGAATTGCAATCATATAATTAGCCCGAATGCACATATAATTCAGAGGCTCAATATATTCAAAGATCACTACTCATATACAACTGTATTGCATTTATGAATTCTTAAGCAAACCATTCTCATCTATGATTGGGAGACACCCAAATACCATCACGAGGAACGACTTTCTCTCCCGGTTCCACCCACATTGCTCTATTTCTATTGTCAATGATGAATGACCTTAATTGATCTAACTCAATGCAACTAAGTTCAGCAAATGACGCTTTCTCTAATCTGTCATTGCCAATCGGATGTGCTAATATCCAGGAGCTCTTAAAAATATTCCAGTTCACGTTGAAGCGAAACGCTTCATAGTCTCTCTTCGGCGTCCAGTGCCCCTCCGAGTTTGTATCGTAATCCCATCTTGCAAGTCGGAGGCAAGCGTACTCAGGGCTGTTGTCGATCTCACGTCTCCATAGCTTCGACACTCCACGAGCACTCTCCACATCCTCCAACGTGATCACTACTGGAGGACTCCAACCTTGAGTTGTACCAACACAGACTGATTCCCAAAGGTCTGGTCCATCTGCCATCCGCCGAAGCAGATTCTGAAGAATTGTTTCACAAGCAACAACTTCAAAGGAATTGCTCATCCTCTCAAGCCTTCCCTGTGGATTGAAAGAGTCCAGACTGTTTCAATTGATGACTATAAACAAGCAGACCCTAAACTTGTATGGTTTATATGGAATTGCGAGTGTAATAAAAAGGTTGAATAGATCTTATCTGTAGTCGATTGAATTATCAGTAATGACAAGAAACTTTGGGGTGGATAAATTTTTGACTTAGCAATACAATTATTCTACACAGTTTTCAAGTAATCCTAAGAACAATTCAAAGCGCTTCTTTGCATTCACGAGTGAATTACAATCATCTCTGTACTCTTATTCAAATGCAGATGAAGCACGACTATTATTCAAATTTATGTCTTATCTTTTTTTTCCTTGAAGAATCAACTGCCTCTTTGTTTACCGTTTCTATCGTATCAGAGATAATATCAGAATAATGGATTTCCTATATTTAATCGGAATGGTATATGTAATAGAAGAAGATTTAGGCCTGTTAAAAGCTTTAGAAGACTGAACATTCCGCATGACGTCATCGTGACATCATCATGACGTCAGCCCTAATTCTACTATATCACCCTAAACCCAGAAAAAGATTATCATGAGGTTCAGAATTCCACGGAGTTACACACTCTTACTAAAAATATTCTAAAAATATAACCCCATTTTTAAAAATTTCCCACGGTCATAGGGTGTTTTATTTAATTAAATGGGTGTTCAAATTTCAAATTTCTGCTCTCAAATCTGCGCTCGCCGCTCTCCGCTCGCCGCTCGCCGCACGCATGCTAACTTTCCCCGAGGCTGGAGCACTGGATGACTTGATGGAGGAACCTGCACGAGCAGTAGGAAACAGTGAGTTGCTGAAGTCCTGATCCTGAAACCCTGCCTCCCTCAAACGCAATGCCACCTCGATCTTGTTCCTCGTAATTCTCTCATCACGTAGCTGTTCGTAGTGAGGAACTGAATTAGCCGCCTCCATGTCTGCAGGGATCATCACGACCAATTGCGAATGACGGCCGCCATAAGTGAGGTGGAGTAGAGGGCCCTATTTCCGTGACGGCGGCGGTGACCAGGTAATTCTTCCCTATTTCCGTGACTGCATTAAGAACTCTGAGCCTTTGTGTGCCGTTAACAGAAACGTGTTATAACGTGAGTTTCCGTCATTTGAAACGCAACGCATGGTCATTAGAAACGCGATGTAATGTTTTTTGAAACGAGATGAAACGTCATTTGGAACGCAATTATAATAGAAGAACAACTAACTCAACTATCACTCACAATCTCTGTCTTTTTTTTTTATCTCAATGCATGTCCTGTCCATGCACAATCATGTGCATGTTTTTTGGTTTGTAATATATGCGTGCACCCATGGAATGTTCAGTAGTACTTCATCTGCTCATAATCTATCATCTGCAAGACATATCCGATTTGGTGACTTAGCTCTAATGGTGTTTGACTCGTAGTATCAGAATGAAATCGCAGCACTGAGTTTGTTATTTGTGAACTGAAGAGTCTAAAGTCCTGAATTAGAATGAGTTCTCAGGCAACAATTACTGAATTTATACTAACACGGAGCTTTAACTCTGCAGCTTACGCGGTTTTTTTAGGTTGGTCTTCAAGAAGTCCTCCGAAGTGGAAAGGATAACATCATTCAGTTGCAAAGAGCTTGAGCAGTAAGGTTTGTTCATCCAGATCCTTCAAAGGATGTATTATATAACATCTGTGCCATATGTTTAGGGACACTTGAAATTATCTCTATGTTCTCATAATTGACTTTTGACAACTTCATGGACAAATCCTCACGTGAACCATAAAAATGAACTTCGCTACCACACTTGATGTATAAAGAAAAGTTAGAATACAGTCAGGATACAACGTCATCTGAAACAACGTACAACGTCATCTGAAACAAGATACAGCGTCATCTGAAACGTTGATGAACGTCCTCTGAAACAAGAGAGAACGTCAACTGAAACGTTACTGAACGTCATCTGAAAACACACATTAACATCAGTAAACCCATGAACGGAAATTGCTAACCTCTGTTTGCCTTGCGTGCAGCCATGGTATCCCCCAATCGAAGACGCAAATGGAGATCAACTGCGGAAATAATACATCGCCATGAACTTCAATTTGCTGCAAGTAGGGATGTCCCAATAATGAGATGGTCATGCCCGTGCACATATTGTCATGGAGGCCGACGTTTGCATGTGCGTGCTATAACACGGCATCTCACTGCTTATGGCCGCGACCAATTTCTAAACCACTCCATGATTGGCGGGGATCCTCCAGGGGGGTACCCAGAGCATGGGGCTTGGTACTACAGCGACGAGGAATGGACACAGGACAATGTCTGCAGCAATGACGAAGACTTTCAGCAGATTCCACCCGAAGACACAGATTCTGAACCACATGGCCTCCACGATGTACAGCAACAGTTTGAGGACGCCATTAGAACCGCTGAAGAGTTAGAAGAGCTTACACGGGACTCTGGGAACATGGAGAGAGACGATGAACATCCCCCAGACTTACCTGACCCCACAGTTGAGGCTTTGAAGTTATTGTCTGCACTGGCCTCACGCCCACTTTATCCAGGCAGTTCTGTGAGCTTGATTTCAGCAGTGGTCGTTTTGATGACATTGTGCACCACGCATGGAGTGAGTCGGAACTTCGAAACTGAGCTGCTTCACTATCTGACAGTGGAGCTGCTTCCAGAAGATAATGTGTTGCCTGCAAGCCATTACCAAGCGAAGAGGATGCTGCAGGCACTTGGACTCGCATACAATGTAATACATGCCTGCCCGTCAGGATGTGTCTTATTTCGAGGAGAACACAGCGATCTGGAATTGTGTCCCAGTTGCGGAAAAGGAAGATACAGAGAAGGTACAAAGACAGCTCCGATGAAGGTTATAAGACACTTTCCCCTCATTCCGAGGTTGAGGCGCATGTTTGGATCTCCCGCAATTGCAAAGCTCCTGAAATGGCATTCAGAGCGTGGGGTGACCACGAACAGCGATGGCGAGATTGTAATGGAGACCGTAGTTGACAGCCCCGCTTGGAAACACGTTAAAGTCATAGATCCCACATTTCAAGCGGAAAACCGGAACGTACGCATGGCACTGTCACTTGATGGAGTGAGCCCTTTCTCGGTTCGGAGTACCTCACATTCAACGTGGCCTGTTCTCGTGGTTATTTACAACCTGCCACCGTGGTTGGTGACAAAACGGTTTTTCATCATGATGAGCATTTTAATATCCGGCAAGGAGTCTCCAACAGACAAGAATTTAGATATCTTCATTGCTCCTTTAGTGGAAGAATTACAGCAGCTATGGGAAGGAGTAGAAGCGATAGACGCTTCAGCTGAAGACGTGCAAAGAAGATTCACTCTTCGGGGTATACTGTTATGGACTATTTCAGATTATCCTGCTTATGGTTTGATTTCTGGACAGCAAACTAAAGGATACAAAGCTTGCACCGTATGCGGCCCAGACACTGTTTCTAGAAGCGCTAGAGGCCCCAAAGGTGACAAGATAGTGTACGTAGGTGCACGCCAGCGTCTTCCACAGGACCATGCTTTTCGTGAAGACCTGCGGTTCAATGGGCTTCAAGAGAAGGAGGTTTCCAATTCAAGAATGTCTGGCGAAGATGTTTTACAGTTTGCAGTAGAAAGGGAGTCATACCTTGCCTCGGGAGGAAGGGCAGAGGGTCCAGAGGATCCTGTGAGGACGCACGGGGTGAAAAGGCTTTCAATACTCTTTACTCTCCCGTATTGGAAGGTGAGTGCTCTGAGTTGCTCTGTTTCATGTCTTGCTAGTCTTTCTTTGTCACTAGGCATCCCACTAAACATGGGAGATACACCATAAAACAAGTGAAAACAGTCATTTCTGTTTATAAAAACGCGCTTGTCTAGAAATGCGTTGACGTCAAATTGTGTTATTCAACGTCCCAATGAACATGACCGACTGACTGCTGAAATTTTTTACACGCTTTAGATTGCTACGGTTCTCTACCAACTCGGATACATACAAATTATTTACAGCCTCATGAACATATTCAATGTGATGCAGGACTTGCTCATACGACACACACTGGACGTCATGCACTGCGAGAAAAACCTATGTGAAAACATAGTGAAGACGTTGCTTGGAGAGACGGATTTTCCACGAGGACGGCAGGACTACAAAGACATGGGAGTCAGGCCTGACCTATGGCTGAGACGAACACACGGTACAGACGGGCGACTCTTCATGCCGCATGCGCCCTACGTACTCTCTCCCCAAGCGAAGGCAGACATGCTTGCTATGATAGCATCAACAAGGGTGCCCACAAATTATTCTTCTGCAATTCATAAACGCGTTTCTGACGGGAGACTCAGGCTTCTGAAATCCCATGAATTTCACATCCTCATGCAACAGGTAATTTAAGTTCACGTTAACTTGTACCAACTTTGCGTTCAGAACTGTTTAATGTGGCAATGCTACCTCACGATGTGGATATTTCTTGTCGTCAGAATATTCACTTCAATGATCTAAAATATCTACGTTAAAGGAAACTGTTAAAACTCGCGTTAAAACACGTCCTTTTTGACGCAGCTCTGATGTGGTGCGCGTATAATTTAACATGATGGCAATATGAGCTCAATCTTTATTTCTGGAAAATAATCCTTTACATCATGTCAATTTTCAGATACTACCCAATTCACTACGGAATGTTGAAATGAACGCAGCCGTTCGGCTATGTATCATGAGGGTCAGCAGAGTATTCCGACGCCTGTGCAGTGGCTCAGTGGATATGTCTAAAGAAAAAGAGTACATTGAAGACGCAAATGAGACGCTTTGCATGGTTGAGCGAGAGTTTCCTCTAGGATCCATGGTCATCATGACGCACCTATTTGTGCACCTCATGGAGGAGCTCTTTATATGCGGCCCAGTTCACACCCGCTGGATGTATCCAATGGAGCGATACATGAAGACCCTTAAGGATTATGTGCGTTTCAGAGGGAATCCAGAAGGTTGCATGGCAGAGGCGTATTATATGGAAGAAACCCTCGGATTTTGTTCAGAGTATATGGAACGCTACGGGGCTACATCTCGAAGAGTCTGGGACGCAAACGAAGAGCAGTCAATGTATGATGAGATGGTAGAGGGCAAGGGAATAAGACGCCCTATGTCTCGGACTCTCCGTGACTGGATTCACAACTTTGTGATCAGAAACGCTGGCACACTTCAGTACTACAGAAGGTACAATCATATATACTCCACGATAATAGCATTTCCGGAATCTTACTTACGGTTTAACATGTCTAAACGTGGGTTAACTTGCCTGAACGTGATATGACGTGCCTAAAACATGGATTAACATGTATGCCACGTCTTTAGTAACGTGTACATTCTGGGCAGCGTTACAGTCCTTGTCTTTGGTGACTACTATGTCACTCCTGAAACAAGAAAATGCGTTAAAATGTCACGTTAAACTACGTCATTTTCCCCAATGCTTTCCTGTAGTGAATTGCACAGACCATGTTCAATTCTTTTCATGTTTGCACGCACTACTAATCCATTTTGCACACTGCAGGGTGTATGAAGCAGAGCAGAATTCCAGGAGCAAAGAACGCCGCTTGAGAAATCGCGCAAGACGTGGACGAAGAAGACGGAATTCCTCAGACATTCCTTCAGAGTTGAGGCCTTTGGCCCCATTTCCGGATTGGTTAAAACAAACCGTTGAAGCCGATCGGAGAACACACTCTCGGACCATCGAACAAACCACTTATGATCTGTCGAGACCCCCCTCGCTGATTGCAACTGCTTATCGATCAATGAAGGCTTACGGCATGCACCTCCGTTGTCGCTCAGTTGAAGCTTCCAGGACTTCTATGGACAGTGGAGTCCATGCAATATTCACCGACGATGCAGGAGAAGAGACGGAGGAGTATGTAGGTTGGGTTGAAGAAATACTGGAATTAGAGTACAGGAGCACGTGTGTCGTTGTTCTTCTCTGTTCCTGGGTGAAAGGAAAAATGGGAGGCGCTTCGCCAACAATGAAGCGGGATCAACATGGATTTCTGTCCATGAATTTTTCGGCAAACTGCCTTCTTCCTTTGGGTCCCCACTCTTTCGCGTTCCCCATTCACACACATCAAGTGTTTTTTATGGCGGACCAGGGGCCATGGAAAGTGGTGTGCGAGGCAAACGGTCGAGGCAGCCGCAGAGGTCGTGCCTTTGCTGCAGAATACGACAATGCAGAGGCACAATTACCCGACTCAAATTCACTACATGCCAATAACACAGAGCTGTGCACAGGATCGCCTTCACATTCAGACGTCTCAGCTTACGGGTCCTTTGTAGAAGAGCAGGAAGGCGAGCCAGTGGCAGCGGAGGGAAGGGATGAGGATGACAACCGGATCCTGGGTGATTCATCTGATAGTGAGTTTACATCAGAGGATTAGGCTTCCTACAATGTCGTTATGAATTCCATACTGTGTTACATTTTCATAAATGTCTGGACGTGTTTTGTAACAACTATTAACGCGGTCTCTGTTTCAACTAACATGCGCGGTACATCAGATATGTAGTGTCGCCTTTTTTGTAACACATCTTAACACACTTCCCGTTCCAAGAAACACATGCGTCAATGCCTCCTAGTCTCCCAAATTAAATATTGCTGGTCAAATACTGCATTCCACGTCAGTCAACCCATCCACGCACACGTTCCACGTCACGGCACGCATTCCACGTCAAATAGGTTCGTGATGTTTTTTGTAACACATCTGAACGCACTATCACGTTACAAGAAACGCGCACGTCAATGTTGACAGCCCCCCAGGGCTCTCAAACATTACTTGACCGGTCAAACCCTAAACCTTCCACGTCAGCCTATCACCCTACAACGCATTCCACGTCAGCACAGTCATTCCACGTCAGACTTCTCAGTACGTTTTTTTTAACACACTTGAACGTGGCGCATATTACCTATGACGCCTCAATGTTATAAGAAACGCGCTGCTCTGGATACTACTATGGTCAACCATAGTCAAAACTACCTTCCACGTCAGCCATTGACTCTTCAAGCATTCCACGTCAGCGCACTCATTCCACGTCAGTCAATGTGTTACGTTTTTTTTAACACATTTTAACGTAGCACCTGTTAAGATTGACGTCCTCCCTGTCATAAGAAATGTGCTGACGTGGAAACTTACTATATTTAGTCATATCTAAAGTTCCTTGAGGTAAAAAAGTAGGTGAAAAAATTACTGTCCAACAGGAACGTGTCCGTTTAATTTAACGTGATGCCGTTATTTGGAACGTATGAATTTTATTCGCGTTTCACCCATATCCTCTTTGACGCAGTGACGTTATTGGTGACTTTTTCACGTTAAAACGCTTGACGCACGCCACGTTTAATTGGATATTTTTTCCACACTAATTTAGGATAGTGTGGATTTACGTCAAGTTTGACGCATCTCTGCCTTAGTGCATTTTTTGGGCTCATATGTATACACTACTATAGGATTGCTACCACTTGCTATGGAGGTTTCCGGCTACCTTAACGATATTGTATTCTAACTTACAATGAAGACTTACAAATTTAAATATTTTGATTGTAGGTGCAACTCATCCGGATATTTTCGATTTTCACCAGTGTGTTCACAAATACCGTAGAAAGTGCAAGGTTTTTATTGGACCTCCAAGATTCACCTACAAATTCAAAACTTGGAGAAAGTTGAAACTAAAGTATAGGGTACAAGGTAGGAGCTAATTCATCTTCAGAAAAACCACTGGCACACGCTATTTAAATCCTTATCTCCAATCCACAACCATATTGTCAAAAGTAAAAGAAGTCATTTTAATTATTGGTAAGAGTATCATAAGTTAGCACACCTTAATTGTCATTTTGAGACAACACAAGGAGATTCTACAGAAAAAGTGCAAATCAATGACCAAAGAGATACAGTTTCTTAATACATAGCCTAACAACTAGCATATGCAAATCTAGCAGCATTGAATAAAAACTAATCACTTGAAATTCAAGCGAAGCACATGATATGAAGTCACAAAAATGAAGCCAAGCAAAACTCGTTGAGACTCCGTAATTTCTAAGTTTTCTATGAAAATCGATTCCACCAGAGATAGTGACTAGACAGCACAGATCCTAGTGAAGTATTCTTAGTGTCCATTGACTCTAAAGCATTCCATATTGAAGAACTGACTGATTGGATAGACGACCCTAAATTCAACTAATTGGAAAAAGTCGCTAAGTGGGCTCGTCATGGTTTTGGACAATATCAATATTCAAAAAGGAGTCAACAATATTGAAATGAGTAAATAGAAGGTATTCATCTTAAGGAAGATACAAATGTTGAAGGAATTACAAAAGGTATGTTAGAATCCAGCTACAAAAGAAAGTTAAAGAAAAAAAGACAAAGTTTAACTACAACTATATAGAAAAATATTTCAAGTCTACATTTTTGTTGGTTTTGGCATATGCCATGACTGAACATAAAGCTCAAGGAGCCACTGTTGCTGCAAAAGTGATTATCAAGATTTGCTAGGTATCCATACCGGGATTAACATATGTTTTGTTATCTAGAGTAACAGAAAGTAAATATGTTATGTTGCCTTGAAAACTTATTGTTGATGACTTCAATCTAGTGAAGCATAAGATACTTAATAATAAAGAGTAAACATAGTTGTGAAAGTTTTGAATGTCTAGAAAACTTTAGTTTAACTAAAGGATAAATGTATAGAAAGGTAAAGACAATTGCTTTGTTGTTTGCATGATTAAAATATGACTTTTGGTAATCATTTGGTTATAAATGCATGGCAGTTCACGTACAATTTTATCACTTCTTTATCCTAGACAGGATGGAAGATAAAGAAAAAAACTTTATAGATTAGATTCTTTTGGCATCTATTTCAAAAATTCATATGGATTAGAATGAATTTTTGATGGAAGCGTAATCAGTCAACTTTCTCTTCAAACCTCTAGAAAACAATGAAAGATCTAGGTGATTGAAGAGTCTAGCAAATGTGCGTTTTCAACATTTTGATGCTGGCGGTGCTCTTGTTGTCACATGTTTTGTGAGCGCAATGTCTCCACACGCATTGATCAGGAAAAGTAAGGACTGTTCCACTGCAGCGAAAATTACTGGGGTGATTATTCATATTCAATCAAAACAGACTTTTAAATACGGTTCAAACAATTGGGATTTGTCACATATACTAACCATTGTAGGTGAATTAGATGGCTCTTATAGATACATTTTTTCTTGATTTGGAGATAGTGTAGAGAATGTTTTCGACCAATTGGAGAGCACCCACTTTAAAATTCATAACAAATTCATACTTTGTCTAAGAAATAAAATTTCATTTCCACTATCCATTTTTGACATTTGTCTTTATGTGGAATTTTAGAAAAAAATTCAACAATGGCAACAATGCACACCAATCATTTTGACTATCATAGGTTGTTTTATCTTGTGCAAATATGTGATTTTGGAATAATAATATTGGAGTATGGAGAGATCTTCTAGTTTAGAAGCAAAATTTGCTAAGACATATAAAATCATCATCATTTTAGGAAACTTCAATGCAGTTCTCTTGTGCGGGGTTGTAAAATAGTGTGATTGAATATACCAAATCTATTCAAATATACGGAGAAAGTGTTTATTTCACATTTAGCTTGGTCATGCATTAGTTACAGTCATCAACACACTGGTATAATATAATATATCTTCACAAATTTATTAACAAAATTTTTTAACTGCAACAAAATTGTTAAAATGTATGCTGCTATAAATTCATAAGTGAAAAAATCATATTAGTAAGGTATCACAACATACATTGATGGTGAAACCTGTATTCATATTTCAAAAATTATCACAAAATTTCGGGACCATGAAACCCTGGAAATGCAAAGCCGTAAGTTCTTACCTTGATGCACTTCTTTTTCTACTTGTATATGTTCATACTCGTATCTAAAACCAAATACTTTAGTTTTGACTTCCTCCAAGTTTTGTATTTGTACGTGAACCTTATGGTCCCACACGTCTTGTTTAGAAAGAAAAATAAATAAATTGTTAATTAATAATAAAGGAGTAGACCTTTCTCATAGAGAACAGAAATTATTAGTTGAATCTCTAATAAATGATAAAAGCATTGATCAATATAGATCAAATTTGCCTTCTAATAATAATTTTCAAAGTTCTCATTTTAATAATCAAATTATGAAACAACACAAAATTAAAAAAAATTAAAAATTTAACTCAAAATTATCAAAAAAATTAAAAATTAATCCATTTTTCAAATTTTATTTAGCACAAAATTTAGTTTTTTTCTCTTTCTGGAAAAAAATGACTTCTTTATACATACCAGGGCAATTTGATACACTAAAATCAATTTTTTATAAAAAACTAATTCTACTTGAATTAAGATTTTTTTCTTCAAAAGGAATTTTATTGATAGGTTCGTTAGAAACCAGACGCTCGTATTTTGTAAAAAAATAGCAGCAAATTCTTTCGTTCCCCCTTCACAAGCTAGGACGTGATCCCTGTGTCCCCTTGTGGTGGCTCCCTTTGCACGCAGTATTTTTCACATGTACTACAAGCATTAGTGAAATGAATTGTAATATGTGAAAAAACAATAATGTGTCACTAAAGAGTTTAGAGCTCTACTTTCCTTGATTGATTATAATTTCGGTAGCTTTGATCATGACCAGGGCAGCTTCTCGAACTTCATCATAGTCTGGATTTGCAAGGACAACCTCTTTGATAGTGGCAAGAGCATTTGGGTCAATGTTGTGAAAACTTGAACCAAGTAGATGACTCATCGCATGACGTTTATTCATCTAATGAATGCAAAGTTTCCATTTTTTTAGAATTAAAATTATTGAAGTGTTTAAACAACAAAACTTTTTATATATGAGATTGAATATTTAAATTTTTCTTTTCTATTTTAGAAAAAAAGCTTAATTTATTATTAGATATTATATTTTTTTCTAATTTTATAGAACTATTTTATATTAAATGAGTATATGTTAATTTATTGTTATTTTTTATTAAATAAAAAATTATATGATTTAAATCGTGAGTATTGAGGTTTTTCTTTTCTTTTCTTTTTTCATAAATTATCAACTGATATACCTGTGTCAATACCAATTTCCTCACCTAAGAATACATAACCATATTTTTTGAAGATTAAAAAAAATTGAATTTTTAGCTATGGGAATTATTGAAAATTACTTGTTCTTAAAGTTGAAGGGACAAAGATTTTGCAAATCATTTTGATTATAATCCTAAATTTTAGAAAATGAGCCTTTTACAATGTTAACTATTAGATCTTAGGGTAACATTATTCTAAGTGTGAAAAAATTTTAAACATAAATAATCATTATTTTTGGTCTCAACAAACCTTTGGACCTTTAAGGATTAATTTATGCAGTGGAGAAGAAAATTGATAACATTTCAACAGCAATAACTACAAATTAATTTTAATATGACAATTGGCATGTTTGAAAGGAACGGATGTTTATGTTATTATTAATAATCATTTTTATTTTTTTTCAACCTGGACTTTTATAGAATGTGCATGTGTACAATAAGATAAAATAAAAATACTTATTTTTTATTCTCGAAGTTACAAAAACGATTTTTAAAAGTGAATAGAATCTCTGTCTTTTATGTAATATAAAAAAAAGGCTTTTTAGTATCCTGTCTAAAAATTGTGAAAAAACATTGCCTCATCACTGAATGAAATTTTTCCACAATAAAGAATTTTTATCTTTTGATTTGTTTTTTCCTTTACTTCCTTTTCTTATTCTTATTTTTTCATTATCCCATTTCTAATTTTCTATTTTTTATTTCAAAGGCCAATCTTGTTTGTTTGTTGTGTAAAATTCCCAAAAAAATATATGTGGGCTATAAAAAAAACAAATTGGAGTAATTGACGAGTAGAAATCTCCTTTGTACACTATGGTTATTGTTTCCAATACCTTGCAAAGGAAAAAAATAACAATTATGTCCAAAAGAAGTTTTTATACTGTTATAAGTCTAAATTATTTCAAAAGATCATGTCCAAGATTGATATCTCAAAAATCTTATTCAAAGACAATGCTCAATTAGAGATTGAAGATACCATGAATTTGACTTTATTTTATTATTATTTTTACTCCAAATAGTTGAGAGGCATTGAAGATTTTGACGATCTCAACAGTGTAAAGTGAATAAGAACTTGGTGAGATCTAAATTCAAGAAAAACTTGTTTCACCCTCATTCCATCTTTTAAAACTAATTTTTCTTAAATTTAAACACCGTCAAGCTATTATACATTGAATATGGAGAGAGAACCATAATTTTCCATGTTTATCCAATTTTTTAAAGTAAAAAAATAAAATCATGTTCAATCAAAACTCATGGTATTTAAATCAAATACCGGATACCTTTATAATCAACTCTATTATGTTTACAGTTTCAGAATTGTTAATTACCTGGTGATGTAAAAATTATATTCAAATTTATTATTATTATTATTATCACTATTTAAGAAAATTAGATTCAAAATTTTTAATTTTAATTTTTAACCTCAAACAGTACTTACAGTTCATAAAGTCTTCTAATTACCAACAGTGAGTAAATCCCCTGTTCACGATTCATCCCCTACCACGCCAATACCCTCCTAAGATACCCGCCTAAGATACCCGCCTACGATACCCGCCTAAGATACCCGCCGAAGCAACATCAATACACCCCACTCCTCAATCATCACAAAACAACCCAGTCTCTCCATTCCACATCACCAACGGCACCCATCACTTCAATGATGAATCCTTCAGCTAAGTTAATCAGCAAGGTACTACTAGACATGCAGCACACTCGCAAGGATGATTGCCTCTAAAAAAATATCCACAGTAGAACCTTCACTAACAAGCTAAAATCCATTTTCCAACCCAAAAAAAAGAGACTCCTCATTAAGATTTTCCTATGTTCATTTAATACTCCCCTGTGTGTGTGAGCCGCCATTGCAAGACCTTGATCTGCCACAACACTGTGATATTATAATGCTTTCCATGTCATAGCTTGTCAGCAGAGCTCATCATCTTCACGATTCTCATGCCTCGCCTTGTCATCTCTCTCCATCTGTTGACAGGGTTAAGTTATGTGTTGTGTGATTTCTCAGAGTCATCACTTTTCATGTGTTTTGACAGGGTTAAGTTATGTGTTGTGTGATTTCTCACAGTTTTTGAGCTTGGCCAGTGATTGCTGCTCAAGAGCTGCAAGTTAGCCTTGTTTTCGGTGGTGTTTCTGAAGTGGGAGATTATGCTCTGGTAAGCTGCAACACAGGTGGAGAGTTTGTGTTGGCTAGTGTGGGAAAGGTTGATCTTTGCAGTGGTAGCGTTTCTGGATCAGCCCACGTTCTGTGTGTGTCTTCAGATGCCAGCATTTGTTCCACTTTCGTTTGTTTTTTAGGATTTTTTAGGATTTTTACATAGTTTTGAATGAGTTGTGAGGGTAGGCTATGATGATGTGGTTTGCATTTTGGGGATCGGTTGTACAGAGATGCGTTCACTGATTGTACGATCTTTGATTAGTCCGGGCGGAGTTGCCGAGGTGCTTTGGAAGCCGCTGTCTTTGTCAGATTATTTTGGAGAATAGGGATCTGGGCGATGTGTTTCAGGGTTGTGAGCATATCGCCATTGTTTGGAGATGCGTAGGGAGGGAATGAGGGGTGATCTGTTTTGAGTATCAGGCATAAGTGGTGAGAGAGGAAGGAGTAAAATGCTCGGTTGTGTGTGTTATCAGATACCGGTATTTCTTTCTTGGTTCCTTGCTGGGGTTCTCTTTCTCTCAGTTTTTTTTTTCCAGCCTTCTGTTGTTGTGGTAGAAATGGTCAAGAGATTTGTGTGTGCGCTGTTCACGCCCCATGTGCTGTGTAGGGTTTCTGAGGCCCATGTGAGGAACGTGAATAGTCTTTTACTCGTGGCGTGTGTCTTCGGTTTGTAGGGTTACGTAACTTAATAGTTTACCGGAAGTCTGACCAGGTTTTCCTTTGTGACGAGTAGGGGCGAGGCACAGGAAGCTCGATCTACATGCAAGCGCTTGGAGTAGCTGCGGTTGTTAATCCAGCGTCCTTGACAGCACGCTGTTTACTCCCGTCTCGAGCAGTTGGGGTTCGAAGTTGCTCAAGTATGACGGGACCCAAAACAGCGAAGTCATCCTTGTTGTTTCGGCAGCTGTTCGAGAAAGAGTCATCAACATACACTTACTTGTTGGCCGATGTTTCGCACCCTGATCGACCTGCCGTGGTATGCCTGCGAACATTTCCGGTTTCCATAACTTTATCTGTTTCGTTTCATGTGAGCTCTGAGGTAGAACTTTTCCTACGGTAATACTAACATTTTCGAGCTTGCGGATGCAGATGGTGGACCCCGTGGACAAGACGGTAGAGAGGGATGTCGCGCTTGTGCAGCAGTTGGGGTTGAAGCTATTATACGTCGTCAACACCCATGTGCACGCAGATCATGTCACCGGGACCGGCCTTCTCAAAGTACGCCACTGTAACGAACCAACTGGTCAGATTCTTGCATATGTTGCTTCACTTCACCATGTAACTTCTTCATTCCGAACAGGTTTAGGGCTAATCTAAAACCTCTTAGTCATACCGATCCAACAATCATTCACATGAAGCTCTCTTCCTGAGGGAAAACACCCACTCTTGTGCCTTCAGCAGCTCGATGATAACTTGTTACTTCCCATTTACTGCTCTCGCATACACCATCCTAATATACATATTGTTGAATGGCATGCGATGTTGAATGGACTTGACGATGTTGATCAATTGTTATAACCACGATTTTGCTCCGTTGCAGGCAAAAGTTCCTGGAGTCAAATCCGCCATATCTAGAGCGAGCGATGCAAAAGCTGATGTGCATCTGGACGCTGGCGAGAAAATCCACTTCGGAGACTTGTATCTAGAGGTGCGTTTATTGTTTGTGCAATATGCTAATTCATTACCGCATCCATCCAATGGAATAAGTAATCCCAACTAAATTTCTCAGCGAGGGTTAGGGTGAATCACGTAATTTTAAAAGCGTTTATTTGAACCTCTTTGACAACATCGCGCGAATACGGGCGGGTTCTTACCCCCTGAAATCACGGCCGTCCTAGCTCAGTTGGTAGAGCGCAAGGCTCTTAACCTTGTGGTCCAGGGTTCGAGCCCCTGGGGTGGCGGTTTGCATTTTCTTCGAGTGTTTTTGCACTGCTTGTTGTCTCCTTCATCAACCCACCCTCATATCATTTTATTTTATTTTTTTGTTACGTTTTGCATTTCCTCCGAGAGTTTTTGCTCTGCTTGTTTTCTCCTTCATCAACACACCCTCATAAGATATTTTTTTTGGATGTTTGACGCAGGTGAGACCAACCCCCGGACATACCAAGGGCTGTGTAACATACGTAACTGGAGAAGGTCCTGAGCAGCCGAGCCCACGAATGGCGTTTACCGGGGATGCTCTGCTTATTCGAGGATGCGGTCGGACAGACTTTCAGGTGGGGGTCGTTTTTTCACTTCTCCGTGAAGAGCTGTAACCAGGATTAAGAATATGTTGAGATTCTTTTAGTGGCTTTGTCTTTCACAAACTTGGAACCTTCAACTCCAACAAGCATTAGTGAAGTGAATGTCTCGCAGTTTGATTACGTTGTTAATAATCTATGTATACTGTTCATTTAATGAGTTTTGTATTATCCTGGAATTCTTGCATGAATGAAATGCTTAGTTCAGTAGCATAGCTGGATTCTTCTTATCTGAACTGGAAGTCTGTGTGTGGATTTTACTATTTGCTAGGGAGGAGATGCAAGCCAGCTCTACAAGTCAGTGCACTCGCAGGTACTCTTACTTCTGTTCGGACAGCTGAGCATGAAGTCTTCTTAGTGGCGATGATTCTGGTCTTTCATGCCATTCCAGTAGAATTTTTACGTGAATAGCGTTTGATGGAAGTAAAGTAACAGGATGGTTGATGTTGTCTGTGTGTGTTGACAGATTTTTTCATTACCCAAGGACACCCTTCTCTACCCTGCGCATGACTACAAAGGGAACACAGTAAGTGTCTTCCATCAGACAGTCACAGTGAGGAAGTCAATGTCTACTAATATATACTGACCGAGCTAGACATGCTTACCTGAATCTGATCCTACACAAACTTATTGAAAGGTCTTAAATTTGATATTCTGGTATGACCAAACTTTCTAAGTAGGGTAATAAATCTTGTTTTTAGGGATTTAGATGTGGAGGAGTAAAAAGGGTTATTGATATTTGAACAGGGAAAGCTTTTCTGCCTCATTTCAGTAGCTGGTAGGCTACTTGGTTCTTGTCTAACGTCTGCCGTGCTCCAATAGGTGACCACAGTTGAAGAGGAGCTACAACATAATCCTCGACTCACAAAAGATGAGGTGAGTGCACGAACCGTATGTTTCCTTGCATTCTGCTTCTGTCCTGCTTCCTGATAGAATGGAGAGGCTGGACACATGTTGATTATCACCACAAGTGCTGACTCGAAAATTTCTGAGAATCCTATTTGAATCTGTTTGCAGAAGGAATTCAAGCGCATTATGCAGAGTAAGCTCCTAACCTGTCACTGTTTCTTAAGAGAACATTTTAGCTAGGGTTATAAACTCTATTCCTACCATCTTTGTAGTGGTCTAGATGTCCCCCAATTAATAGCGGTCGCTCAAGCATCGTCTTTGATAGGGTTTTGATCAAGATAGCTCTTGAGGTCTTCGACAGGGTGGCTTACAGGACTCATAGTGGGTGCTAAAACAATGGATATGAGAATCAGACGTTGCAGATTAAGCATATTGTCCTTTCGTCATGGTCTATTCTTGAAACTGAACTTGTGCGATGTTTTGTTGACACAGATTTAGGCTTGCCATACCCGAAAATGATAGACGTCGCAGTGCCGGCCAACATGGTGTGCGGCATCCAGGACCCGGTGGCAATGTCAGCAGTTTAGAGAGCAGTGAACTGTGCTCTATTAGAGCTGGTACCCACTTCCTCTAGTCTATCCCTCCGGTACTCTCCACAAGACCTAATTGAGGTTGTAAATAATATCCCCATAACCCAGGCCCCAGCACTTGGGCTATTCCGCATTATTCCAGTACACGAGGTGAATTTCTCGAGGGACGAATTCTCTCATCTTTCGTGACTGTCGGCCAACTGTTACAGGATATTCTCCACATAGACATCATTTCAGATTCCAGAAAACTACATATGAGTTGACCCTATTTATAAACTTACCAATACTGCAATTATAAGCTATATTCCCATTGCCACACATGTTCATTGCTTGAAAATGCGAACTGCATAACACGCTGGAGAATGACAAACCTCACACTTTCTCCAATCTAGATTTCGTAAAAGCCATTATCTTGGACAAAAAACGCCTAACACCACAGCAATCATCAACTACAATAGCCCATAAAATCGAAGCAGCACTGTAGCAGAGATTCATACAAGCTCCGAGGAATATCAGCAAAGTACTTCACTAGTAATTGGTCCCAAAAATGATGCCAGAACAGTGGAACCCTTCTCCTCCGAGCTACAGAATTTGTTACCTCACAAGTTACAAGTCGTGCCATAGCTGAACTTAGTCGCAGGCTTAGTCAGAGTTGCAAATTGCGACAAACATATTTTTCTGGAGCACATGGATATGGTCGTCGCGACGATACGGATATGCTGACCCAAGTGGTGAACAGGTCGCGGTACCCACGAACTCCCCGGCGCCGAACGCATGCAAGCACCCGGGTGTCAACCCGGCATCACACTGTTGTGCGTGTCGAGCATCCGGCGTCGTCACGACCGAAAGGAAGCTCTTGCTCCCCTCTCTGACAGCATCCATGGTCCATGTCCATGCGTATTCTGTCCCCACAGCCATCTCCATCGCCGCACCACGCCCCCCACATCGCTAGATCGGGCCATCACTCTACAGATCCGCTATCCGAGGTCATCATCCGACACATGTTGCAAAGGAAGCTCTAGTCAATCTGAGTTCCCGGGTTAGGGTTACAGCTCTCAGCTCGAAGACTAGAGGAAGCTCAACGAAAGAGAGACAGGTGAGACACCGATGATCACCGTATTGTGATGTGGGTTTTGGGTTAGAGAACAATGGCGAGGATTTTTGGGCATTTCGGATGTGGGAGGTTTTTGGAGGCATTTCTTTGATGTGTATGGGGTTAGCAGTTTGGAGTGGAAGTGTGATGTCGGATGTGTAATGTGGAGCAGTTGGGTGGAGGTGGAGGTTGAGGTTGAGATTGGGCATACAAGATGAATATCTTCAGGCTTGCTGGGGATTTGACGCACTTGATGAGCATAATTGTGTTGCTGCTGAAGATCCACACTATTAAGTCATGCTCGGGTACTCTTCTTATCCATGCTGGTGTTTTGTTTGATATGGTGGTAGATTTTCAAGGGAGGATGTGAGTATAGTTCAGGAGGTTGAGTTTCGGGTTCTACGAGCTCGCACCAGTGCGTGAGATTCATTGCAGTGATGTTTGGGTGGATAAATGGTGGTAGTTAGCTGGGAGGATTGTTTGGCATCTCGGTTGATGTACGTTGCAGTGGTTGCCGTGTTTTTTATGAGGTGATTATGTGCAGATGCTGTGTGTGTGTGTGCTGAATGGCCGGTTGCTGTTTTCTGTTTTGGCCAGGGATTTCATTAAAGACTCAGGAGCTTTATGCCCTTGTATTTGCGACCCGCTACCTGGACATTTTCACCACTTACATATCTTTTTATAACACTACTATGAAGCTGATCTTTCTCGGCACCTCATTCTCCATTGTGTGGTACATGAGATACCACAAAACAGTGCGCCTATCATATGACAAAAACAATGACACGTTCAGGCACTATTTCCTGATACTGCCATGCTTTCTGCTGGCACTTGTGCTCAATAACAAGTTCACTTTCCGGGAGGTACGCTTGTCATCTGAGATCATATTACAGTCTTTTGTTTGTCAAGCAGGATTCGGGATTATGTAGATTTTTCACAAGATGGGAGAACCTGAGAATGCCGTAATGGGAAGCCTTGCAAGTTCCTGGATGTGCAGAACTAGGATATTTTCCACCTTCTTTCATTTTGTTGTAGCAGATCACTATCTTGAGTACCCACATTTGTGAACATCGTTCGACCTTATGTTTGACATTTTATTTTTTTTGGACAGGTTTTGTGGACTTTTTCCTTGTATTTGGAGGCGGTTGCTATTATACCACAACTGGTGCTTTTGCAAAGAACAAGGAACGTCGACAATCTGACCGGCAACTATGTCTTCTTCCTTGGGTATGCTGCTACTTCCGTTTATGTCTATACTTGTTTTCTGCTTTATCGATGAAGCGCTAGTTAATATCTAGTTACGCTTGTTAACATCGTGAACCTCTTTTCTACTTTCGATTCCAGTTTCTTGACCGGGAGCCTGTTGTTTCAAATTCAATTATCTACTTATTTTGGAAAGAGAGCTTCTTTGTCTAACTTTGTTTGGACTGTGTTGATTTGTCTCTTGACAGGGCTTATCGTGGTTTCTATCTCGTCAATTGGGTCTATCGATACCTCACAGAAAGTCACTACCGGCGATGGATAAGTAAGTGTTGAGCCTTCGGAGCTTGCTGCAAACTAACTATGCACTATTTAAATTCGCAACTTCAATGCTAATCCTCTTGATCGATTCGGTCCTTTCGTTTGCATTTACTAATGTTGTTGTACCTCTAAACGGATGAATAACTTTCTTGCGCATGTAATTTTTACTGAGCGTGCATTTCCCTTGGTTGTAGCTTGGGGGGCAGGAATCGTCCAGACAGCCCTTTACGCTGATTTCTTTTACTACTACTTCAAAAGGTACTATCCTGCAACCCGTCTACATATAACGTGAAAGGCTGTTTCGTCTGTAGTTCTTTTCTTACCCTCAGTTTTGGCGCAGAATGACTTTACTCACAGCCGTCAATACAGTAGTACAAGACGGCCACTTTCAGAGGTTGATTTAAGTGCAATTTCGAACATAGTATCTACTATATGGATGTAGTTTGTTGACACTTCGGGGTTGATGATTTGTGGATGTCATATTGCAGTTGGAAGAACAACGAGAAGCTCAAATTACCAGCATAGGTCTATATTGCAATGGAGGATGTCTGTGGAGCTCTAGTTAGACTTGTGCATCTTACTTGACGAGAACCTCTGTCGATGTACAGCATACACATCATGATTAGTCTTGTGCAGCTTAAGAGTAGGGATGTCTGTCTGAACTCCAAGAATCCTGAAAGATAGTTTAATTCTTCTTGTTATGACATTGTTGCCTCGTATCAGTCACAGCCGCCAATTGCTGAGCTTGTCCACAGACTGGTAGTGTCTGGCAGTTACTCTTTTCATCAATGACGCATTTAGACAGTTTTTTTACTCGCTATTGTCGAAAATAGGTTTGATATCGGTGCCCTGATTGAGTTGGGAATCATGTATATCTCTTTTGAGTAGCCTGAATGTGTTGTGTTATTATTGATATGTCTATTTCACACTTTGTTCTAAAATTCTTAGATCCAGCAATGTTTATAGTGTCTTTTGCTTCAGCATTTTTAAGAGTGCAGTGAAGCGCAAGTGTACCTGTACTTTACATGCGAGTGAA
Source organism: Ceratodon purpureus (assembly GCA_014871385.1). Classification (NCBI taxonomy): domain Eukaryota; kingdom Viridiplantae; phylum Streptophyta; class Bryopsida; order Pseudoditrichales; family Ditrichaceae; genus Ceratodon; species Ceratodon purpureus. The sequence goes on along the minus strand of CM026428.1, from coordinate 7,003,657 downwards.
GTATGTTAGAATGTTTGTTCGACTATTTCGCTTAGTTCCTTAGATTCGGCTCCTAAGTATGTGCCGAATGCTTACGCTCCGAATGGCATGCAGCAAGAATACTGGCCCCTACACCTGACCCGTCTTTGGAAAGTTCAATCACGAGTTTTCTGGCAGCGGCTTCGCTGAGCAACTCATGCACGGCTGCTTGCATGTAAATCCTGAAGCGGTTGTAATGCTCGTAAAGACTTCCATCCATAGCAACGATTGTTCTCTTCAATTCAGGCCTGGCCGTACGCTCGGAATTTCTACGGAGGGGTTTGAGAGTGCCACTAACGCCTACCTCATCCGACCAACCATCCCTCCCAATCTTCTTTAAGATGCCAACAATACCTGCTGCCGCTAACCGAGCACTCCGCTTAGTCACAGTGTCGCAGACGATATGGACAATCCTTCGCACCGGCAATTCAGTCTGTCCTATCTACATCACCAGAAGAATCATCAGGAAGTAAGTTCAAAGTTAAACACACACAAGTGTTCATGAATTAAGTAATTGGAGGAACACGATTTAAATTTTTCGTGAGATACAAACTCTCAGATTCTGTGACTTTTTCGTGATTTGGAAAGCAGGAAAAATGACGCATAGGTTTTTGTGAGTTTGAAAACTAAAGGTTGCATATACGTACATCAAACACATCCCTCAAAACTTTGCCCACAACTATCAAATCTGGTGAATCGTCTGCGTGCATTTTTGACATCTCCGGAGTTCTGCACACGATCATCAATTTAGAACAAGTGTTTTGAATTTAGAACAAGTGTTTTGAATTATCAAAAGTAGCTAGACTTAATAGGAAGTAACTGACTTTAGGTATGTAACCAAGATTGTAAACAACGATACTATAGCAAACCCAGGTTTACAGTAGAGAGTGTACACCAAAATGAAGGGTTGTTTCAACTTTGTTAATGTGACACCTCCGAATAATCTCGCTTCCTGTGCCATTTTTAACAAGAGGCGACGAACAATCTCGCCCAAGTACATGCCCCCTATCAACTTCTCGAACGCCTGCATAAATACTTCACAAATTACAACTGTAGTTGTTGAATTTTCTAGTACAACTCATTGCAAAGCGGTTGTGCACGTAGAATCTTATGATATAGATGTCATGTAGAAACTGCAAAGGAATCAAGAACATTGTAGGATATGAGAAAATAGTTAATTACAGCATCGCCAGGATTCACGCTTTCATTATCAAGCTGTTCGTCAATGTCAGTGCGTGGGAGGTGAGATGACCAAAAACCACCCAATTCCATGTTAACAACCTGCACTCACCGAGCATCAGGTCAAGCACAAAGCTAGTCCTACTTCTAGTGGACAAATGCTCATATACTTCAAGTGGGCTGTAGTAAAGATGAGAACATCCTACATGCCAACTAAACTTTGGACCCAAGTATTCGGACCTTTGTAATGGTTGAAATGCCTCTGCCTGCTGCTCAAAATGCGACCATACTGAAGAACTTGCTGGACGTTCGAGATGCAGCATCCATAATGTAAGTCCAGTGAAGAGACGTAGAGTTTTTAGACGGGTGCCTTGCCGTCTACCAAACACAGAACCCACTGGGAAGCATATGATCGTAGAATGCAACTATATGAACGAACAGGCCGAAATGTGTGGAAGAGAATAATGACCATCTTGCCGCTCTTCGTCTGGATATCGTTGGGCAAGTTACCCTCAACATAGCAAGCGTTAGCGCCGGCACCTAGAATCATGCCTATCATCACATCATCATTCCAGTAGTGCCCACCCGCCAATGTTCCGACTGTGTCATTAATCTGCACAGCTAGTGCCCATAGTAATGACCGATTTATTTCAACTGAAAAATTTAGAATCTGACTCCGAACTGATATGACTCCCCAATTCACTCTCATTTACTTGGGGCATCATCATGGGAAACAAAAAACTGAAAATTTCTCACCACTTCTGATGTACAAGTATGCATACAAGAATAACCAGAGTGGAAATCATACCAAGACAGCAACCCTAATCTGCGGCCAACCTTTCTGCCGGTCCATGGCACTTTGCAGCATTGTCACCACATCCTTCCCAACCTGTTGAATACACAGTAACACCGTTTGACAATGTTACGTTTCAGCGGCAAGTTCCGAGCTTCAGGAAATGGAAAAACATATTTCTCCTAAAAACTCCAGCATCTACTCTGTTTTTGTTGACCTAATCTTTAGGATGCAGAGATCACATACCCCGTCGGTAATCTTGAAACCTTTAGTCCATTGAATGAGAATGCCGGTGTTGATTGAGGTCTGGCGGATAGGGAAAGAAAACGTCAATCCTAATTCGCGAATTTGCTGGTCATTCAAATTACATCCTCGATGAAACTCTGGCCCTTCCCGCTGCATAAACGTGATCAACCTCATGGCTATGAAGTCGAAAAGCTCCTGGTCCACCAAAAGGACCAGATCACTACAACTGAGGCAGACCGAACTGATTTTGAGAAAGCATGGAATTGCAATCCAGATTCAATCAGCTTTACACACCATAGAAAGTATACAATGGGCATCCAACTCTGCAACTCATTCTAAAAAGTGGCATATATTTCTAGCTGCTGAATTAGGTCAATTGTGTTACAGTAGTGAAACCTCGCTTGTCCCCAGCATAAGCTGCCGTGGAATAGGGACCTCTTCGTGCTCTTGTTTCACCACTCGTGCTTCTGGCCCGCCCAAGAGACAACGCAATACTCGAAAATTGGTGCCGCCTAAATCCAATGCATAAAACAGCCCCTCCTCACTCCTGAACCCCACCACATCATTCATCAGCACAGATCACATAGAGAACTGATAAATCAGCTGGATTTATAACAATGAAATGGTATCAGGAGTTTCTCAAGGGCAAGGCATGGGATGGTTTGAAGTACCCATTGGGCAGTTTCTCAATGAAAGTGGGGAGCATCGTGAGTTGGCTGCCGCCAGGCTGGTCGAGACCGGCCTGCATTTCCAGGGCCATGTGCTCCGAAATTTGGCGCAAGACGTGTAATGGAGTAGCGCATGCATGACGAAACTCGTAGAGCAAGACAAGCGCCTGCTCGCAAGGGCTGTGCTTCTGGAATTTCTGCCAGACCATGACGACTGCCGCCACGGCCGCCACTGCCGCGCATGCCATAGCCATGCTTATCAGCATCTTCGCCATTTGCTCCTGCATGGCTCCAAAATCGTCGAACTGTGGGAAATTTATTTCTTCGTCTTTTTATACCTTCACTCAAGGTTTGATAGCCTGGACTGCTGCCAAGCTCATTAATGGCCCCTTCTCACGTTTGGCTACTTGGCAGAGTCCTGATTCGAGCTCAACTATGCATGCTCCTGTCCGATCCTCACTACAATCCTCTCATGTAAGGCTCAATCCCAAAAAACTGACCACGCATTTCGAGATCACTCAGAGTTTCTCATCTCAGAATCTCTTCACATCTGCATTGCTCTGCTCAAGGGTGGTCCATCCACATCTATGCAAGTACCACGTCTGTGCTACTTTTGATCTACCCAGAAGCTTGCCCTAAAGAGCAGATTGTCATCTTTTGCAGATTGTCCATGAATCTGGATTACATGAGCCATCGCTTGTCATGTGTTATCCTCACACTCTCTTCCATAAAAGAGGCCGAATCCAGAGACTCAACCGAGAAGAGAGCCACCCTAAAAAGAGACGCCATTCTTTAGTCACCGACCTGCACACTGACCTATTGGCTTGAGGAGGTTAAGGCTCAACGCTGAAGGGCTCCATAAGCTCAGTATCCTCGTTCACTTGATCTGCTGGCCGCATTGTGACTGCCACCACTCAGACCACGCTGGTGGAGCAGACAGACTAAGGAATTGAGCAGGGGACTGCGACGGAGACGAAGAGTTGCCACTTCTTGGACGATCAAAAGCATCATGGCCTTTCCAATCCTCATTCCATTGCCCACTTCTCGGACAGCCTCTTCTCAATTCCATCACATGACCAAACCTAAATCCCAGAAAACCATCTAGACAATCCCTGCACCGTTTCGAGAAGCTGAGGTGGTAAGATGGATGTCAGGATTCAACAAACCAGCAACCTCTTCATTCATCATCCAATGTCTGCCGGCATTCAATCACCCCAACTGCCACCCTCTCACACGATACTTCAGACTCGCTTCAAAGGATTCCGCCATTGTAGCGCTTCGGCGACTCGACTGTGAGCATGTGGACTTCCAACCTGTAGTAAGTCTAGGTGAGATGAGCTACAGAATCTGCAATTTCGTCAAGTTTCTGAAGACGCTCGACATCACATTCAATCATATACAACTCTCAGAATGCAGTTACATCGAGTATGCATAGATGGACAATCTTCAGACCGATTAGCGGCTGCATTCCATGTGCAACCGCGAGAATGGTTACCAAAACACATGATGTACTCTTCATTCGCCATTGCACTGACCTGATTCAGACAAACAACATCGCAGAGTGACGGCTCTGGTTCAACCATGGGCAGTGATGCAGACAGGAAAGAGAGCAAAGCGGCCGCACCCGCGCCCGTAGTCATCCCGGGCAGGAAATTCTTCGTGGGCGGCAACTGGAAGTGCAACGGAACACGAGACTCCATCAAAAAGCTCGTGGAAGAACTCAACAAATCCGTGACCCCAGAGGAGTATCTCGACAAAAGGAAACGAAAACACATCATCCCAGCGAGGATCAACAAAGACTACTGCGAGGTGGTCGTCACGCCTCCCTTTGTTTACATCCCCCAGGTGGTGGCATCCATCAAGCAGGAGTATCAAGTGGCGGGGCAGAACTGCTGGATCAACAAGGGCGGCGCCTTCACCGGGGAAACGAGCGCCGATATGCTGCTCGATGTGGGCTGCAAGTGGGTCATCCTGGGCCACAGCGAGCGCAGGAGCATCATCGGCGAGTCGGACGCCATGATCGCCACCAAGACTGCGTATGCGTTGAGCCTAGGGTTAGGCGTCATGGCATGCATCGGCGAGTCGATCCATGCGCGCGAGACTGGCAAGACGAACGAGGTTTGCTTCGGGCAGATGCAGGCGTATCTGAACGAGCTCAAGGATCCCAAGCAGTGGGCGAAGGTGGTCGTTGCGTATGAGCCTGTGTGGGCGATCGGCACCGGGAAGACTGCCACTCCGGAGCAAGCTCAGGATGTTCATGCCGCCGTCCGAGGATGGCTCAGCGAGAACGTCAACCCCAAAGTTGCTGAAGACACGAGAATTATCTACGGCGGGTCGGCGAACGCTGCCAACTGCAAGGCTCTTGCGAAGATGCCTGATATCGATGGGTTTCTCGTGGGTGGCGCTGCCTTGAAGGGCGAGGATTTCACCGTCATCTGCATGGCCTCCATGGCGAAGCATGAGAAGGAAGAGGTGGAAGAGGAGGATGAAGAAGATGAAGAAGAACAAGAAGACTGATGATTGATCAAGCTGCAATTCTTCGACCAGGATGTTGTTGCTTGTGGAGATCTCCATGAACGTCGGCATGGAGAAGCTCGATCGATGTGAAGTTGTGACGGAACTCTTTCACATCGGTACTCTGGAAATTGTTTGATGGAGAGATGGTGCAGAATTTATGGTTTGGCCAGACACAGCACTCAGAAGTGCATGGAGTACGTTCCGAGGCTATCGTCTCCGAGAATGTCTAGAAGCCATTCAGTGCGTGAAATGCATCTCACTGAGAGCTGTTTTGTTTAGAAGAAGTGGTCTGTGTGCAAAGAACAGGCGCTGCATATCCGAATACGATATCGTTGTCACTCTTGATTCAGCGGTTGCCTAATTTTACAGCAAATTTGATCCTCATGATTGTGAAGTTGATAGGCAAGGTAGATAGACAGAGTCATTGATTCATCTGCTTTGACTAGTATGCAAACACATAGCTCAGTTTCTCAAACTCTGTCTTGCTTTTATTAACGTGCACAATGCTATTGTCCCCTACATTTTCCAGCTTTTGCTGAGACAATGAACACTAAACTGAATAAGAAAAAACTGCACATGAAAAAACTACACACCTATGGAAGAGAACATTGGATTTTCGCCGTGACTAAAATTGTGACTTCACCTAACAGAAGCGAAAATTTAGTTTTTTCTCGCCACTTGGCTCCAAAACTATGGTGCTCATCCAAAACATTACCAGGACCAGGTCTCTGAGCTTTGCGACATCCTGGAGTGGTCCAGGCCCTTGAATATTTACAACAACTGCAACTCCGATCACTTCTTCTGCTCGCTACCATCTTTCTAGGCTCTGCAATCATGTCACAAGAAAACATTTCAGTCGAAGTTCAGGACTAGATTATTTTGGATAACAGTTAGAAATAAAGTATTCCGAAAGCATGAACGTTTCACTCACTTGTGAACGTCAGTACTCGTGCCACTCGTAGCAGAAGTGACAGCACCCGTTGCTTTCTGCACGGTATTGATTGTTCCGGCGACAGCACCAGAAACCAAGTTGCGAGCACGCTCTTTGAGGCCTGGACCTTCTGTAGTGATGACATCGGGATCAATCTCCGGCTTCAACAGAACCTGCATCCCAATCAAAACATCATCAGTCTATCACTTGGGCCATGAAGCAAATCAGGTTGTTGCAAAATGCCGTTAGTACGTCTTGACGAGAATTTTCATAATCTTTACCTTGATCCATTCCTCTTCTTTCGCATTGAAATGGGTGTAAGCATCAGGGGCGTCACCCAGACCCAAGACATGTGTGATGACTATGGTTGGATCCAGTTCTCCAGATTGTACCAACCGGAACAAAGTTGGCCTGTGAACACAAACGTTTCAAACAAGTCAGCCTTTACTGGTCGGTGTAAAGGCTTCAAATGCTTTCAATCTAAGTTAGACAACTATGACTCAGCTGAGTATATGAATTCCAAGAAAAGAAGGGTCACACGAGCATAATGATTTCTTTCAAGGGATGACCGAAACCCGCAACTTACCAGTATTTTTGTACAGGTGTTTGGCCTGCTGCCATGGACAGTCCCTTCTCCATGAAAGCACCGATGTTGAAATGGCTGTAGAGTAAGATATCAGTAGATGATGTTTCTCCATTCAATAAGCGAAGATAGGTTAACACAGCCCAGAACACATTGACACAAAAATGCTTTAATCACAATCAGCAATCAGTTTCTTGCAAAGCTCCAACGTACTTGGCAAATCCAGCATAGGCGCCAACCAGACCAATGCGTCCTCCCTTGCGGACACCATACATAATCTCGTTTATGACTTCAGTGCTGTCGGTTTCCAGTCCCATCAAAACCTCTAGCTTGTGCAAAACATTCTGTACAGAAGAAGGCATCCTATTCAAATACATAGTTCATTTCTCTGAATATACCTACAACATAAAGCAGACAACTAACCACATGGAAAACGGGTCATATTTATCCATAAACTCTAAGATAGCTCAGGTATGTGAAGAGTTAGTCTGGATCTCTCACCGCCACATAATGGACGCCAACAGCTTCAATGCCGACATCTGGGCCATGAGGAAACAAATTTCGGAGCTCTTTGACGGTACTTTTTTCTTTGAAATTTATTGTCTCCAGGCCTTTCACCTTCTTCTGAGCAAACTCCAAACGAAATGGTACTTCGTCAATTATGACGACACGGGCTGCTCCTCGGAAGAACGCGCATTGAGCAGCCAGAATACCAACTGTATCCGAAGGCCATGAATTCAAGAGGATTAAATTAAAATCATAACACAAAACCAATCATCTCATTTATCATGACACATTCCACTAATTTCTCTGAATACGCTTTCATTTTAACTAGATAAGAGATTGATTGGTGTTCCTTTTCTGTCTAAACTTCATGTGCAAAATGAGAATTAAAAAAGATCAATCAAACTAAGTTTAATCAATTCTGTTCTGTATGAGAAAAAAAATCGTTGAGCTCGTATCAAAATGTACCTGGCCCGCAACCCCAGATTGCAACATTGTCACCCTTTCCAACGCGGCCCAACTCATTCGCGTGCCAAGCAGTTGGGAGAATGTCAGACAAAAGGATAGCGTGCTCATCATCCATGTCCGACGGAATCTTCAAGCAGTTCAAATCCGCTGTAATTCCACAACCATGACGCTTTTAATTTCAGTTTCACGAGATTGGTGAATTTTCAAGAATATATTCCAGCAGTAGATAGGATTAATGCTACATCTTAACACATAATTACGTGCACTTCGACCACACCCCACAAAGGATTGAAAACGTCACCCTGCTCAGAAAAAGGGTGCAAGAATCAGGAGAATGTACCGAAAGGAACGCGAACATACTCGGCTTGGCCACCATCCCATCCGCCGGTTAAATGGGAGTAGCCAAACATGCCACAAGTTCTGCGATACAAAAACTCACATACAAAATTACTGTTCGAGGAGAAGACGAGAATGCTAAACACCAAGCAATGAGCTTAAGCTTTGATATGAACAGAAGACCAGATTCCCTGCAACATACAATTGTCTATATCAAAGGATTGTGTTCAAGTGAAAACCTCTTGGCAATGACAAAATGACTTCTACTTGGAGCATGCACGCACCTGTCGTTATACAACTTCTCCATCTCTAAGGATGGATTGGTGGAATCGCATCCAGAAAAGTTTTGCAAGTGACAAGCTGAGCACTGGCCACATGCAATGTCGAACGCAGCAACAACACGGTCGCCTGTGCACAAAATACAACATCATCCCAACTTTCAGCAATACTTCCATAGCCAACGGCCTGCACAAGCATATTTCCAAACCAGAAACATCAACTCGCTCGAGGAATGGACAACATGCAGACTTGCCTTCTTCAACATCCTTCACCTCAGGACCCACAGCTTCCACAACGCCCATAAACTCATGCCCCACAATATCGCCGCTCTTCATGCCTGGCATGGCTCCCATGTACATATGAAGGTCCGAGCCACAAATGCAAGATGTGGTGACACGGAGAATCACGTCCTTCTGTATGAAAAAAAAAACACAACTTGTCAATCAACGCCATCACTGAACTCTTTTCAAAACCTACCAGTCCATCCGAATTTGCATGTCAAGCCCGCTTGCCAAAGTGCTCCTGACATACAACAACAACATGCATGATGCAACAGTGAAGAAATTTATTTCTTACTAAAATGGAGACTTGCTCACCGGGTCTGTGATCATCGGTCGAGGCCGTATCTTCACCTTCATATCCATTTTGCCATGGAACTCCACAGCACGCATAGGATGCGACTCATCCTTCAAGGACGTTATCGTACAGGTCGGCGTTGCCAAGTACTTCGGATCCTTCAACACAGTGGAGAACAGCGACACATCTCCAGGCTCGATCACAGCTGCCGCCATTTCGATATCCCTTCCTTCTCACACAAATCACCAGTACTTCCACCACAATCTATCTACCACAACCCAATTACTCCGACGTCCCCTTCAACCCTGCAACTTACAGACACACCAAGCAATGAACGTATTATCTCAACCAGCATTGTAATAATCTCCTCTCATCATGTACCAGCCGCTAAAAAAATCCACAACAGTCTAGATAGAACATAAACCTGCGTTTAGAAAAGAAACTTGCAGATATGAAACATGCAACATGCAAAATCCACAGATATGCAACATGCAAAATCCACAAATTACCAGTGTCCACAGCAGGTCCAACAACTGCAAGCCAAGCTGGGTAAGAACGTCTTTCAATGATTCAGAAACCGAAACACATGCATACCTGAAAGACTAACATCTCGATTGAGTCCTAAAGATTGGAAACTGTGAAAAAAACTATTGGAAGGATTGTGAAAACTGTGAAGAAAACTGTTGTAAAACTGGAGAGACTGAGTGTTATGAGCTTGATGAAGCAGCTGCGTGAGTTACACTTGTACACATGCAGTTTAGCAACTTCTCTCAAGCTTTCCTCTATTGCACTCCAGTGTGGCCACCTAGGCTCTTTGTTTCTATGGTGGTTTACTTTTAGGATGTTCATATATCTACCTATCTATATGTGTGTGTTGAACCACAGTTTCTTTTGTCTGTCACACTTACCGGGGCTTAAACAGGTAGTACTGGTATATAAAGAGGGGACACACTCTCCACCATTTGGAATGCACATTTGGAACCCTAATCCTGTGAGGTCTCTCCACCTCTCTCGAGCTCTCTCCGAATCACAGGAGTAGTCAAGTTCGTTTGACTTTGAATATAGAATCACCAAAAGCTCGGCATTGAGTGTGGAGACTATCGGTTTAAACATGAGGGTTGTGGTTGATCTTGATATTTGGGGTTAGCTATTGCGTTCTCGGGAAAAGGGAGGAAATTGTGTTTGGTTTAAGGAGTGGTATGCTAATTCACCTTGTAATTCTCCTCCATGACTAGAGTTGCACTAAAATATAGAGTTTAGCTACATTTTAGGGTGTTGTATCATGGTCTTTGGCACCTTTTATTAAACCGGTACTCCCCCACTCAGTCCCGAGGTTACCTCCCCCTTTCTATCTTTGGAGTGAGAATATCTTGATCTACTGCTCTGATTGCTTGAAAGCTCCGAGAGAGGTGGAGAGGCCTCACAGGAATAGGGTTTCAAATGGTGAGAGTTTGTCCCCGCTTTATATACCCGGAAATCCGGTTTAAGGGTTAATAAATGTGTTATGACAAGAAGAAAGAAACTTTAGGCCCATCAAAAGACTTGGCATGTTATCTCACTTTAGGACTCTCAACGACGAGTAGACTTTTACTAGAATATTTTGTGGATTTTTGCTACATTATAGGGAGTTATATCACCCATTTTGACATCTCATGTTGTTGAAGAATAAATGCAACATCTTGGTTTCATATTGAATGAACCAATTGAGTCGAAACTTGCCATTTAAAATTTGTGAAAGTCTTAACTTGACTAAATGTCACAAGGATAGTTTAAACGGTCTACTTCACACTTACATTTTTGTACTTCACTAATTTATTAACTTGGAGTTGGCTATGAGTTGGACTTTGATTTTTGGATGTCAATAGAGTAAGTTGACTATGAATTAATCACACGATTTGTAGTAGCCATATTATGGACCTCTTTTCATTCCATGATTATTTTTGAAAAAATACACACCTTCTCTAAGATTTTATACACAAATAACTAACATGGTCTACTTTGTAATGGTTGAAAAGTCTCAATCCATACTAGTGCAAAAAAACCACCAATTTTATGAAAAGACTATGTATGCCAATCTTGTTTTAGAAAGTTCTAAACTCATTGTTTTCTTTACGGTTTTTAGAAATCACAATCTTTCAATGTATGTACTCAAAAAGTCCAAAAATTATATCAACACATTCTTTAATAATAGTTTCTAAGATCTTACAATTGAATGAAGGAAAAAAATTATGTTTTGTTTTACTTCATTGTACTAAAACACCAATTCTTGAGTTATTTTAGTGAAATAAAGTCAAAAAACTTTAAGCATTAATAATGACCATATATGAAAATTCAATTATATTTTGGCAATTAAATTTTGCCTAGAAATTTTTATTTTAATCTGATATGGAAAATGTTTTTATAACTTTAGTATTTTCGAAAGCAAAAAAAGCTAAATAAATTTTTATACCTATAAAGGAATTAGTATTGATAAAGACTTCACAGACATCAAAATATTAGAAGAAGTGAATTGATGGTTGTGGACATATCATGTAAACATTTTTACTTTGGTTGAATAAAAAGACAAAGTCCACCAGAAACAAATAGTCTATATTGTAATTTAAAAGATAACCACTGTATTTGTTTGTATAGTAATCATACTTGAGTCTTTACTTGTTCCCTCAAAGTATTCAAAAGTAAAAATTAATTATTCTCCAAGCCGACTTTATATTTTCTTTTAGTTCAAAAATCTTCACTAAATTGGATTCTCTACAGTATATAGTATCTCTATTTCTTACATTTATTTCAAACGCAAAAAGATTGTTAAAATAAATGTTATTAAGAGATTGAATCTAATGTAATAAGAGTGTCTAATTGCAACTCCCACTAATTTACATCAGTACAACATTGTACTTATAGATTAGTACAAAATTGTTCTTTTACTGTCCATTTCTAGCATCTTTATGCAAAAAACGTCATTATTACCTGTCAACCTTTCAAATATCCACTTCTCCCAATGAGCCAACATGTTCAAAAATTAAATCATCATCCAATTCAAATTATACACATATGTTCCTACTAAATAGTACGATATTGTCCTTCCCCTGAAGAATAGAACAATATAGTCCTTCCCTACTGAACAATACGTTGTTATTATTCCCTATTAAAAATTGTCCTTCCCTATTATTCCCTACTAAAATTGTCCTTCCCTATTATTCCCTACTAAAAATTGTCCTTCCCTAGTAACCAGTACAATATTTTCCTTTCCAGAATGAAACTACCTATCTCTCCAAATCAATGCAGAATTGTCCCTCCACTATCTATTTCTGGCCTCTTTAGAATAAAACGTCATTATCAACTGTCAACTTTTCAATTATCCACTAATTAAAATGGACATCCAATCAATTCATATCTTCAGATAATTGTCTTTATAAATTAATGCAAAGCTGTCCCTCTACTGTCTATTTCAATCACACTCTACAAAATTACCCTTTTGCTATCTATCTGTAGCCCCTCTATGGAACAAATGTCATTACTACTTGTAAAACTTTCTGATATCAATGGATTAACATACCTAATGTTCCCTACTTCACATTAAGCTGGTACTCCCCGCATCAATGCCGAAGATGGTATTCCCCGCATCAATGCCGAAGATACCTCGCAGTTTCCAAATTCAGAGTCAAAAGATCTTGAACTATTATTGTGATTCGTTCAAACGTTCGAGAGAGGTGGAGAGACTTCACAGGATAAGGGTTCCAAATGGTGCAACGTCTCCCCCACCTTATATACTTGGACACCCAATTTAAACCAGGTTATATCTTCGAAGTATAGAAATTATACAACAAACACATATTATGTATTAAATTTAAAACTAAATTTCCTCAATACTTTACTAACATTTCCAACATGGTAAAAATTACACGTTATTTCCATTTGCAATTATAAGAAATTTTAATTTACTCCGGACACACCATCTCAGATGATGCATCTCCAGAGGGAACAATAGGCAAACTCCTGGCGATACCCTAACTTACCTAACAGCTTGAAAAAAACGCAACTGTAAGTCAAGCGGTAGAAAACAAGATCGCCGAGGGGGAGGGGGAGGGAAGGGAGGGGGGGCCCATCCGCTAATCATCAACGCAACGCGTACACGCCCCCAAATGCTCGCCATCTCCGACATCGAATGAACCCACTGGAGGTGGTTGTGCATCGAGAAGCTCCAATCTTATCAAATCCCAACGTACTCCAACATGCAACAGTAAAGATTACCCCGACTTGAGCTGGCCCAACTCAGAAATAGTATCTGCGTACAAACAACGCTGACCTCAGCCGATGGCACTCCCATGCAACCTAATCTGCTTACGAAAATGACTCTGCGTAGGAACTACGCAGACTTCTCAGCTGCGAGAGAGATGGCACTTAATATCACGAATTACGGCGAAGGGCAACCTCGCGTAGGAAAAACGCAAACATCTCAACGCTGGATAGGGGAGGAACCTCCGACTGCACTAACCTGGGTTAGGATTTATCTTGCGGAACAAATTCAATCCCCTCCACGAGGGAAAACTTCCATGCAACGTTCTAACACCCTGTTGGGAGATAATTGTAGTTAGCAAATACCTGTGAAAAGAAAATGGTACCATGCAAATGAGTCTCACTAGAGACTGGCGTAGAAAAAACGCAGACAAAACTAGTGAGTCAAGTATAAACCCTGATATAATTAAGAAAGTGCAAATTAGCAGAACAATCTGATAAGAAACTGAACAATATGGAAATAAAGCTTGAGACATTCAGATGCAGATGGAAGAACCCTAACTACACGAGGGCAATTGCAGATCTTAAAAATCCCCACCGGGGTTACATATTAAGGTTCTACATGCGTCAAGCGCTGCATGGCCATAGCCGTTTCAAGTGTATGCTGCTACGAGAAAAAAAACAGAAACAAGGGCTGCAGGGTACAAAAATATCTCGACGATCAGAACTTGGACCGTTCACGAACACACTTTTCTCAATATCTTTTTTCCTTGTGCCTTCTGTACCATTCTCAACATAATGGTGTATATCAAGCACAGCTACCCTGGATAAGCGAATGTCTGAACATACTAAACGGAGAAAAAATAATGTGTAACAGACTTCTCACACCCTTATCACGCTCAGCCATCCCGGATCCACAAATTATGTAGAGTACTTGAGAAATATTAAATCTGACCAACATATGACCGACATCCAACATCTAGAATCTAGCTATCGAAAGTGTCCTCATCGTCATCAGGCAGGGGCATGCTCTGAGCAGCCTTCAACTCCGCCTCATACTGCGCCTGCGCCGCCAGATCGATCTGCACCTCAGGAGGCGCCAACGCCGGGGACTCCACAAAGTGCAGGTTCACATCGCCCGCCAGCTTCCTCGCCAAATACAGATACGGCTTCTCGAAGTTGTAGTTGCTCTTGGCCGAGATCTCGTAGTACTGCAAGTTCTTCTTCCTGTGGAACGTCACCTGCTTCGCCTTCACCTGCCTGTTCTTCACATCCACCTTGTTCCCGCACAGCACAATCGGGATATTCTCGCACACCCTGCACAAGTCCCGGTGCCATGTCGGCACGTTCTTGTACGTCAACCGCGCCGTCACGTCGAACATGATAATCGCACACTGCCCGTGGATGTAATAACCATCGCGCAGCCCCCCGAACTTCTCCTGTCCGGCGGTATCCCAGCAGTAGAACCGAATCCTCCCGCAGTTGGTGAAGAAATCCAACGGATGCACCTCCACTCCAATCGTCGGCTCGTACTTCTTCTCAAACTCCCCAGTCAAGTGCCGCTTCACGAACGTCGTCTTCCCCGTTCCTCCATCTCCCACGATCACAAGCTTGAAGCTGGGGCAGTTATCCGGAGTCGTCTGCCCTGGCAACGCCATCTCTAGCTAAACTGAGTGCGGAGCTGTTCTGAATGCGGAGGCGATGCGAGAGCAAGAGCTGTGCGGAGAAGAGGCGAGAGAGGCGAACACAAGGGAGAGGGGAGACCGTTGCGGAAGGCTATCTAAGCAGGGCGAGGGGGCCAGGGTTAGGGAACCGTCCAGGTGGCGGAGACGATTCTAGACCCCCCGGGGCCTTATTTCCCCCGATCCCCTATCACCGCGCGCCACCTGGCCCGGCTGCTGGATCTCAACTCCCGGCCGCAGCGCAAATTAGGTTTTCCCAAGGGTTTCATTCATCCATCCCTCCTCTGTCCGTTGCGAGTCCTTCACATACGACACTCCTTTGGCGCTAATCACGAACAGATAATCGTACAACTACGTCACTGATTATCGTTAACTAATCTCTCAATTTACTAGTATGTTTCTCTTCTTGTACTTTTGCTTCTGCTTTTTGATAAATCAGTTAATCAAACAAAGTTGTGGGAGTTACTTTTTGGGTTGGCCGGCGAAGTTTCCGTGTGATGGTGAAGTTTGTGGAGAGCAGACATTTTGAGTTTTGCGGAGTAAACGAGGCGAAGAACAGTACTTGACAGGAGTGGAGATCGATGTCAGCGAGATCGAGCTGATTGTGTTTGAACAGGTCTGTCAAGGATTATCATGACGGTTGCGTTGTTCCTACGCAGTGCAGTGCGTTGTTTTTACGCGGTGTTGAGAAAGATCTGATGGAGTTTCTAGAATTGCATGGTAACAGTCTTTTTAATGTAATGAAAGCTCATGACTCATAATTGATTGAATGGTACACTGGTTGTGAGTGAGTGAGCTCGCAGCTCTAAAAAATCTCGACTATGTCTAGATATGGCGCACCGATCCATGAGGATGGGCTCTGGAAGTCCTGTACAGGTTGGCCGATGGCAGTCGACGTTGCAGTTGCTGTAAGTTAACAGATCTTGAGATCAGATGGGCGTTTAGTGTTTGACAGGATGGTGAGTTTATTACTGTTTGGCCTGTTGTTTACGGGCGGCTTTGGCAGCTCGAGCAGCTTCGTCTGCTTCCACTCGCTTGGCGTGGGAGGTGAGCGTGTCCATGAGGAGGGGTGGGGCGAACATGGGGGTGCCGTTGTGTTCTTCTGAGTCGATGCAGAAGGAGAGTAAGATGGTGTCGATGGCCATCTCTACGACACCGAAGAACATGCCGGCTGCGAGGTAACCGACGAACCAGCAGAACTGCAGGAGAGACAACAGGGAATTGGGGTTAGAGCGTGGAAAGAGGGAATGATTTGGAAGAATGGAGAGGGTGTAGTTGAATTGGGAGGGGTGATGTGATTCTCACCAGCACAGGGAAGAGGGGTGACGAGACTTTGTCGTGGCCTGATTTGTATGTGTGGGTGTCGAGCATCAGGAAGGCGAAGAGTGCACAGGCTAAGCTCACTACAACCTTTCCTAGGAATAGTATCATGTCGCCGATGATGTTCACCGCTGCAACTCTTAGGACGTTGTTCACTATCAGCCCTGTTGCCTTTGCTGCAGCACGGCAGAAGCCTTTACCATTGATGGCAATCTGCACACCAAACAGACACCAAATATCAGGTTTCAATTTATCACAAGTTATGATTGCTTTGGTATGATTTCTGATGTAATCGTCTTCACGTTTCCGCCCAACTAATCAAAGATCAAGACATGGATACCAATGAAGACAGTCCTCAATTTGATATGTCAGTTTTGACAGGTAACAAAACTCTCAGGCCTAGATGAACTACTCCTTCCTCTTGAAGAAAGCACATGTCACAAGAAGATCAAGCTCAGCCATCCACCTTGATCATCCATTACATAAAAGCGTTTTGTCACCAAAACTCTCTATGTCCCTTAGAATTCATAATGTATACCTGGATCTGACCCCATGGATTCCTAATAGATTCAATAAGTCGATAAATGTGCGCCGAAATATGAACAATGTCAAATCTTAAAACGAAAATTTAAGAATTCTACGTTTGCACATAGTTTCAGCATAATATCACACGTACCACAATGTAAGCGTTCCGGTTTATGAACTTGACAGTCCATTCGATGCAACCTAAACAACACTGGGCACAACAACAGCATATTGTGATGAAGCATCCTCCTGGTGCCGCTTCCAGCGCCTTCAGCTTCTTCCGAATCATTTCCAACACGAACCGAATCATTTCGATAATAGCCACCAACAAAGAGCCAAAAGCCATTGAGCCCAAACTGTACCGAAACACCCGCTTCGCCGATGACAGTACAGGTAGAAAACCCAGATTCTGAACAACAAACAACAAAAATTTAGAATATTTAATCTCCAACAATCCAAGGTATCAGCAATCGACAGAAATCAGAAACCAGGAAATTCAAGTGACGATTTGGGGTTAAAAACTGAGACTCACAGCGCTTTCACCCCTTGCCCAATAATAAGCGGCCACTGCACCAGCGATGGTTGTGAGACAACAAGCAGTGATGAATTGGGTAGTCCAGAAGAAGCCAAATATGTGGTATAGTATAGCCCACACGAGGTTCTTCGGATGGTGCAAGTCATATCCACAGCAGTTGGCGTCAGTCACTTGCCCTACAGTGAGATCATATGCCGCACAGCTGTTGTTGCAGTTGTTTCGTGAAACATCGCCCGCACTAACGAGATAGAGTAGCCCTGCTACCCAATAGATCAAAAAGGCACTCTGAAAAAGGAATGGGACTATAGGATAGAAGATCAGACTTGGTATTGCGCCTATCGCCTTTGCAGATACCTGCAGGAAAACAAGAGACAGTAAAAAGTTAGTTAACGGTCCCATTTTCATGATGCATCACAAAACGGACTGAACACATGAATTCAGTTAAACCAAGAATTTCATGTTTGTACCTTGATAACGGCAACAGCAATTATGAGGCGTTTGAGAAGAACAAGAGTGATCAGCACCACAACCACAAAGACGACTGACATGATCACAGCTACTATCTTTAGGTGGTTTGCCTCCTGCACACATGAAGGGTAATACATTGTTAATTTAAAAGCTTTCCGTTTGTAGAAGAAAACTGAGTACTCTGAGAAAGGTAACAGAAAGTAGAGACAAATCAACCAACAACGTTCGAAACATAAGGTAAAGGTTAGTGATGTCCATACGCTTGCAGACGACGATAGCACTTTGTCGGCACCATTCCCTATTACGCCAGTAACAACATCCTTCCCAATCCATCCAGCTGCACAACAAAACCCCCAGATGTGTTTACATGAGTCTCACAGTTACATGCATACTCTGTTGGGAATGACATGGGATTGACAGATAAACTTAAAACTTCTTCTCAACATCAACCTCTTCAGAACAGTTATAGTTAGGAGATGCCTGTAGACAGGATACAGCAACGAGGGATGTGGAATGTACCCTTGATGTAAAAAAAGAGTGTCACCAGAAGCGTAAGAACGTTGAGCAGGATTATTGTGAGCCACGTCAACAGGCCCACGAAGTATCGGACCAGGACGAGATATAAAACTGATAGCACTAGTGGGGCTATGCCACCGCAAACCACGAGAACTGGCCACGCTCTGCCCAAATCTGCAATATATCTCTGCATTTGTTCAAAAATTCAATCAATATTGACATCACATAAACTTGCCAATTCCAGTTACACCACCAAAAGTGGCCAGTTTCATCAACATTGACATCAGCAAAACCCCCCAGTTTCAAAATATGATATAAAATCCCGAACCAGAGTTCTCCTCGCCTCTGTGCAAGTGGGTGAGTTACATGAATATCAGGAGAGAAGTACTACAACCGATCAGATTATCCATTAAGACTGAGTTTGACAAAAAGTAGATCACAGCCCGGATTGCATCAAAATCGATGATAAAACTACCACGACTTGAAGGGAAGTGCTACACACCTTAATAACAGCAGCCGGAGTGGTGAGGGCTTTCTGAATCACTTGCACGATCACATTGCCCGAATTCACTTGAACTCCACCAGCCTTCTGCCAAAGAGCCAAAGTAGTATTCGACGGAGAATCGTCCAATTGACAGCTCCAAAACACTGTTCAACATCCCCACCAATCCTTCAAGTTTAATTCTCTACCCTAAGCTCACATGTCCACCATAAAAACCAACACAATGAGAGGGTTTTCGAATCAATTCGGAGCCTCACCATTGGTACTGGCGAAGAGAACAGGATAACACGGTCCCGTCAAATTCAATGAAGAAGCCTGCTGCACCGGCGAAAGAGTGCTGAAGTAGTCGTAGTTACGAGCGGCCCACTCCGACATGGACAACTTCACATCGCCTTCTGGATAATCGCAAACCCAGGTGAGATTTGTGGCGCTCGGAGCAGGGCAATCCGAGAGGCAAATGCTGCGAGCATCGGCGAGGTTGAAAGGGTCAGATGTGAGACCGCTCTTGTACACTTGGTTAGGGTTCACCCAATAACGGATATCAAAATCCTTGAGATTCAAAGAGCCCTTGTTGTCGCCGCACGTGTTGCCCTTGTAGTCCAACCCATACACTAGCCTGCGGGGATCGCCCTTGTTGAACCCATAGCTCGACTCAATGATGATTCCAATGCCGTAAGCGAGAAACAGGATGAGGAAGAGAATGTCTCTGCATTTCCGGTTCTGCTTGATGCGCGGCTTCTGGTCGAGAGGCCCGGCCTCCTGGTCGACGTATACCGGCGCGGAGTAGAGAGGGGGCGCGCTTGGCGAGTAAGGAGCGTACGCCGGAGGACCGACGTAAGGTTTGGGGCTGCCATATTCGGATGGGTTGTGGACGGGGCTTGCACCGAACAGAGGAGTCGTCCCTCCGCTCCCCACAATTGCGCCCTTCGGCCCGGCCGACTTGTTTCGTCCCATCCCTCAGCTCGACGCTTGCGCCAATTCGTGAATCTGCCAATGATTTCCCTTTCTTTTCCTCCTAATCCTTCAATTCGTATCTTAGTCTGAAACCATCCAATCAATCGTTTCTCTCCTAGTCAAACTTTACCCCGCGTGAAGGTCAATTCTCGTATCTATCAGTACAATCCTTCACAAAAAAACTCTAGAAACCCTCGAGAATTCCATGCATTTCTTTCACCGAAAAACTCCAAATCTTGCAAGGGTTAGACTCGCACAACGCTCGAAACTTTCGTCAATTCCGTGAAATTCTAGCTGGTTAAATTGTACGCTAGAAACAGGATACCAAAACCTGTTACTAGAACCTCACAACCGACGCATTCACTCAACCTCCGATTCACCTTCCCATCGCAAACTACGAACTCCTGATCAACTTCACCCAACTGTCTAAATTTAAAAGAAACCTCCAGTTCCACCACACTCAATCAAACTTACCAACAAGACGACTGTCACGCAAATCCACAGCTATACGTCCAAAGCTCACACCTTGCACATCCACCACTTCGATCACAATCCCACGTCGACAACTTGATCACCCAAACAACCTGAACTCCAACACCATCTAGACTGCAAACCATCGACGTCGAGCACCAAGCCCATCACCCAACCAGTCATGGTCACAACCAACCATGAAATCCAATGCGGTGGGCGTGAGGACCGTGTCTGTTGTGCGCCAGATTGCAACGTCGGAGTTCTAGATCTTCGTCAAGCACCCGCTGCATGAGTCGCCGAAAGGAACGTAAAAGCGGGTGAATGAGTGCTGGTCCAAGTTCTCATGGTTGACGGGTCCCGGAGGAATATGAAACCGCGTCAGGCAGTGCACTTTGGTCCATCTTTGGTGCGTTTGTAAACGTCGGGTGCGTTCGGGGAAGGTCGGCTCAGGTGGTCGTCATCGATCGAAGTTCTACCAACTCCGGGCCAGGTTCCTCGTCGTGACTGACGTCGTGGGGCCCATGTTGTGATGATCGATGACCCGGGCTAGATTGCGAGGAAGTTGTTTTACGCTTCGAAGGTGCGTGGGATTGCGTGAAACTTGGTGTTGAACTGAGGTAGGGTTGGGTGGTGATCATCGGGGGTGGATCGGCGCAGGCTAGATCTGATAATTGCACCCATGCGAAGCAGGATTCGGGAAAGATGAGCCTCGATCGTTGGGAGGTTTGTCGCGTCGGATTCGATCGTGAGTTTGTTGAGTGGTCGTTTTCGGCGGTGGGAGCGGGGGTGCTGAGATGGCGTGCGGGGGTTGGCTGGACTCCCCGAAATGCTTCGTTGGCAATTGGTGACGTCATCATCTTCTTCGGTGAGGGAGTTCTGGGCTAAATTGTCAGGGTGTGTTTCTTGAACCGGAAGTTTGTGCGCCCACTCACGCTTAAAGCCGAGGTTACCTAGGTCTTTCTGTTTTCCGGAGTCAGAAGAAACTGACTCCTCCCTTGATTCGCAAAGAGTTTCAAGAGAGGTGGAGGGATGTCACATATTAGGGTTACAAATGGTGTAGAGTGTATCCTCGCTTTACATACCCGGACTTCCAATTTAAAGTGGAAGTCTGGAGCCTACCCGCGTGCATTCTTGAGGTTATGTCGGAGTTTCTTGTATGCAGAGGTCAAAAGAACTTGACTATTGTTGTGATTGAAAGAAAGTTCAGAGAGAGGTATATAGCCCTCACAAGATTAGGGTTACAAGCAGAGTGTGTCCCCGTTTTATATACTTGTACTCTAGTTTAAATTGGCATGGTTTTAATTATCCAAATCAATGAATGGAGAGTATTCCAAGACAATCAGTAACTATCATATATTTTAAAAGAAAATAAAATTGGTTTAGAACACGGACATTACATGAGTATGATGTGAGAAAACCAAGTATCATGTGAGAGAACCAAGTATCTCATATTTTATTCATTTTTACCTTAAAACAAGGAATTTTAACGAGTAATTTGGGCAATAATTTGGGCATTTCATTTGGATGATATTACACTAATTGTTGGATCTTCCTTTTCATTGATTTAAATGTGTATCTTATTGCTTTTTTAGAATTTAGACATTTGATTCATTCTAAATGAGATTTAATTTGTGTCAAATTTGCTCCTAGATAAAAACTTCACAGGATTCAATCTTTGATAGAGATTTTTGAACAAAAGTTGGAACTCAAATGACTTACAAGGTAGAGCTTTAAGGATCTAAATTCTTTGGGCAATTAATAATCTCAATAAATTTTCATATATACCCAAAGTTAAAAAACGTTTTTTTAGTTAAAGAACATCATTGCTTTTGAAGTGCAATAAATGTAAATGCAAGTGACATGAAAATTTCAACTGTATAATATTCTAATCGGATTATTTTTGGATCAAATTTGGATTTACAAAGCCATAAAAGATTTAAAGATTTAAAGAATGAAAACTTAAGATGAAGATTTCTTCATGAGATTTGATTTTTGGCACTTTGGAATTGAAATGCTATCATTAATATACATCCTACATAGTTATGCCTTTTAACAACAAAATTTTAACACCATCTTAAGAGTACATGGATATAAAGAAATGTTCTTTGGTCATGAACTTATAAATGTATTGTATTTGTTTAGGAAGTTTTATTTAATAAATAATACTATGGCTACGCAATGTCTGTGCACAATCGTCGATGAAAATCATAATTTTTTAAATTTAAATATTATAAATGAATGAAATGTGATCATGTAAAAATAAAATAAAATAAAATTTGCACAGAAAAGACTGAAATCAAGCTTTGCTTGTGTTTTTAAAATATTACATTTGATTTTTAAATATTGTTTGAAATAACTTTTGCAATAACCTTTTGAATAGCCATCTATATAACCTTTCAAACAACCTTTGCAGTTTCCAACTCCAACTTCAATCTTTTTTTTTTATTCACGACACTTTATAGGACCAATAATACCAAAGGACATGACAACGACGGTCAGTAATACTACAACGACGACTATGATTTTTCTTCAATATTTGTTTTGGGTTAAAACCCTTTCCGAGCTCTTTGTCAACAAAATTAGGGCTGCGCAATGCTACGCACTTATTGTTTGTTTGATTTATGTGTAGTGTTTGAGAAATCTTGAATTTGTAAGTTTAATTTAAGATGGTATTATAAAAAATTAAATAGTTTCTCATGTAAGTTATATAATTTGTTGATGTTTCATTAATTTGATTGGAGTCTTAGATTACCTGCCCACTTTTTAAAACAAACATGTCATGTTTAAAGCGATTTTATTTTCTATAACCTAAATTATTTGATAATCAATTTTCATAATTCTATTTTAGAAAAAGTCTAATGATAAATAATAAGAACATGAGATTCCAAAGATAGAATTTATTGCATTGCAAATACAAGTTGAGATGGTTGTAAATAGTATCTTAAATCACTACTTTTTAGTCTTCTATTGATAATAATTACAAAGTTTATAGATTTTTCATTCATTTATATCAAAAGAATTATTATTTTATTTATTTTTTCTCTAGATAATAAAAAGAATTATTTTTAAGATATAATTGCAACTTTGAAGCATTCGTTTAGTAAACTAGATGCATTTTGGTTATACTTGCTAAACTAAACCCTTTGGAATCAATGTAGAACAATTTCCTCATGCTCATTAAATGTTTGCTCCATATATAGTAATATTAAAAGCGTGATTCCTGATATGCACGCCTTCGCTAGGTCGAACCCAAATCTTAAGAATTAAGATAGTACTGACAATTTCAGCCTTTCTTTCAGATTCCTTTTGTATACATATTATATCATATGCAACATCCACTGCACAATGCACATGCCTACAAATAGTAATGCAATGTCAATTACGCGACGGCCATTTCTTCTGAGAGTTGCAAATCTGTTGCATCCCTGCACAACTCATGCATGCATACCAAGTAGCATCTCCAAATTATTTTTGCAACCCTCATTTCTTTTATTCAACATAATTATTAACAAAGAACTTATTATTCCTTAATGTCATATGAAGCTAATTGGTATAAATTCAATGATAAAATTTAGCTTTTATGAAGCTATTTTACAAATGATTTTCATGAATTAAATTTTATTGAATTTTTTTATCAAGCAAAAATAAGTAATGATAAGCCACCACTTGCATCTTTCATCAAGTGGATGAAATAATTATCTAGATGCCTAAAATATTTTTATATTTAATAGTTTTAAAAGCATAATTAGAATTACTTAGCATGAGTGGATTTGCAATTATATTTTTAATTATAAGTAACAATATTTTTTTTAATACATTAAAGTTATATGGATATAAGTTCTCTAAATTTCTTGATTTTGCTAATATGAATGGAAGACAATAAAATTGGTTTGTCTTAAGGAGGATGATGATGGTTACAATCCTTGTGAACCGCATTTATGGAAATCCTTCTACTAGGTGCTCTTGTCAAAGTTATTGTGCGTGTCATTCTTATGTTCTTCTAGTAGAGCGGTCAAAAGCAACATACATCACTACTAGAAATGGGGCCCTTTAAGATGTGCAGCACATCGCTAACTTAGTGCAATTTTGATGTGCACAAGGTGGAGTTTTGCGATGTGGTCTATGTGATTAGACCATAGCATAGTGAACCAAGTGAAGTATATCACAAGGTAATTTGAACTAGATAAAGTTTCAAAGTCTTTGATGTTTGTCAAAATGTAATAGCTATGTGTCAGAATAGAACGAATACCTGCAAAAGCACTCCTCTCACGGTAAATGTACTTCACAACGAACATTTTAAGAATTTAATTTCAAGATAGATTAAAAAAAAAAAAAATTATACAATAGAAAATGTACATTAATTTCTTCATGTAATTGTTGTTGTAATGTCTGCACATTTCTAGATAAAACCACACTACTTTGGCATTTAAATTATTTTTATTTAAATACCAGTATTTATATTGAAAAGGACATGCATCAATACTTGCTTCCTAAAAATAGAGTGTCTATCAATTTTGCCAAAGTAGCGCATTAAAAAAGAATAATTTAAAAAAAAAATAATCAATCCTTAGTGTAAGATCAAATTATATATAAATTTTATTTAATTAAAACAATTAATACCTATTTTTTAGCACTTGATGACTACTAACTTTCATTATTTATAATTGTATTGGTCATAGCTTTTTCTTCTCCTTTAACCCCTAAATTTCCTTGTGTTTTTGAGAGCTTGAATCCTCAAAACTGCAAATTTTTACCACTATGCACTCTCGATGATATGAAACAAATGTTTTATTTTTTTGGAATTTCAACCATAAGATCTTGTACCTAACCCTACTTAAAAGAACCAATCCAAATTTCAACCGTTGGACGTTTTTCAATAGTGAGATCATAGTGTTCAAAGTTTCAGTAGAAATGATTTTTGACCCTGCTCGAGAGGCATGGTGCAAATGGGCCAAAGGGAGACTTGATGATTATTACTTCAAAATTTTGGTCATATATTTTTTCATGCGGGTGACTAAGTTGTCTTCAACTATGTAAAAAATTAGAAAGTGAAACCTCTTTTACAACCTTCGTAAAAAATGTTCCCTACACAAAGGTCATGAATATGACTTTGTGGTTGAATTTGGACAAACTCTTGTAGGAACATAATGGCTTGGAATTTTGCAAAAGTAAACGGT
The DNA here is from genome assembly GCA_014871385.1 of Ceratodon purpureus. Classification (NCBI taxonomy): domain Eukaryota; kingdom Viridiplantae; phylum Streptophyta; class Bryopsida; order Pseudoditrichales; family Ditrichaceae; genus Ceratodon; species Ceratodon purpureus. The sequence continues at coordinate 6,978,176 of CM026428.1, read as the reverse complement.
GAGAGTGTACCTTTGAACATTTGTGAATTTTGGGCACAATTTTTGTGCATGAAAAATAAAATTTCATTTATTTATGAATTTTGAATGGCAAACCAGTGAAAAATAAGAGGTAATTGACATGGGTAGCTTACCAAAGCCAGGCCCTTCATTCACCCCTTCTACCCCCTTGCCAAAGCATATCAAGCCCCTTGATTTGGTGATTACTGCATGGCCTAAAGCTCCATTGAAATAAAACTCCATTGAAATTAAGCTCAATTACATCACCAAAAATGGTACTAGCCATGTACAGCAGCCACCTGTAGGTCACCGTTGAGGCTTCCCATCTAGATCAATACTCAGATGGGCCATATAAATCTTGCTATATCCGCCCCCTGGCCTAGGTAGCTGTTCTACTTGACATGCGACATGGCGGCATGGCCACCCTAATCTGAAAATCTCTATTATCATCTCCAAACAAATCCTTGTTGCCGAATTATCACCCAATTCACCCTCAATACAGATAATGCAATCCCACTAGGGCTTTCAAGAGTAATACGATTGCTTGAGCAATGAGAGATGATGCAAATTGGCTTAGGGCTGGTATGAATAGGAGATTGGCTCCACCAATCAATGTTTAAAGACAAGAGCTAAATGAAAAGCTCGCATTTCCAATTGTAATTACCTTCTATTGCCACACTATAGTTTTGAATCATTACAAAAATAAATCATTATATATTTTTGAATTTGATTATAAAAACCATAATAAAATAAAATAAAATAAAAACAACGAAAAAATTTCAATTGAAGCGTTGCCAACAAAACATCCGAATTGAGCACAATTTAAATTGTTTTAAGTGTGGTTCTTCTTAGCTCTAAAATTCATGGAATTTTAATAAGACATTTTTAAAAAATATATATTAAAAAAATATATTAATCATTATTAAAAGCTTATTAAGTGGTTTGCAAAATATTGGCACCTACAATTTCATAGCACAACTATTTATGTGGGCTATTAAAGTCTATAAAGATATGTTTGCTTCAACAAAGTAATTACAAACTAGTTTTTGGTTAAATATAACTATTATAGCACCATAGAATGTTCATTTAAATTTAATTTAATGGAAAAAATTGTTGAAGGGAAAAAAATATGATTAATTGTAATATCTTACTACTTTGAAGCCATATGAGGTTATTTATTTATTTATTTATTTATTTTTATTGATTTTAGGCTAATAATCCTTTTTTATTAAATTCCATCAAATTAAATGATTTTTTGTGAAAAATAATAAAAATTTAAAAATAAATGTTTTCTGAAGTAGGTGCCAAACTTAATATGAAAGTTTCTTTTATTCGGTTTAAAACCATCTATGATGAAGGAAAAAATATGATTCATGCTAAAATTTTCATTTCATAATAACATATACATAAATATATAAAGTCTCTACAAATACAATTTTTTTATGCGTTGATCATATTAGTATTAGTTTCAAAATCAAATTTAAAATTGAATAAAACACTCGAAGCCATTTTCTAATTTTTAAGATGTTTAAAAAGAAGTTATGAATGCATTTATAACATGCACTGGGTAAATATATATGCATACATGTAAAATATAGATTGCATTAAAAGATACATAGAAATTGCAATAATAATTTTAATAAACTAACAAGACACACTTTAGAAAGAAATAAAGGTTGTACGTTTTAAAAAAACCTATAAATTGAAATTTATCAAAAGTTCATTCTAGAATCGATGTCTAAATGAATCGATATGATTTTCTTGATTATATCGATTGAATGATCAATGATTTTCTATTTTTTTTATTATTATTGGAAGATCACATTTGATATTAACATTGAAAAACCATTATTTACATTATTATTGAAAGAATAAATTTGTTGTTTTTTCTCATGGATGACGTTAAGCTTGTGCCGCCTTCACAGTCTAAATACTTTATTGATCACATTCTATGGACCCAATGCACTAACTATTGTTGTATTTGAAAATCGTTTGTCTGATTGGGGGGTAGCTTGTATGCGTGCGACGAGCGGCGAGCGTAGAGCGGCGAGCGGAGATTTGGTGAGCGACGAGCAGAAAATGAAGTTCTAAATCTAAAAACAGTAATATTATTACTAATAATAAAAACTATTATTAGCAGATCCGAATATTCTCAGAATATTTTTAGAATATTCTAAGAATATTACTATTTTTGGGTTTAGTAATGACCCTATAACTGTGGACTACAATTCACAATTTCTGATAATTTTTAGAGTAGGTCCTCTGTCCCTTTATTTAATGTTGAAATGACCGAATAACTGAATTTCGAATCCTAGGTCATTTTCTTCACATTACTACATTTCTACCGTTCTTTTCATGTCATTTTGTTTTTGTTCTAATGTATATATTTTTTTTATTGTTTTTTCATTTGAATTATTCCATTCTAATTTTTATTTTTAAATACTATATACAGTTCGTATTAATAGATCATCTTTAAGTTGCATTTATTATCTTTTATTTATTTATTTAGTTTAATTTTTTTTACCTTTTATCATTTAACTCTTTTTTATCATTTATTCTTTTTATCTTTATTCCTTTTTTATTTATTTTTAATTTTCATATCTTTTATCTTTTTATTGTTTTTTTTTTGTATCTTGATTAATTTTATTTTATTTTACACTGTTTTCTTTTTTTCCTCAAATTATATATATATATATATATATATATATAATTATCTTTTATATTTTTTGATTTTTAATTTTTTTAATCATTAATTCTTTTTTTTTTAGTTTAATTCCATCATTTATCCTTTTTGTTTTTTTTATATTTTTTTTCTATTTTTGCACTCTTTATATATGTATATTTTTCCTTTTATGTGTTTTTATTTCCTATTTATTTTAATCAATTAATTTATTTATATTCTTATTCTTTTGTCTTTTATCTTTTATCTTTTTTATATCCTTATTTTTTATCATTCGTCTTCTAATTTAATTATCTTTTAATTCTTTACCTTTTCATTTTTTATTATTTATCATTTGAAAGAGCTTCTAGTTCACTCTCAATTGATGGTTTAGGGTATCCTGTCCACAAATTAATTAAATCACTGATAACAAACCTATTCATGCCATGGAGTGGTATAATATTTAATCATTCTTATATATCCCACTATTCAAGGGCGCCGAGCATCTACCTCCTCGATATTTAAGTAGTGGCAGTAGAAGCTCTCATCCTCTTTGTTCGTGCTCTTCTTGAATTAAGTTCCAAGAAGAGCGTGTTGTGAAATGGAAGTTGCCGGGGAAACCACTATCTCACTTGGTCATGTCGTTGGCCCATTTCATCCGTATGTGGAGGTCGAGAGGGAAGATGAGTTGAATGGATGCAATGAAGGGCATTCTGAAAATGACGGCGTGGAAGTAAAAGTAGATGTGATAGGGGACATAGTGGCTGTAGAAGAGCCAAGTGTTCTCGTAGTTCCCCTGGAGGAACCGGTTGTCCCTTGGGACCTCATGCATACTCCAAGGTCAGGAAGATTCCACCGGGGACTTATTCTAGGGAGGCATTACGTGGAAAGAGTGAAGCTATTCCATTGTTGAAACGTCCCCGCCTACGACAAGTGCAAATTGGGGAACAATCAATGAATGTCGATGTAGCTTGTCCTGTAGTGCAGGAGGTAGTTCGTGATTGTGCTGAAAATGCGAAGGGGATACCTAAACGCATTAAGTTCAAGAAATAAAATCTATATTTAAATGTATTCATGGAATGAGTACAGTCCAATTGTGCGTTGATATAAATAACAAATGCCACTTGTTGAAATGAATGCTATTGTTACACAATGTAATAAATGTGAATGACAAAACCTTTATATTGAAATAGGCAATACGAGATTTGTATTGCTGACTCAGTACAAGGAAAAATTCAATCACCTCGGACTAAGTATCCGCATGAACCACTGTCCACTATGCATACTCGAGACTATAATAGTATAGTGCCTCCTATTTTTTGGCCAAGGGGTGTGTCAAGATTCCGCTCTCTAGGACTAGCTTGACTTCGCTGAAACTAAAGGTAGGCGCATGGATGAAAAGCTCGGCCTCCGGATTACGGTTGCAGACCTTTAAAAGGATGTAATAAATATGTTTACAGTATGAAAACTGTATCTTACCTCGAAACTTAGTCATCGTCTTCCTGAATGCTGGACAAGTGCAACTCGGGTAAGAAGTGATGGTGATGTTGTACTGTGTGATGTTTGGAGCAACGCCCGAATCCAGCCCGATGATGCAACCATGGCCTCGATGAGGTATCATGGTGATGGAACGAAGGCGAGCCTTGAGGGGTGAGAGGAGCCCATGGAGAGTCGCTGCGCCGGGTTAGGTCGAGTTGCTGTGCGTATGACCATCTTCCCATCTCGCTTACCAGGGTAGCGGTCAGCTTCTGCTGGAATCGGCAACGAAGCGAGGTTTCCAGGAGGCGGAGCAGACGAGAAGAGACGTCTTAGGGAGACTAGCTTCTTCGGCGGGAGTTGGAACCCTGCAGCTTCAAGGGCGAGGATCTTAGTGAGCTTCAGGTTAGTACCTAGTTTTACGGGCCACACCTCTGGAATCGGCGGCACTTCCAGGTCCTTCGAGTAGTGTGCAACCCACTTGCGCCTTGTGCCTTTCACGCGGCGCTCAATATCATCGGAGCAGAAGAAGAACTCTGTCCTCTCAACCGTATTCCTGCGATAGTTAGTCCAAACTCCGGTGTAGGTCGGTGCAGCAGTGAAGTTTGGGCCCCTGACGATTCTCTCAGTGCACTTCTTTTTTGTACCAGCTCTTTGGGCCCAGCAGCACTTTGCAGAAGCTTTGTGAAGTCTTGCAATGTGCCACTCCTTCAAATCAACCTTGATTTCTTCAACAGCGTTGACATGGCGAACGCCGACCTCGTTCACTGGAGACGTTGGGGGCGAGTAAGCTTCTTGGGCGGAAGATTCTTGGGCCTCTTCTTCTTCAAAATCGTCCTCGACGATGATGGGCAGCTGGACAGGGCGAGCTCGAACGTTACGTCCTACACCTCTAGGACGTGAGAAGTTAACCTTGTCTGGTCGGTGTGACTCCTCATCAGCTCCGATGGGAACGTCTGCCTTACGCTTTTGTGATCCAAACACCTCTGCACCGCGCATGACAGGCTGACGGGTGCAAAACTCATCTGCACCAGTCATATCCAGCATGGGATCTTTAAGGACTACAGGATTTCCTATTTTCTTCGCCCTGCGTTCCGCCATTCGAAGCTTGAGTTCCTTCTTCGAAGGTCTTGTTTCGCCTACATCTCCTTTCAGAAACTGATAGTAGTTTACAACCTGCAGAAAGCCCCGAACGTAATCGTCCACAGTCGCAATATAGAGGTCGCTGCCGTTGTTATCTGATGCTTGTAACCACTTATTGTGAACTGTTTCGGCGAGGTTACAGGTCGGCATCTCTGTGAGTTCTTCTTCAGTAAATTTCTGCAGTTTGAGCAATTACAATAATTAGAATCAATTATAGAAGTGATGTCGATTAAATTTACCTCAACAGAAAACAAGTACAGCAGCAGGGTTTAGTAGCATCATACCGCAGACATGAATCCACCCCAGTGACGGTAGCGGTGGTGCTTGAATGCGAGCCAAGTCCCCAGATTGGTTAGGGCCTTCTCTCCCAGGACCCCAGTAGATATCCACCATGCTTACAACGCGTGATAAAGAGTGTCCGCCTCTGTCAAAGTCGTTGCTGTCCTATACTGGTTGCACATCTTCTTGTGCTGTTCCCGGAGCTCTTCGGGGAAGTACTTGTCAGTGTACTGGACCATGTTCTGGGTCCAGTGGAACAAGCATGACCATTCCCGATCCTCCATTTTGTCTTCTTTGTTGCCATTCCCATAGAGGATCCGTACCGCATTCCAGTTCGCTTGTGCGTTGTCTACCATGAAACCGTTGAAGTTTGGCGCTGCAACGCCATTCCTCTCCATAACGCTGTTCAGGTTTTTCCATAAGACCAGCTGAGCCTTAGTGTCCTCGGATTGCATGTCGCAACTTGCAATCGTCATGACGCGGCAGTAGGTGGCGTCATATACATGGCAAGCCATCGTGGACCAATCCTGTACCCGCTTTACGTGGTCGAACATAATCCAAGCATTGTCAAGATCCCCACCTGCTTGCATTCTGCTGACCAAGTCGACACCACTACCTGGCCCAACTTCTGACATCTTGAAGACGAAGACCTTTTCTCTGTCAGCTCCTTGGCCCGGGAACTTGTTCTCCTGGACGAAGGCCCACAAACTGATCCCACGGAGTTTGGTGATGGCGTCCATCACTCCGTACCTTCCAATTCGCTTGAACGTCATCACCTTGTTGCGGATATTTGAGGAAGCCATGTCCTTGCACCGGTCAAGTACAGGAATGAGCTCCTCCATGCTGAGCTTCTTCGGTGGTGCGTCCTCAAACTATAGGAGGTAATTCCCAATCAGAATCTTGTTGGCCTCCAGGACAACGGCGCTCTTCGTAGCCCAGGGAGTATTCTCCACTTGCTCTTCAATCAAGCTATTGATCTCCTCCTTAGTGTCTCTATAGTCCCCAACCTTCACTGGATGATTATGTGTTCCTTGATGGATACATGCCCTAGTCTGATTGGATTTACCTAAAACGTAATAAATCTTGGCTCCGCATGTAGCGATAGATGCAGGAGGTTTTTTACATACCTTGCAGACAAGTGTTGCATCCGCTGGGGGTGGTTGATTCACTGTAAAAGCTTGGAGGGTACTACCCTCAAAATCAGTCTCGTTTACCTCAATGATTTGAGGTCGACGGTGGAGAAATTCACATTCTTTGTTGACGCAGCGCAGCCAACCAACGCAGCTGGAGTAGCGGAACGACAGGCCAAACTCGTTAGTGATGTTGGTAGTGATTGTCTTCGTCCAAACATGGCCGTCGTAACGCTTGTCCATCCCCTTCATAGCCTTCGCTTGCGTTTTGGAAGCCTCGTCACCAACTGGAGGGAGCTCGAATATCACATTGTTGTTGAAGACTGCAGGTAAGTACTCCACCTTCTCCTGACGAACTGTGGAGAAATCTATTCTCTTCAGAATATTTTTCCTCCTAGTTCTCTCTGCAAGTATCCTAATGAGTGGCAGTACATTGACAATCTCCTCCTTTGATGTCTGGGAGATACTAGCACATTTGTCTGGTAGTGTAGCTGGCGTGCTAGATACTACAGACTGTCTAGGAACATCAGGTGATGCTTTCAGGGGATTAGTCTCTTCGTCTGAGGAGAGAGAAATGACTGGTGTTACATTAGGAGTGTCCAAGCCAGGCTCTACCTTAACCTTCACATCACGAGGCAGAGGAGTCTGAACAGTAGATGATCGACGAGGAGTTAGAATCTCTGTAGACGCCTGCATCTGGGACTTTGTAAGACCATAAACTCTGTATCTACCAGGATAAAGGTTCCAGAACCTGTTATCATCATCATCTTTCCTCAGAAACCTGATCTAGCGTATGTGTAATCTCATTTGTCTCATCATCATAAATCTCTTCCTCTAAACAGACAGTCTCCTCTCTGAAGTGAAATATGAGGCTAAGGCGTTGTGCCGTCACAAGGGCCAAGCCATCCTCATCTACACGTACTGTAAGTGGAATACCAACACCATGTGCTTTGAGCACGGCCATGCCTAACACTCTGTCTGCAGGGAGATGAGCCATGCTAAGACGTGTGCCGATAGAATGAACTGGTGCTAAAGGAATTTGTGAACACAAATTGAGAGGAATAGGACATTGTGCTCACTCTATTTATTCTAAGTAGAATTATACATTCATTAACGTGAATTCTATATACCTCATTTTCATAGATGAAAAGGACTATGAGAAAATAGAATGAATCAATTATGGAGCTGTCGTTTGGTGTGCATAGGTGTCAATCCAAAGTATTTTTAAAATTCGCATCATGGTCCACTTTCTAGTCGTCAAATGTTTGCACATTATTAGGCATAGCCGTCTTTGAAATAAATTCTAGTTAGATCTGGTACTAGAATTGTTATTTTTGTTGAAAATAGAAAATCCCTTGAATTATGGCTTTGCACGATTTGAAAGTCTGCAGATTCAGTTGAAGACACTTAAATACCCATTTTGTAGAGGACAGATATCGTTCATCCATGTATGGTTCGTTATCATGAGAGGACTCTATATAAGAACTGATTGAAGCTCTTGTCATCTATTTTCTAGGGTGTGTGAGCATTATGCTGTTATGAGTGTAACCTATCATTTCTGATGTTTGCCTCTCGATGTTTTGAGTGTGCTATGCTGGCTTTACCTAAGAAGAGGCGAAAGAAAGTGTCGTCACATTTTAGTAGCGCTAAGGCCCTTAGACGTAGTAAGATGGCTAGAGCTAGAAAAGAGACTGAGAGATTTCAGAAAGATGGCATAACAAGGGCATTAGACTTTGAGAAGACAGACGGAGACTCAGCATTGGGGGGCATTGAAGAAGATAGCACATTGCGTTACGGAAGACGTCTCAAGCATCAGAACTCGAAAGTCGTGGTATCTGATACAAGTGTAAGCGCTGGAAATAAGGTATGAGATATTTTATGTTATCATTTACAAATTTCTTTATGAAATAGATTACTGAATTTTACCCTGATAGCTTACCATCAGTAGTTCCATCTGCCAACATTAACACAACTCTGAAAACACTATTAAGCGGTTCCAGAATGTCAAATCGCTACCTTTTCCGTGAATTCGGTACTCCTAATGATAGCTAGTTCTGCGCAAGTCTAGATTCCTAACCATGGCTTTAGGGTTTGGCTTTAGGGCAAACTACATTTCTTGGGTTTGGAGTTTGTTGTTGGAGTGTATATGAAGTATATGAGTTGGTTAAGGGTAAACACTTATCGATCTTTTTGAAAGCAGGAATGGCGTAAGCCGTGAATGGCGTAAGAGGTCAGGAGGTCTTGAGGATTAGCACTTCTTCGTTTCGTTTTTTTATCTCTAATTTTTGTTGCCGATTGAGTCGCAGAGAATGGAGCCGCAGGTTGATGCCCCGGAGCAATCTGAGGAGGACTCGAGGAGGTGACGCAGGGCAAGGCGTCAAGAGTGCCGCTTTCCGAAGTGGGTGATGAAGACGAGGCCATGGGAGAACCCGAGGCTATGGAGGAAGAGCAACGCACAGAGGGAGGAGATCGCGGTGACAATGAAGACCCAGAAGATGATGCAGAGACTGAGGAACAACCGGAGCCATCTGAAGGTATGTGCTTAAGCACTTTGTGACTTTCTCATTGCAGCTCATTTTGTTTTTGTTACGATTGTGGTACGATTGGGGTCAAGCAGTAGTAGTTCCGCTGATGGATCTTTGCAGGCAGCAAAGTAGACCAAACTGCGATAGTTTTACTCCTTTAGATAATTTATTTAGGTTATCACTGTAGTTGATAGATTTTTAATTTGATGTTTAAACCGTAGCTTGATGCTCATGTTGTTTAATAGCCTCGGAGGTTAAGGTTCATAGTCTTCTGTAAATTCATCTGTAGTTATGCTCTTGCTTGGGAATAGTACTGCCGTTAACGGCAGTATAAATTCGTGGGTTCGCTCTTACGGGATTCAGCTGAAATCTGTTCTTTATCTACAAGTGTTCAAAGTGAAATTCTTGGTGTCTACCATTAATAGGTGCTCGCCATAGTATTGCCGTTAACGGTAGTACATGATCATGGCTTTTATATTCATAGGTGTGTTGACTCGTATGGTTGTCCCAGAAGTCTGAAATACTACTGCCGTTAACGGCAGTACAAACCACGCTTCGTCTTTGCCGTTAATCCGGCTTCTTCTTTGCACAGATGTGTGGACACTTTGATATTTGAATGCTTAATATTTGTACTGCCATTAACGGCAGTACAAATTTGTGTAATTTGTTTGCATAGTACTGTCTTTGCATTGGAATCTCGGTTACAGTCTTCTATGTGAACTAGTCAATCTGTGCTAATTGTTATCCTACTGCCATTAGCCTTTTTTCTTAGAAATGCGCTGTTTATTACCCTGGCTATTCTAATATTCTAAAATTCTAATATTCTAAAATTCTAATATTCTAATATTCATTAGTATGTAATAGTTTTGACCTTAAGTTTTAAGAATTGACTTAGAGTTACTGATTTCTATTTAATAAAATTTCTCTTCAGTAACACTGCGACAATCCGTTGCTCATTCTTTCATGAACATTCTTAGTCAAATGGTACGGCAAGACCAAATAGGTACCAAGGCTCGTTCTTTTTTTTGTTCGTAACTTTTGGCCCAGGAGTACTGCCGTTAACGGCAGTACAATAGGACTCGATAATTTTTAAAATAATATACTAACTTATACATACTGCCGTTAACGGCAGTTGAGTTCTTTGGTTTTTTTGACTTGCTTTATTTATTACAATTGCATTTCCACTAACGGCAGTAGCCTTACAAATGACATTGAAGCAGTGTCTGATTGCCTTGAGAAGCTTTGTTCAAACAAATGGTAACTAATTATGCCTTAAGAAGCTTTGTCCAAACAAATGTCCAAACAAATGGTGACTAATGTCCAAACTAATGGTGCATTGAGAAGGTTTGTTCAATATGTGACTCGCTATTTCGGTACTGCCGTTAACGGCAGTACATTTTAATGCCATTGTCGTTGGGTACGGGATTGACTCTAAATGTACTGCCGTTAACGGCAGTACCAAATCCATGCTATTTTCTATGCATCGTTCGATTAGCATAAGGAGTATATGATAAGAGACTTAGGTACTGCCGTTAACGGCAGTACATATTCATGTCAGAGTCTGTGGGTACGAGTGGGTCTCCAAATGTACTGCCGTTAACGGCAGTACATAATTAGATGCTTTCTTCTTTGCAATGTTCATATTTCATGGAAATTCAGAAACGCCTTTCTGTAAGTTCTGATTTGTTGTTTTGGTACTGCCGTTAACGCCAGTACTAAATCGCTGATGTTTTCAATGTTTATATTGACACCAAGGGTACTTCTGTTACCGGCAATACTATAAGAGTGGATTTGGAGATGCTTATTTTTCCCTGTATTTAGGTACTCTGGTTTACGGCACAACAATTTCAAGTATCTTTTAAATGACTTATTGGGTACATATTCACATGTTTTGTGATCTGTTGTGATTGAAGTTACAATGGCTTATAATACTTTATTAATAAGATTATCATTGCTTGTTTTGCAGAAGCTATTTCATTGACAGAGAGCGAGGTGAAGGCAAAGCTCCACGACTTGGTGGAGAAGGAGATACCAAATACTGCGTCTCGGCTAGATCAGTTGAAATGACTGTTTATTCCGCTGTGTAGAATGATATCGTTGCCTGTCGTGCGGCCATATCTGAAGACGGATGTTTCACAGTTGGCCTCATTCTTTGTGAAGACTGGTTACCTACAAGGGAACGGATTCTTTTACGTTGCTCTCCAGGATAACCTCGGCCACACCGTCGATGTCACACCGGCTATTACAAGTACTTGGAGCCCGGAATGGAGAGAAGTTAATGAAGATTTTGAGAAGACTCTCCAGGAGGACGAAGATTTAAGAATGTTTTCTAACAAGATGTTTCAGGTGTGGGACGGTAATCACCGTCTGCAAGCGTGGTATTCAATCATTAATGAGTATCACCCCCGAGACATAAATTGGCACTATAGGGTGGAAAGCATCATACTAGATCCAAAAGGCGATATACCTGCAGTCATTGCGGCTTTGCACGAAGTCAATTGGTAAGCTCCATTTTGCATAGACCTGGTGCTTTTTTTTATATTAGGGATCATGGTTGTTACTGAGTGTTCGATTGCTGAACAGGAGGAACCAGAAATCACACGTGACAACAAATCTGGTTCACAAACTCTTTAGGATCCAGAGTGTAGCACCGCAACCCTTCAGCTATTTTGAAGGTCTTGTACCACCTGCAGCAGTTGAAAGTGCCAAGAAGAAACAGGCTGGGGCTAAGCGTACTTGGTACACTCTTACTGTTGAGTCCCTCAATGCATTCCTATATCAGGTACTCATTCTGAACTTCTAAATTTCCTGTTTCCCTGTTTGATTTTTCGAAAACACTAGCTATTCTAATTAAATACCTTGGTGATATCGCAGCAAAAAATAGGTGAAGCAGCCTCAAATGCAGAGCTGCGATTTTATGAAATGTATCCAGAGAAGCATATGTGGACCAACAAGTCTCTTGACGAGTGGGTTAGATTGGCCGTGGAGAAAGTTGTGGCCACGCAACAAGGAGAGCTCAGAAAATTCCTTTCGGTGGCGGATCCGAAGCATACACCTGCTTTTTTGGAGCAGGTGAAGGTTCATTATGAGAAGAATGAGTCTCCTAAAATGCAGCAGGAGAAACTCCACATGTTCGCCACGTCTGCTATTTCAACCAAGATGAAGATCAAGTGGTTAGAACGCTGGAATTCTCTTGAGTCCATTCGCAAATCCCATCGGTTTCCAAAGCCATCATTTGCAGATACAGTATTCCCTCCATGGCTTCACCGAGCTACATGGTGGGCACAGGTATTTTAATTTATTCGACGTATGCACTCTATGTGATTTTTATGATGTCTATCTCCCCTTTAATTTAGATTGTGCTCTGCTGCCTTGGTACTGCCGTTAACTACAGTACATATGTGTCCCATTTTCATGTCACGGGAATTAGCTCGAAATGTACTGCCGTTAACGGCAGTACCAATCTTTTCCCTTTTTAAAAATCGCATGTCTCTTAATGCAAGGCAGATTTTGCTACGCATCACATGTTTTATGTTGAAGAGGATTCGTGTGAATTCCATGATTTAAAGCTTTTGACTCGCTGTCTTGGTACTGCCGTTAACGGCAGTACATTTTTTGCATTTTTGCCTTACTGTTGGTGACTGAAAATTTACTGCCGTTAACGGCAGTACCGAAGTTATCCCTTTTTTTAAATCCAGCGTGTCTCTTATGCAAGGCAGATTTTATATTTAGGCACATTTTATCTCTACACATCACATGTTGTATGTTTAGGCTTATTCGTTTTAATTCCATGATTTAAACCATATGACTCACGGTCTCGGTACTGCCGTTAACGGCAGTACATTTTAATTCATTTTTTGCCTCAATAATGATGACTGAATATGTACTGCCGTTAGCGGCAGTACCGACGCAAAACTAATGCGTGGCTATTTTTTCGTTGTCTGTTTCATGTTTTCGTGGCTTTGTTTGCTATGCACGGTATGCTACACTCGGTTTTTTTTGGTTAACATGATTTTGTTTGCATTAAATTATTAACATATTATTTCTGACCGGCGTTAACTAAATTATATCCTGATTGCTTTCTCTAATTCATTGACTACAGGGGTACATTAATTTGAATCTGTTAACAGCAGTATCTTAAGAATACTTTGTTTTTAATATTTGCGTGTCTATATTAGCTAGGCACGGTTTGATAGACTCGATTCTTTTTATGTTTGCTTGAGTCTGTTTGCATTTAGTTATTGACATGTTGTTTTTGAACTGCCGGTAGTGATTGCTATGCTGATAGCATTGCTTAACTGATTCAAGTTGGTTTGGTCTTGCTTCTTTAAAATTTCATCAGGATTAGGAATTAGATGGTAATTGTTTAAATCGTAATGCCGTGACTGAAGTTGTCCTAATTGCTTACTGGATTGTGCAGTTGGCAGTAGAAGCAGAAGAGCTATTCGAGGCAGTGGTCACTGACCTGGGGGTAAGAATCAATTACTGCCCAGATGGCGAGAACCCAATTGAGAGCATTGTTTACTATGTCAAGGGCATGCGTTGCTCTCTCTGGGATATAGCTTTTTTCAGGGAATTCATGGGACCAGATCAGGCACACAAGAACAAAACAAAGGATCAACAGCCTAATTTCCAGCCAGCATTGAGGAGAATTCTGTACAGGTATTTTAAGTACATTTTGCTTCCTAGGAAAGCAGTGTCGCGGGTACGTGCCTTCTTCCCCACATACCTAGACACCACTAGTCCCGAGTGCATGTTCACCCCAGCTATTCTAAAGGCTTGGGACAACTGTCACTATGATCGTTGTCGATGGTACCTTGACTGCCCCGTCAAGAAGCCCCCTTCCTTTGATGTGCAACTAAGGGACTCGCTTCAACCCACTCTTGCGACCCTTGCCCCTGCTCCAGCACAACCAGGTGCCTCTCCTACCTTGCCAAAGAAGACCAGAAGGGCTGCTGGTGCAAGCAAGTCTCGGGGTGCTAAACGCAAAGCTGCTGAGGTCGAAGAAAATCTTGATGAGGACATTCCTGCTACAACGGCAGCGAGTGGCGACTTGGTTGAGAAACAACCTCCTGCTGAGGTAGCATCCATCCGTACTAAGTCCCCTCCACCAAAACCTCAAGTTCTGAAAAAGCCGCATGTCGAAGTTCAGGACCCAGACTCAGGTATCCCACTCATTCCTCCATCACTGAAGTCCTTGGTAATTTCCCAGCCATCATCCAGTTCAGCACATAGCTCGGAGGTCTTGATCCTGAACGACACGTTTCCGAATATGATGGACTACAAGAACAAGCACAAGAAATTTCCGAAAAGCTTTGATGACATGATTTACTTTCTCCTAAAGGTAATTCGTTCAATCTTTAATTGTAATATAATTTAGGACCTTGTTTTATTGATCATAAAACTTAATGCCTTTTGTTGGATTTCAGACTGGTGAGAAACGGGATTTTCATTTTTCGGGAAAACTCATGTTCAAGCCAGGAGTGGACTTCGTTATAGCGGATTTTCCAGATGGCCTCCCGACTCCTGGTGTCTCCGACCCACTCACACAAGTACCTGCCTGGAACCAACAAATTAAGTCCTTCATTAAATTTGTGATTGGTTTTTGCGGTGGTTACTTGCACGACGATGGAGCTCTGTTAATTTTTGGTCCGGATAGCCTACACTTCAAGAAGGAGTTGATTGCTTTTCTCAACAACAACGATCTAAAGGACACAAAGGAGTGGTCAATTATCAACGCTCTTCACCTCGCTCATCCCACAGACCCCGGCAGCTTTGTAAGAAAACTCTAGAACTCTGCGTATGTATATTACCTGTGATTATTTTTGAGAATGTGATTCTAATGTTTCCTCTGTCTTGGTGGTTAGACTCTGAAATTCAAGGCGTTCCTGCTTGTCCGATCCTTTGGGGCCTCGGTAGTTAGGCAGCCAAAGCCTCTTCTCCTCCCTTCGAGCAAGGGAATGGGCATGACAGACTTGGCAAAAGACGATGTGCTATTCAACTTTGTTACCAAAAAGGATTGTCTTAAACATAGTGACGGCAAGCCATGGAGGGGCCCAAAAGAGAAGTCATATGCTTTACTGCATTCCCTCATTTCTGGAACCTGTCCATTAAATGGCATGATCGTCGACCTTACAGCTGGAACGGGTTTGAAATTCAATCGTTGAGTTTTTTATTTCAAAATAATTAGTTTTATATTTCTCTAATCAGCTACAATATGAAACCAACAATTTTATCTTACACGTGCCTCGGTCCGTGCTGCAATATCCACCAACAGGAATATTGTCGCACTTGAAGGGGACCGCGAGATCTTTGAGGAAATTCTGCTACCACTCCAAACGCCTCCCAAAGAAACCGCAAGTACCGAACAGACCGATGTTCAGGAGCTCTCTGACGAAGAAGCACCATATCCTTAAGAAGAAAAAATAAATCTATGTGAGTAAGTCTTATGCTGACACGTTTAAACTTCTCGCTTCAATTCTCATTTCTGCTGTTGTGCAACATTCATTCTGATAAATGCAACCTGTCTTGCAGCCGCATGAGTGGCACTTCTCCATCCAGCGAGTCGTGTTTCAATTATGAAAATACTTGGAATCTCCCATGTTATGCCGAGGCAAGAGCTCAAGCCCTTGCTGAAGAATCTGAGCATAGTTCCAGTGCATCATCTTCACCGCGTAGCTATGATCCAAGAGTTATGCAATTTATTGATCATAGTGCAATAGAAAGTGATGACGTGTTTTCTCCCTAGCTTCCACATGACTCGTTGAACTCTTGTTTTCTGTTGATTTTGGTTGGTAGATGTCTGAGCAGTGGATATTTTTTGAAAGGATTTGGATAAACATCCCCGTTTCTCAGCAGCATACATCTTTGATACATATTATCACTTGACTTCGATTGGACAAACTGCTCAGAAGTTGTCCATGCAAAAGCACCATTCTAACTGTTTGCCTACAATGAACAGATTCAAGTCCATATCTTTCTTTTTTACGACAATGGTGAGTGGTATAAATTCTCGCTTTACTCTGTTGAGTTGGTTTAAGAGACGTTACCACTTGCATGTCATTTTGTTCGAATTGTTTAAATCCGTCTTTGTGATTAAATCAAGCCTCATATGAAACACGGATGACTACTTCTTAAAAGTTTTAAAAATCCTTACTCATGTAATAAATCTACGATGACAGTTGAAGAATTGTGCTCTGTTCACTGTGTTGTTCTGACATCTCGTACTAAGACAGATTTATTTTTAACTGATTAGAAGTTTAGCAGGGATAAGAACCAATCAACTGGAAATATCATCCATTTATCATCATTCGGTTGAATCTACGAATTTT
Source organism: Ceratodon purpureus (assembly GCA_014871385.1). Lineage (NCBI taxonomy): Eukaryota > Viridiplantae > Streptophyta > Bryopsida > Pseudoditrichales > Ditrichaceae > Ceratodon > Ceratodon purpureus. The sequence continues at coordinate 6,961,636 of CM026428.1, read as the reverse complement.
GTTCTGCTAAAGTATATTTTACTTCTGCAATCATAAACTTGACTTGCAATTCTCGGAAACCTAAGTAAATTCCTAGGCACGCTTGTTTTGCTACATCTTTCAAGTATGTTGGTCCCTACATCTTTCAGTATTAAACTACCTTGGCTATTTTCGTTGCTGTGATCTGTATTAGAATATTTTAATAATAACTCGTGTGATTAAAGGTTTAATCTTTCTAATTGGAGAGCCTTAGGATGATTATACGTAGCTGAGATTATAGTTCGACAAAAACAAGCACTGTGTGATAAATTGTCATAAGAGTTAAAACCACATTAACTTGTTTTTTCAGTTTAATATAGCTCTATTATTTTTGAAGCCCATACACCTTTGGATGTTTATTAAGTTACAATCACTCTTTCATTTTAAGGTATCATTTTCAACCGTTTATAATTCAGTACATCCTTGTTATTCCATATAAGTTTTGGATTAAATATATGGCTCAGTTTCTTCCCTCATTTCCCCTCCCCACCCCTCCCATCCCATTTCCTTCCATTCCCTCTTCTCGCGTCTCCTCCCCTCCCCTCCCCTCCCCTCCTTCCCATCCCTTACCATCCCGTTTCATTCCATACCCTCCATTTCCTTCCCATCTCTTCTCATCCCCTTCCATACCCTTCCCTCCCTTCCCATCTCCTCTCATCCCCTGCCATACCCTCCAATACCCGTCCCTACCCTCCCCTCCCCCCTCCCATCCCCTCCCCTCCAAGTCATTGTTAGAGTTTCAATTTCTTTTGTTTTCACATTGTCAGTTTTTTGCAATGAATTCTAATGGCATCCGGACAGAATCTTTTTTTGGTGTCACAAGAAGATAAGAACCTGATAATTTTAATTGTTGGTAATGATTTTGATTAAGGTCTATTTTTAATAAGAGTGTAATGAATGATGGGTTCTCGGCGATAAAATTAAATAAATTCAAAATAGCATTCCTTTTATCGAGTATCTAGCAGAATATATATTATGACATCTATGATTTGTCCAAAATTACATAATTATTGAAATTAGAATTTCACACTGACTTCTTTAGTTCGCTTTCCATAGAAAATACTTTAAAAAACAATAATATATTATGAAAATCATAGATTTGTCTTATGCTTTGAAACTTAGCCTTTTTACCTCAATAGACGTAAACACAATAACGTTTTGAAATTAAGTTAATCGTTTTGCTTGACCACGCTGACTTCAATCTAAAGACATTACAGAATTCTTCTAGGCTTAATACAGGTAAACCACTTATATTGTAAACCAATGGACTTAGAATTCTACAGTGACACCACTTCAATACTGTGGTCACCTAGAATCAATGACAGTATTTGAAAACAACGTTTCATTCTATATATTCTGCGTGGAAAATCAAATGCAGAATAGTATCACATTCTACATGTTGCAATATATATAAGGCTTTGTGCAACAAATAGTAACGGCAAGCTGCTTGTTATATATTACTCTGAGATTAATGGTATGTAAGCTAATATTAAAATAAGCTTTACATATTAGGTACATATCCTTTGCAAAGTTCATCCCAAAAAGTTTTATACTTAGTCTTAAATGTTCTAACAGTCGATAAGGCAACTCAGTAAAACAACCTACTATCCCTTTGCCCCACATAATGCAAATCACTATCACTGCTCCTTATGCTTTGGCTCCAGTTTGATTGGTCTCTGCACTGACATTTATCTCTTTTGCTACCTGTAGAACAATAGTGAATCTAGCACATTCTGTTTGTTGATGTTGGTCCAACTCTCCTCCAAATTGAGCAACCCATGGTCCTGTCAGATGTAAAGGTGACGATGCTAGAAGCTGATCCTTACATTTCTTGCACTTGTAATTCTGACCGGCAATCATTTCTGCAACACAAGGTGGATGCAAGAAGCATCCACACGAAGAAACCACTGCGGCTTTCCAAACAAAGCCTAAGCCACAGTAAGCGCAAATATCCTTCCCTAGAATCCCCAATGGAGGAATGGATGTCTCATCTGGATAATCGAAGACTCTAGGTGTCTTCATGGTCAGTAACTTACCTCTAACCTTTTCGACACTAGCCTTAGCTCTCTCCCAAGCTAAGGTGGCAGATCTATGAATAAACCGCTGCTTGTTTACCTCTGCCCTGAATTCGAGAACTTCCCTTTGTATCTGTGAATCAGCTTCTCGTAGCTTGGCGATTTGAACAGTAATGGCCTCCATCTCATTAGTCAGTGCCTTGTATTCTTGCGTTGCTCCCCCTTCTAGAAGAACACGTCTAGCCCTTTTTTGTAGATCAGAATACTTCGTCGTTAGAGCCTCCTCTGCAACGTCAGAAGCCTTTGTCGTCATCCTCTCTAGTGCTGCCTTGTATCTCTCTTCAAATCCCTCTAACACAGCCTGTGCACTATTGAGCTCATTAATCCGTCCTTGCTCCACCTCTTGAACTGCTAATAGCTCTTGGACATTTGCGGCATCTTCTCCAGACCTCCATGACAACTCTTGAATGATTTTGCAAAGGCCTTGAACTTGACATCGAGTCGCAATGGGACCCAATTTAGCCGGATTGCGCCTCGCATTTTTCACTCTTGCTTTGTGCCGATCAAGGGCCTCAGCACACCAGTTCACAGGCTTGTTATGCACAAAGGTTGCATAACAAGCCTTTAGAAAACGCAAAGGAAAGTAGGTATTGTCAGGCTTGTTACCATAGACCTTGAAGAAATGGTGTTGAAACTTCTTCAACAGCTCAAGATCCTCGCACCTTGCTAGCTCATAGCGTCCCTTTGTTGCTCCTTCTTTCCAGACTGCACCGATTTCTTCGTCCCTGATAAATGGATAAACTTTCGCGACATCCCGGATTCGTGGTCCTTGATCACATAAACCAACAACATCCGTGAAAAAATCTTTACCGTACTCAGCATATCGACCCAGCTGCATAGGAGCTACAACTAACATCTTCTCGCGAATCTCTCCTTGTATATCACCTAGGTCAAACGGCTGATCGAATTCCTCTGCACGGTAGGAGCGCTCGCTCAAGGACTCGTCCACTGGATTCAGGGCCATCTCATCGCCACTCTTAGCAGCTTCGATTGGAGGAGGAGAAAGACCAGAATTCTTGGTCTGCTGATTTCTATTTCCTCTACTCCTTTTCGACGTCATGATCGTAATTTATTCACTTCTCAGACTAGACCAAGGACTTTACACTTTCTTCCGCAAAGCTGCAAAATGTACACAAAGCAGTATCACGATTCAGCAAGGAATTGTGGATGGGAAAAAGCTTTAGGTATGATTTCAATTTGGAATTTTTGGCATTTCAAAGGTAATTAGCATTTGTTCAACCGCCGACATGTCTCACCAACATGCCTACCCACATGACGATTATTAACAATTACTCATGCAATCTGACGGTTAAACATGTACAAGTTCCACAGAAGCTCACTCACTTCCTCCTTCAACAACGGCTTTTCAAGAATTACAACGCCTACAAAAGTTCAGCTTACTGCAATATAACTGTTAACTACCATAGCAGCTACAGCAGAGGGCTAAATTGTGAAGGTTATATTGAATGCACGACTAACTTGGAATCAGTTCCTTCAATTCAGTATAAATGGAATGGCGTGGCGAATACCACTTTCAAATGGATCATATATTTACACATCAAATGGAATCTCTCGTTCAAATATGGTAATATGTAATCGCTTAAGGCTCGAGCGCAATCTTGATTAAACTAGCAATTAATCCAGATATGCAACAACAAGGTGGCGAGAGAAACGAACTTACCTGAGTCGGCAACGAGGGAGGACACTTCGCTGATGCGCTCTGCCTTTCACTTCAAATTTCTGGATTCGCATTATGACCACGCACCACTTTTCGACCTTGAAGTGAACTTCAGGATAGTTTCTATCAGGTTTGTCAAGACCTCCATCACTCGAGCTGAATCGCCATTGACTCTTTTTGATACATCATCTGAACAGATACATAACCAATATGAAAAACTCTATATCTAAATGAATGTGCTGTAACTGCTTCTGCACCAACACTCTCAATTACAAAAACTATGAAAACAGATGACATAGAACTAAACACATAATTGCACACTACATACAGGTAGACGCCATGAAAAAAATTGCACCTACTGAATATAGTTCGAATGAGCAATGCACTGACCTACGACGTCCAGAGGAAAAAAAACCTTCTTGCTAAACTGTGCTTTCTCTAATACATTCTAGACACATAACAAGTCTAGACCCTCCAAGGTCAGCAGACACAAGAACCAAGAATGAAAATCCAGGAAGCAGGAATAAATGTTTTAGGTCTAGGCGTAAATTCTTCAACGTACCTTAGACAGAGACAGGGTATCGTTTCGCTTCATTAAATGTGCCAATGCCATTTACTGCTGAACCGTAACATGTCACCCATAAACCTTTCAACTTAACATTCTGGACAGGATGATGGTGATCCAATTACGATGATATGATAAATATTAGAGGAAAATCTAAATCAAACTAGACGTAGGTAGTGATGAAGAGATGTAATAATAAGGATAAGACAACAATATATATAAGGTCTGAAACTACTAAAAAATATTGGTAATTATAAAGAGACAGTAATTACTAAAAAGATTGATATTAAGAAATAAAAGGATGAAACAAGGATGTTCAAAAACATATGCAGTAAATAAAGGTGAATATAATTTTAAAAGATTCGGGAATGCAAGAATGATAAAATTAAAATATTAAATACAAATTTTCAGAAAATATTTATAAGTCTCTTGATTATGCGTGATACAACTATATGTTAAAAAAAAAAACAAAAAAAAGAAGAGAAATACAGAAAATATTATTATAGAGTTATAGAAATATTAATAAATCGTATTCAATAAATATGTAGGAACACAATGGAATAAACTTAATAAAGCATCTTGAGTATTGTAAGATTTTATGAATACAATGATTCTCCCTAAACCAGACTACACATATTTGTTTTTCAAACTAACAACATTTTATTATCGTGTGCAAAATGTTGAATCCATATATTCATAGACATACCACCCTCATCTATGTTTAGGTGAGACCCAAATACCATCACTTGGAATAAGTTTCTCTCCAGGTTCAAGCCACATAGATTGGTTACTATTGCTACTTAACAATGTCCTCAATTGATCTAACTCACTACAGCTAAGTTTCCCAAGTGACGCTGTCTCTAGCCTGTCATTTCCAATTGGATTTGGTATTAACCAAGAATTCTTGAAAATGTTCCAGTTCACATTGAAGCGAACCGCTTGAAACTCATCCCTGGAAGTCCAGTGCCCTCCCGTGTATGAATCATAATCCCACTTAGCAAGTCGAAGGCAAGCGTATTCTGTACTATCGTCAATCTCCCGTCTCCAAAGCTTCGAAACAGCACGAGCATTCTCAACATCTTGAAATGTAATTACCTGTGGAGGAGACCAACACTATGCTGTAGTAGAGCCCACTGAATCCCAAGGGTTAGGTCCATCTGCCATCCTTTGTAGCAAATCCTAAAGAATTGTTTCACAAGCTATGACTTCAAGGAAATTGCTCATACTCTAAGTACTATGTCTACCATAAGCAACACTCAGTTCAACCAATTGCTAATTGAAATAAGTTGAACTCAACCCACCTAGGTTTATATGGTATAATACTAGACTTAAAAAGGTACACTAGATCCTATCCGAAGACAAAGAATTTATCAATAATTTCAGGCATTTCTAGGAGGTATATAATTTTGGACTCATTATAAGCATTATTGTACACCTATTCTGAAATATCCCAAGAAGTTTTCAAAGGTATATTATCTGCTATGCAAAATTCCTTTCAGTGTACCAGAAGCAAAGAAGACCTGGACCACATTTAATTTAAATACTCTCACTTATTAGCTATGAACATGACGTCATCACAACGTCAGCCCTAATTTCCTTTCTCTATATAAATGTCGTTTATAAGCGAATGTGAAATAAAGTGGTTTCAAATAATCATACTACGGAATTAATTATCCTTTTTTATCTGATTACCAAAAATAGAAGCCCAAATTTAATACTGCTCCACGGTTATAGGGTGCATTTCTTTTTCCAAGATCTTGGTAAAATGTCAAATCTCTGCTCCCACAAGGATCAAAATATCATGTGGTATTCTTAACGCTTCTTTTCAATCGTGAGCAATTTCAGAAAAAGACCATATTACTCATTTGTTTACCGAGTATTTCTTTTAGTAGCTTGTTCCATAAGGTGAACAATTTTTTATTCTTTTGAAAACAAAATTTGTATGCTTTGAGAAAATTTTAGTCATTTATGTTTGACAACTTCAAAGATCATCATATAAGGTATTTTTACAAAAATGGCATAGATAATAAAGGGATGTAATATAGTTGCTTGAATTGCTGAATGGATAGAAAATTTTGACCCAAGCACAATCTTCAATATTTAGTGCATTAAAAAGTTGCATTTCTACAATGCAATTGCAATTTTCTACATCCCAAATAATACCTCACAAGTTTATATTAATTGATAATTTGGCAAGCTGGTCAAAATTTTAAAAATCCAATTGAAGAGCATTGTCTTTTCAAGAAGGTTTAATTCATCAAATCCTAATATCTTAGAACCATAGTTGATTTATTCAAAAATGAAAGAAGGGAATATTCAAAAATGTAATTGAAAAGTTTTAAAGATATACATATAAATACAGGATAGTTACTTTCAGTGATATTGAATAATTTTTAGCCATTTCAGGCTGTTTTTAGTTTAGGGTTAAAATATAAGAATCAATATATTACACACTTTTTGAGAAGTGAACTGTGTTTTAAATATATAAATAAATATTCTCTCAAAAATGCATGGACCAACTATGGTGCTATGGCATTCAGACATATCATCTTGAATGCCCTCAAGTACATCAGAGTGAACATGATTCCAAAATAAAATTTACAAGTATTGATAACAATTATTGCAATAAATACTGGTCAAGTGACGTAGAATTGCAGAGAAAAAAGAAGAAGGTAGGTTGAAGAGAATAGGAAAAAAAAAATTCAAAAAAATTCAAAAAAAATTCTATTCAGCACACTTGCAAGAGAAGAATAATGGTCTCATGTTGAACTCTCTCCCCACTTGACCTCTATTTTAGCCACATGGCAAGACAAATTCAACAACATGAATTCATCATCACTCAACAAAGCCTGAAAACCCTTCCTGAAAGCAGCGTGAACAACGTGAAATGCACTGTGGAAACACTTCAACATGAACATCACTGGTACAGAAACCTAGAAAAACCACAACTTCAACGCCACTCTGCATTTCCTTGCCCCCTTCCCTCCCACATCCACTACCCATGTCACTCTTGCATTAACTCCATCCTGCCTTGCAAGTATAAGCAGCATAACATTTCTAGTAATTACTGAAGATCACCACTTCAGCAAGCTCACACATCCAGATAATAAGAAACAGAAACTTCAAACACCTTCACAATCACAGAGCTAAAAACTTAATCTCACACAACTAGACCCACATGAAGCTCATAAAACCAGATCCGAAAGAACCAAGAACCACAACACACTTCAAAGAAGCTAAAAACTGATGACAAGATAGTTTAGCTCAAACCCTTCAACTGAAACACATGATGTATATGAATGTAAATCCACACCCACAGCCCATGACTCACACAACATCAGAGCTAAATGAACCAACCACCACAACAAGCTTCCAAAAAAGTGTAGAATTAACTAAGGACAAGACATGAAAGCTCAAACCCTGAAACACATATGCACATCAATCCACCTCCCAGTCTATGACTCACAAAACACCAGACCCAAATAAACCAACAACCTCCAAAGAAAGTGTACAAAGCAAGCAAATCCTGGAATCGACATGGCCGCCCCATGCACATGGAAGATCTTGTTTTCCTGAACAACTTTGCAAGGAATCCTGACCACCGTCAGAGATGATGAGCACAGAAAAAGACGCAATGACCGACTCTCAAATGAAGCAGCTGGCCACCGCAGACAGGAAAACAAAAAGCCGGAACGGAGGATGATGCCGGCAACTGGCTGCCACCAGTCGCAGTTCCCACGTGCCCTCTCTCATTGCACTCTCCACCGCCTGCAGCCGGTCCCCGGCGACCGTCTCCCACACCTCCCGGGACTGTAGCCACTTCGCCCACAGTTTGCAACGCACTTGCAACGCACTGTCCAAGCCGTGGCCGCAATCGGGTCTCCCACAAGTCACTCGCCTCCCTGCAGCGCTTTCCTCGGTCCGAGGAGGAGCATTGATGGGCGAGAATGAGTCAGTCTTCGAGGAGAACCGTCCAGGCTCCAGGAAAAACAGTCACCTTTGAAAGGTCGGTTGTGGCTTTGATTCGGTTTTTTTTGTAGTAGCTCATGTGAGGTGTGTGTATGCTGTTTTCTGAAGCTTTTTGAGCTTGCCCAGGTAGCGAAAGTTGGATTTTTTTTCTTTGGATTGGCGTGGTGGAGTTTGGGACGGTTTTCGTGATGTGAGTTCGGGTTTAGCTGAATCTGTTCCTTGGATTTGTGCTTTTGGGTTAGTGGGTGGACAGGTTGTGAGTTTTGAGTATGGGATTTGGAATTTGCAGCGATTTGAGGTTTGTGTTTGAGTTTTTGAGGTTAGTTTTTTGGTGGATGAGTCTCGTCTGAGTGTTTGATTCGGTTGAGTTTTTTGTGTATTGGAGATGGTATTTTTATTTTGCTGAATTCAGACGCATCGGAGCTTTGACCTGATTCTGGTGGTTTGGATTTTAGGCTTTGGTGGAACCTGATTTTCGGTCCGATCGGTCTTGTGTTTTAGTTCAGGGGGATTGGCGTACTGAGGTGTCATGGTGGTGAGGTGAATTCGATGTGTCTTTTTTCGGGGAAGCTTTGCATTGAATCGTTTCCTGTTTCTGTTTTTTGAAGGCGGGGATGGTTTATGATGGAGAATGAGATTATGGTGATGTGATGGTAGAAGCGGTGGAATTAATCGGCGCCTTTAGGCGTGGAGTGCGAGAGGAGTGTGTTGAGAAGCGAGCAGAGAATTATGCCAGGTTTATTTGCATTTCCCTTTCTCTGGAGCTGGGGTTATTGCATATACACACATTTTCGTGAAAGGAGGTTTCCATGAGCTGGAATCATCAGGATTGCATCTGGGAAAGTTCTAGGTATGCAGAGTGCGAGTTGATTGTGAACTGTTGCAGGGTCTTAGTGCATTGAAAATGAAGACTGGGCGGGAAGCGTTGTAGTAGATGACAATGGCATTAATATATTTTTCTCTCGTGGGTGCACGGGATGCAGACGTTACGGTGGTACATTTTATGCCAAGTGGAGGGCTCAATTACAGAATTCTGGTTCATAAGGGTTTTGAGCTGCTAGGGCTAGTTTCCAGCTGAACTTGGTTTCAAGATGAAGGGTCTAGGCGAAGCACACCGGATTTTCTAGAGTACAAGTGCTGAACAAAATGCGAACCTCAACTCTCCGGGCTTCGGCCCCATTGGTTCTCTTATCCGGTGCGTTTGCTTAGCACTTTTCCTATTTTATCAGCATTTGCTATAAGATTTGGAGAAAATTTGGGATTATTGTATAACTTCCTCAACATGGTGGAAACTTTGCTTATAGTCAACTCGATGGGGATTATTTTTGTTGTAAGATGTGGCGATGATGACCTGAGCGATCAATTATGGTTTGATGGATGGCATTGCGGAAAAGAATGCTGAGTGATATTACGCAGTTTGGTGCCTGTTATAGGTTCTATGACTCTGACATTGAGTTCTTTCTCTTGTTTACAGCTGCTTTTGGAAGCTGGAGTTTGATATCCGTTTGTTTCCTCTTCACATTCTTTATTGTGCAATACCAAACACCGAGACAAGGTAAGAAGCCGTTTCTCACGTTTGTCATTCTCGATTCACGGTCATGGTATAAGAGCTTGTGCAAGAGAAGGGAGAAATGGGGCATGCATAATTCAGAAGGTTTTACAGGATTGCTCAATGATTAGCGGAGCTTTGTCGATGTCTTGGTTGAAGGCTGTAGTCACGAAAACATGACTTTGGATCTTCGATTTCTAATATCCATGTACATGTCAATAGAGGAATGTGTATGATTAGTGTCGTGTTAATTTTCTAGTAGTTTGGAATTCTCAGATGCAATTATGTTGGTTGTTCACAGTGCAACAGCCAAGGGCGGGATTATGGATACCTGTAATTGTGCTCTCTGGACTAGTTATATTGGCAGAAGCTTCTGTGATGATCTCATGGTTTCTTCTTGGCGACAATGGTCTTGTTCTAGAGAATGAGTGGTTCAAACTTTTGGGGCTGACAAGGTATGTTTATCATATCTAATACAAAGCGTACAGTCTCTACGTTTCACTCACATTTTCTATGGGTTTACCGTTCTTACTCTGACCTTGCCGTTCGAAATACTTTCTGTAAGTGAGCAATCTATTTCACCTGTAATTTTAGTTCCGCTGGGCAAAGTAGTGGTTCGTTCTGAAATTTTGTTCTACTTCACTTTTTCTTCTTCTATAATTTCCATTGTCTAGGATCAGCTAAAGAGGTTTAGTGACTGCTGTGATCACCTTGGGAATGAGTTTAACTTTCATGTTTCACTTCAATGTTCCTTTAGTATACAGATTTTTATTGAGACAAAGATAAGCTGAATTATTATTTTGACGGTTGGCTTATCTCCAGGTTGAATCCGTGGGGCAAGAGTGCTGGTGATTTCTTGTTTCTTCTCCCTCAGGTTGCAGCTTTTATTGTAGCTGCTTATGTCTTTTACCGAGAAAAACATGACTCACATGACCGAGCACATGAGTTACTTTGGGGTATGTTTCTTTGGGTAGTAAAGCCTTGAATAGTGATGGTTTACTAAGATGTGAAATGTCCTCCTGACTTCGTTTTAATCTTTCTTTTGATTGAAAAATCGATTGTGAACGCACATATCAGCTACGTGTTAAGCAATCTGTAGGCATTTGAGTTTTAGATTTACGAATGCCTTAGCGGATCTGGTTCTGACTGTTTGAAACTTGTGGAACATGGCAGACGAGGATGTTTATGAATTTAGAGCCATGTTGCGGAGCTTTGTGCTTCCTTTGGTGTTGTTGCTGGTAGGCATAGCAAGGCCGTCATGGATCACCCTCCCTTACTTTGTTTGCAGCTGTGCGAGTCTTTTCCACTGGGCAATGACCAACAACTTTGTTGGACTCTCTTGGTATGCAATCTCTTCATTAGTTTGAGTTTTAGAAAGGGTGTTTTTTCGTAGGTAAAGCAGTGGCTTTCTCTGTTAAATTCATATTTTGTTGCTCCGCTATGAATCTGTAGGCATCTAATCTACTCTCTTGTACAAGTGGACGCATCAAGTTACTCAAACATGATTTTCTTGTTTCCTGACATTTCATTCTAAGTCACATTGTTTCAAAATTACCGATTCACCGATCTATGTATTTATAATCTTTTGATGTTTCTGCTGTTTTAAATACAGGGGATGGAGACCCCTCATTTTTTATACAGGATTGCATATTTCGGCGCTGTATCTGGATCAGTTGCCACTTTCCTTACCCGAAAGCATTGCTGATGCTGCTGACTATTTGGGTTTGTTCAAATTATCAAATCTACAACTGGGATGGCCTGAAGGTTGTCAAGTTGCGTCTTTAATTTCCTTGTACATCCTGGTAATTCTTTCATCCATCATCTATCTAATTACGACTTCTTACTTAGCAATGTTCAATTACTGGATTGAGTTGAAATTCTTATCTTGCCCCAATTTTCCTCTTAGGCTCTACCTCGTGTGCACCTCTTGAATTGGGTTGATTTTTACGTACACCTTTTAAGGTCGAACTACAATTTCTCTGAAAGTCTTGATGTCATGTTTGAGTAAAAACATTTGATTGATCCCGCGCATATAAAGTCTGCGCGTCTATGCAGCCAATCGACAAATCAAAATTCATAGAATGATCTCATACTTGTAAGACCATTCTGATTGGGATTTCGCTCAAAACTTCTGGTTGATCAGTACAAGCGTTAACTTTCTCATCCCCTGTATGGTTACCAGCTGTGCTATGGCGTGAGTGATATGGAAGATGAGCAGAAGGATTCCAGGACGAGTGAAAGTAGTTCAAATTCATTTGGCAGCAATGGACAGCTCTACAACGGTGATATCACAGAGCATGACTCATTGAATGAGAGCCTCTTGCCTTCTCATCTGCCAACCGTGCTTGAAGATCCTATGTAATATTTCCAAAAGATATCTTCTCTTACACTTGGTTGTTTATAGCACATGATTCTCGATAGGATCAAGTTAATTTGTGGAGTCAGATTAAGTAGAATTGTTCTATAACAAGGCTACCATATTCGCTCACGTGATCCCTTAAACGTAACCCTTGTCATTAATGCTGAAATTCTTCACTTGATTTGAAGGATGTCAAGGAGATGGGCGGCTAATCAGAGGCGAGTGATCACTTTCCAGCGTGCTACAATCACTCTCTTTACTTATGGCTTTCCAGTAAGTTATCTTCTTAACCTCATTCTCAAGTTTCGTTCCTACTCATGTCGTCGCTCTACTGCTTTAACTCCCCCAAGGTTCGGTAACATGGGTAGGATCAATATCTAGCAACTTTATGACTTCTTGGAGTTTCGATACTACACCTGATCTCTTACAATCTTTGTAAATAATGAATACGATGTTGTTTTTGACCTCCTGTGAGAGCTTTCATGAGCAGCACCTTTGACATGGCGTACTTCAATGTGTTGGTATCCTCATATAGATATGCATGATGGCGCTCATTTGCTGGAGCTTTACATACGCCAGTCTATGCGCCTTTGGGCTGCTACTGTACGTGGGCTATATATTTTTCGCTCTTCCGTCGGTGAATGTTCTTCGCCGCCTCAACCCAGTGATTCTTGGTTTCATTTTAATGTGGGCTCTCAGTACTTACCTCTTCAATGCGGCTTTTACAATCATGAAGTCTGAGTTTGACATGGTACGTTTTTTGCGCTCCTACTATTGAGGCTTGCTTATGATCCTTCACTTGATTTACTGCGTTTCTCGTCACATTCCCATCAGCAAATAAAATAGATTGACAGAGTCTTCTCTGACTTCCAGGATTTGGATATCTGGCATACGATCGGACTTTGGCACTATTCTACTCCAGGCTTATTCATTTTTGCACAGTACGTACTAGGGGTACTTGTGGCTACTGAAATATTTGCTAGCAACAGTATTGTAAACAACCTCAGTGAAGATGGGCATAACGAGGAGGTCAGCGGAAACTCGGAGCAAGGTACTCTATTTGTATGTTGCAGTTTAGCTTATTGTTCCTCAGCTACTTGTGTGGTAGTTTAAGTTGATAATTGTTAGTATCTGTGGCTTCAATCTAATTGTTTGTCATATTATTCATATTCTCCGCATGTATTACAGTTAGATCTGCTAGACAACTTCGACTAGATTATTTTCCGTGTTCCACGGCTATTGCATTTTCTAAACTCTGCATTTCGTGTTTTGTTTCATAACAGAGAGAGAAGATACGAAGGTTTTGGCGCTGGCTGTAATAGCATGGTGTTTGCGTGAAAGTGCTGACATTATATCACTGCTCCTAATTTTTGCTGTGGGCATGAAGGATGGTCTGATCCACGCAATCTACAGTAAATACATGCTTACTTCCCCCCCCCCCCCCCCCCCCCCCCTTTTTCGGTCTCTAATTATTCTCTTACTTTTTACGCGTAATTCTATGTACTTTTCTTTTGCAACTTGTAGTTTCGTTATGCCTTTCTTTTGCAAAAGTTGATTGCTTCTGATCGTTTTTGGTTTCGTTGTCTCAATGTCTGAACGCAAATCTAAAGCGTTGTGTCTTGTGATTCCTTGTTTTGCAGTGTGTTTCTTCATGGTCCAATTGGTGCGATCATCAATAGGAAGGCGAACCAGGCAATACTTGATTCTATTGTGCGAGGTGCACATAGCAGTGCTCTACTTGTTGCAATTAGACTGGATATCTGCAGAAATCAAGAGCAAGGAGGCAACACTGCGGCCCACTCTTTCTTTTCTAGGTGCGACGATTCAACGACTGCTCTGTTTGGTTAATTCGACAACTTACCTTCAGAGGAATTCATTACCTTTCTTTAACTGACACGTACATGCCTATTGTGCAGGAATATGGGCGAAAGCAGATTTTGAAGATTTTCTGGCTATTGGAGCCCTGCTACTCTTTTCAGCTATGCAAAATCACGGGTTGAATGTATTGAGTTTTTTATCCACCACTGTGCAACGAAGCCCACATGCCCCACTTGGTTGGAGTGTGCTTCACAGGAAAAATGGGCGTGCCATTCTTTTATCAGTTTACACTAATGACAACATCGAAAATCTTCAGCAAGAAAACTCTACCGAAGGTACGAGATTCTCAATCTGAGTTATTTTTCTAAGATTGTGCTTATTGTGGTTTCAGTGCATGCTGAAGCTGCGATACGAGTTTATGATATTGGATTTTGAGGTTTAATGACATGTCGTTTGCATGATAGACCAGGTTTTGAATATAATAATAGCAAATTAAAATTAAAATTCTGTTCTATCGATATAACGCACATTCTAGTCTGTCATCAATGACCGGCACTGAATGAGTACTTAAATATATTCAAAATCTGATGTAACTCCTGGTTATTGTTTCCAGCAAATTGGATAACGAAGAGGTTAGCTGCATTCACGGAGCGCCTCCGATATGTGTACCGTATGTTTGGAACCTACATCGCCTACACTACAATCTTATGCTTGATCTACGGCGTAGGGCAAAGTTATGTCTCCTTCGGTTACCTCTTTTTCCTCTTGTGCTGGGTGATAGGACGGCAGATAGTTGGGAAGTCGGAGCAGCAGCTCTGGCTACCCTTAATGATCTTCGCGGGGGTCGTTTTCATCGTTCGTTATATCCTGTGCGCATTTCCAGACACCCAAGATTACGTTGATGATTACATTTCCCTTGCCCAAGGCTTAGGATTTCACAGCGACATGTCAATATTCGAAAACCTGTGGGATTGCTTGACAATTCTAATCGTCATGCAACTTTTCCGATACGAACGGGCTCATAAAGAGTGCAGTTTAGAAGATCCCGAGCAGGCTGGTGATCACATCAACTTAACCTTTGGGCTTATCGCATTGATGAAACGGTTCCTGATTCTTCACAGCGGGAAAGTATTATTCATGGCGGTGTTTTATGTGGCTATCACTCCTGTAAGCGCCTTCGGGTTCTTATATCTTGTAATGCTCGTCTTCACTTGCAACATGTCCAAGACTTCCCGTCTTCCAGGACAAATTATTGCTCAATATACCGCTGTACTGATGGTGGTCGAGTATCTCTTCCAGCTCTGGGGTGAGAAAGAGGACATGGTACTGGGTCAAGTGCACGGAGAATTCACCTTCTGGCTGGGACTCAGATCATACGGTAGTGGCTTTTGGGCAACAGAGGCAGGAATGAGAAGCAAAGCAGTGGTTCTGGCATCATGCATTTTACAGAGCACAACACTTGGATGGCTGGAGCTACTACCTGCCTCCTTACGCGTCGACGAACAATACGAAGAGCCGTGTTTGCTGTTTCTTCCATATCCTCGCCGGAACCGAAACTCCTTCCGATCCCCTCAAGAACCTCCCTCTCCTGCCACTCCCGTCCCTCAAGACTCTCTCTCTAACGACAAAAGCTTCCCTCAAACCACTCCTTCTACATCAGCACGAAACTCTAGCATCTCCACTGCTGAATCGAGTACCGGTTCCGGCAGATTTGTTTCCCAGACTCCAACGCGAGGGAGTGCAAACGAAGACTCTTCCAGAAACCTTTGGGGTATCGGTACCGACAGCCGGCAATGGTCGAAGAGAGCAATGCTTCTTCAGAAACACGATCGTTATGAGGCTCAAATTCGGACGATGAACATTTATATCAAACATATCATAGAGCATTTTTGCCAGCTCTATGGCTTGGAGCTTTCGATGATAGCCTTGTTGGTGAGCAGTTTCGCACTGCTAAATGTGGTGTCACTGGTCTATGTCTTCATACTTGCACTTTGTATCCTTCTCAACAAGCGGACCTTGAAGACATTATGGCCCGTCTTTGTGGTTCTATTTGGGCTCATTCTGGTCGCCGAGTACGCTGTGTTATGCAAAGCCCCTCCTTTGTGGAGTACGCCAGATCCAATGTTCGGAGGAACACCGTCTGCTCGCTGTGCAGATTGTCTGCAAAGTTACACGGGACATTTCTCATATTGTTGGAAATGTTGGCTCGGTAAGCTATCATCCTAGTTCCGTTGCCTATTGTTTTGTTGAACAATGCTATCTCTACTGTTTCTCATTTAGTTGTTGACCTTCTGATTATGAAGTAAAGCTTTGTCCATCATTTGAACGAAGTTTCTCTACGAACTGATTCCCCCTTCTTTTTTCTTGCTTTTATGTATTTTTCTTTCTAGCGCATTTGAGTTCTTGAATGGAGATTTAGAGATTTTGTCATTTTTGTGGTCTTTGTGTCTTGATGCAGGCTTGGCACTTGATGACGCCCAGATGTTGGTGGCCAACTTTGTGGTCTTTCTGGTGGCATGTTTCCAGCTACGGGCCAACATGTCGGCAGGGGATTTAGGGACACGCTCATTTTATGCAGCAATTATTCCAGCTAGCGACCGGTTGGCATGGAAGGAGATTTCATATGAAACGACCTCCCAATGGACTTGGCTGGACCATCTTCGCTTCTTCTTTTACCATAATCTCCTCCTCGTGGTTCTTATATTGGTCTTCATCACTGGTACTTTGCAATACGATGTTCTACACTTGGGCTACCTTGCGTTTGCGCTCGTGTTCTTCAGGATGTGGGACACCATGATGATACGACGCAACTCCATCTTCTGGATCTTGCGTCTCTATAATTTCATTCTCATCGTCGCATCATTAGCTTACCAAGCTCCCTACTTCAGCTACTTGGGTGGTCAGGCGTGCTCACTTCCGCTTGGTTTGTACAACATCGTGGGGCTTTATAAGTATGACTATGGCTTTCGAATCACGGAACGGTCTGCAGTTGTTGATATCACGATTTTCTGCCTCGTTGGTCTCCAATCGCATATATTTCGGTCTCGGGAATTTGAGCAAGTGTTACGATACATGGAAGCACAGCAAGTCGAAGCTCGTGCACGTGCCCAGGTACGACTTGTCACTACGAATTGCTGGACAATCTTTTCTTTAGAGGAATTCTCTTGCCTGGATTAGAATTATATCCAGGTATGAGAATCGCAATCATAACTGAATTATGTTCCTGATTTGAATGGAAACTTGTGAATCACAGGAGGACAAGGCAGCGTGGAAGAAGGAACAACTGCAGAGGATACGGGCGATGGAAGAGCACAAGCAACGGCGACGAAAGCAAGTTGAGAAGATGAAGTTTGACATGCTTCACATGCAACTACATCCGGAAGTGCCCGAAGTAGAACCTCAGTCGGTTGAGTTGGACAATTTTGGAAGTCCAATGCACCCCATGCCCTCACCATTCAATACCGACAAGTCCCGTTTCAACACACCGCGCTCCATTGAGCGGATTGCTTCTGAGTTTGCTGATGCCAGGAGACCTGAACCTAGGCTTAAGCGAGGACTCGACTACGACTCCAAGTCTCCAACCAGAACCCAGGAAGGAGGCCAAACCATCCAGTCCGACACCAGCGATGCAAGTGATGAAGATCATGCGGGTATTGGACGTGGTAATTCGTTTATGAGACGTAGACAGAAATCGGTTGCAGGGATGGATCGGCATGAACGGCCTGCAGAACCTCGTGACGAGGTGAAGCTTAAGCATTCTATCACTGACTCTGTCTTAATCAACCAAACACTTTCAGGAATGGATGTTAGCAATATACAGCTTCCCACAGCTCGGAGCCTGGAGAGCGACAGACGCCTGGACAGAAACTGGAAGGGCCCAATTCCTGGATTGATGTCTGGTGTCCAGATCCTGGAAGAAGG
This sequence comes from Ceratodon purpureus, assembly GCA_014871385.1. Lineage (NCBI taxonomy): Eukaryota > Viridiplantae > Streptophyta > Bryopsida > Pseudoditrichales > Ditrichaceae > Ceratodon > Ceratodon purpureus. Next base: position 6,943,684 of record CM026428.1, on the reverse strand, counting down.
TGTTGCCGAGGTTCACTCAATCGGCAACAAGGCATTGGCGAACCTTGTTGGATTACTCAGCATAGACAAGGAAGATGAGAATTTGAAAGCATGGTCTGGGGAGGAGGAAATTTTGCGAAATAGTAAAATGCAAGAGGCATTGGGATCTGCACCTCTAGAACCAAGACTTGGTGAGGGCAAGTATCGCTCAGGCTGGTGGGAAACTTGGACTCAGCTGTGTATGCTGTCCTACTACTCCTATTGCCAGATTCGAGGGAACACCGACATCGTTTGCTACTTCTTTTTCATTCTTGCCTATGTTTGGAACTTCAGTCTTTTGACCCTTTTGTTTCCAGCGACACTATTCCTTTACGCCTTACTTGTAAATCCGGGGCCTAGCCAGTATTTTTGGTTGGCCATGCTCATTTACACTGAAGTGAATATTCTACTCCAGTACTGCTATCAGATTCGAGCCACACATTGTGACCCCGTGACTTCGCCCCCTTCATGGCTTCGGAAGTTGGGAATCCCGGGGTCCCAGGGCCATCATTCCTTCGTCGTCAGTGTCCTCCCACTCTTCCTGGTGTATCTAGTAACGCTCATGCAAAGCTCAATCAAAGCTCAAGACGGAGAGTGGATGTTTGTAAATGAGAGGAGCACCTTTTTCTCAAACCGAAGACTACGAGATCCGGAGGGACAAACGCAGTTACCACATAAAGTCACCGTGCTTGATACAATGTGGAAAGCTGTCTGTGGGATACCAGACCTCTTCTGGCGGTTGGTGAGAGGTTTATCCATGTACTGGCAAGCGCTCACCAGCGGTTCCGAAGCACCTCCTCATTTTGTACAGGTCTCTATGGCAGTCGATAAGTGGCCAGAAGCTGGTATTCAACCTGAACGTATTGAATCTGCTTGTAATCGACTACTTGTAGCAGTTCGCTCTTTACCACTCGATGATGAAGTTCCTCCTGATGAATTGACATGTAGTCGGGTACGTGTGGAGAGTATTGAGAATAGTCCAGACAAGCCCAACACTGCTTTGGCTGTCCTTGAGGTCATCCATGCTGCCGCGCCACTACGGTCAGCCAAAAATGCCCAATACTCGTCCCTTACTCCTGCAGCAGATGTTGCCGCTGAGCTTCTAAAAGCAAAAGAGCGAGGTTGTGTGGAAGCAGCAAGTTTTCCATATCCCATTTTGTCTGTGATACCAGGCGGCAAGCGAGAGGTGGACTTATATGCGTTCATTTTTGGGACAGATTTAATTGCGTTCTTATTTGTTCTTATTTTTTATCAGTCTTTTGTAAGGCATAGTCCAAAGCTTCTTGATGTGACACGAGTTGAAGACCAGTTTCCGAAGGATTTCATTTTTGTTCTTATGGTATGTATCCCTTCTCTTGAACTTGTTTCTATTTTCTGATCGTCAAAACATAGTTGTGAGGAAGAGGGATAATAAAACGTGATTGAATCATGAGTTCATGGTGACTATCGGATTACAACAGATTAGCACTTTCTGCTTGGAATTTCTACTTATTTTATGTGGGATTGAATGTACAGACGCTCTTTTTCATGATAGTTGCCGATCGAGTGCTATATCTTTGCTCATTTGCAACTGGCAAGATGTTTTCGTATTTCTTCAGCCTGGTCCTTTATACGACGTATGCATCAAAAGTGGTTTGGGAGATTGAAGCTACAGTTGAACCGGAGTCCTTCATACTGCTGCGTGCTTTCTATCTGATGAAAGGTTTATCATTGGCTTTGCAAGCAATGCAAATCAAGTATGGTCTCCCACACAAGAGTGCCCTGTATGGACAGTTCTTAGCAAGGCGTGTGAACACGCTGAGCTGGTGCGGTTATCGTGTCTATCGTGCTCTGCCATTTCTCTTTGAGCTGCGTTGTGTGCTTGACTGGTCATGCACTACTACTGCTCTCACTATGTACGACTGGCTTAAGGTATGTTACCGAAGATGCTCACAGTTATTTTGGTCTAGAAGTTGAGTGTTCTGTAGTCTATAATAAGCATGTAATAATAACTTAGTTAAGGTGATATCATCGGGTGAAGCCCTTGTCTTAATAATTCTATTTATGGTTAGCCCGTCAAGCTTTCACAACCATGTGTATTGCAAATTATAATGGCAGCTATAATTACTGTGAATCTATAATGGCATCTCTTACATTTCTACGGTTTACAGTACAGTCAAGCATGAGATTTGACTCTTAGAAATGTGAGCAAAATGTTTATATTATGTTTCGCTTTCATTGCAGCTGGAGGACATTTATGGGAGTTTATTCCTGGTTCAATGTGATGTTAAATTGGTTCGGGCGAGACATCGGCTTGGGCAAAAGCAGGGAATGTGGATCAAATTCTGTAGCGGCATTCTCCTCTTCTGTGTTCTCATCGGTGTCATCTGGGCACCCATGCTGGTGCGCCACTATTCGCTCTACCTATCCACTTTTGATATCAGTTTGATGCTTCAAACACAGAATTTAAAGAGAAGTAGTTCATTCGTCTTGATCATATTTCTTAACTCATCTCACTTTGAGGATTGATAATTTCTGTAGTGTTGTTTCTTTCGCAGACTCATTCTATGCCGTCTAGGAACGTCGCTTCATTACCGGATATTGAATCTAAGTTTCAAAATTTTGCGGCTAACATATTAGTTGCAACTGGTACCTTCCTTGATTTTGCAGATATACAGCAGTGGTAACCCGACAAACATGGCCAACCCTGTCAACGATGTTCGCGCAGGTATTGAGGTGAAAACAGTCGGAGGGAAGTTTCCGCTTTACGAAACTGGCCTCTGCCACATCTACAATCTAGAAAGCCCTCCAGAAGACTCGTTGTCGACGTTGGCTGCCTACGACATTCGAGACGTCCAAATCATTTGTTGCGAACACGATGCTGCGACACTTTGGCAAATCCCTCCCAGCACTCTGCAAAGCCTCATACAATCGATCCACGATGGGGATCTGACGTTCTACGCATGGTGGGAATTTACTCGTGAGCGTCCAAAGGGGAAGGAACTTGCGTCGTGGTCAGAAGATGTGACTACCATCGAAAATAACCTTTTCGGTGTTGGCAGCCAGTTGAGGGCTGTTTTGAACGGAACTCTTGCGTCTGTCAACATAGCGGAGCTTTATCCTCTCTTCTTCCGTGTTCCTGGCTCTGGTGAAGTGCGCCCTCTAGAAACTGGGGTACGCCACTTCTATAACCTTCTCAGTTTATCCGAGAGTCTTCCATCTTTTTCCGTATGCTTCTTCATCGCACCCATGTTTTTGTCCGGGAACTTCTGTTCGTGACGGTTTCAAGCTTCCCATGTCAAAGTGCTAGAACGTATGAACATTTTATTTCTGTCTAGGATTGTCTACCTTGGTTGTCAAAAAGCTCGTGACTGATTTACGTTTCTACTGTTTGAAGAGCGCGAGGGTGTCCGGAAACCTGACACTCAACAAAGAGCAAGGCCAAGCGTGGTGGTCGTTTTTAAGGGACAGCCCTTCTGAAGGCGACGGATGCGGCAGGAAAATGGGTCCTATTGCGTATGTTGTATCCGAAGAAGTACCACCAAGTAAGTTTCTTAAGCCATATCCTCAAGAGCAGCATGATAACTATCACGTACAGTGCATGCTTGTGCAGCTTAGGATAGGATTGCATCGAATCGGCGTGGTTTCATCAGTTTTTGTTCAACTACTGTCTTTACGCCTGCAATTTATTCTCTTTCTAATGGGTTTCTGTCTTTGATTTTTATAGTCGATTGATAACCATGTTATATGATGAATAACGGGACTGGTGGCTTTATATTGCTGTGTGCAGAGGGTTTATTAGGAGAAACTTTGAGTAAGTTTAGTATTTGGAGCTTGTACATTACATTTGTGTTGGCTGTGGGACGGTTCATACGTTTGCAATGCTCGGACATCAGAATGCGAATACCTTATGAAAACTTTCCTGCTTGCGATAGGTATTGTTACCATCTCTCAATTGTGTTTTTGGTTGTGTCGTCTTAGATTACCACACATGCTGGATGCTTTGTTACTCGGTGGATGTTACATGGCACTCAAGTTGAAATTGCATGGTACCTGAAGTTATGACTCATTGACTTGTAGCAAAATCTGGCTCCAGCATTTATTAATGATTTGCGCAATTTCGATCCTGTCATGGTCATGTTCTGATGGTTCTACAACATTGTGAATACAGATTAGTAGCGATATGTGAAGATATTTATGCTGCTCGGGCTGAAGGCGAGCTTGAACTGGAGGAAGGACTATTTTGGACGATTGTAAAGATTTATCGTGCACCATATATGTTAATGGAGTATACGAAGGTAGAGTGAAGCGTAAGCTGCTTAAGATTTTGTGGACCATTCTTCGTCATTCATTTACTGAATTGATCGTTAGAAAGTTTCTTTTCGGCGACTGCTGATTTGGAAGCTCCATGTAGGTCTTCTCTTTGGCAGGTGCACCCTGTAATATTAGTTAGAGTAGTGATTTCCAGTGCCGCTGATTACCATTGACGGCTGACTGGTTAAGGACTTGTACTTATATGGATTGAAGAGACAATTTTGAATAGTCGTACTTGTTACTAAAATATGTATAATGTTCTAAATAAATGCTTGATTCACTTGCAAATGTTTTTCCAAAATCTAGCTATGGATCCTGAATTCTCATCTGAAGAATCTGAATCCGAACTGTGTAAAGTCGGTATTTACCTCATGTTTTCACTTTCATATCTAAGGCACGGCTGCTACCAGCCATAGTTGCATTGAATACTAGTCAGCACACACCTGCTTAGGATACTTGTTCGGTTGCAACTAGCTTTCGGTATTAGCATGAAAGTGTCGCCTCAAGGAACGGCAACACTCCCCTTGACTCTCTGGAAGGTACAAAACTAAGGGACAGTTTGACTATCTAGAAAAACTGAGATTTGGGAACAGCAACATTTTTGTTGACTATCTGAAGAACCGGTTTGAGCAAATGTATGTTTCATCAACACCTGGAGACGAAATGTTGAAGCTGCCTCAATAGAAATTTCAAATAATTTACATTGTTACAACCAACTCGTTACACTTACAAATAATAGCGTCACAGCCCCCTAATGGAAGATTTAACCCTATACGGTGATGCTGTTGGGCACACCCCTCGCAGTCACACCCGGGGCTGAAGTTGGTCGCAGCAGCTGAAAGGGAAGCTGTGCAACACCACAACGATTCTTCAAACTCTTGTCTCTGTTCCGCGCTTGGATTAATTCGTCAATATCACTCAGTTTTTTTACGTAGCGCTTGAATGCAGCCTTAACCTTCAAAGCACAAAGAGAGGTTCCAATTTTCAGTAATCAAAGAATCATTCATAAAATTAAAATTACTAATGAGAAAACAGAACCTACAAGCATACAGTACCGAACCTTAAAACATCAATATATCCTTGGTTGAGTAATATCTGGATTAATTATATTATTTGGTTGAGTACTATGTGAGCATATAGCGTTTGAAATACCTTTTCACTTTCTGTCCAAGTTGGAGAGCGCTGGCTAATGTACTCTTCATTGGGTGCATGAGCGGCAACAATTTCGAACACAGCCATGGTGGTGGTTGTGGTGTCAGTGTCGGAAATACTTGACAAGTAAAATTTGAGAGGGTTACGATGGAGCTCTTCCCACTCTTTGCTGCCCTCCTCTGGAATCAAACGGCGAGTAATAGCAGGATGTTGGGGCATGAATCCTGCGTAATCATATTGTCCAAAATTGATCGGTGCATGCATGGCCGTGGGAATCCATTGCAACGTTGTGAGAATCTCTGCAAGACTTTTCTTCGAGTTCAGCTCCAGCCACCCAGGTGCGTCTTTCTTGTCAGCGTGACCTACAGTGCGGTACTCTGTCCACCATCGCTGAAGCTCCAGATCTTCTTGGACAGAGCCATCATCCTTGTAAAAGATATCAATGTACTCCGTGTTCCATGATTTCATGGCACCCCAAAGTTCAAGCCCATCTGCTGCGTATGGGTAGTCTTGCAAGACAAGTCTGACGCCATGTTTAGCACTACTATCTGGCACGGCCATACCCCTGAAGAATAAAAGCACAAGCACTGTGAGAGCCTTCTCCCCAAAGACACATTTAAAATCGTGATCTACAGTACATCACGAGAGGTTTTTTACCTTTTAACGAGGTCATTTGGCAGCGCGTTTGAGCTAAAGGTCCAGTTATCTCTGTAGTAGGCAGCAGCCATTCGCACAATGTACTCACGAGGTGTATAGATTTCCTCAATTGTGCCCCCTGCAGGGAGAAGGTTCATTCGAGCAGTACTGTTGACTTCTAAAGTGTGCTTAAAATGTGGCGCCATAAGTTGATGAATTGGGTGCAGCTTGCTGAGCTGACGATGTGAAGCAATGATTATGGGCTCGGTCACTGCATGACACCGTGTGCTGCACAAGGGAAAATGAATTGGGTTCATATGGTCAAAACACAGTCAGCAAGCTCATGTGGAATCAAAAAAATGTCGTGTTTGGCCTGCGCAAAAGAGCTGAGCAAGCGGATACTAAGTATTGAAATAATAAGAAAGAAAGTGAAGCTTATAAATTGGAAATTCTTTGACATAAGAGGAGCAATCTGGAAAGAGGAAGTCACTGACAAGTGGTTGATAGATTGATGCACAGCCATTTCGTTGTTGATGGCGTGAGCCTTAGCAAGCTCCCACACATAATTCGTTTTTGAGGAATCAGCTGGAGGAGTGAACACACGAGCAATCTTTGCTCCGTCAGGACTCTTGGGAGGAAGGACCAACTCAATTGCCAGCACCTTCAGCGTTTCGTCACTCGACAAGAAGAAGAGGGTTCTGCTCGCATATGTTTTGCTGTTCTCCAGTGCGTTGATTCTCCCCACCCAAGGAAAAAAGGTATCATGATAGTCAACAACAAATAGTTTTTTCTTCGACAGAGCCTGTACATATCAATAAGTGAAACAAAGCTCATGGTCCGCAGCTCAGTGTACACCATCAATTAGGATGCCGAGCAATGGCCAAACCGTAAAAACAGAACCTGGGTGAGGTGATGTTACCTCTTCGATGCTGAGGCCTTCCAAATGGCCGTCAATGTGCTTCGATGAGATTGCAGAAACGGGGTCACCATACTCAGCAGGGTTGAGTGAGCTTTTGATAGGAAATTCCTGCACATCAAAAACTCACCTCAATAAGCTCTCCTTTGCACCGTTTCTAGAATGACCAAGTTCAGATTAAAACGCTCCTGAAAAACACCACAAACTTATGGACTCGAATTACGCTTGATTCCTATCCAACAAGATCAGACAATGCACATTGTCCGATCAAGGAGACAGACTGGAGTCGTTACCGTGACAAGCTTAATCTCGATAGGGTTGAAGCCTGCGAGAAACTCCCGAGCGAATTCCTCGTTTGTTTGCCATGCTTTGTCGTTGGCTACAAATGCATTAAAAGATAAGCCACATCATACATTCATATCCTGCATTGCAACCTGAAGCTCCAATCCAACACCAAAAGGAAGCTGCAACTTCAACAGGGCATATCCAAACCCTAATCGTGACCCACTCCGAGCACCAGCATGAAACTTGAAGAACTTAAGGAAGATCGTACCTTGCAGAACTTGAGGAAGAGCGAAACGGAGAGGATGATTCTTCTCCCCATCTGCTCGCCTGGCCGTCAATTCCTGCACAAAGGCAAGCGAATGCTGGTCGCGGTATTCGATATCGACCTTTCCAGGCAAGACATTCTTGATATCCTTTTCTTTCGGAGCATACAACTTCCATATCTCTTCAATGCTGTCGAAGTCAGCTTTCCTCATCAACTTCGCTTCTATCTTGGATGATATGGCATGACCCCCGGCTCGGACCATATCAGCCTTGTTGTCACTCAGTTTCACATGATCGAAGCGCTCATCACTCGGGACGTAGAAGGGCTTCGACCTTCGGCTCTCGCAATCAGGACCTACACAGAAATTCGAACCGCGATTACTTGTAAGGTAAATCGTTTATGCCAATTGAGCAGAAAAATGTCTAACATCAGAGAGTAAACTTACTGGTTTTGGTAGGAGGTCGGCCTGTTCGCATTCTGCGAGGAAAAGGAAACTCCAAGCTACCACCCAAAGTAGGCCTGGCATGCTTCGGTCCATCGTCAGGAAGTCCCAAATCGTTGTAAACATCGTAGTCGTAGATACGCTCACCATGCTTCCGTTCCCCATTCCCATTGCCGCGTAAAACTTGAAGCTCCCTCTCACGTAATCCCTGTAGCGCAGCAGGAGTGTCGCTCGGCAAGTAGGCCTGCACAGAATCATTCTGTCAAGGAAGAAACTCATAATCTCGAATATTGTTCGCTACATTCAAACAAACATGTCTCCACAACACACAGGGCAGTCATAAGGGATATACAAACCTTGTTACGGAAAAAGACACGGCCATCTGTATGCTCTGTGTTGAACACCCACGAGTTGGTAATGAAGTGAGCGCTGCTCTTGTCAGGTAGGTCAAGAGAGAAATTCACAAGAAGAAACTCGTTCGGATGGTTGTTCTTCACGATGATGGCCCCAGGTACTCCGAAGGCTCTCGGCACAGCAAAGTCGAGGTGGAAACTGAGCTCCTCCGCCGTCCATGGATCGAAAATGGTGAACCAACCCTCGATGTTCACCTCGCTGCTCACCAATACCTTCCCCGTTTCTGCCAACCCATATATATCCAACCACAACTATTCAATGCTTGCATGTGAATGATCGTGTACACTGCCTGCTAAGTTCTAACAAACAGCATCCTGATTACATGAACGGATCTTTCATATCTTTAACACATACAAATGCCTGTTTCACCGACAGATTTATGAGGGAGAGTTTAACATACATACTTGGGTGGAACTCGTTGCTGATGAGCTGCACAGAGACGTGCTTCCCTCCGAGTATCTCACTAGCATCGTCCTGGATATCCGCAATACGATCAACCACATCCAGAACCTTCAGTTTCTTAATAATCACCGCCGTCCCCTTGAAGTGCACCATCTCCTCACCATCTTCATTGCCATGGCCAGTATGTGATTTCTTGTCCACATAACTCCCCACTTTACCCACCTTCGATTCGAACCATCCAGCACCCGAATCGCTGATGGCAGCGCGAACTTGCAACAATTTGGGTTCACTCGAAAACCTCCCTCTTTGTCTCACCACAAACCCGTCACTGGTACCGCGCAACGTCGATGTCGCACTGCTTATGTTCAAGCGATTGAGCAACATGTCTAAGGCCTTGGAACCCGTCTGTGATCAGATTCTCTATACAGATCGGTCTGGATCATCGCAAAGTATGAGCCTAGCACAAATACAAAGCTCACCCACCCTCTTCTGCACTGAAAGAGTTACAGAAGCATCCCAAGCATCCATGATCAAAATTATTCGCTTATTCCCAGGCTTCACGTGATTATTCCCTGCATGTCAAGTAGTAAGATTGCACGAGTCTGTAAACTTATTAGATTAGCATTCACCAATATTGATTTTCTTGATCAAGGGAAGAGTCCAGTTTAATCTCTCAATCAGGTTTCTCAAGGAATTCAGGAACAGTATATCACATGGCTGGATTCGTGGAAGAGTGGTCCCTACTAATTAGCATGTTCGACGAGACCATGTCGCAGAGTCGCTGAGGTGGAGGCGACTCCGGTGGAGGCGACGACCATGACGCATACCAACTGTGGACAAGTAGCAGAATATTTCAGGGTGTGAGTCACACAGGCACCCCTATCTGCACGGAAAACAAGCTCACGTGAGTCTCGAGTCCTTTTTATATTGCATAAATATTACCACCAGTCCACAATTATCACCTTCAGTCCACCCTCAATAACTGTCACCCTGCTGAAAAGTGTTGAAATCACACATGTGTAATAGAAAATTGCACTCCCAATCAAATCCGAAAATACATACTATAAAATCATACAACCTGGATGAACTAATTTAAATGGAAATCATTTGCTTTCATACTTTACTTCAAAAACTTCCAACTTTATTTATTTGTAGATCTCCATCCTTATATTTTCGTATTTTCATCGTTTATTTCATACTAGTGTTAGATACTGTCTTTTTTACCTGTGATAAGTGGTAGAAGATTCTTGCTGCCAACTTTTGGCACATTTCAAGGGTGGACTGTAGGACTCACCAGCACGCTAGTGCAAATCGAGAACATTGCGTCTCACCGACGCCGTTGATCAGTGAACAGGCCGGCCATACTACTACAGCTTGCAAGTATATTGTGAAGATTCCTGTAACGTTGCTGTATTCTCCTGCGTCTTTGATCCGAAAGATAAAATTGGTGTCCGTGTGACCGCCTCAGAGATGGCACGAGCTTCTCATGATACCACAGTAATGCACTTGAATCTGGGACCCAAATGCTGCGAAGATAGTTTCACCCTCTGAAGTCGGGACAATTGGGACTCATGCCAGAAAGGCAATGTAATATCCCCAACGTCGTGCTCTTGTACTCACCTTTCTCGTGATCCCCGTCAGAGAATTCGTTTCGCTAAATATCTGTAAGGCGCCACTTGTTAAAGTCATTCGATTTCTGTTAGTCTGAAAATTCTGATCCTAGGCCAACTGCGGCAAGGCTCACGAGATTTGGCCGATAAGCTGTTTCGTAGCAGCATTTTAACGACACTGTCGTCCCGATGCCAGGCATTGAAGAGTATTCAACGAACAGGCGTGAATCACGCCCAGCTGCGTCGTGCTGCAAAGTGTCAGTACCTTGTTGACTTCGCAATCGGTGAATCATTTCAGGCTGTCCGGCACGGTCGCCTAGCACTGCCTCTGTGGGCCAGGATCATCGGCATCCATAGAAAGTCCGTGTCATCATTCTCCTGAGGTTGTCTGTCCGACTAAAGTAGTTTTTCCACTGCGTTGTCACTCAGAACTGTTCAATGCCAAATTCGAGCTTGATAGACGAAGATCACCTTTCTGGACACCACCAGTGTCCGATCTGAAATGACAATAGACCACTTTGAAACCATTCTCTCGAAGTTTGGGAACTTATAAGTAACACTGGAGAGGAAAAACTTCTTCTAAGTTGTGTGATTCGGTGGTGATCCCTACTCAAGAAAAACAGCTTGTAGATAAACATCTTGTTCCAACATGTTGCTCACCCAACTGAAGTGCACAGGCAGTTCCGCTTCTGCGTTCAACGGCGCTCGCGATGGGTTTGTGGCAAGGAAACCGATGTTGCAACAACCGGTGTCATTGCAGGTGCGCGCTACAACGAGCGAGCAACCGAGCGCAGGTTGGTTGGAGTCCGTGGCGTCGAAGATCGGACAGGTTGGGGGCTATGTCACGGGCACGAAGCCCAACGGCCACGCCACAGAGTTTGTTGCTGGTGGCGACATGGTCACGTACTATGGCAAAGCCGTGATCATGAAGAAGCTCAAGGTTTTGGATCTGATGGACCGTATTGCAGATATCCAAGATGACGCCAGCGAGTTGCTGGGCGGGAAGCACGTCTCTGTGCAGCTCATCAGCGCCGAGAAAGACCCAAGTATGATTTTAACGTCCAAGAGAGATCATTTCACTTTCATTGCGCTCGTGTCTCGGTGCTCGTTGCAGCGAACTCTAGAATGCTAATTGAAAGTTTATGATTGGGTGTGGGTCGGCAGACACAGGTAAAGCGTTGGTGAGCAGCGAGGTGAACTTCGACGGATGGGTCAAAATCTTTGACGCATTAGCGGCCGAAGATCTCACATTCCAGCTCAAGTTCCTCGTGCCTAAATCATTCGGGGTGCCAGGGGCGATTCTCGTGAAGAACAGCCACCCGAACGAGTTCCTTTTGGAGAAATTTACTGTCGACTTGCCGGACAAAAGCACTTGTCATTTCTTTACGAACTCGTGGATTTATAACACAGACAGTACAGGCGAAGGCCGCATTTTCTTCCGCAGCACGGTAAGGAGCAGCTTCAGTTGAAGTTGTCCTTGTTTAGTTTATGGTCGTGTTTTCATCATTTCATTTAGTGTTCTCCCTCTTCTGTGCAGGCTTACTTGCCCGATGAAACACCTGACACGCTGAAAGAGCTTCGTGAGAAAGAGCTTGAGAATCTGCGAGGAGATGGGACAGGCGAACGGCAAGCGTCCGACCGAATCTATGACTACGATGTTTACAACGATTTGGGAAGGCCTGACGATGATCCAGCTCTCAAACGACCTACTCTGGGTGGCAATCCGGAGTTGCCATTTCCACGCAGGATGCGAACAGGCCGACCTCCTTCGAATACTGGTTAGTCTTGCGTCACCATGGCATCAAACCCGCAGGTCTATGTTTTTGTTACCGTTTTTGTGAATAATCGTGACATTCTTATGTATGTGTAGATCCCAATTGCGAGACCCGTAAGTCGAAGGGCCCGTTTTACATACCTCGTGATGAGTGCTTCGACCGTACCAAGATGTCGGACTTCATGGCCGATGGGTTCCGCTCCATCGGCCACTCTGTGAAGTCGACAGTGGAGTCTCTGATTACAAAGAAAACGGAATTCGACAGCCTGAAAGAGATCCATACTTTGTTCGCTAAGAAGGGCCATGACGTTGGTGGAATCAACAATGTGTTGCCGGAAATGGCTGATGTGCCCAAATGCGACCAGCATCCCATGGTGTTCTTGGAGGAGGTGTTGAGGCCCGATGGGAAAACAGCGCATCCGCTCTTTTACCCTCTTCCTCAAGTGTTGCAAGGTACACTTCCTTGTTTGTTTTCTGTCACATTTTACAGTTGAATGCCGAGTTTGTAGATTACTTTCCTTACTGTTAAGATTGATTCACGAGGTTGAATCTGGCGTTGATTTGAGTACTGATTGTTGTGTCGTACTGTGTTTGTGTCTATTTGATCACTTTAGTTGACGAGAATGCATGGCAAAGCAACGAGGAGTTTGCTCGGGAGTTTCTAGCAGGCGTCAACCCTGTGATGATTCAACTTGTCACGGTAAAGTAGTTGCTCCTTTAAACATTCTTGAAGTTAGATCTTGTGTAGCAATCCAAATGAGATTGACAGTGACTGTGTAGCAATCCAAATGCTGATCTAAGTTGAGTTTCTGATGTGCAGGAATTTCCTCTCAAGAGCTCACTTGACCCTGCCGAGTACGGTGATCCTGTTTCTGCGATCTCGTCGAAGCACATTGACGGTCAATTGGACGGTCTCAGTGTTGAAGATGTACATCACCTCACTCTAAGTTTGCAATCTGGTTTTGTGGTAGACTTTATGCTAACAAATGGTAGAGTGTTTCGAAATCTGTAGGCACTGATTGAATTCGTCACTTTGGCAAATACAGGCTTTGGCGAAGAAGAAGCTCTTTGTTGTTGACTACCACGATGCTTACCTTCCGTTTGTGGCACGGATTAACGCACAAAAGAACAGCGCAACATACGCCACTAGAGCGCTTTTTTTCTTGAGAGATGACGATACGCTGAAGACGCTTGCACTTGAGTTGGTTCTCCCTCCCAAGACCCCTGGTGGAGAGAAGATTTCTCGTGTGTTTACACCCCCAGTCGACACCTCAAAAACAGATTTTCTGTGGGAATGCGCCAAGGTTCACGTCCAGAACAACGACATCACTGCTCATCAAGTTTTCAGCCACTTGTAAGTGCTTAATCAACTCTTCTTTCCTACTCCCTACTTCTGCTCATTTTCTTTAACTTCGTGCTGACAACTCCGAATGCTTTTGTTCAGCACAAATTGCCATGCTGCCACTGAGGCTGTGATCATCGCCTCGAATCGTCAGCTCAGCAAGCTGCACCCAATCTATCAACTCATGGCGCCCCATTTTAAGTGCACGTTAGAGATCAATCGCCAGGCCAGAGGGAGTCTCATTTCTGCCGGGGGCTCCATTGAGCAGCACTTCACAACGCGTGCATACTCCTTAGAAATGGCGGGTGTCCACTACAGAGAGACATGGACATTCGAAACTCAAGCATTGCCAAAGGACCTCATTAGGAGGGGGATGGCAGTGGAAGATCCTAGTGCCAAGCATGGCGTGAGGCTTGTAGTGGAAGACTACCCCTACGCAGCAGATGGGCTCGAACTTTGGGAGGCCATCAAATCATGGAACACTGAATACGTTGACATCTTTTACAAGAACGACGGTGATGTGCAGAGAGATGTAGAGCTCATGAATTGGTGGTCAGAGATTCGCAACAAAGCCCACGCCGACAAGAAGGATGCACCTGGGTGGCCGGAGCTGACCTCGAGGGAAAGCCTGGCAGAAATTCTCACAACGTTGCAATGGATCCCCTCAGCTCAGCACGCAGCTGTCAACTTCGGCCAATATGATTTCGTGGCTTTCATGCCTCACCATCCCACCGTGACCCGCCGTCTGGTTCCAGAGGAAGGCACCGAAGAATGGCAAGAGTTTCAGCGTAATCCCGAGAAGTTTTTCTTGTCCACCATCTCCAACATCCCCTCCACCACCACAGCTATGTCGGTGTACGAAGTTTTATCTGCTCATTCACCGAATGAAGAGTATATCGGCCAACGAGACCCGCACTGGACAGAATGCAACAACGTACGTCAAACACTAGACAGCCAAACCAAACAACACTTCTCATGACTTGTCTTGAGATTGATTTTTTGATTTGATAAATGTCAAGTGATTGATTTGGTTCCTCATTGTTATTTTTTGTGGTTTGCAGGTGAGGGCTGCATTCAAGCGCTTCTGTGGGAAGTTGAGCGAGGTGGACCGAACTATCATGGCTCGAAATGAGAATCCGAAGTTGAAGAACCGGTTGGGAGTTGTGCAGATGCCTTATCAGCTTCTGAGACCACATTCGGTGCCTGGAGTGACGTCCATGGGCGTGCCCAACAGCATTACTATCTGAGACTTTAAATCATGTATCTACTGTCTAGAAGCTGTGGAATTGTGTATTTTGTCCTAACAGGCTCTGTAGTATACTTTTTTGATCCAGCTGAGTCTAGTATATTAAGTGATCTAGTGTTGTTCTATTTCACAGCGATCTCATTTCACTTTTCCGTTTCCGTCTGTAAATGATAATACACTTATGTACTGATCATCTTTGTAATATATCATATTCCTAGTGACTGGTTCCAAGTTTTGATACGGTGGAAATAATGATCACAGTGAAATTTCATGGTAGTTTAGCACTTTGATAATTTTTATTGTTTCTTAATGATACTTAAGATGTGTGAGGTGATGTGAATGTAATAGGGGTGAATTCTTTAGTTGATCAAATAATTATGTAGTCACTATAAATATATTATTCTTGTTTTGGAAGTACTCTAGTACAATGTCCTATGCACAATCTCACTTGTACTCTTTTAGGTAGACACTTTAGAAATCGCTTTCTTGTTCATTCAGGACATGAACGTTGCACTACCTAAAAGCGCCCCCTGACCCAAAAGTGCACTGTCCGAATCTCTTGATTGTGAAAGGACAGATGTACCTCATTTGTAGAGTGCGCATTTGGGTCAAATCTTACTTAGCAGTTTGGAATTTTGTATAAAATTCAGAAATGCAAATTACATGTTGCAAATTTTTTCAATCCTCGTGAAAACCTATTTTGAATGTGATTATATTTTTATTTCGAATATACTACTGCTAAAAATAGGTCAGGTCGCTTAAGTTGGTGCTTTTAGGACACTCAACCTTAGATTCTAACTTTGAGCTACTTCCATGCTATTAATCATTACTTCTAGTTATTGCACTAGTGCCAGTCATGCCGGTGATGACCACAATAGGTGACCAGGATGATGACCATTTTGATGAGATTTTCTATAATCTCATCAAAATGTCATGATCCTGGTCACCTATTCTAGTCATTGTGGGCATGGTTTTCAATAGTGTTGGTGCACCTAGCCTAAACAATTACTCTATCAATAAAGCTCATCCTCATCTTA
This sequence comes from Ceratodon purpureus, assembly GCA_014871385.1. NCBI lineage: Eukaryota > Viridiplantae > Streptophyta > Bryopsida > Pseudoditrichales > Ditrichaceae > Ceratodon > Ceratodon purpureus. The sequence goes on along the minus strand of CM026428.1, from coordinate 6,927,852 downwards.
TTAATGGGGCAGGCCACATCCTCCCTCTTCCGGTCCTTGTTTCAAATACCGCTCTTCGTCAAGTTTCAGCTTTACGATCATGCGTCTGCTCTGATTCTGAAGCATGAGATTATTAAACTGCATCAGAAAAAAAACGTTGTCTATGACAAAGTCCTCACCACTGAAAGTGAGCTGTTTGCTACGGATGGGCAGTGCAGTGAGAAATAACTGCAACAAACAGCTCTGCCAATAACCAGATGGCAGATGCTTTAAACGCATCAATTGGCTCGTGCAGTGAAAAAACACAATTTCATCTCAAATCTCAAGTTCTTTTATTTTTGAAACAATTGAACTTAAATGCTTCAAGGCAAACGTAACTAGGAACATGCCAAGCAACTCGCTATGCTTGGAGAGCTTAGATGGAAGTAAAATGCCACAAAGAATTGTTGAAAAAGATTGATAATGATAAATAAGTGATACACTAAACCTAGGTAATCTCTGTCTGTGTGAAGTGGCCTCGAAGTGGTTCGGAAGCCGAATATACTACAGTAACCATGGCAACTAAATCGATGTGCCACTTTCCTACTGAATCATTTTTTTTCAACTGAATATAGTTTAGTCTACTTGCGGTCCTGCGGCTGCAACCCACGTCTAACTTCTATTGAGATGATTCCCATTCAGTAATTCACAAATAGCATACACTAATTCCTCCTTCTGTCTTTCCTGTACTCCCAGGGCTTCTCAGGGTTAGCAACTGCCCATAAGCCCACACGAGCAGCTTTTGCATCCGCCTCCCACTGACCAATCATACACACCAATTAAGATTAATAATGAGAATAAGATTAATAATGTGAACATAAATCATTTGATTCTGAGAATTAAACTTTCAAAATGCAGCACCAGAAAGCAGTAAATTGTCTCATAAGGCTTAGTCATTGAATTCCGAGCTTGGACATACCTTAGCAAAAGTGGGACGCTTATCATACGCCGTGTAATGCCAAACACATCCCCTCTTCAGAAGTGCCTCCTGGTAAAACCACCCCATTTAAAATCCAAATCATTCTTCCAACAAATGTCACACTACATGGGTTCCTTCAGCAGCGGTACAGAGCCAACACTTACAAAAAACATGATTACTGTCTGCAGTGCATTTCTATTCTTCTTCCGTGATCCGTTTGGGGAGCCATTTCATACAAAAATAGTTTACAAAAACGAAATTCTCTACAAATGTGAAGATTAAAATGGCTGACCAGTACCTGAATGAAGATGCCGTTGCAGTGGACGTCTCCAACCAATCTTCCGTACTGGTCTACAGTGTAAACATGGATCAGAAGCGGATGCCCCTCCACAAGGCTGTTCAAGAACGCCTTGGATTGCTGGCCATGCGGTTGGCTACTCTCCGGTGCATCCACACCTCTGTCGGAAAACATGAGAAATATTTATCAGAAACTAACAACGGCGTAACAAGCCAGCTGCGTACAAGGAAGAAAGATAGAAATGGTCGATAAAAGGTTGAGTTGTACATACTTCAAGCGAACACGATACTTCTTTGCTAAGCAGTGGGTGCCACCGTTCTTTCCATCAATCACCCTGAAAATATCACCGACTTACGTCCATCAGTGAAATATCATCTAGGCATTTGAAGCATAAGTTTCTTGAAAGTTTAATGATTTACTGCAATTGTGGGGAGTCGAGTGTGCAGGGGCTAGGGACAGACCTGTAGCCTGCTTGTTGAATTTGTTTTTGCAGAGCATCTGCAGTAACGTAGTTGTGCTGAGCCCGAGCAGCCTGCCTTCTGTTCACGGCATCCATTATTCCCACTGGCACATTGGCAGCCTCTCTTGCATCTTTGTGAACATCCACAAACACGGCGATAGTGTCCCCATCTGTCACTGCTCGGTCATCAACCTGAGATTCAAGCCAATCTTCCACATTAAATGAAGTAAAATGTGAAAATATTAACCATAAAAAATGCAAGCACTCTCAAAGATAACTGCTATACAAGATATAAACAAGGCCTAAATAAGTCTCCCGAAGCTTTACAACTCAATGTGCACTACTGCAAAACAGCTGTTCAAGTATGAAATAAGATAGATGCATACCGGCAAAGTGTGAATCTCGTACTGTACACCTTGGGGCCATACTCCACCTGCTACGAAAGCTACAGGAGGTTGATGGGGTGCACCTCCACCTGGCACATCAGTTTTTGACCCAGGGAGACCATAGAAGCGTAGTAAACCCTGCAAGAGAAAGTAATCACTGAATTCAAAACATGAAGATCTAAGGTCTAGACGAAATTTGAAATCCAAGTGTAAGGTTTACAAATTTTGCTACATTGCAGAGTAATTCTGGTCAAAACAACGAGCATGAATCACGTCTGTTGGGAGAAATGCTACCAAAGAATCCACCAGACCTGCTACATTACAAACACGACTACCACAGAAAATCAAACGTTTGCAGGACATCGAAGCCTGGGATGGAACTTTCAAGGTAGACTTCTTCCTAAAATGAGAATTCAACCATGAAGAAACAAATAATCAGAATAACTCATAACACATGATATCAGCACCTGAACATGGACGTTATGGTGGCCTTGAAGCGTCCGAAGGAGCAGAGCTGAAGCCTCCTCGGCAGATGCTGGAGGAGGTCTAGCGCTTTTCCAAGCAGCCAAAAGTTTACGATACCTGAGCAAGAAATGAACACAAAGTGATCAAAATCTGGAAGTTGATCGTCCCAACACCTACACCCAGTCACCTTTCTATGATGCGTGTGAGAATGATCAAATCACATAATCATCTTCCGGGCTAAAATTCTCAAACTCACCAGGCGACTTGTGTTGCTTTAGTTGCCGTAACAAACTGGCTCAATGCATCTGGAACCTGTACAAAAACAAGAAACACCACAACGTCAATTCAGATACAAGCCCCTAAAACACCATACAAAATGTCAGCAATTCGGCAACCATGAAGAAACTTCAAAACCACCGAAACAATCATACATACCTTGTTAGTGGTTTCGAATTCAAACAAATCTCGCGCAAGCGCAGTAAACCCAGCTGTGTCGGACGCACCACCACCGGGGTAAGCACCAGGATACCCAGACGCACCTCCTTGAGGCCCATACTGACCAGGATACTGTCCAGGATATTGTCCGGGATACCGTCCGGGAGGATATTGTCCAGGATACTGTCCAGGGTACTGCCCATTCGCTCCATAACCATCCGAAGTCGAAAACTCCCCACAACACCGCCGGATAATATTGCCCATCGCTACCTACCTCAAACTCAAATCTCCCCACTCAAACACCCCTCCTCACCCCTGTCCCAAAATCTAATCAACCTCCACCCCCACGCTGCTGCATAATGCACACACCCTGGCGTCACCACCACTCAACCTCCACTCCTCTGACCCAATGAAATAGTACCTTGCAAATAATTCACCCAGCTCAAAACTCCAATCCTCACAAATGTACCCATTTGAACAATCCTGTCATCATCTCCAGTCACTCCCAAAACACTCCTTCACCACGAAAGCTTCCACATTTGCTGAGTACTATCTTCACAGATGATTGCAAGACAAGTACAAAATGGGAGAGAAGCTCCTCATCATTGCAAGTAGAAACTGGGATCATCCACAAGAGGCAGTTTTGTTTGGGTGATGATATGTGGGCAGTGGAGGTATGTGATTGGAAAGTTGTGTTAGGAAGTTGAGAGATTTCCAGAGATGGAAAGAGTGAGTTTTGCCATGGTCGGCAGCGAGAAGGCAAGTTTTTTTTTTGTAGTCGTCAAGGTCACGTTTGTGTGTATGAGTGATGGTGCAGGAAGGTGCACCGAAATAAGAAAGTGAGGAAGCAAGCGCGTTCACATTTGGCTTTGGATGCGATTTGTAGTGGACTGAGTCTCCGGGATGCTCCGAATCACTTATCTTGGAGTTTGGCATTGAATGCACCTTCTTGAGTGAGTCTTTGGATGCATGGGCCATGGAAAAGGACTGATATGTTTTCATTTGGACACATGTGGTTGGACTCTGTTAGATTGGAAATTAAGGTAGAGACACCAATAACCGCTCAAATTTGAGTATGCGGCAAGTTTAGGTGGATAAATTTAGCAACTAATTTTCCATGATTGGCAAAGTATGAAGGGAAAAGATCTAATAATTTCCAAAAAAAATTGGATGTGCCCTAAATTAGTTATAAATAATTTAAAAAATTTTGACTAGTAGGGCCCTGACATAAATGTAGAATCCATATGGAAGTGTGCTACAAAGTATTATAAAAATACACCATAGTGTTATTGAACTGGATAAAGTGAGCCAAAAGATATGCAAAAAGTGGCTTAGTGGTAGCCACCTTAGTTATGAGGATTCAATGATTCCATCAACTTTTCTATGCGGTTTCAAGTACTTTGTCATATTCAACAGGGAGCGGTTATAGGTTTCGAGTGGATTTTGAGCACTCTACTTTAGTGTAAATAAAGAAGATGTATATTAGACATGTTTTCTAATCGACCATGCATAAGGCCTCTTCCATGGAAAATGCATGGTTGATAGAGTCTTTAGAGTGTATAAAAAACATGAAAGAGACCTTATGCTAATAAGATACGATAAATGATTGAAAATCAGAAGTTAGATTATTCCTTCAAATGTGATAAGATTTGTTATTACAATTTCAAACATTCTACTCTCAGGTCTTCATAACAATGTGATAGAGCTGAAGAAATCCTCGATAACTCTATGTTAAAAGATTTATGGGAATCTCAACGATGCGCTTAAAAAAATTTAAATTGAATAAATTAAAAGTGTTGGCCAATCAAAAGATTGTTTGGATTTTAGTTATTTTGTATATGGAACTTAAAGAAGATATGAAATGAAAACCTTTTTACTTGCTCCAAATCAAAAGGAATTTCTTATGGAAATTCACACTCTCCCACAAAGGCAAAAAATTACTTTCAAGCATCTATTATACTTTCAATGCAAATCACATATTTATCTCCATCCTTCTATTCAAACTTTACAACCATTGTAAATTTATTAATTTGACACCATTATACAAAAATGCCACATTTTTTGTATCTATATAGTCTAAGATTTCATCAAAAGCTCAAAACTTTATTCTTTTTCAAATCCAACACTTTAGCTATCTTTTCTATGTGACACTTTTTCATATGAACAAAATTTGATACTTATTCAAATCCCAAAACTATAGTTATCCTTATAATCTAACACTTTATGATGATTTTTTTTTTTTTTAAGTTCATCTAAAATTATTTTGAGACACTGGAAATTGTCATTAAAACCAAACACCTAATTAAATGTATACAAAGATTTATATTTTCTAAAACACTCTATATGGATTGTCTTTACAACCAAACAATCCTCAAACTATCATACTACATCTAACAAACATATATACCATGGTTACGTACTGTGTTTTTGTTTGAGACACAGATGTAAATATATCATCGATATTTGTTCCTTCTAAATTTGTTAGTGCTACGTACCCCCTTCATAAAACTATCATTATTACATGCCTCCACTATGAAATAGATAGTGCTACTTGCCCCTTTACAAGATTGTCACTATTATTTGCCGCCTTATTAAATTATCATTGTTACTTATCCCTTACAAATCTATCAAATGAAATTTGCCTCTCTGTAAATTTGACATTATTACTTGCCGTTAATGAATCTGCTATCTTACTTGCCTCATGAGAGTTTATCATTATTAATTGCCCTTTCAGGTTCTGTAAGTGCCAGTTGCCCCTTATGAGTTGTCACTATTACATCCCTTAATGATTCTGTAAGTGCTAACTGCCCCTTGTCAGTTGCCCCTTGTCAGTTGTCACTATTACTTGTCCCTCAATGACTCTGTAAGTGCTACTTGCCCCCTATAAGTCTGTCATTGTTGTTTGCCCCCCCATGACTCAGTCACTACTACTTGCCCCCTTCCCTCAATGATTCTGTAAGTGCTACCTGCCCCCTACAAGTCTATCGCTGTTGCTTGCCCCCCCATGACTCAGTCACCCCTACTTGCCCCTTCTCTGAATCTGTCATTATCACTTGCCCCCTACAAAACTGTAAGTACTATCTGCCTCTCTATAAAAAATTCATTGCTACTTGCCCCTTGTAAAACTATCATTCTTAACATAAACGTAGATATGAAGAACATGCAATAAAAATCTCCAGAATCTAAAATTTTAGAATTCAATCTTCTCACTATTTTATATCCTACAACATAACTCCTAATTAAACACCCCTCTTTTCCATCAACATTCTTCTTCAAAAACTAAAGACCAAAATCACTACTCCCCTTTAATCACCAACAAAAAATCCCACCAAATTCACAACAACTATTTTTCGTCCCTCTACCACCTCAAACCCAAACCAAAAAAGCACCTCCCCGCGCAAAAAATCCCACCAAAAAAACTCCATTCACACCCATCACCACAAACCAAAAAAAGGGTTTTAAACAAGACACAAAATAAAAGCGACACAACGAAAACCCAAACATAAAGGCCTCCCGCTGGACATGCACAACCGGCACCGGTTGGACCCCGCGCCGCTTGGTTCCCACCACCATTGTCCTTTACTTTCACCTTTTACCTTTCGCCTTTTCACCTCTCCTCGGTCACCTCTAACTTTTACCTTTTTTCCACGACTGCCCGGCTTTGTAGGCTACAAGAGCAGAGGCCCCATGGAGGGCCCTGCGACACTTGGTCTGTGACTCTTGTGTGGAGCGAAGCTCAATTTCACGCTCTCGACGCGCTCGGGGTGCCTAGGGTTTCCAAGCTCGGAGGTCGAGGTCGGAGGTCGGAGGTCGGGGAATTGGAAGGAGGGGAGCTTGGTGGGGTTAGAAACTGGAGGCGAGGGAGAGGGCGAGGGAGAGGGGAGAGACGGAGAGGGAGAGGGAGAGAGGGGTGCGGGACCAGCCATGGCGGATTCCACGTCGGGGGGCTCCGGCCAGGGGGAGAAGCTGCAGTACTTCCAGGACGTGACCGGCGTGGACGATCCGCTCCTCGCCGAGCAGATTCTTGATGCTCATCAGTGGGATCTTGGTGCGGCTGTCGGCACGCTCATGGACAAAGCTGTAAGATGGACCTTATTGTTGTGTTGTTGTTGTGAACGTTGGGGTGGTGGTGATGGGTGTGGGGGTTTGTTGTGATGGTTGTTTCTTTCGGTGTTCAGGGTTTCGTTGGATGGCGTGTTGATTTTGATGATGGAGTGACGATGGGGGTGTCGGTGATTGGGGCTTGAGGTTAATTGGTTGGAAACTATCGCTTTTGTTGCGGTCGTTGCGATTAGGGTTTGGTTGTTCCTTGTTTTGTGGTTTGGGCGGAGGTGCATGTTTAGGAATTGGTGTTGGGTTCTTCTGAGCTTACGCATTTTTTGCTAAGTAGCTGGTCATTTTTTTAATTTATTTTTAACTAGGTGGTGTTAGCGTGGTTGTTGTCATTAGGGTTTTGTTGTTGGGGTTATTGCAGTTTCTGAGGGGTGAGGTTTTTGGGCATAAACAGGTGGGTTGGTAAGCTCGTTACGGGTTAGAGGTCTTAGTGGATGTAATTGGACGCTGAGTGTCATGATATTTATTGATCTCTTTTGAGTGTTGTGATATGTCGGCCACCTTATCTGCTGGCCGCTTTCATTTGCGTATCTTTTATGGGCTTCTCACTGGGCATTTTTCATGAAATTTCCGTTTGCATATTCTTGATTTCCAAGTGCATATTCTCCACGGTTTTCACGGTTTAATCAGTGACTTGCAGTTTTGTTCTTCTCAATGTCTGCACTTTAAATGACTGCAATTTCTCATCGAAGGGATAGTTGTACGTTTTATCCGACAGTCTTATCATAGCTGGGAGTTAATTGTTATCCTCCATCCTGTTTGAAATGGGACAATGTTTATGAGACAATGGGCTGCCACTGTTAGTATTCTAATCGTGACAATATAAATATGAGATGTAATCCGGATGAGATGTTTGTCTCATGAATGGAACCGCTTTATTTGCTCTTTGCAGGGGGATGGGGGTTCCAGAGCTGATCTGGGCAGAGGGACCTCCAGTGATTGGGAACCCTTGCCCGATGAGGCCACTGGTCTGCTCGATAGGGGACTTGCACCAGTGTCTGTGAGCCCGGATCATTATGGAGCTCCGGAGGTGTTTGGATCACAAGCGTCGAGATCAAACTATGACAGATATCAGGGTCCTCCTCCGACTTTTGAAGGGCCTGGGGAGTTTCATGGTACACTACCTATTGTTCGCAACCGGCCAGGACCTCATGTTGTGTGGAGAGTAGTTGCCCTGCCCTTCTCAATTATACGAGGAAGTTTCAATCTTGTATACGGTGCTGTAGGTCTTGGAATGTGGATTGCAGGAGGGGTGGTTAATTTTGGACTGGGAGCGTTGGGGTTGAATGGGTCAGAGCGGCGAGGGGATCAGGGCTCATCTGTTCCATCTGGAACCGCCGAGGCGGAAGATTTTTTGCGGAAGTTTGAGCAAGAGTATGGGGACGTTCATCCCAATTTTCAGATGACCAGTTTCATGGATGCTTTGCGTCTTGCTGGCCAGCAGTTTAAATTCCTCTTCGTGTATTTGCACTCTCCCGAGCATGCGAACACGCCCTTGTTTTGTGAGAGGACGCTGTGCTCGGAGCCTGTTGTTCAATTTGTGAACGAAAATTTTGTGGCTTGGGGTGGGGACGTGCGATCAAGTGAGGGATTTCAGATGAGCAATAGTCTGAAGGCATCCACTTTCCCTTTCTGTGCTGTTGTAATGGGTTCTAGCAATCAGCGGATTGCACTTCTGCAACAGGTGTGTTTCCTGAACTTGTTACAGTTGTTTATGTTATCCTGGATAATCCGACTTTTACGACTTAGATTTAGGTGAGTCTATTGTGTTGATCAGTTCTGCTCGATGATATACTTCAATCTACAGAGGACCATTTGTGCACTATTTCTTAAGACGTAACGGTCAGAATTAAGTGTAACAGCGATACTAATTAGAAGCTGGGACACCTGTTTGACGGGTTGGATACCTATTTGGAGTGTGCATTATCTGCACCGTTCCATCTTTTCCGAAACGATGATGTTCCATTTGATTCTGAACTTGCTACAGGTGGAGGGTTCCAGGTCAGCGGAAGAGTTACTGTCCACCCTGCAGAGAGTGGTCGAGGAACAAGGTTCAGTTCTAGTAGCATCTCGTGTTGAGGAAGAGGAGCGACAACTCAACCGTCGTCTGCGTGAGGAGCAAGATGCGGCCTACCAAGCTGGTTTGCAAGCAGATCAGGTTTGTTACTACTTCTTGTGGAACTTAAACACGGCCTCCTTCCATTGCACTAAACTTGACTACGTCTTATTTCCATATATTTACTATTGGTTTATTGGCTCCCGGTGGGTTACTAGCTTTGGGTTATTGTCTATTTTGCTGGGGCACCAATGCTTACTCAGTACTCGTCGTTCTTATAGAGTGCTTTACAATGCTCTGGTTTTGTGCCTAAAAACGATTTGCATGAGGATGGGTAAACCTGTGCGGTTGAGATCATGGAGCTCTTTGCCGTGAATTTCCTTTACATTTATTTGATGATGTTTGGTTTTGTGATGATCAGGAGAGAGAGCGCTTAAGGCAAGAAGAATTTGCCCGGAAGGCCAGGGAGGATGCAGAAGCAGAGCAGAGGAAGAGAGAGGAAGAAGAAGCTGCTGCTCGGGCTGTCCAAGAAGCTGCAGAAAGAGAGGCAGCTTTGGAGCAACGAAGACGTGAGAAAGCCATGGCATTGGGTGCAGAGCCTGAGAAAGGGCCTGATGTTACTCAAGTACGTGGACCGATTACCTTTTGTGCATGGAGTTTATGTACACATTGCCTTCGCCTTTCAATCGATATACATCACATAGTTTTTCAGTTCCTGTCAGAAGATTTACCTTGATTTCTTTGGCTTAACATCACTATTTCAGGTTGCACCTGTAAACTCGTCAATCTCATTTTGTTCTGTAATTTGTATGCCAGGTGTTGGTACGCATGCCTACTGGTGAAAGGAAAGAGAGACGGTTCCAGAATAGTACCAAGGTGTCTGCAATTTATGATTATATTGATTCGCTGGGGTTACTTGACGCTGTCAAATATAACTTGGTGACCAACTTTCCTCGCGTCGTGTATGGACCAGAGAAGCGGGGTCAAACTCTTAAAGAGGCTGGCCTCCACCCACATGCCAGTCTCTTTGTTCTTGTGGAGGATAACTAGGATCTATATATACGTATATAAAGGTTGCAAAATTTTCTTCCCTAAAGCCCCCTATTTTAGATTGCCTGCTAGTCCCACTTGGGCTCAAGCAGAGGTGTCTCCAGTATTTTCCCGTTCCATCACAGAATGTTGAGATGGACTCCTTCCGCTCGGCCTAACCCTCATTTTGCATTTATCGCTTGTCTTACAGGCATAAACTAGGTCTCTTAGTTTTTTCTTAGGACAGGTCTTTTTCATGGGTTGCTTAGACTTAGTCATTCTTGCAGTCAACAATGAGCATCAAGTATGATGATCTAGGAGTTGATTCGAGCTATGCCTAGTTGTAGTTTCAAAATTTCGGGAGGCTTTGACTAAGTGCCCATTTCTTGTTTCTATTCGCCTTGTGGCCTCCTGTCCTGGCTAGTTCCCATGTTCCTAGCTAGGTGTTTCCTATGTCAGCAGTGACGATAACTGTCAATATCATTTGTATACAAATAATACTATGGCTGAGGACTATACTGCTGCTCCTTTAGTGTCTCCTTTTTCCACACCTTCGGTATTCTACATTTGCTGTTCATTCCTGTGCAAACACTACCAATAACTGCATATCGTCGTGGTCCAGGCAAATTAGCTGAGAGATGTGTCGCAGGTCCGCACCGCCACTTCACACCATGCTTGACTAGAAATGCTTCTGATTAGTTGTTTTTGGTATACAAATGCCATTGAAAATGGTACGCACAGTAAACACCGTCACGTAAAAAATCTCCAAACTGAGCTCCTGCAAACTTCAGTTGCGTTGATAACATGCTTGAATTACTAAGTGTCGATCATAAACCATTGCTTGTTAAGAAATGTAACTTTGACTTCGAGGGCATTTAATAAGTTATCTTCGAGGGCATTTAATAAGTTATCTTCGAGGGCATCAGAACTTTCCATATTTTGGATACCAAACATCGTACATTAACAACGTCACATAGAACATGGTAGATAATTGACGTGATGCTCATGTGTAATCGCTTTATTTCCATATATTTCAAATTGTTCGGCGTTTACTTGAAAGAATCATGTTCACGATGGTTGGGAAAAGCAAGAACGTGCAAGAGTTTGAACATGTGATCCTCTTCCAGTCAAATAACACAGCTTTACAGTAGTTCTGGTACTAGTTTCGCAGTCGTACTAGGAGGGGATTGGCTTTGGCACGAGGGTTTTCGTTACTTCTCTCTCCTGTTTCGAACAGTACCTCAAATATATATGTCAAGATTGATGGGAGACAAAGCTCAATGTTGATGTGCAAATTTTTGAGGACTTCGAGCCAATTTAGTCTTCCCTAAAATGTAATTTTCTTAGTTGCAGAAAACACGCTCACTGGCAATTTGCCGAATAGCTCCGGAGAGCCGACTGACGCAGCTTCGAATTTTCAATCGACCTTTGCCGACATGTGAGTATGTCCTCACCGGGGCACTCGGCAGTTTCAGGACAGAACCTTATCAAGCTCTTGAACCGAGTCCGACTAGCACTTGGTATAGCACTGGGTATTATTGCCTTAATCCTTGTAATCTATGTTGCTTGCGTTTTCTGGAGGCACTTGTCTGCGTTCCTTTCAAGGTGGCGTACTGCATCCCTTGTAAGGTGGCATGGGCCTCAAAAGACAGGCACAAAGGTGCATTTAGTTGTCAAGAACCTGACCATGGTGCCCTTGCCGTACACATTTGAGGAGATTATGGATGCAACCGAAAACCCGAATGATGCATACATCATTGGAAGAGGTGCCCACGGTGTGGTGTACAAAGTAGCTCTGTCATCCCGGACACCTATTGCAGTGAAGAAGATTGAACCTCTGGACATAACCCCTGCCTTAGTGCATAAAAGTTTCAGGCGTGAAATAGAGACTGTGGGGAAAGTCAAGCACCGAAATCTAGCGACGTTGCTGGGATTCATGCAGTGGGGCAAAGTGGGACTCCTATTGTATGACTATGTCTGCAACGGGAACCTCCATTCTGCTTTACACAACAGGGAGCAAGCCAGAGAGATTGATCTAAATTGGAAGGTAAGACTTCACATTGCTGAGGGAGTAGCCAGAGGATTAGCTTATCTTCACCATGACCACAATCCTCCCATCGTTCACCGAGACATTAAGTCTTCTAATGTGCTTCTGGATGAAGACTTGAAGGCCTGCATCTCAGATTTTGGTCTGGCCAAGGTGTTGGCCATCTCTCAAGTAGAATATAATCAGTGGTTAACTACTGCTAATGTGTTGGGAACATTTGGCTATATTGCTCCAGGTAAGTCTTGTCTAGTCTTCGCTATTCATTGCTACATTTTGTTAAGCATGGAGGTTACTATATTCCAGATATTGCTTTTGTTGTGCATTGAATATATGAATTTGTTGTTCTGATGGAGTGTTTAATTCTTATTGAATATTGCGATAGTTGTACTTGCCGATTTGGATCATTTTAGGATTGAAAATGATATGAATGTAAACCACAGAGGTTGCTTATGGCTCGTTGGTGACACCGAAGGTGGACGTATATGCATATGGTGTCTTGTTGATGGAGCTCTTAACTGGAAGACAACCAGTAGACAAAAGCTTTGGGGAGACTTGGCATGTTGTTGCATGGGTGAAGGATAATGTCCTCCAAAACCATGGTAGAATGAGCGAAGCTATCCTTGACCCATCACTACTTAATGCGATGAATTTGGTTGATAGAGAAGAGATGTTCCTTGTACAAAGGATTGCCTTGCTATGTACAAGAAAGGATCCAAAACTCCGACCAACAATGAGAGATGTCGCTGATTTATTGAAGAGTCTTTCTAAGAAAATGGACGATAAGATTGAGAATGGCGACGATGAATTGGGAGAATCTACTTCTAAACGAAATGAAATCGGCATTTTGTCAATTCAAATGTGAATGGCTAGAAGCAATACTATCAGCTAAAATTCACACAATACCGGTAGAATGTTATGAAAAGAATTAATGAAGATACAGAGATGTCAGTGGCTGAATGTTTGAATATTGTTAATAAAGGGGGTCACAGCAGGGAAATCTGCAGGAAAATCTCAGGGAATGGATCCTCAAGGAATGAACAGATGTGTAGACAATGCTGAACAGATCTAGACATACATTAGCGTATTCCGAAATTGGGTTCGACAATGTCTACACAATTGTCCGAAAATCATGGATAACGCAACCAGTGTTCTTTCGATCAGGCATACTGTTAAATTATCTTTTACTGTGTCTGAAAGAAGCAGAAGCACAAGACATGGAATGCTTTTTAAGTTCAGGGTAAGAGGAGCACCCGAATGAGCATGGCATCTCCTGATGGAATAAATTCGAGAAAATTTCCCGAGATATGCTCAACATCTGTAACACGCACAGGTTTGAAGTAACTGTAGGCCTTCTTTTTGGATCGACAGTTGTTGCGTCAGACGGTTAATAAACATAAACTAGAGGATCTACAAACGATTCAAGCAAGTCAAAACTTATTCACCAACAACTACCTCCAATTGTTTTCCAATCAATTGTGAACGTAAGGATTAACTCTGACATATCCTATGGATTTCATTACCAAACTTCACATTGGCATGATATTCCATAGGATCAACGCATCTGTCGCGGCTTAGAAGCAAGTCAGCTTGAGAGCTTCCAACATAGAGAAAATAGGTCCAATCTGTACAGAGGAACGAGTACAATACAATAGACCGACAATGTGACGATGCACCCTCACAATCTCACCCAACGCGCCGCCACACCGCCTCCTACATCTACCAAGCTCACTATGCATCCCCAAAACCGGCCCCCCATAGCAGCTCGCAAGAACCACACACTGCAACTTGGATCCACTCCGCATGGCCGCATTGAACACATCGCTGAACTCTGGATCTGCATTCGTGTAACTCCATGGACTTGCCCCATTTGCCAACTCGAACCCATTCGCATCCTCCTCCACAGTCTCCCGCACATACATCAGCGAATCCGGAAGCCCCAGCCTCTGGAACAGAACCGCGTCTAGGTACTCAGAGCCAGTTACATTTAATTCTTCGATACATCGTGAGCCCACATCGAACTTGACCAAATTCAGACTTCGAAATGGTGAAGAAGCGCTTGTGTGCCAGAAGACGAAGATCATTGTGCTCCAGCTTCTGAGCTCCGTCATGAGATCTACGAGGAAGGTGGTCTGCAATATTCTGCAGTAAGGGGTTCAGTTTGAAAAAGAAATGTCCAGGAGGTCCATACCAAGGACAGATTTGAGCATGGGAGGAACTGGATTGACATAAGTGAGCTCTTGGAGGAGGTACCAGGCTTCCTCAGCCTCGGCACTCACTTCCGTTGATTCACTTGACTGCATGTTGTGAGCTCACAACCGGAAGAGTGAGTGAAGGAACTTTTTGAGAGGATTCCCAAACTATTGGGGAGTTCATCTGTGAAAATTTTGGTTGGACCCATTTCATGAAACAGTGTACAGAGATGAATAAGCTCGAAGCTCCAGAAGCTTTAGGTTTCGGTCGAATTCTCCCTTGCTTCCTTCGAGTCTAACACCTCAATCTGCCATGCTCCACTCCGGAGTTTCCCATCATTCATAGTCTCATAGTTTTCCGTGGACCTTGCTGTGATGGCGGCTACATCTCTGGATGATTGATTTGAATATAGGCTTTATATCTCGATCGTTGGATATGACGGTATTGGATAAGTACAGTGTCATGTGCGAAACAATGGAGTTTCTTATTATTGAAAGAAAAATGCGGTTTCACCTTAAATCGTTGGAATGCTTTAGTGAGTTGGGAAGTCTATTGTGGCTTCTGGCGGATTGCAATGGCAGGTCTGTTGAAGTGGACGTCATTGGCAGAGGAGAATGGTAGTTGCATGTGTAGAGTGTATGCCAAGGGCTTTTCCTTGTCGTACCTCATGACTTTCTGAAGACTTTAGAAGCGTCTGATGTGCAGTACAGATTAGAAGTGCTAGGATGGGGTCCAGAAGTAGACTACCCTGGTTTGTTTTTAGGTGAGTTGGTAGGCATGTATATTGCACAGTTATCTGTTCATTGTTGATTCTGATAAGAAAAGCAAATGGTGAAGGTACCAGAAAATCAGATTTCATTGTTCAGAAAGACATCTCCAAACGATGATGCTGAATCTGCTAATCTCCGTCACTTCTCGAATTCAACAAACAACCATGATTCTATTCTTAAGAGCAGAGTCTTAGGAAGCACAATTACGATGATCATCATTGGGTTCCAAAACTTGAAGAACAACACTCAATATGCAATCTGAAACTGGGAAACGAACAGGTGGAGCAACTTGGCTTTTCCAGCACTTCAGTTTTATTAATGTCAAGTAGCAATCACGTGACTTCCTTGTGATTTCTCAAATTCTTCGGCATAATCAGAACCTCACAGATCAGTGAGGTAATTTAAAGCGGCTGTGCTTTCGTAGCAGAGTGGAAGTTGTCCCAACTTTCTTCAGTATCTGTCACACATATTACCCTAGTGACAGCCTGAGGGTGGGCCACCTGCCCTGCTCTTGCGAACCTTGAGGACTCCCCTCGTTCTGCAATCAGCTTATTTGACATTGTACAAGACAGATCCCCGCCTCGAGGAAGTCCTAAGTTTTTCTTTTTCAGGCTCTATAGCGTAATAAGTAAATGCAACATCGAAGACTCTTAACTAAATATTTTACAAGCTTCTATGCTCAAAAAGCTTGAATATCCACCGCAGAGGAGGTGAGCGCTCCACGCCCAAAGAGTTTTTGGTGACAGTCGCTCTTGACAACATGATCTAGTTATTCTAAAAAACACTCATATGGTCATTACTCTCTGTTAAATCCTATGTCGTAGGGGGCTCGTTTACCCCAGTATTTTAGTTGCCTCAAATAAATAGACAACCCCCTCAAAGTAGGAGCCCTGCCTCGATCCCAGCCGGTGATTGAAGAAAAGCTTCAGTGCTCAGAAGGATAATTATGGCCTCTGATCATCATTCCACCCTTGTAAGAAGCTCTTGCCTGCTTCATAAGTAGACCAGCAAATTGCAGCTGCTGGTGTATGAAACATTACACGAGGTCGCATACCCCTCCAAAGAGAACCTGGGCCTTCCCGTTTAACAATGCTGCGGGCTGCTGCCAACACAGATCCGCTAGCGTATCTATCAGCTCCGCACACGCCCTGTCAACAGTTACCAAGCAAACATCAATACCCTGCTATGAAGCTGCATCATTTCAAGCACAATGCAGTGTCGTCAACACTGTTGATTCAATTTATTCCTATTCCCACTGCTACACCCTGCCCTGCCGAGGTTCTTGAACAGATGGTAAAATTCTCCAGGATAATGTTAAGTGCTGCGTGACAATAGATGACATTAAACACGCGAGAGCCTGAAATCTCACCAAAATGCAATATAGAAATGAGAAAAATCAAGAAATTAGACTTGATCAAGAAGGATTGTTATTGGAAGGTTAAGGTAAATGATGGAATCTTGCTGAAGCCCTATTAAGTAGTGTAACGAGAAAGCAATATTTTCATCAATTGCATTCTAAGTTGCCTCTCGAATAGGTGGGCATTGAATGTTAATCAAATACCGTTTGAACTTTCGAAGCATAATGATTAATCAAGACCTACGATTCACTCAAGTGCAAAACTTGTAAGGTATAAGATGGAAATGATTTCAGACAAAAACGCACCTGACATTGCAATCTTGTCTTGATCACATCAAGTGGGGTTGTGACAGCACTAGCTAAAGCCCCAGCAGCTCCACCAGCGGTAATGTGCATCAGCAAATGTTCCTCGTCGGCGTATTCTGGATAAAGCCCCGCTAAAACCTGCAAAGCCCAGTTCATCACTCATCAAAACATGAAAGACACAAGCCACTCACAACTTCAAAGTCATACCAAACCACTCAGTCTGAGAGCATTGACCAACCTATAATGTAGACGATATAATTATGAGAATACGTTTCTAAATATTCAATACAAGCTCAAAGATGTCTTAGATTGAAATCCAGATATACCTCTCAACAGGACGGATCAAATAACTGTGAAAAGACGAATCTAACAATTATTTCAAGATGGTGAAAACAGAAAGACCAACTCGAAAGACAACCGACCAATTTGGGCATAAATATAAAGATTCGCTCTGCATAAGATCCTACTCTAACAGCAGACGATGAGAACCCGGAACCCTCCCCCAGAAACGTGCCACCCACAAGGTATCACCTGGTCTCGCCCACAAACGCAGAGTGCGCGATCCATGTACACGTACGACGCTGAGAATCATGGATTCGAACAACGATCAAGGAATATTCTGAGTGCAGACAGCCCAATGACTGACTGCGGTCCGACCGCGGTTCTGGAACAAACAGAATATATCGGCGATCCAGGCCCAATCCAAAAGGGAATCAACAACAATATTGTCGCTATCTGAAAGACTTCAGGACAACTCGCTTACGCATCGAACCTCATCCAGTTATAGGAATCAAAAAATCCTCAACTTCGCCATGCTACTAAACCATACGCAACCGACAATGGTTGGAGCGAAGTTTTTATCTCTTCGAAGAGGAAGTCTGGCTCCACGATCGAGAAAAGCGAAAGCTACAGAGGGACTAACTCAGTATTGACCGAAATCCAACCAGACACATCTAAAGGAGGCTGTACAACTCCAAAACTTCAAATAGCTCGACTCTTCAAAAGCAAGCTGGCTATGGAAGAGTAAGGACGACCCGCAACTCGCCACAATTTCGATCAAAACCGTCAAGAAGCTCATCACAATAAATGGACACAAGACCCTCCAAATGGCAAACACAGGACTGTAGTTACGTCACCCCGCACGATCTCCACCAGGGATTCCGATCCTTCCAAAGTAAAAGAGCAGACAGCGCGCGGAGCGACGACGATCGTGTTTGAGAAAGCGATCTGGAATGCTAGGCCAAACTGAATAACTTTGGACGCTGAACGCTAACTCGAAATTCTAGAACTAGCCGCTGAAATTACAACCCACAGTGCACGAAGGATGCCTGACCATTTCGATGAGGAAGTTGTACTCCACCACCGTGATGGCTACAAGGCCTTGCTTACGACAAGTGATTTACTAAAGTAATAGTCCCGCATATCAGAGTCAAAACTACCATAAGAGTCCCCCCATGCAATCCTGCTGGCTACAAGTTCTACAACAGCAGCCAAGCTTGAGTATTCTAAAAACTCTAAAAAAAAGAGTCTCCCACGAACGAGTTTCTCGATTACTCTCACGAACAAGCATCGAAGAGCAAAAACCATTGAGCAATTTGAGGGAACCTCTCAAAACATAACGACTGCACCGCCTCTAAGAGGCCCGAAAGAATCGCCCAAACACACGGACAATTCCGTCTGCAAAGGTAAACAAAAATTTCCAAACTATCACTCGACAAACGACTTCTTCTTCAAACAATCAGCATCCAAAAACCAGACATACCTTCTTCCCGGCTTCGTAAGCGGCGAAATGAACAGCTGTGAAGGGGACGTTCATCACCACAGTCGTCCTGTAAGACTTGTAAAATGCAGAGAATCCTTCCTCTTTCATGGTCTTCTTAATACAATCCAGAACACTGGAGTAGGGGCTATGACGCAGCTGCAGGCGCTGCTTGACCACATCCATTGGCGTGAACACGGCGTCACTGGCAATTGTGGCTCCGGCACCCGCCAACCCATGCGCGAAAGGGTGATGCCCGCTCGCATTCCCTCCGAACTTCTCCTTCAACGTCTCATACGCGGCGAAATACACAGCATGCGCCGGCCCGGCGCCCAGGCCCATGGCACCAATGCCCCGGTACAATCCCAGCGGGCCCTCCTTCTGCATGATCGCGAAGAAGGCCTTGTACACGGTGCTGTGCGCGGACCCGCCCGCGCTCTGCAGCATCTGCATGCGCGTCTTCACGAGATCCACCGGGAACATTGCCATGTGCTCCACCATGCCCGCTATCGATCCCGCCAGCATGTACTGCCCAAACCCTAGCCCATCGTGCAGCTCATGCTCCTCCCGCTGCTGCTGCTGCAGCAGCGGTGGCGCCCCCGGCGCCTCCCCCGCCCCCCCATAACTCTTCACGTTCTCCCTCTTCGCCAGAAAATGCCGCTCCCTCAACACGTCTGCCACTCCCTCGGCCATGCGACGATCGCCCTCACCACAATCCCTCCCACAACTCCAAAACTCCCCCAACCTCCCCCAAATTCTCACAAAAACTCCCCCAAACTCAACAAAAACTCCCCCTTTGATCTGTAAATTCAGACTCTCTTCGAAGTAACACAGCTAAATTCACCACCAGAGCTTAAACTACAC
Source organism: Ceratodon purpureus (assembly GCA_014871385.1). NCBI lineage: Eukaryota > Viridiplantae > Streptophyta > Bryopsida > Pseudoditrichales > Ditrichaceae > Ceratodon > Ceratodon purpureus. Next base: position 6,908,380 of record CM026428.1, on the reverse strand, counting down.
GAACAATCTTCAATGCCTCCACAATCTATAAACTTCACACAACTCAAAAGCTCCTCACACCTACTCAAAACGAGTTCCACTCCGAGCAAAACACAATTGTGAATTCACAGACTCTTTTGGACACTGTCACCTCTACTGAATAAAATACCAGCACTTAGATAGTCCCAGCTCCTCAAAATCCCTCCTTTGGAACGTAAACTCTCGGTAACTGAACTCAAACTCAAACCCAAATGACTGGATGGCTCCACTTCAAGGTAGAATCTGTTGCAATTGAAGTGGAAAGTGGGACTCAAACCGAAAGGAGGAAGATGAGCACAGAGAAGATGCAATTGGGAGTGTGAATTGGGAAGTGGAATATGGATTGTATGTTAATGTGTAGAGTGTGTATGAAGTGGGAAGGAGATTCAACCCTAAATGGATGTGGGAGTGGGAAGCTCTTGAGCTTGAGATTGCATGGAGATGAGATGAGATGAGATGCTATGGTGTGATGATGCTTGGAGGTGGAGGTGGAGTGGAGTATGTGCAGGGAGAAGAACTACACTTGGCAGGAGAGGTGGATGCTTCGGCAGAAGGAGAGGAGCTGAGAGAGAGAGAGAGAGAGAGAGGGGGGTGATTCAAGTTCCAAGGAGGGAGGGCGTTGGGTGGCTTTTGAACAGCAGCAGCAGCGCACTTGATTCTGGGAGAGTTGGGCAGATGGATGCCTTGTTTTATGCTCTCACTGGAAGAGAGCCTGTGTAAAAGTTGGGGTGGAGTAATATGGGTGCCAAACTCATGGACCAACCTTTTACTTTTCATGGACTAATGTTTTACTTTTTCATGGACCAATGTTTTCATTGCTTAATTTTAGTTTTTTGAATGCTATATGGCTCTAACCTCCATATTATGACACTCCATAATATGATGATATTATTGTTTCAAGCAATACACATGGAACAAGCCATTTCTGTGACTAATCTAGGTTTGCCACCTTGAAGTTAGGGCTTCCTAAACATGTTATAATAGAGGGGGACGACTTTACTATGGTAGGATAGTTGGTTTGTTCACAATGATTCTAAAATAAGAAGTAAAATATAAGGATTGAAATACAAAAGAAGGATAAATTATTTTTAGTGATATTTGGCTATTTCTAATTCTTTTGAAGATATTTTAATGATTTCTGTGTAAAGACATGCAAATTGATCAACTAAAATTTTGAGGTATGAACCTTATGTTTTTTCAGAAAGAATGATTCTTTATTTGGAGGTGTTCTAACCATCTACCATGTCACAATAGTGGTGTAAAAGAGCATTTTTTTCTCTTAACTTTATTCTGTGAGTGAATGGTTTGCAGTTTTATAATAAATTTACTATGATGGTGTGGTAAGTTCGAGAATATTTGATTCTAAAGTGTACTTGATTTCGGGGATGTCCAATGGTAAAGGTGGGAGGTTTAGAAGAACATAACTCTTGTGCATTTGAAGGGGTGTTTGGATGGACAAACTTTTGTACAATCAGGGTTTGGGCCATGGAAGAGAATAAACTTTGGTGCATTAGATAGGCCGGCAAGTAACAACGATAGTTTCTTAGAGAGTCAGTTGACATAGATAATTTCAAAAGGGGGGCAAGGAACAACACCATTTTCTAGAGTGTATTCGATTTTGGGGATGTCCAATGGTAAAGGTGGGAGGTTTAGGAAAGCATAACTCTTGTGCATTTGAAGGGGTGTTTGGATCAAACAAACTTTTGTACAATCAGCGTTTGGAGCATGGAAAAGAATAAACTTTGATGCATTAGATAGGCCGGCAAGTAACAACAACAGTTTCTTAGAGGGTCAGTTAGCATAGATAATTTCAAAAGGGGGGCAAGGAACAACGACAGTTTCTTAGCGGTCCAATTAGCATTGAGACTTTTTAGAAAGGGGGGCAAGGAACAATGACAGGTTCATAGCGGTCCAATTAGCATTGAATTTTCTAGAAAGGGGGGCGAGTAACAATAACAGTTTCTTACGGGTACGAAGTACCAATAGCAGTTTCACATGCGTGTCTCAAATAATGGTACAGTTTACTAAGTAACTATGGTATATGCGTTCATTGGATGTATTGTTGGAATAAAGTTAAAGGTCTAAGAAAGTATAACTTATATACCTTTGAAGGTTGTTTGGTTGTAAAGAAAGTCAATGTGTAGGATTTGGAAAAGTTAATTTTTACATTCGTAATAGAACATTAAATAAAAATGATAGCCGTAGTCTGGGTTCTAGATAAGTATCAAATTTTTTGCATATAGAAAAAATAGCCAAAATGTTGGATTTAAAGAATCATAAACTTTTGAGCATTTGATGAAATGCAAGGCTATAGAGATTTTAAAAATGTGGCATTAATTTTGTGCAATGGTGTTAAAGTATTCAGTTTATAGTTGCTGTAAAATTTGAATAAAAGGATGAAAGTGAATATATGGTTTGAGTTAACAAAGCAGAATAAAGGTCTAAAAAAAAATAGTCTTGTATGCAAAATATCTAAAACACAAACAACCTTATCATTGAACAACATTTTAAATTCATCCAACTTTAAACCTCTTTAGCATACAATAAAGATTCATGTAAATCCTTCAGTAGTAATTTACTTAAGATTTATTCAAATCTATTACGTTATCATTCAAATCAAGAGTAAAATGATTTAAACCATGACAACAAACCTATTACATTTTATTAAGCAGTCTAACTTGTATTTTTCTACTATTTACCATATCTTACAAGTTCAGTTTTTCAAAAACAAATTCACAAAAGTTAGGTAGGTAATCAAAGAATAATTAAATTTCCTGGAATAAAATCCTTAGAGCAAGGCAAAATGTGTAAACAAGAGTCAGGTGGAGTATCTGGATTCCATTATCATGTTGGGATTTGAACTGGACAATGTTCCAGGAAGTTAGAATAGTGTCATCTGTAGAGAAGGAATCACGCATATGCCTTCAGTCTTTCAATCAACAAGCCAATCCCAGGCTCCATAACTTGCACAGGTTGGGGATGACATAAATATCTGCCCATTTTTGTGAAAACAATGAAACTACTGTGCTGTCAATCCTTCAGTAATAAATATTTTCTTGCCCCAACTTGGGGTGACAATAGAGTTATTCATAAACTCATCTTTGGTGAAATAAGGTGAGTGACCCAAAGTGCTTGAATTGGAACATGGGCTCCAATGAAGTAGGTCAAACATCTTAGCATTGAAACATGTGCTCCAATTATAAATATGAATGAATCAAAGAATGATTTGATATCGTAGGTAGCATTTGAGGAAGGAGAAGTGAGTGAATTTATACTTGTTAACTTTAATGTGGTCACCTTCTTGTCACTACAAGATGTATGAGAGTTTAAAATGCTACTTGTTGGATATGATTTTATATATAGGTGTGCTCAATTTTATGAATTTTAAACTTTTTAGAATAGATTGAAACAAACTAATTGAGTGTATAAAACAATGTAATGATCAAGGAAATATAAGGATTAAATCCATAGTACATTATAAGACACATCAAAATATTTCACATAAACGTAGGTAAACAATATATTCACCATCCTACGGTTGAACAATTAGAATTTGTGAAGCAATCACATTCATTCCTTGGTAAAATAATAGTGTGTCTTCTTATCTAATTTTATTACAATGTTAAGAAATATAAGAATTAAACAAACCTTAAGGATTTCATTGTTGATGTTTCGTAATATTTTAACCCCTAAAGGACCATTGTCCTAGAATGGGCTTTTTAAGAATTCGGACATGTACCTGTGACTTCAATTTGAAGTTGAGATTTTTTGAAACTTTTTGAGAATGTAGGCCATAACAAGAACTTTGAGGGATTTTTTTGTTTTATTTTCAATTAGACATTTATAAAAATAATTATAGTCCCCAAAGTGGAAAAAGCTGTTTAATGGGCAATTCAGGCAGCCATGCTAAATACATCAATCACCTCTAAAATTATTTCTATGAATACTTCATGAGTCATCTTTGAGGTTTCCAAAAAAAAACTACTTTGAGTGCATAATGTTCACTACACAAAAATATCAAAATTTTCTCACCGTTTTGGGCAATGTCCAAAAAAACTTCTTCTTTCCTTCATAAAAGTTAAGAAAAATATTATTTTAAGTATTTTTTTTTTTTTTTCAGGGAAAACATGGACATCAATCTTTACTTTGACCGTTTGGATTGGGACTTAATTGAATAATGGAATTTCTAGAAAAGAAATAAGATTTAGCACTCTTATGTATTCAAATTAATAAAAATAATGTTTCAACATGCTACACTTGACTTTTTGGTGTAATTTTTTTTATAAAATTACCTAACTTAATCTTCTTTGACATGCACCAAAACCGCTAAAATCCATAATGCAAAAAACCTAAGAAAAAAAAGTTAGAGTGTGTCAACCTAGTCAAAACTCTTGTCAAAAAAGTTTGTTTTTAAAATTCAATTGCTATAATCTTCTAATCTCTGCGTTCGATTATATTGAAATTTTTTGAGCTTTCTATTGCAATAATCTAGTTGAAGGTTTTACAGTTAGAATTAGAAAAAAAATGATTTTTTAGTCATTCAAGCTTTTTACATTGGAAATGGTAGTTTTGGAGCGTTTTCTGGTGAAACATAGTCAAGGAACTTTAGGGGCTTAGATGAGCACATAATATATCTGCTATAAAATTATCCTACAGAAATTTGTGAATTTGGCTAGATTTATCATTTGACATAATATTGTCCAATGGTTCCAAACTAGCTAGTTTACACAAGATTCAAAGAATTGCAATATAATGTACACAATAAGCTTTATAGTCCTCAAATAATAAAATTCATTATATGTTTGTTAACCCATAAAGTACAATTGTTCTAGAATGGGTTTTTTTAATTTTAACCCCTAAAGTTCCTTGACTATGTTTCACCAAAAAACGCTCAAAAACTGCCATTTCTAGATACTTTTGATGAACTTTGAAGGAATTTTTTTAATTTTTTTCAATTGGATATTTATAAAAATGGTTATCGTATCCAAAGTGAAATTTTTTTGTTCAGTGGGCAATTTGGGCAGCCATGCTAAATACATCTGTTCCCTCTGATAATATTTATGTAAATACTTAATGTTGTCATCTTTAAGATTTCCCCCAAAAAAACTTCTTTCAGTACATAATATTCTCTCTACAAAATATCAAAATCTTCTCACTGTTTTGGGTAGTGTACTAAATAAACTTCTTCTTTCCTTCATAAAAGTTAGAAAAAATATTATTTTAGGTTTTTTGTTTTTTCCACCTAAATGATGGACATCAATCTTTACTATGACCATTTGGATTGGGACTTCATGAAATAATAGAATTTCTAGGAAAGAAATAAGATTTAGCATTCTTGCGTATTCAACTTAATAAAAGTATTGTTTTCAACATGCTACACTTGACTTTTGTGTGTAAAATTTTTTATACAATTAGCTAGCTTATTTTCTCTTGACATGCATCAAATCCCCTAAAATCCATAATTGAAAAAACCTAAGAAAAAAAAAAAAAATTAGAGTGTGTCAATCGAGTCAAAAAAATTGTCAACAAAGTTTGTTTTCAAATTTCAATTGCTATAATTTTCTAATCTTTACGGTCAATTATGATGAAATATTTTGAGCTATTTACTATAACCTAGTTAAAGATCTTATGATTACAATTAGAAATAATGGATGTTTAGTCATTTATGTTTTTCGCAATGAAAATGGCAATTTTGGAGCGATTTTTGGTGAAACATAGTCAAGGAACTTTAGGGATTAATTTAAGATTCAACTCATTCCTCTCACCATAGAACCTCGAAAGTTTGATCAAAGTGGAAACATGTGACTACTACACTAAGCTAGAACACCAAAATTTGGCTTTGGTGTAGAGTTATTTCAAGTCCAATGTTGTGATTAGTTGAGAGCCTCTTTCGGTGTACTCACCAGCCATTGCTCCTGATTGATATTTTGAATTTGGAAAGAAATGTTCAATGACAATCTTGCCCAATCAGAATTAAAGTCATCCATGACAGAAGTTCCGTATACTGTGCACATGACATGTGACCGGGATGTGGTGAATGGGAACAACCAGCCTTGCAATGTTCATCCATCCGTTGAGGTTTTCACATGTCCCATAAGTATTGTGTAGCAAACATCAGTCCTTGGGTATAAAGCCTCTCACTCATTTCGACTCTCACACACAGACAAATGCTCAGCTTAGAGCAAACTCCAAATCATCATCCATCACTGGAGTCCTTGTAACTTCATTTAAGTATCATACTTCCGTGATGAAGTATCAAATTTTAAATGAAGTTACTAGGACTCTAGTGATACTAAATGAATTTGGATTCCAATTCACTTTTAACGGGTGGCATCAAACTTCATCCAATGAAGACCGTGCCCCGACATTCATTCCACATGGCACTGTTCATGGACAACATGGGATTTGGACATTCATCCCACCCGCCGCTGAAATAATCCCCGCGCACTCCTTGTGTCGCGGACACTAGTGGGACCAGTGACCAAAGAATAGCCCCACTAGAGACATTCGAGAATAGTATTTCAGAGTGTCCAACTACACCAAACCAAACAAATACTACACCATTTTGCAACTCCCTGAAATAACAGTCTTTTCGGTGTAAACTCTGGTGTATTTGTCCACCATTCCTACTAGTGTGAAGATAACTTTATCAACAAGTAATGGAATACATATCATTATTATTTTTGACATAATTAATTTTAGTCTCAATTCTTTTGGAGTACCTGACATAAATTTATACATGAATCTATGAATCATACTTCAAAAACTCATAGGAAATACCTTACCCATTTGGTTCTGATCTTGATTTGACCTTCCATATGCTACACTTGCATTTAATAGTACAAGAAAATGTCTTGTGTACCCTCACATTGTCAAGGCAGGCAAAAGTTTCAAACGCCCAACCTGAGAGCAACTTGAATAACACAGGCAATCTACAAGTGGTTAACAAAATGGAAATTTTTATTTGACCTTACCATATACTGCATGAGACTAATTCCTGGTGAACGGACATTGGCTGTTCTGCTCTTGTCCCAAGCCTGACTTTCAGGAAGATTCTCCTGAAATTTGCACAAGGAGGCAAAGATGTAGAAACTTGTCAAAGTTTGATGTCGGTTTTGAAGGGGGCCCCATTGGAATTTGGCATGCAGAGGCCACAAGCTCCATCTTTCCCATCCAGTCCCAATAGGAGATGGGAAGTTGGGACCAGAAGATTCTTGAGCATTGTGCACGAAGTGGTTGCCTATTGAGATTTCTAAGTTCTTGCTTATCATCATTTGTAGTACACTTTAGTGGGCCCTAAGTTGATTGTTAGGAGTACATGTTCAAAACCTCAAAGGCCATTCACACTGTTGCCCCACTCTTCCATGAATTTTTGTGCTGCGGGTTTTAGATAAATACAATTACAAAAGGCCCTGCAGCTATTCAATTTGATTACATTATTCTGTAAGGCTGTTCGGTTTTTTGCAAATCAATTTTTTGCTGGCCATCCTTGATTCATACAAATTATTTATTTTGCTGTGGGAAATTTTGGTAATTTTTGATTGAGATAAGTTTTGCACCAACTTCTGATGCCTTGTTGTCACACCCTTCGGACCTTTCAAACATCATTTAGAGCAACCCCTTTCAAGAACACCAGAAAGCCCACATTTGAATGAACTTTGAGCAACTCTAATGGTGCTCAGCTACAATTGACCATGGTCTTCATGAACCTCTGAATGTCTGAAGTGTACTCTCAAATGAATGTTTCTTTTCAGGACACAAGCTAAGTAAAAATGAAATATAATAATCATGTAAAAATCATTCCTGATAGTATGCTTACATGCAGATATTATCCCTTGGTGCAAATGTGAAGGTTCAGTCACAGTTTAGGGCTCATGGTTTGTTGGCCAACAAACCATTTTGAACCACCTCAGCTTATGTGCAGACCAAAGGTAAGCCATGGAAAGGGGAGTCCCAATCCGGGTTGCACACATGCTTAGGCCATGGATTCCATCCTCACAATCCGGACCTTGAGATTGGCATCTACCCACTAGGAGCCACCTCGGTCAGTGCTTGTAAAACCTGAATCTGTTCCTCCTTTGACAGACAGCAAACTTCCCCTTGCGATAAACCTCGCCCTCGTCTTAATGACGAGGGCCCCCCAACCAGGGCTGTCATTGGAGGGGGCAAAAAGCCCCCTATATTTTGCATGTTGATGAAAAAAAAAATTAAAATTTTTTAAAAAATTTAAAAATATATAAACTAACTAAAATTAATCTAGTGGGTCCCCCCAGACTAATTCGGGGTCCCCGGTTTCATTAAAAATAAAAAAATTACTAAAAAAGGGCCGCAGGGCCCCTAAAAATAGATCAGGGAGGAAAGGAGAAAGGGGAGGAGGAGGGGGAGGGCCCGACTCGTCATTAAGACGAGGGCGAGGTTTAGAACGAGGGGCAAACTTCCATGTAGTAAGGTGTAGACTGTGTGGTCCTGTCGAATGTTTTATTTTACCAACCCTGTAATGGCAATGCCAAGGTTCTGTTTGTATGCTCTATTTTGTTGACCATAAAAAAATTAAAATAAACCAATGAAAAGTCAATATTACTGTTATTTTATATCAATAAAACAAGTGTAACAAGGAAATTCATGTTTAGATCAAGAAATTCTACCAAAAATTCAAAATATTCCAGTTCAAAGATTTTTGGAGCGTTTCAACCTGTTAATTCTGTTTTCAAAAACTAACCAAATATTCCATACCAGTGCAGAAGCTGACCAAGCACTATGGTATAAGGAAAGATTGTTCTTGCACTTTTTGCACAAAGGGATATTGAGTAGCAAGCTGCTGGAGTGATTCAAGTTAGATTCAAGCTGGAAAAACAGTTAGAATAAAATAAAAAAACCCTGGCTGGTACCAGGCTTGTATTGTGAGCTTCTATGAGATCAGAAGGATCTCACATACTGTGCTTTCACAAAGTTGTGTGTGAGCCACACGCCATGGTTGCTTTGGAGAAGAGCCGTATAACAGCTCAATGTTCTCTTTCTGAAAGTGATTCTGTGCAAGTTACTGAAGTAAAGCGTAACGCACTACTGTAGCATGCTGTGCGAATACTAATAAATGGTAGAGTGTGGCCAACCAGCAAAAAGAATGTCAACTTCAGTGAATAAACATCAACAGACTAGCAAGGCTACATCGGATTCTTTACATTATTTAAATTTTATAAAAACTTGAATTTGAACATAATGAAGCTCAAGAGAAACTTTGGATAAGTTAGGGGGCCTGCCTAGCTCCGCATTCTGTGTGAATTTTAGATTAGCTATTAGCCATATATTGTGCACTGAGCAAGAATATCAATGACAACATGTACATCTTGATTTTCCTCAAAGGGTATGATAAAAAGTTACAAAGCATGCTATTAGTCGGGCTTCCAATCTGGAAGGCACTTTGCCCAAGGAGGCTGAACCCACTAATTCCAATGACAGGCTAAACAGAGACTCAAAAGCTACTATACTGATGATGTGTTATTAACCAATACAAAACTTTCACTTACGCCACTCTCTTGAACAGGCTGAAGTGAAATTGTTCTTGTGCTGTCACTGTAGTCCCAGAAGTTGGCCACTTGACAAACTCTACATTGACAAGTGAATCCACGAACATCTGAGAATCCATTGAACAAGTATATACTTCTCTTACACTCAATTGCAATGAGCAAATTTCTAATCCTTTCCTAATTCTTTTCTATTTTTCCAATTATTGGGGCTTGGAAAGTATATTTCTTGTAATGCACCTCTTGACTTCAAAATTCAATGTACACCCCTGCAGTCATTTTCTCTCCTAACAGGCACGCCTCATCCACAGAATGATTAAAGAGGACTGATAGAGACCAAGTACTGTAGTTCCAAGTTTGCAAGCAACTACACATGGGTCACTGGTAGGGCCAACTTGGCTGTTGAGATACCATTCACACGACCGACGAGGAACTCATCTGCGTGGGGCAAATGGTGGGGTTTAGCGTGTGTCTTGGTCACTGTTAACTTACTTGTGGCCAGCGCTGTGATCATTGTGCTCACCGGTTGCAACCACGGTATCAATACCAATGAGAACTCCTGTGTCTGCTGTACAAGCACGCCCGAGTCCCGACAGTGGATTTCAGAAGGAAGAACCACAGTATCTGTTGTATGAACACGGTTCCATGCATAAAACTTTTAATCCAAGCTCACCCATAAGGAGTTGAACACTATCCTAGTTAGTTGAAGCCACGCAGCATACTTGCAAGGAAATAATCCTTGCGACGAAAATATGCACAGATAGAACTTTGAGTGAGGATCTCATATCCATTTTTAAAAAGGACAGATTATGATTTTCTTATAAAATATTGAAATGAATATTTGTAGGTGGACTAACCCTTTCTTTTATACACATCATCCACTAACCACCTACTATTATGCTAGCAATGTTCCACTTCATAATTTAGTATCAAAGTGACTAGATTAGGGACTAAGGTTTTGGACACAGGTGCATTTGTAGAAGAATGCAACAGGTCCCCGTTGGAATAGTCTGCTTTACCTTGCGTCAAATTGTAGAAGATATGACTGAATGGGGAAGCAATGGTGTTGCCCTCAAACATATCACGGTGTAAAAACACTCCATTCAGTGCATGCTTTGTCCTTCTATGTTGTGTCCAGAAGGTGCTATACTTCACAATCTAGCTTACTTTCTGTAATTCAGCTCCATCTGCACTTAGCACTAGATCATACTTCGAGTAGGGAAACAATACAAATTCAAACAATTGCTCAGAATTTAAATCATAGATACTTTCAAACTTGCATAGAGATTAATGAGAATAGTACCACCTCCAAGTTCATTTATTTAAACCCTAGACACGACTAAGATGAAAAATGCAGATCAGAACGGAATCAGCGTATGAGTTAAAGCATCCAACAATTCTTGGCAACAGCGGCAAAATACTCCTGAACACCAAACATTCGGTAACATAAAAATTGGTTTATTTCCACAACTTATCTGTTGATAAGCTGTGAAAAAGGCAATGGTAGACAGAATCCCCAGAAATTAGCTTGATAATCATATAACACTGAAGGAGAGTTTACAATTTCACTATAAAGTGTCTCAGTCCATGATTGGCATCAACTTGCCTACAAAGTCTCCTTCCTGACCGTTACCTTCTGTTTAATGCACAACCTCAATATCCAGAATTTACAGCGGACAGTTGGGACATGTACAGACAAGAAAAAAATCATGTAAAAATACTATACAAAGAGCACCCTAATACAGTGTAACTCCCTGATTTTTTAGGAAGATAAAAACCTGTATTGATGACCGAGTCATCCACCCGTCGTCTATTGAATTGCAGAACGATACCTCCTCTTGCAAACCATCGTTTGCACATAAACGAATGGAACCGATTTTGTACATTTCCCAACCAATACTGATGTCTTTTTTCCTCCTGAAGACTTTACATGCAGATGCTACTGCATATCTCCTTGCTGCATAAATAATCCGTCAGTCAACAATGCTCAGCCCTTTCAACATTTCTAAAGATCTGGCATTCAGGATTCTGTTTTGCAATATCTTGCACACAAGTTCCACAGGAACATTATAGAACCTATACCGTCCCAAAAAATATCGCAAGTTATGCATACGGCCAACTTGGTAAGCACATCTCATAAAATGGAGTACAGTACCTGAGTCGGTGCATACATCGATTGCTGATTCCCAGCCATTGTGGGCTGAACTACCATCATATCCTACGCACAAAATTTAAAAAATGTTTCATTTTGTAACGAACCCAATAAAAATGCAACTAAAAAGAACAAAAAGTATAGAAAGCATACATGCCAATAAATCAAGAGAAATCACCAATTTACATGATTCTTTTAGAAGACCGACACTGCTCCAGAGATTACAAGTCAAGCTTAAAACCTACATGTGCTGTGAAACCAGTGAAGAATGCGAAGGAGTGTGTATAGTAACTTCACGGCATATTCATTCAGGTAAAACCATTTCCCGTATTTGCTCTCGCTAAGAATACAAGATACTTGACGCTTTTTCTAACAAAATTAGTCCAAAATAAATTGCAAACCAGCTGATACTTACTGGATTCCCCATAGGATAATGCATGGTTTGTGCAGGCATTGGTGGGTAATACATGCCCCCGTATTGAACCTGTTCCCCTCCAGCTCCAGTCCAAGGAACTGCTGTCTCCTCTTCCTGGAGCACAGACAAATTCATATCAAGGTTGACTCAGATCACATAAGAATCACTCTAATTAGTCCATTAATGCTGTTAGCTACCTACAAGGCTACCTAAGGTAACGCTATTCTTCCTCACGATGAATATATAATCGATGTTCTGACTAAGCTTCCAAACCTAAAATTGAGCTCAGCAACACTCTTTCACACCAGGTCGACACCATAGCGTTCAAGCGCATGTAACATCTTAAGATTGCAGACATGTTTTAGTTTGAAGCACATCATAGAACACATTAAACCATGGACAATCTAGCTAAAATCTAACACCTTTAACCAAACCACAAGACGCCAAATTATTCTAGACAGAATAATTGCAGAACTCGTCAAAGATATTATGAAGTAATGACTGAGTACTTTCTAACGTACCTTTAGCTCATCACGAGGAACAATATCTACAAGAAAATCAAAGATGTCACCCCTGGTTATGGCTCCAGCAATATCATTTCTTTGTAACGTACGCCGCTTGTTCTCTTCTGTGTGTATCCATGATCGCAAGGTCAACTCCAAAATAAACATCTCACATGCCTTAGCAAACAATACCGGAGCTTCAGCTGCAATCATCTGCCAACAAACGAACAAGGAAATCATTTGTCACAACGTTGCAATGACTGTGGCAGCCTATTGTCAAGAAACAGAAATCGCACGACTGCTGTGCAAAACGAATAATTACACTATTGAGATATCACATCGAAAACGGCATCTTCTTAAGCGAAAATAAAAATTCGTTTGAACATAAAATGAGTATCTATATATACAATCAGTCCAAAAATAAATATCTTAGCATCCGAGTAGTTAAGTGAAAGCCTTTTCTCATACATTTCCACACCTTTGTCCGAATGACACAACATCCTCGCGCAACAATATTTCTTTCACAACTCACCAGTTCAGCTAAGAGGTAGGAGACTGATAATCATACCTTGACATCTTCATCCGACTTCATGATTTTTTTGATGCGTGCTAGTGGCAGCTGATGGTTCTTAAATTCTGTCAGCACATGTTAAGGTGATTTAGTAATTGTCCAATGATATTGACATACGTCACATCTACAATTTCACAGGTTTCCTATTAATTGCTTTTCTCTATACATTTCGAACGCTCCGGACACCCTTCGGAAGATCATTACTTAACGACAAGAAAGTCAGGAAGAAAATACAGTGCCATGACCTTGTAAACAAACAGGTAACCACCTTCCTTGACTCTTAGTAAAATCTACAACGAGCTATCCTTAGAACTTGTACCTAATCAGGTCAGGCTCAATCTGTATATAATCAAGAACTTATGTGGATAATTTGGAATTCTTCGTCCGAGGTTCTGAACCGTAAACTATTAGGTGACGACTCTTTGCATCACTTTTGGATAACCTTAGCAATATTTTAAAGTACTTGCCCTCTCTGGATTAATTTATAAGGTGAATCTCTAGGAAGAGATGTTCCAAAGATTCAACAAATACCTAAAAGACCGAGTCAACGTTAACCGACATATACACTCTTTTAGCCCATGCACAACGTTTGTGCCATTCTTCAGGAAGATGTCTTAACTTGTATACACGATGTTGTGCAAAGGCAGTAAAACGGCCTTACATAGCTAAAAGATACCGCAATATCCAGCTTCTGTTAGACGCACTTTTTTCTACTTGGACTATGCAATCGCCAATTCTGAGATGAAGGAGATACAACAATCATGAAGTAGCCAGTACCTCCCAAACTTAAAGAGAATCACACATGCAGTGTCCATTCAAGAGTAAAAGTAAGCCAAAATAGAGAAAGGTAGAGAAAGCCAAACCTGTAAGATGCGTCATGAGCAGCTCGGACTTGCTGGATTTCTCTGAAAACAACAAACGCATTAAGAAGTTAGCGGCGAATTCAGTAACTCAAACTTCGAATATCGATATCTCTAAAACGACGAGCAGCATAAGCACTAAACAGGTACACATATGCACATCCAAAACAAAAAAGGATAGTACTATCTCCGCACCATTCAGCTGCTCCATCTCCTGGTTCTGCTGTTGCCAAAACATCTGCAGCTGCTGGTGCTGCATATGCGGCTTCCCCTGCCCTTGCATCTACGCAGGATCAAAAACCAAAACAAAGACGCCAACAACAATCAACCAACTCCGCAATCTCCAAACATCCAAACATCCACAACCTCCACCGCCTCAAACAACAACCAACACCTCATCGACCTCCAGCTAGCCAAAAACTCGCCGCACTCCACTGATTCCCAAACCTCTAACACCAAACAACTCACGATCTCAATGTCCACCTTCTAAACACACGAAATCCTACTCCGCCCGATTACTGCAATCAATGACGACACCAAAACAACTTCACAATCAAGAAACCACAGAACTAGTCCAATCCGCGAAGCTTTTCGCCGCGGTTTTTTCCCTCACCTGAAGCTTCGCATGCTGGAAGTTCTGCTGCGCCGAAGCGGCCGCGCCTGATTGCGGATTGCCGGAGGACATGGAGTGCTGCTGGTGCGACGCCATCGCTGCGAAGCTCTGAAACTCAGCACCTGCCAACTTGCGACTCGAATGGCGCCCGTCCAGGTGCGAGGATCCCCAAACCGTCACCATCCCTGTCCTTCAAACCAACACTATCTACCCCACACCTACACCTCCACCATCAAAATCTACAAAAACACTATTCCATGTCGGTTTAGCGTAAAGCGACGCCTTTAGATCTATGTTACTCACGGGTGCATATGGCATGGGCGATTACGGGATGCCTATTAGAAGAACGGATGATAAACGGTCATAGTATCGAACCCCATCACTTTACCGAAAATGGTATGTCATCTACGAAGGGAGTAGATGGTTCTGATTGAACTCTACTAGGTGTTGGTTTTTGGGGGCAGTAAGGGGTTTAGGATGCATGGTGTGGGAGTGCGAGGTTTTGGGGATGTATGTGTACAGGGAGCATGCACCGCCACAGTAGGCGAGGATGACGTGGGGGGGGGAGAGTGGGTGGGGAGATTTTGAGTCCTTACAAGGCAGTTTTACATGGGCCTCTGGAGCTGACACCTGACTTCCCTTTTTTGCTCCCATGCAAATTCACCCCACTCTACTAGTCTGTGAGCCTTGGCTACGCAGTGCGTTCATGGTTGTGGTAACTTGTGTGTTTTTGTGATGGTCAAAAGTTTGAATGCCTGTTGAAAGTGAGAGAGAGATGCGAGAGAGAGAGAGAGTCCTTGGGAGTTCAACTGGCCTGAGGAGGCCCACTTGAGTCTACCGGAAGCGGCAGAGCACTGTGCAACAGATGTTGCAGCGTCGTTGGCGTAGAGGTTTGCCGCTAGGGTATTCAAACTGAAGGTAAAGCTAAGGTAGAGGGTCCAGAAGTCGTTAAAATTTCAGATGTGCACAGTTGGGACAGTGGTGGAATTTTTTTATCATTTTTCGATGGACTCCAAAGCTAGTGCAAAGTCATCCCAAAAAAAAAATCATTTTTTGAGTAAGTCTATAATTTTCTATGAATTTTTGAGTGTTCAGTCCTAGGGGGGCCACTAACCGATCATAGAGTCTTGGTTAACATGTGCAGTTGGATTCTGAAATTAGAACAATTCTGCACCAATCAGTAGCACTTAAGTTTTGAAAGCATGGACGGATTTAGAGCACTTTGGCACAATTTCAGGAATCAGGCTGGGTGGGATTGTGTGACCTGGCCCCAAAGCATAGGGGGCGACATTGGGACCCGGGCGGGTTTCACACCCTCTACCTTAGCTTGGTTCAGAAACCGCTCACCACCATGAACCGCTTACTAGGGACAATTACCTTGAAAGGGAAATTCTACCTTCCAACTCCAAAACTTAATGTACCCAAGAGCTAACTTAAATACTATGGTGGACAATTTCAGACACACTTACGGTTTTACATTAAAAATCCCATAACTAACTAAAAAAGAATTTAAAAATCATGATTCCACATCACTAGTCTTTCGCAAGCTTGGCAGATGCTTCTAAAAATATTTCCTTTACCACTCTACAATATACTTGCTAATTTGAAGATTGTGCGGTTTTGAGCACTTCACCTTATTCTCAAAGTTCAGGGTTGTTTGGCCATGGCGAGTTATTTCATATTGTAGGTCAAAATGGTTGGATTAGCATGTGATATGAGATAAGAGGGGAAATAAGAGCGAGGTTTAGAACATTCACAAAATTAGCGTTTCAAATGAGAAAAGGTTATCATTCCCACTTTATATAGTTAGACACTTAGTTCAAGGAAACTTGGATAATCTCTTGTGGATGCATTTACATCCGATACCTTGGTTTTTAGTCCTTAATTGATACTTGATTATGATATGGAACATGACTAGTATGGTGGTAGGTGATTTGGTGAATGACATGTGTACAAAAATGGGTTAGTTCACAAACAAATATGGGATCTTTAAAGGCTTACTTCAATAATTTGCAAAAAAAATCATAATAAATTTTTTATAATTTTTAAAATGATTTGAGATTTTTGCTTGAAGTTCTATGTTTTTATATATTTTGTTTAAGCAAATCAACTTTGTAAGTATGATGCATAACTTAAACTAACACAAGGGTTATTTTGAACCTTATATATTGTTATAGATTGTTTGTCATTGGCAAGGATTTTTTACGGAGTGGGTTTGTTTAAAAGATGTGGAGATAAAGGAACAAGTTCATAGCTTGGTTGTTGTTGTCTATTCAGTGGTGGGTCGTAGGTAGTAACGGAGCATGGTTGAATTCAATTGCCTCTTAATCCTTTGCCGCTTCTAAATCTCTTAGATAAAATTCTCATACATATTTCCAATTTGTCTTTTCAAAAGCATAGATAAAAAAACTTAGTCGGAATAATCTTTTTCAAATTATAAGCTAAAAGATCTTATTAAAGACAATCAAAAGAGTTTATTCTTCTTTATATATAAAATTTTAGATTGCACAAATAGAGGAATAAAAACACAAATTTTTACCAGATCCTACAATATATAGATGATTCATTAAAATTTCTTTTTGAATAAAAATGTTTGCACTATGTAATATTGTAATTCTTCATTTAAATTACAATCTACTTGAATTAAGGAATTATTGTACTAAATTTGAAAAAATTAATCGTAATAAAAAGGGTCCAAAACTATATTATTCACAATTCAATTCATGGAATGAAAATTTTGCATTATAGAATTTTTTTTTTAAATCTCATAAACAACCATATGATTTAATTGTATATGAAAGCTGAATGATAATAGAAGATGTAGCATGATTGCTCAAAAGTAAAAGAAATTAATTTGAGTAGCAATACTTCTTCTTCCGATATCCAAGTGCAAAATTAAAAATTAAGAATAAATTTTATAAATAAAAAAATTGATTAATAAATTATCTCGTAACATTTATTTATTTACATTAATTTTTTTTAATTATTAAATTTATTAATAGATTTTATTTATGAAAGCTTCTTACTTATTCAACTACTATAAATAATTTTATAACATTAAGTTAATATACTTAAAAAAAATTCAAAAAATATTTTTGAAAAAAACATATTTATTTTAAATTATATTTGAATTATTTGATTAACATATATAAATTGGAGCTTCAAGTTTCAAACAATCGGTGATGATATAATTGGAATGAGCTAAAACTTCAATATAAACTTAAGTGAAATAAAAGATATACTATAAGAATTATAGCTCAAAGAATTATGTAGTGTTAACAATTGAACATTGATGAGTTTATGAACTATGAGCTTGCATAGAAGGGCATTGTCTTGCCATCGAGCTCTGCAAGAGTGCAAGATGATTGAACCTACTAAGCAAAGTGAATTGCTGTACAAGGTGAATTGTTATGTCAAGGAACTCATACTGCTAACTACCACGACGAAATATCAAGCGGTAATCTGTCCATTGTATTTTTACAACAAGATGGGTTTAATTGGAGAATGTGCTACACACTAAGATACAAATTTAATATCAATAAATGATGATGATGAAGTGCAAATTGACCATATCACAGATTATGTATTTCAAACAACTCGTACAAGAATTGAGAAGAAACCTCAAAGTATATTAAGTCAGTCAAAGTCCATTTGCCAAAAAACACAAAAGACTTAAGGCGATATGAATGGAACTGAGCCAATTATAGCATCTCATAGAATTCATGGATTGAAAAACAATAGTACCATCCATGCCTTTATGGCTTCTAAACCACTTTGACTTTGTTGTCTTCATCATGGACTTAAGCATAGCAATGAAGTTGATTGTGTCGACTCACCTCAAAGTAGTGGCGTGAACACTCAGTCTAAATTTAGCTTCAATGAGAAGAGCAAGTGCTCAAAATGCTTACCCGCGGAACGCCAAGTCTTCATCAATAGAATTGCCTGGAGGGTAAGAATCTACATAAAAAACCATGTATATATTAGAGTAAATATGAATGTTTCAATATAATGTATGCATATGACAATTTTTCATCCAAAGAGTCTAAATTATTTTATTCAAAACATCGTTTATTCATGTAGTCATCTTATATTTGTCATATTTTGATGTATATTTGAAAATCTTGTATGTTCAAAGTACTATTAGGTCATATAGTGACCAATTGTCCTATACAACATGAGGCGCTATTACAAATACATTTTTAAAATTCACTATAGAAATATTGATGTACGTTTTTGTTTTCTAGAATAATTTTATGTTCTTAAAAAGTTAGAGTATGATTATATCATAAAAAAATATTTCAATTTTTTTTACATTGGTTTTTAATGTGAAAAAAATTTAAAAAAAATTTAAAAAAATAGTTTTCTTATTTGAGTGGTTTATATTGCTTAGAGGATGCTTGGGTTTTGGCGCCAAAGGCGCAAATAATTTATAGTGTCAAATAGACCATCACATAATCTAATATTTTTTTATAAATATAATAAATATTCATTTATTGTTACGCTGGGTTGGCACGATGGAGATGAGCGGTTTGGAGAGTAAGTTCTGGGAAAAGCCTTGGTAGCCTTAGGCTGATTAGGGAGGTGTCCCTTAGGGGACCTTGCAATACCACGGTCTCAGGGAATACCAAGGGACAGGGGCAGGTTCCGGGATAGGGCATCCAAATATGCGACTCTACTAACTAGGATCGTGACTCCTGGAGATACCAGTCCCCAAGTGTAGACTTAAGACAATGGTTATGCATGTAGATTCAGTCGATAGCCAAATCTAAGACTCAACCAGGCAACTCAAGAATTTACAGAGAGACAAGACAAGATAGACAAAGACTGGGCTGTGAGGACAAGGAGAGAGTAAAGCAAAGAGGGCTCAGAATTAGATCCAAGTCTGTATTAGTAAGAGAGGAAGAGCGTCTGCCTGGTACGGCTCGTGAGCCTTGAGACATAATACGCATACAAAATTCCAAGAGAGTCTGAACAACCATTTGCTACTTCTTTTATACTAAAGCTAACTACCTGTCTACTGCTACTAACTGGTAGTGCCACCGCTTGCTCCTTGGTACTTGTGGCCGTGGCTAAGCATCCCTGTTTGCCATGTTACCCTGCCGGGTAACATTTATTTAATTCAAATAAAATATTTCAATATTATATTCTTAGCAAAATTTTAATTTGAACAAAATTTCAAGATTTTAAGATTTTGTTTTAGTACGATTGATGATGACTTTCATTTTATTAATAAGCATTGGAGTATTTTAAAATTTTAAAATTTTCAGCACAAAAATTAATAAAATATTGTATATGCTTACGTTGATAATGGTTATTCAAAAAACATAAAAGACATGAAATTATTTAGACTATTATTACAATTGTCATCAACGGTGCCGCTAACGACACATAGTAATCTCAACCTTGAAGCCATTTCAACATAGTAATCTCAGGGGTATTCTTCATCTCGGTCATTGCAAAAAACAACCATTTTTTTATATTTTGCAAGGTCATTGTAAAGACTAATTTTCTAGCTGCAACGGTAAATTTTGTTGTTGAGTTTTTGATGCACCATGACGAGTCTCTAATGCACCATGACGAGTCTCTAATGCACCATGACGAGTCTCTAATGCACCATGACGAGTCTCTAATGCACCATGACGAGTCTCTGATGCACCATGATAAGATCCATACAGAAAGTGTGAGGTTGCCGATGATGATATAATTATTGAGGGGCGTTGATGAAAAGTTACTAGGCAACGAAGGCTTTACGAGCGTTGTGCATGTTACTTTACAAATAAGGTCACTATACGAATAGGAAGGTGGAAGTGGCAACCTCGTTACCATTCTTAAATCATTGTATTAGCAAGTGTTGGTGCTCAAATATTTACTATGATGACTTGATGTGGGCCATAATAAGCTTGGATTGGAATGTACTTTATAATTAAGATCATATGGAAAATGCATTGTATTTTTATGTAAGAAAAAAAATTAATGTAGCTATTGTGGTTGCAATGTTCTATGTAACATAGCACCAACTTCAATTCAACAATTTTATTACAAAAGTAATTACAAATGAAGATGCAAATAAACATTATATAAAAATTAATTAATTAATCAAATTTTAATTTTGATTTTTTTTTTCTACTACAATTTTTAGTTTTTAAATAATTAATTAATTTAAATAAATCAAGATTAAAAAAACTCATTCATTTAATAAAAATAAAATAAAAATATATTCATTCAAAATTAAATTTAAAAAATAAAATAATTAAAAATATATGTGAATATAGTTTTAAATTATATTTCAAGTATAAGTATTCCAAGTAATTGTTGTTATAATAAAATTTTATAAAACTTTTAAGTTTCCATAGTATTTGACATAAAAATATCTTTGATAAAAAATCACATAAATGGATGTTAAAATGTTTGTTTTGTAAAAATATAAACATAAATATATAAAATCTACATTATATTGCCAAAACATTTATGCATTGACTTTAGATTTAGATTCAAATTTTACATTTTAAAACATATAAAATAATAGGTGACTTGTATTCCCTCTGTCTCTCTAAAAGACCGTTGTTTGCTCAAAAAATCTCTCCCTAAATAAGATCGTTGTTTCTGAATTTGGCCAACTTGTCTCTAAATTTAGAATTATGCTTAAATTTTATATTATTAGCAAATAATAGTCTTTTAGAGAGAGAGAGGAGAATTTCTAAGATTCTTAAGATTTTTGAAAAAAGTTATGAATATATTTACAACATGCATTGTGCAAAGATGCACAAAAGTATGTAATAAGAAGTTTGTGTTGAAAAATACATTCAAAAACCTATAACTAATTTGAAAAGTACTATAAAGTATTGCATATTTTGAAAAAACACATAAATTATGTTTTATGGAAGATTTTTTTATGAAAGATTTTTTTATGAAATTGGTTTGCGATTGAAACATATAAATAAAAAATGTTTTTTTTTTTTTTTTTTTTTTTTTTTTTTTTTTTTTTTTTTTGTTTTGTTTTGTTTTGTTTTGTTTTGTTTTGTTTTGGATACAGATGTTAAATAAAAATTCCTCAAACTTCTGAATAGTCAAACTTCATCATTGTAATAATTTTTATTTTATTTTAAAAACAACATAATCACATATCTTCACATAACAAAAATATAATAATTATTTATTATAAAATCACAGCCCAAACACTAATATGAGAGGCAATTACACAAACTCCAACTGAACACAAACCATCTCCTACATATACACAAAAGAACATCGCTCCAACAACCTCATGACGTCAGGAAATGAAACGTCAATTCCACACTCTCCGTCAGGTCCACACTCAAAACCGTCACTACCCAAGATACCCACCCTATCTCAGCACTCATAGACTCGACGAAGCCCAACTGTACGTGTAGCGTACAGATCATTGGTTTTTGAATACGCACCCATTCAACTAAACCTAACTTCAGTTCGAAACAAAGACGTGACTGGCCCTGATGATCATGTTGACAAGGCCAAGGCATAAGCTATTTCTCGAGAAAATTGCACCCATACCCAAACAAAATGGAACCAAAACCAAACCAGTACCAAACCAAAATAAAACCCAAAACCAAAACCAAATCAAATCAAAGCCACAATTAAACCAAAAACCGAACCAAAACCACAATTAAAGCGGAAGTTTCGAGTGTAGACAAGGGATTACTTAGGATTACTTTATTTGGAGATTAAAAGAAGCTTCGCTACTGTAGCTTACTAGCAGCTTTGTCCAAAAATAATTCTAAAAATAGAAAACAAAAAAATTAGAAAATAATGAAGTAAAAAAAAACGAAATTAGAATAAATTAGTTTTTGTAATATTTTTTTGGTTCTAAGCCATTTAAGGTCATTTTTACTGATTTTGGGCTAAAAAACGAAAATTGAGAAATTCAATTTCCAAGAGACCAATATCATTTTTCCAAAATAATTAAATATTCGCCGGTGCAGCTTCGAAGCTGCTAGTAAGCTACGGTAGTCTTCTCATTAGAAGAAAAATTTGAGAGAAGTAGAGAGCTCTCACATGATTAGGGTTACAAATGGTGCGGAGTGCGTCCCCGTTTTATATACCCATACCCCGCTTAAACCGGGTTTCCGGGTATATAAAGCGAGGACATACCCTCACCATTTGAAACCCTATTCCTGTGAGCCCTCTCCACCTTTCTCGGAGCTCTCAACCAACGAGAGTAGTACTTCCAGATATTTTCACTCCGAAGTTAGGAAGGGGAGGTAACCTCGGGACTGAGGGGGGAATACCGGTTTAAACAAAAACCAAACCAAAGCAACATGGCAAAGGCAAAGCAAAGGACAAACCCTCAGTCAGTTGGACCCCTTTGTCTTTCCATATAATTTATCAGTTTCTTTCCGGAGTGAGGAGTTGGGCCTAGTTTTCCGTTCACCGTCACAGCTACACTACTCCAGTGCATGGCTTTGTCGTGATGACTCCACCATCCCAATACTCCACTCCACTCCACTCCAGAGTCCATTCCATTCCACTCCAGAATCACCGCCTCCGGTCGTAACAAGTCCGTTGCAGTCACGTCTGTGTGCGCACTGGCCGGACTCCGGACCATAACCTAGTGAAGGAGCATAGTTCCGTTCCCACGTCTACGTCTACGTCTTACGTGCAGCCTGTCCTGTGTCGGAACTCAGACTACGACACACTTTAACTCAGGCTGCACTTGCTGTCAAGAAACGGACACCTTCTCTCGGGGCTAGGGTTTGGGGCCACGATCTCATCCCATCCCCTCCCCCGTACTTTTAGGGCGAATGCTTCCTTTCTCAAACATCCAACACAACCATCGCCTCCTCGCGCGCACCTTGTCTCGCTTCCCTCCTCTGTCGGTGTCCGCTACTGTCAGTTTCATTCTCATTTTCATTTTCATGTGAAGGAGTGAGGGAGTGAGGGAGTGAGTGAGTTCGGGGTTTGAGGTTTGCGTTTGTGGTGAGAGGGGTGGGAAGGTTGGGGGTTAGGGGAGGAGTGAGGAGTGAGGTGTGAGGCTGTTTTTTATTTTGATTTTGGAGGTCGTTGGAGGACGTACGGCAGCGCAATTGAGCGTTTCGGGTTTCGGAGGCGGAGGAAGCGCAAGAGCCCGAGAGGGATGGATGTGGATCCTCGCCTGTTTGAGAATGTGGTATGCTTTCTGAGCCGGCACTTTCTATTTCTGCGGTGTGGAGGTTTTTGGATTTGGGAATAGGTTGTGTTTTTTTTTTGTTTTTTGGAGGGAGTTCTTTAGGTTAATCAAGCATGTGTAGTTTGCTAGCCGGGAGGTTTTGTTTGGACGAGGTTTTGTGTTTGGTTTTTTGACTTTCTCAAATTGGAAGTTTAGTGACTCTTCTGTGGCAAGCTAGTGGATGTTTGTTTTTGCCTGGTGTTTTGTAGTCAGGAGCTTTGTAGTTGCGAGGGTGGAGTTTTTTGTGGAAGTGATGGATGACGCATTTATGTGCTGTGTGGCTGGGCTTTATTTTAGTCGCATCAATTGCTGTAATCTGTAGGGTGTTTAAGTTTCTGATCGTGGAGATTTTTTTTTGTTTGGAGGTGATGATATCTGTGAATTGTGGGGTCAAAATGACGCTGATGCTCGAGGAGCTTTGGAATTGCTTACATGTGTTGTGGGATTGGGCAGCAGGTGAGCGACAGCGAGGTGCGCAAGATCGTGTTGTCGTACCTCGTTCATAACTGCTTCAAAGAGACAGCAGAGACATTCATTGCCTGCTCCGGGATGAAGCGCACGGCCGATTGCTCCGTCGATATCGACAAGAGGAAACGTGTGTTATCGTTTTAACTGTGTATTTTTGTATTTATTTACATACTCATAAACTTGTCTCTTTAGGTTTTTCAAATAGCTCCCTTCTACATGTTCACTGTGGCGGGACAAAATCTATATCATCTTCCAACTGTCCAAACTAATGGCAGCTAGTCATCTTTCGCTAGATGTTGGGCCGTTCTGTCTTGAGTTTCGTGGGGTTGAATCTTAGAATCATACGATCTAATTCCTTATCAGTTCCTACATTTCTGATTGTGATTTGATTCACTGCATTGCGAAGGAATACTCACAAACTCGTCACCGTGAGGGTCCGCTATGTGGCATTTTTCAGGGTTTACTCTATGAGTTACTATGAAGGGTCTAGTGCTCTTTTCCACCCTGAGTCTTGTTATTTTCTAACACGCGCGCCTTTTATGGTGTAGTAAATGTTCTAAGTTGGATTTTGGCGTGTGCTGCAGCAATCTACAATCATGTGATGGAAG